>CM038795.1:284555620-285755620 GCA_021764765.1 Vicia sativa
TTCAAATGAGGATGTTGGACCAAAATCAGAAGTTTTGATCTGTAGGTTGACCACAGTTGACTTTTTGTCCAATACACCGATTTTCAAACCATCCGAGCAATTGTCTGAGGAAACTTGACTTGTGAAGCTTGAAATTTGACATGGAGAATCTTTGAAGCATAAGGAGGAGGCATGGAGGCTTTGGAGATGTTGGAAACCCACCTTGACTTGAGAGATACCAAACCCTAGCTTGGGTTGATTGTCTAGGAGAGAGTTTGTCTCGATCAACTCTGAGGAATCCTTGAGCATAGATGTATGAAATCTTGAGAAGATGGAGGGAAAATTTTGGGGTATGACAGATACCAAAAACTTGCCCAGAGGGTTACGTATGAAACATGATTTATACAACTTCAAAGGGCACCTCGCACGACTTGTCATCCATGTCTCAAATCCTGGAATGCTAAGGTGCGAATCGAAGAAAATCAAGTTCCTCATATTTTTCACTTTTCTTATTTTAAACTTGATCTCAATCTTCACTATTGATTTGAAATCTTTGAGAGGAAAAGGTTGTGCCTAAAGTAGGCTCAACTTTAACTTCACGAGTACCAACCATCGCCATCAAGATCTTCCCACCGAGGTAAATAACACCTTAAGAAAGAAGAAGAAAAGGTATTTCAATGTCTACTTTATTGTTTTCAAACTTCTTCTAAACTGATTAATCATCTTCGCCATCTTTAGGCAAGTGGTTTGCCCCAAAGTCTCCCAAGAAACGAAACATGAAGACCTCAACCAAAAGATGAACCTGAGGGGAACGAAGATGCTTCACCTCTTAAGAGAAAGAAGAAGAAGAAAACCTCACAATCGGGTGAAGCTTCCCAAATTCATCAATCCAATAGCAGCGAAGTCCCTGCAGCTGCTCCCCAAACTAAATCAAATTTTCTTCAAGCTACATCTTCAAGAATATTGCTCGTAACAAATTGGAAGAATGCCACTGATGGGCAGAAGGTAAATGTTATTTCGATGCTCTTCTTTTGATAATTTATACAACCCTTTCTTCAAACTAATTCCTGATCCTTTTATATGCAGAGTACTCCTTCTGCTCTTGTTAATCTTCCCAATATCCAAAATCCAAATCCCACACCTTCTCCTCAGTCCGAAGGCTCGAATGAGGATATTTTGAACAAAGGCTCATCCACGGTGGCTACCCCTGTGGAGACTGTCGAAGCCTTAGATCAACAAGTAACTTCACCTCCTTTGGGTGAAGCTTTAAAGAACCACCCGGCCAATTCTCCTTCATTGACAAAGAATCTGGAAGCCGACGAACCAATCATTGGAGTCGAAGCCCTTGTCATTGACATTCCCAACGATTCTTCTCCAAAAAAGACACACTCTGCTAGTCACTCCGAAGAAGAAAGTGACACAAATACTGTGAGTCACTACTTTGCAGATGATAATGAAGATGAGGGGATGGAAGTGGCAGACGAAGATGAGGGGATGCCAATCAAAGATGCTGACGAAGAGATGGAAGTAGAAACAGAGGTTCATGTTCCTGCTGGAACTGTTTTTGTCGGACCAACTCCTCCAAATTTCTATCTCGAAGAGCAAAAGAAGAGATGAAGAAGAGCAATCCTTTAAAATATCTCAGATTGATGCTAGCTCAATGGAGCTCTTCTTCAAACACCACTCAATCTGATGATTCGAACCAATCGAAAAAAGAAATGCTCTCCCTACCGGACCAACTTCTTCAGGAAGTCAATAAAACTATCTTACAGGCCGATGTTTTCACCATCTTACGAGATAATCCTGGGGCTTACTTTCAAATGAAGGACTTGTTGTCGCGAATAAACCTCAGCATTTGTCCGTCTGATGTGGCTGAAATCATTTATGATCTGCTCCTCTTGCTGGATGAAGTTAATACTGCATACATCAGGCTTCATGGTATCGAAGCTAAGACTCGAATCAAACGAGAAGCTTTGTCCAACGCCTATGACCAGACTTCAGAGCTTACTAAAAAGGCAGAAGCTTTAGAGCTTGCAAAAAATGCAGCTAAAGATAGGCACGATGTTCTAGATCGGTCTATTTATTCGGGAATCCTCAGTTGAGGAGCTTAAATGTAAGATTGCGTGGTCGAAGGTGAACAGATAACTCTGCAAACGACTATGAAGTCTGCTGATGACCAAGGGCTTGCAGATCTGGTCTCACAAATCCTTAAACAAATGGAGGTGGCCGAAGGGATAGACCAAGAGCTCAAAGAACTCGAAGGCGTCAAGAATATGAACCAATGTAGGATCATCTTATTTAAACGCAAATTCGCTAAGTTGAAGAGAGATGCCCCTTTTACCTCTTGGGAGTGTTAAAGAGCTTTATTTATATATTCCTGCACTTCGAACATAACCAATTTTTGGTATTTATACAATATTCTCTTGGGTCTATTTATCTTATCATCTTATCTATTCTGAAATAATTCGAATCTCTTGCAAGTGTGGTTTATACTTTTTCAAGTATTTTCCATTTACTTTTAAGATTCTCCTATCTTCTGCTAGTTCCTCTATCTCATAAGCATTATTAGAAAATGTTCTCAGAATACGAAAAGGTCCCTCCCAATGGGGTGACCATTTACCTAGTAATCTGTTTTTCTTATCCATAGGCAAAATAACTTTCCATACCAGATCATTGGTTGAAAATTTCTTGTTCTTAACTCTTTTATTATACGCTCTAGCCACTCTTTCTTTCTGTCTTCTCATAACCTCCAAAGCATGCAGCCTATCTTCGTCTATATCTACTAACTCATTCATCATCATCTCCCAGTATTGATCAACTGGTATTTCGTTTTGTCTTTGGATTCTGACTGATTGTAGATGTATTTCGACTGGCAACACCGCGTCGTGCCCAAATGTAAGTCGAAACGGAGTAGTATTCGTTGCCTCCTTAGGAGATGTTCGACAGGCCCATAGAGCTTGATCTAGGGTTTTATGCCAATTTTTTGGTTTTCACCCACATGCTTTTTATCAAACCTATAATGACTTTGTTGGCTGCTTCTACTTGACCATTTGCTTGGGCATAAGGTGTTGACGGCGCTTTAAATCTGCTTTCTTGTGCGAACTCTTGCATTTTTCGTCCTGTGAAAACTGAACCTTGATCTATTGTTATACTTTCTGGTATCCCAAATCTGTAAACAATTTGCTTCTGAATAAATTCTATAATAACTTCTTGGTCCACATTTACTAAAGGAATTGCTTCGACCCATTTTGTGAAGTAGTCTGTTCCCACAAGAATATATTTTTGTCCTTTAGATGATGTTGGTCGAATTTCACCAATTAGATCTAATGCCCATCCCCTGAAAGGCCAAGGCTTTATAATCGAATGTAATTCGCTTGCTGGAGCATGTTGAATACCAGCATGGATTTGACATTCCTCACACCCTTTGGCAAATTCTATACAGTCCTTGAGCATAGTGGGCCAATACGTTCCATATCTGAACAACAGCCATTTCATTTTATGACCTGCTTGATGTGCCCCACACGCTCCGCTGTGCACACTGGACAAAGCTAGATACGCTTCGTTTTCTCCTAAACATTTGAGTAGTAATCCTTCTGGGGTTTTCTTAAATAACTCATTTCCTATTAATACATAGGATAATGCTCTGTATTTGACTTTTTCTCTCAGATTATGAAGGATTTTTCAAATATTTTACTATGGGAGTCCTCCAACTGCATCTAAGCATCTATATTTAAAACTTCGAACTCCTCTTGGTTTGCATAACCTAATTTCGAATTCTCTAAGTCTAAAGGTGATAATTTTGTAGCCATTATTCTACCCCTAGTTTCTATGAGGTATTGGAGTTTTTCTCTTGATATCCTATATCCTGAGGCTATTTGAGCTAAGTCATTTGCTTCTTGATTATCACTTCTGGGGATGTGTTTCAAATCCACATATTCGAATTTCTTGATTAATCTATTGGCAATAACGAAATACATGATCAAATTTTCTTTGATACACTTGTATTCTTTAGTTATTTGTTTAATGACTAACTCTGAGTCTCCTCTTATTTCGACTCTGGTTGCCCCCAATTCCAATAAAGCTTCAAGTCCAGCAATTAATGCTTCATACTCAGCTTCATTGTTCGAACATAGAGGGCCTTCCAACTTATACTTGAACTTTGTTGGAATTCCTTCAGGAGAAATAATACACACTCCAACACCACTTCCATTTTTATGTGTTGATCCATCGAAATATAATTTCCATGGTTGAGTTTCAACATAGCCTAATTGCGAAATTCTCACTCACAGAGTGATCGACGATGAAATCTGAAACAACCTGTCCTCATAGCTGCAGGTTTGAAGGCCAAATTATATTCAGTGAGCCCATTTACCAATCCACTGCTGCATGATTGGTTTTGACAACATATGTTTAATGACATCGAAGTGAGACGAAACATAGACGTCAACAGGTTTAATATAATACTTGAGTTTTGTACAAGAGAAATATAAACAAAGACATAGTTTTTCTATACTATTGTACCTAGTTTCTGCATTATTTAAGACCCTACTAATATAATAGATGGCTCTTTCGACGCCATCTTCGTTTTCCTGGGCCAACATGCTACCTATGGTTACATTGGAGGCAGAGATATACAATCGCATTGGCCTATCTTTAGAAGGGGGGGCCAGGATCGGAGGTTGCATCAGGTAAGTCTTGATCTTTTCAAACGCCTCTTGATGTTGTTCCGTCCATTCGAAAGTCTTGATTTATGCGCAACAATGGAGAGAAAGCTTGGGTTCCCCACCAAGTTAGATATAAATCTCCTCAAAAGTTGATTTTACCCAAGAGTGATTGCAATTCTTTTTTGGAAGGAGGCTTTGTCTCCATGATGGCCTTCGCTTTATTCAAGTTGATTTCGATGCCCTTCAGGACCACGGCCAAGGAAATCTCCTGCCTGCACGAAAAAAGCACACTTAAGAGGATTCATTCTTAAGCCATGTTTCCTCATTCGCTCGAATGATTGGCTCAAGTGATTTAAATGATCCTCATCAGAAACAGATTTGACTACTATGTCATCTATATAAATCTGCATAAATGATTCAATAAAATCATGAAATATTGTGTTCATTGCTCTTTGGTATGTTGCCCCACATTTTTAAACCAAAAGGCATTACTACCCATTCATAGGTGCCTAAAGCGCCTGGGCATCGAAAAGCTGTTTTGGGAACATCATCCTCCGCAATGAAAATCTGATTATATCCAGAATATCCATCTAGCATACTCAGGTATTCATAGCCTGCTGCAGAATCAATTAACATTTCTGCTATCGGCATAGAGTATTCATCTTTTGGGGTAGCAGTATAAATCCCTAAAGTCTATGCAAATGCGTAACGAACCATTTTTCTTAATAACAGGCACAATATTAGCAAGCCATTCAACATACCTCGTGGTCCTGATAAACCTGCAGCGGAGCAATCTTTCTATCTCTGCCTTTATCTTCGAAAGGATTGCTGGTGCGAATCTTCTAGGCGCCTGCTTGATGGGCTTTTTGCCATCCTTGATCGGAAGCCTGTGTTCCACCAGTTCTCTTTTTAGACCAGGCATCTCGTCGTAATCCCAGGCGAAACAATCTTTATTCGCTTTAAGCAGTTCGATCACCTTATGTCTCAAACTGGGACGGAGTTTCGCGCTAATGTACGTTACTTTCTTTTCGACTTCATCCCCAATATTAACTTCCTCTAAAGGGTCCTGAGCCAACATTTTAGCATTCGTTGATTCTGGATCTTTTTCGAATCCCAATGGCTCTTGATCATAGATAGCGTCTAGCCGTTGATCCATTGGTGTGGAAGTTTGTCCATCATTGGGTGGGGTTAGATATTTGCCTCGTGGACTTGCTTTTTTCTCGCCTGCTTTTTGTTTTTGTATCTATGGCTTGTGCAGCCATGTTTTGTATTTCGGCTTCGCGAGCCGTCTTTCTTTTATTCTCAGCTAAGTAGGCCGAAATCTTTGATAGTAATTGGTTTCAGTCATAATAACCTTCGTTGTCCCAGCCAGTTGGCCGGATCGTCGAAGTCTCACCTGCTTCCTCCACTTCCTGTCCATCCCACATCAACTCTCTATCCCATCAAAACCATTGGGACGAAGTGTGAGAGAATAGTAGGCATTATCATTTGGTTCGAAGTATTCCTCAGGTGGGTTGCATGGCCCAATGTTGGCCATGTTGCGGTCGAAATGTTTTCCATCAACATTATTAATGTCTGTCATATAATAACTTTGATCAGCTTCTATATTCTCAACTATTCCATCTTTTCTCCATAATACCAATCTTTGATGCATTGAGGAAGGCACAGCTCCAATTCCGTGGATCCACTCTCTACCAAGTAGCATGTTATAGTTGGCCTTGGCCGCTATCACCATAAACATGGTTGGCCTAGTAAGGGAACCCACTGTCAAATTTACCTGTATCACTCCTAACGTCTTACCAACTTTACCTTCATAATTTGAGAGTACCATGTTATGAGGTCGAACATCAGAGTCTTGCATCCCTATCCTCTTCAGCATGAATCTGGGCATTAAATTTACAGCTGCTCCACCGTCAACTAGTACTTTGTTTACCCCGTGTTGCTCTATTTTAGCCCTAATGAACAAAGGTTTCAGGTGATTCTTCATCCCTTCGTCTGGTCTTTCGAAGAAGGCGTTCTGCTCCTCGACTACTCCGTTATTCATTACGTAATAGCACACTGGCCTATGTTTGGCCATTTCCTCTTCGTCAGTTTCTTCTCCGACACACACTTCTGTATTATGTTCGAATTCACAAGGTAACACTGATACAACATTACAATTAGCGTTAAAGAAAGACTCCCCTTCTGACTCAAAGTCATCAGTCATTAGATCTTCTTCATTTGCGTCTCCCTTTGTGTGATTTCCTTTTTGAAAATAATTTTCTGACACGCGGTTTGCCCCAGGTTGAGTCAGCCGACTTTGGGTTGTTAGTGCTAGATTCTCCAATCTCCATAGGTTTCAATTGCTCTTATTTCTCGTTGGTCTGCGCCATTGAGAGCGTGACATTGGGTTTTTTCCTTTGTAATTTTCCAGTATGATTTCCTCTCTTCTATTTGAATTAAACTGCCTCCGGTATGCCATTGCGGTCCTTCCACCTTGATCGTAGCTTCGCCATTTATTCTTTCCTTGGTCAGCTTTTACTTGCAGCCACCTATCAATAGGAATCTCTGCAGGTAATTTGAAAGACACTTTCTTCCCTCCCCTAGGATAGGGACTGTCTGGCCTTCTCTGCATGGTTCTGCCAACATCAGCGTGGTTCGAAGGGATTCCACCTTGGCGTCCCCAACCAGATGCGAACGGGATTTTTTCGAATGCCTCAGACATCTCCTTGTCATAGACTGCTGCACATCTGGGACAAATCAGACATTCTGTACCAATTTTGTGGCACCGAACTATGAATTCCAGCAAACTCTCATCAGCCCTAGGGTAAACCCTGTACAACTGATTGTCTTGTCTCCAATTAACCCCTGTGCGCTCACGCTGGGCCCTCTCGAATTCGGCAGCTATCCTGGGATTGCAGATAATGCTGCACCTTGGGCACAACAATTTGTCTTGGTTCTTCTTGTGACAATGAAACAGGTGTACTCGCAGCTTGCATCTTTCTTTGGCAAGCTTTCCCTTCTTTGTTCTTTTTCTTTCTCCAAACATCGCTCTACCTCTTGCATCTCAGCACGTGGTTGCTCGAAATCCACCATGTTTACCCCCAACATTTGGTCATCAGCAATTCTGACCTTCTCGAACTTCACCCTGAGACCTTCAGTAGCCTCAGTCAAATCTTTGTCAATAACATTTTTGCCTTCAGTAGCCTGTATTGCTTTTTTCAGTAATTTTGCTTTGAGCACTTTTGGAAGGTCATCAGTAACCTCCTTCTTGCTCTTAATCAGGACGAAACCCCCATCTTCTTCGAATTCCAACTTTGTTTGAACCTTGTCCTCAGCAACTTCGACCATATTGATTTCCAAAGGCTCAGCGTAATTAGTCTCCGCCATCAGTAACGGGTCCGTATCCACTTTCATGAGGTTTTTTCCTTTGTCTGAAAATTTTAGTCTGCCCTCCTTGATTGCATTCTGTATCAAATCCCTGAAAAGGAAACACTGTGAGGTTTTGTGGCCCAAAAAATTGTGATATTTACAGAAACCCCTCTTCTTCCTTTGTTCCAGAGGAGGAATTTTCAGGTTTGGGGGAACAATTAGTTGGCCATCCTTAACAAGTAAGTCAAAGATTTCGTCACATTTGGTTATATCGAAAGTATATACTTTCTTAGGATATTTCTCATTCTTCTCATTTTCGACAGTGTCTTTTCCATTGGAAGGAAGCAGAACTTTGCAAGCATAAGGGGGTGCTTCTTTTAATTCTGCTAGATCTATTTCGAACTGTTCGAAATCATATGGATCTGAAAAATCATCTATATTTTCCCCTTCTGCTTCTATATAAGCTATTCGTTCTTTCTTATGATTCTTACTAGCCCTAGCCTTTTCAACTTTTAACCTTTCGACTTGTCGAACTCTATCTGCCAATTGGGCCATATCCCTCGACATCGTGTATCCGCTTTCTTTCGAATGGAATAATCTAGACCTCCCTGACCATTTCGACTAGTTCATGTTCAGGTACTACCGTAAAACATCTAGATTTTAACAAACGGAACCTATTTAAATAATCATCTATGGGTTCTGTGAATTTTCTTTTAATGCTTGCTAATTCCTTCAAACTAATTTTGGATTGGCCCATGTAGAATTGCTCATGAAAGAGTCTTTCCAAATAGGGCCGGTATCCACGTATCCGTGGGTGGTGGTAAACCAAGTAAAAGCATTCTTTGTCAAAGAACTTGGAAAATATTTTATCCTAAGATTTTCATTATTGGATATCTCCCTTCGTTAGATACCTTGCTATATGTTCCATCGTTGATTCACCGTATCACCAATTCGTAAACTTAGGGACCTTGAAGCCCCGGTAATTTACACTGTGAGAACGTAACCTACAATGGGAGAAGTATAATTTGGCCTTCTAAATCCGAATTTAAACCATTCGGGCCATTATTCTCTATCATAGTGGTTAGATTATTTTCGCCACTAAATTATCATTTCTAACCCTATGGACAATTTCGTCTGCATCTTGGTCTCTATTAACAACCACTATTGGTCTAGGTTGTCGCTCGACCTTCCGAATGTCCTGTTGCTTACTCCCGCCCTAGGTCTCTCTCTCGATCCTCGCGTACGGAGGTCGAATTTGTTCGATTGTGGGTTCTTCATTTCGAATCGCCACTTGGTTCTGTCTACGTCCCATAGATGCATCAGGGGCACCAAAAAAGTCTGCTATCCTAGACATCTGGGCTGCATTTTGTTGGTTTGTTCTATTTATGTTCTGAATTAGAGGACCAAAGATAGCATTCATTTCACGGGCTAAAACTCCTACCATATCATGGTTGCTATCATCCATTTGTTGCCTAAGCGCTGCCTGATTATTAGTTGTAAGTGCAGGCCATTGGGCACGATTTCCTAGGTTTTGAGAGTTTGTAGCAAAATGGTTCGTTCCTGAACCAGACCCTCTGACTGGGGACAAAATGGGTGCATTATGTAATCCTGCCATAAACGAATTTGGCATCCCATATGGGGGATCTCTGGGTCTTGAAGGATCGAACCCTGGAGGCCTGGTGGGGGTCGAATACGGCTGACTACCTATATGTGGCACAGATGCCATGCCAGACGGCATTTCTGTCATACCAGTTGGGACCGCGTTCGAATTGCCAACAGGGATAGAACTAGAGGCGTCAATCGAACTTGAAACTGTGGTTGACGCCCCTTGTAGGGAAGTTTGTCCCCTATCTTGGTTAGTTGTACTTGTCATTGTTTTGGTACGTTGTCTTCTGGGTATATATAAATTATTATCTTTTATTTTACCACTTCGAAGGTTCATATACCAACATGTGTTTTACAATCTACTATTTTCATACAATTTTAATAAACAATCCCTAATATGACACGGTCCCACTGGGTGTGCCAATTTGTTTACGGTGATTTCTCGTAAACAACCGCTAGTCTTCCAATTCTTATTAATTACTATTGGTTACTTGCAGGATCGACTAGATTGATCCTAGGACACATGTGTCATAAAAGGTTTTTATGTTCAAATCCATGATTTTTAATTGATTCTTAAAGAACTTACTTAAAGTTGACTATGGAAATATATTGACTGTTTGTGTAAAGATTTCGAACTTAAACTTGATTATTGACAATTAAATGTAAAGGTAAGGACACTCTTAAAAAGTAACAATTTCTGGGAAATAAAATAAAGGTTTAAAGATAAATGAATTTCTGGAGAGACAAGTATTTGAAAACGAAATAAAATAAGGACATGGAAGGAATCGAATGCTCTAAGAGAAGAAATGCAAGAAATTGGAAATGAATATAAACAAACTTGCATTTGAATTAAAAAAGAACATGATGTTCTTGACGTACATGATTTCTCCTTGACTCGTTTCCCTTTCGATTGCGATAATTTAAGTGTTTTGAGAATTTTTAGTACATAAAGTGAACACACCAAAAAATCTAATAGAAAGCATCTATTTATAATATTCTGACCCTAACGGTCCTATAGTAATATTGCGCCACGTTTAAGACATGCAACCCTTCTCCGTTTGTTGATCTCCACGTCATTTTAGAATGGCGCCTTATTCAATTTGAATCTTCAATCCTTCGTTTGAAATTCGAATTCTTAGATCATTTGAATTTCGAATGCCCCCTTTGTTTAGACCGCTCCACGCTAATGTATTTTTCCAAAATAAATTTCTTCATACTCTAAACGTTGAGAGTTTTAGTCGAAATGTCATTCATCATTGGTAATCGAAGAATCCCTCATTTATGGAACCAAAAGGCTCATATTTACTCATCAATAATAAATATTGATTTCCTTTCCAGGTGAACATGAAATATTTTATTCATCTATACCTAATTTACTCTTTTCGAAATTGCCAGCTAACACGTCCTTGATGAAATTTTTTTCGTAAAATTCAAGTGTCCGGTATTGAAATTTAATTCAGTGAAAATTATAAATTTTCGGTATTGTTTTGCACCGAAATTTAGAATTTTGAATACCGACCTAATTTTTTGAATTTCTTTTACTTTTACTTAAATAGAATACATAAATATAATTAATGTCATACATAGAGGCATTGCAAATATAATTAATGTCAACAAATATAATGAATGTTATACATAGATGCATTACAAATAAAATACAATCACTCCCTAGACAGTACTGCCCAATGTTTGATCCGACCCGCATATGCTGATTCCCATCCTTTTGCAACATCAGAACAATTATCCCTCCAACGCTCTGTGACGGGAGGCAATGGACAACTGGGTTTTAATTTTAGCAGAATCCAATGATTTGTGTTGACAAAACCAACTACAACAATTGTATGACGACTTGTGTATAGAGGTGGAGGTATCAGAAGCAGAAAAAATGTTCTGCTATGACTCATGGGTAAAGAAACAAAAACAACACCATATCTACAAGCAATAGGGTAACCCATATCTAGAATCGACATCCATTTCTCCCTACCCTGAGGACCCAAGTGTTTCACGATTAATAAATTCCTCACATAAGACATAATATCGTAGAACACCTTGGAAAACAATGTTTCGTGTTGATGGATATGAGTCTCCAACTGCCTCCTAACATCAAAACATGCATATGTGTCCCATCCCAACGCAGTTGCAATACATCGATTACCACAATTCCCATCTGGTTCTACATCAATAATATCTTCAATGTATGGATGAAAGGAAGTAGGAAATTGTGGCAAGTACTCGTCTTTTGCGGAATTGGTACAAGGTTGCCTATAAATCGGTATGATTGACGATTGACTCCCACTTGGTTGTGTGCATGATCTTTTTGTAGTCTGACTCCCTTGCGAAGCTTCAGCATATTCTCACTGACTTGGATCATGATGCACATCATTTTCTGTACCCTTTCTACTCTTCTTAACTCCTCTCTTTGATGACTTATATTTCACCGGCGATGGACACATTGAAGTTGTTGATGAATAGACTAGGTCATAGACTTTTTTCCAACACGCACTCCTCTTCTAAATCCCACTTTATCTCTTCAGGACTCTCATCATGTTCTACAATTTGCAATTTTGTCCAAAACATATGAATTGTTTCCAAAGGTATAGGTGTGCCTAAAATCTGAAAACCTGCAAGCTGACACGCACACGGTAACCCACGTGTTGTTCTAATGTAACAACAACACCTCTCTTTGCTGGTACCAACATATTTGACTCTTTCAAGTTCCTTTCCAATAAGTTGTATACACTGTCTTGAAACAAAACTGTGTAACTTAGAATAGAATGAGGTGTTATACTTGTGATCAATATTGATGATACTTTTTTGAAACGACACCCTTATAGAACCTAACTGAAAGTTCAACATTGTGTTCACAACTTCCTAGCTTGCACATAAATCACCATGACTTGTAGTCAACATGTTTTTCAGTCTCCAATATGCAGACTCCACCCTAGACATCATAAACACCATGATATTTGGTAGCAACTTCTCATAATTAAACAACTCTTTCAACCTCTCCAGCGCCCATGCGAAGTTCTCTTCCCTTTCATGTTAAAATATGCAAAAGCAACTGAAAACGTCAATTTTGTTGATGTAACACCAACAACCTCAAGCAGTGGTATCCGATACCTGCATAGTTTCAAAACGCAGATGATTCATCAACCAACTCACTTAACATATTTTTAAGATGGCATGAAATTAAAATTAAAATTCTTACCTATTTGTTTTGTAAGTGCAATCAAAAATCAACACCATCGAAAACATATTCAACAACTTCACAGAATCAGCGTGTGTCTAGAAGATATCAGCCACCATATCTGAATTATCCTTATTTCTAGACCAATATAAGTATTTCTATGGGTGAACAGGACCCAATAACATTTGCATTTCTGTCATTGCACCTCTCTTGTTCATGCCGTATGTTGCTCTAGCTTTATATATTTGGGTAATACTCGTAAGGTTTTCTGGATCTTTGTCTTCAAAGCAGAAATGATGTACCTTGGAGCCATGTTGTACTTCATCATGTCATTCACAAACTTTCTTTCTTCCTCTTTTAGACGACACAAAATGTCATGTCCTACCAATTCGTTGTCTAGTTTATGATTGTGCATCCCGTATCTTACCATCACCTTCCACCATCACCACTCGAATGTATCTCACTGAATGGGCATTTAACCTTCATAGAATAAGTGCCATCGGAAGGAGTTGCAGCTTTATTTTTCTTTTTGTAATTACCTCATCTATCACAGCCCGTAATACTTTTATCATTCCTCCCTCGCATACCATTAGCATCGTCAGATCAGATTGTAACAATAACAATACCATGAGTTTTTTCAATTGACCGTGCCCATTCAAGAACTTTCTCTTGTGATTCAAAAATCTGACAATCACATTAACATTTAATTAGCTAAATTAGATCAATTTAGAAAAGAATTTAACAATGCGTATAAAGTCAATAATAGTGTACCGTATCAGTGATGAAGTACTGTGTAAAATCAGTACATGAATCCGTAGAAGAAGCTGAAGCAGCCGATTCAGGACCACAAATATATAACATTTCATTTGTCATACCAAAAATTTCAAACTTCAACGAAATTTCTGGTATACCGAAAATATGAAATTTTCGGTATTACTTGTATACCGGAAATTTTAGAATTGCCGGTACATGAAGTAATGTTAACAAATATACCAGATTTTTGGCAATTTCTGATAAATCGCACCGGAAATTTAACAAATTCCGATAAATCACACCGGTAATTTATAAATATCCGATATATTAGTACTGAAAATTTGAAAATTACAAAAATTTCCAGTGTGCGCCAATAAACAGTACCAGAAATTTTCTCTGACCTACCGAAAATTTAATTTTTAGTTACTTTTATCAACAACAATTTTTTTCTTTCTAAAAAGTAAATTTTTTAAATAAATAGGATGATGAGTATTTTTGATATATATGAAAAGTGTCAGGTTTAAAACAGGTAAAATAAATTATATTCATTGAGATATTCACATAAAATAAATTATATATAATCTGGCTATAAATTTCACACCAACGCCTTTGATACCTATGTTAAACTTGAATTAAAACATAGAAATTCGTAATATATTTGTGATAAAAAGAAAATTAAAGTGATTAATTTTTAATAAAAAAAGGTAATGGAAAGATAATTAAAGTGACTTATTTCTTCATCTCGAAAAATGATTTATTTTTAATATCAGTAACATATGTCGAATGAAATGATTATGATTTTTTAATGTTGCATTGAAAAGATGATGATAAAAAAAATAAAGGTACAAAATAATACTAAAATTTTCCCATAAGTTAAAAATATTAATATTATTAATTATATTTTAATACTATATATCTAATATAGAGAATTGTATTAGATGTTATACGCGTTAAACCGATTTCATAAACAAATTGACCAAATAAATCGATATGACTAAAACAGATCAAAAAACAAAAAAATTAATTGAATTTCTTAACTCATCTTATGACTTTCTTACCTGTCCGTCGAAATTTCTAAATTGTCCCTGAAAATCAGAAATATATTTCTAGGGTGCACCACTATATGATAAAATTTACACCAAACTGAAAATTAAGTTCCGGTTCTGTACCGTAACTATATTTCCGGTTTTATTCATAACAAAAATCTAGAAAAATCCATTTCATTTTCTAACAAAGAGATACATAAACTTAGCAAATACAAACCGAAAGTTAAACATAAATTGAACATTATAAATCAATATCCTGGTGGACATTGCAGCATCCTCATAATGTCATCGACGTACACCGTGATCTTGAATTCGCAAGACGGTATGTCGCCGGGAAAATGAACAACTCCAGCAACCCATGTGATGTCTAACTTCATGTCCATATCTGGTTTTATGTGTTGTGGTAGGAAGAATTATAAGGGGAGAGATATTTAAATAGTAGAAGGATGTAAACATGGACCATAGAAATCCTATCTTTGTGTCAGTGGTAATACTAGAAGTTAAATTCATGTTTCCTACTTAAGACCAAAGTCAGAAGTTAATTTCCAGTAAATACCCTGGGTTTGAAAAACCAGAAACAGAACAGAAGACAACAACTATAACACAAAATGTCATATATTCACATTTTTTCAAGTGGTCAAATTACAAAAATGAGTATATTTCCACATCATTATACATAATCCAAATGAAGTTAACATTACAATGCTACCTATACTACTTGAAAGAGTCGAAAAAAGTGTCGCCGGATAAATCCACCGGTGGCACCCCTTTCGACTTTTCCCTATTTATTTCTATATCTATTTCCCTCAACTTGTTGTGTACTTGTATCCTTTCCATGAATTGGTCCGACCATGTCTCCGATGGTTCTGTGAAATGAAGCGCCCACTCTGGTGATGTCGGTGGTAGAGGGCATCCCGGTTTCAAGTAGAGTTGAACAAAATGACGTGGATTTGAAATCTACCCAACACAAATGAACGATCAATGGGATTTGATGTAGGAGCCGTGCGAAGAGGAAAAAGTCTTCGAAAAACTGTATCTTGTCATATTAATACACACCCTATCATACGCACTTGCAATGAGATGACCCATTTTAGGGAACCACACCCATTTATCCTCCGGTGCACATCCAACCTTAACAGGTACTAGTGCATGATGTATTTCCTCAACCTTTTCCTTACTCCTGAACCCACGTGTGTACAACTCTCTGTGTTCCGTCAACTCGGTGATCAGAGTATCTCGAATAGTATTGTAATACTCTTCACGGCTACCTAGAAAACAAGAAACAGCTCGAAAGCCACAATTACTATCACCGACCACATTGACGATCCTTTCAACGTATTTGTGCATGAAAACTGGCATGTGATTGATGAACGGTATTTTTGATGGAGGCGGTGTAGGCGGTGGTTTGCTAATACGTGCACCTTTGGAAGCATATTTCTGAGATTTCGGTGTAGGTGAGTCGGGAAATACCTTGTCAACATGGTCATAATACGAAGGATTACTCGTAGTAGAATTGTCGCTCGGTGTAGGTTTCAACTTTTTCGGTGCACCTTTTGTTTTTACCGGTTGGGAGAGTGGTTTCAAATCCGTGGCCTCCGGAAACACAATTTTCTCAAATCTTCTTTGATGTGGAGTTTGGTGGTGTCATCGTCTCTCAAAAATCTTTCTTGTATTGCTTCCCATTCGGTAAGGATGTAGATATTTGATTTATCACTTTTCATTTTCCCGTCATTCTCAAAACTAAGTCTCTTCCAATGACTAGAGACCTCGTCTATACGTGGGACATTACCACTCATCTTCTTGGCTAAGACACAAGCACATGGGAGACCATATGTTTTCACAATAGTGCACCCACACTTTGTGGTGTCATCATCCACAGTTGAAGCTCTTTTGGCCTCATGGAAAATATAATTAAGCGTCGCCCGAGAGATGTTACCGACCAATTGAGAATATATCATATTCTCCTTGAACCTGTGTTCCAACACCGTGATACTGCGACCAAATTTCATTTGTATCTCATTATGCTGGTTCATGATCATATGGTTCACAGCTTCCCAACCCGTAATCAAATCACCCTTGCTATTTGCCAACCAATTCTTGAGACAAGCATGCGCACATTCAACTCGGTTTGATGTTATATGTTCGAGGTGCATAACCTGATCAGTCCATGCACAAACAAATTTCTCTTTCACCTGATCAAGTATTGTGCTCTCCACATATTTCAACAGATTCAGATATTTCTCACAAACAACTCAGAATTGTAAAACAACAACAGTATACATCTCTTTTGTAGATGAATTAACAATAACATTCAATGCAGTCATGATTTTATCCATAATAACACTGAACTTTACCAACTTTCCATCTTCACCAGCTACTTGTTTCGACCCCACAACAGGTTTAATCCGCTTCTCACATTTTTTGTAATATGGTACCTACAAAGTAATGCGGAAGAAGTCGGAAATACGGTTGCAACGACATTCATTAATGTCGTATCATGGTTGATAACAACAACCTTTGGCATATCATCTTGGTCCTTCAACATGGACCTACACACCTCTAAATCCCATTGAAATTTGTCTTCTTTTTCGCACTCGAGAAATGAGAAACCAACTGAGTACGTCTTCTCAGTCGATGTAACACAAACTGTAACAACCCAAATCTATCCAACAGTTATATTAAAATCAGAGTGCCAAAATTTCCACAAAAGCTTATCATAATAGATACATAGCACATATTAATCCAAAGAACTTATAACAAATAATTAGTCTTCAAAATACTTCAACTTTATTCAATAACTAAGCAACGGATTCACAACTTTAAAACTTCAAAAGAAACATAGCATCCTTTAAACAACTTAATTCAAAGAAAACAATAAAGCGTGGAGTCAACTTCTTGGTAAAGCAATCTGGTAAGCAACTCTTCCAACCTTCTTGGTAATCTGATACAGACCAATAAAGCGTGGAGTCAACTTCTTTAACTTCAAGGCTCGACCAATACCAGTCATCGGAGTAACTCGCATAAACACATGATCTCCTTCACTAAACTCGAGATCCTTCTTCCTCTTATCATGATAAATCTTCTGACGACTCTGAGAAGCCCTCTTCTTCTCCTGAATCATCTTAATATTTTCTGAAGTCTGTTGAACAATTTCCGGTCCAATCACAACACTTTCTCCAGATTCGTACCAACACAACGGTGTACGACACCTCCTACCATACAATGCCTCAAACGGAGCCATACCAATACTCGAATGAAAACTATTGTTGTAGGTAAACTCAATCAATGGTAGATAACTATCCCAAGCTCCACCTTTCTCCAACACACAATCCCTCTACAAATCCTCTAACGACTGAATCGTTCTCTCCGTCTGACCATCTGTCTGCAAATGATAAGCGAAACTCAATCGTAACTTAGTACCTAACGCTTCTTGCAATCCCGTCCAAAACTTAGACGTAAACCTCGGATCCCTATCCGACACAATACTAGAAGGAATACCATGCAAACTTACAATCTTCTCAACATACAATTCTGCCAACCTTTACATAGGATAATCCATTCTTATCGGAATAAAGTGAGCGGACTTCGTTAACCGATCAACAATAACGCAGATAGAATCACAATTCTTCGCTGTCCTCAGCAAACCAGATACAAAATCCATAGAAATGCCATCCCATTTCCACTCTGGAACAAACAACGACTCCATCAATCCTAACGGTTTCTGATGTTCAATCTTTGACTTCTGACAAACCAAACAGGCATAAACAAACTCAGCAATTTCCTTTTTCATTCCAGGCCACCAAAATAACTTTTTCAAGTCATGATACATCTTAGTAGCACCGGGATGAATACTCAATCCACTACGATGTCCTTCTTCCAAAATACTCTTCCGAAGTTCTGCAATATCCGGAACACACACCCTATCACCAAATCTCATAACACCATTCTCGTCAATTCAGAATTCACCTCCTTGACCTTGGTTAATCAATGTCAACTTATCTACCAAACCAACATCATATTTCTATCCAGTTCGAATTTCCTCAAGAATACCACTAGTCAGCTTCAACATTCCCAATTTAACGCTATCAGAAGTAGTTTCACATACCAAGCTCAAATCTCTGAACTGCTCAACCAACTCCAATTCACGAACCATCAACATAGACATATGCAATGACTCCCTACTCAATGCATCTGCAACCACGTTTGCCTTACCAGGATGGTAATTCAAACCAAAATCATAATCCTTCAAAAATTCCAACCACTTTCTCTGCCTCATGTTTAACTCTTTCGATCGAAGAGATACTTGCACTCTTATGATCGAATACCTCGAATCGAGAACCATACAAGTAATGCCTCCACAATTTCAAAACAAATACCATTGCACAACTCTAAATCATGAGTCGGATAATTTTCATGAACTTTCAATTGTCTCGAAGCATAAGCCACAACCTTCTTATCTTGCATCAAAACACCACCTAATCCCATCAATGACGCATCACAATACACAACAAAAGATTCTGACGGATTCGGCAAAATCAGAATCGGAGCACTAGTCAATCTCTTCTTCAACTCTTGGAATCCTTTCTCACATTCAGCATCCCAAACAAACACCTGACCCTTTCTGGTCAACTTAGTCAACGGTAAAGCCAACTTCGAAAATCCCTCAATGAACTTCCTGTAGTAACCTGCAAGGCCAAGAAAACTACGGATTTCAGAAGCATTCTTCGGTGCTTCCCACTGAGATACCGCTTCTACCTTCGTAGGATCAACAACAATGCCATTCTTGGAAATCACATGACCAAGAAAGCTTACTTCACTTAACCAGAACTCACACTTAGACAACTTCGCATACAACTTCTTCTCTTTCAACAATTCCAACACAATTCTAAGATGTTCTGCATGCTCTTCATCATTCTTCGAATAGATTAGAATATCGTCAATAAATACTACCACAAATTTATCAAGATACGGATTGTAACACGGTGAACTGACTTTGTAGGATTTTTGTATCGCAAATGTGCGGATAGCAAGAGTCGCCACCGACTTTTATTTTTATCCAATTAAGGGAAGGTAAAAGTAACAGAAAAAGACCTTTGTTAGATTCTGAGTTCGGGAGAATGGTTATGAAAAGGGAAGGTATTAGCACCCCTTTCCATCCGCAGTTTATTCTACGGGCTCTTAGTTGCTCTAGATCACTTTAAAATTGTGCTTTCTGTGTGTTTGACAAAAAATGTTTTGAAAAAAGGCATTTCGCTTTGACTTTGTAATGACTCATGTAGGAGTGTATACAAAGTGTTCGGGAATGTTTTGTTTTGAAAAGAATTTGAACTTTGAAAAAAAGTGTGTGGTGTGAAAAGCATTTGATAGAGCAAGCAACTAAAAGACTTATTTACCCACTCAGAATTGGTCGTTTTGTTGTACTTCTACATTCCTTTAGAATAGCGCTAGCCATACCATTAGTTAGTAGGTAGCTCCATTCGTTGGATGTAAGCGGGACATTCGAAGGGACATCGGATGGTCATAGAAGGCAACTTGTAGGAAGTATCCTAGCACATTCGAAGGGACTATCATCATTTTTCGTAGGCGACAATCGAGGGTCAAGATCATGTATTCGGAAGCGACATCGTGGGTCTTATGATCTTTGTATCGAAGGGACTATGATGATTTGTTTGGAAGGCAACGGTGCTAGAATACCTCTACGTTCGAGGGACATGACCATTTTGAATTCGCAAAGGCAACGAGAGAGAATTACCCTAAGGGGTGCGTGTGTGAAAGAGGTGTGTTGATTTCAGAATATGTTATCTTGAAAATTAGTGGGCTATGTTCATTGTTATCTTGCCATACACGCCTAATTACTAGCAATTTATAGGGTGCGGAAAGTAAAATGCGGAATGTAAAGGCGGAAATGTAAATGTCCTACGCTATTACAAGGCTTTGGAGCAGATACATAATTTAAAATGCGGAAAATAAAAGTCCTAATTAAAACTATTACATCCCATATACAGTTACATTATTGGAAAATAAAATGAAAACGGAAGAATCGTCTGAATCGGATTAACCTGTGAAACGAACGAGAAATCGGAAAACATGATGAAATCGAAATAAGAGAAAATGTTAGAAAAAATGCAATTTTTTATATGGAGAAATTATTATATGCTGGAAATAAGATAAATAAGTTAAAATAATTTTTTGGGATTTTTTAGATGCAATTTAATAATTTAAAATGAATTTACAATGATTTAAATGCAAAATTACAAATAAAAATAAATATGCATGCAAAAATATGTTTTTTAATTTATTAAATTAAATAAGTATTTTCTGAAAATAAATGCAAAAAGAAAAATATTTTTTGATAATTTTTAGATGCAGAAATAAAATATGGAAATTAATTAAAACAATGCAAAAATATTAGAAATTAGAAAATATGAAAATAATTGAGTTTTGTAAAAAGAAAGGCAAAACTGGTCCTGATGAGGATCGAACTCGTGACCAGGGAGAGTATCCATGAACAATCCACGCCTTAACCAACTGAGCCATGTGTGCTTCACTGTTTGGAAACGGATTGAATGTAAGAAAGACAAGTGTCGCTCCCTGATGTCCCAGGCCGCGCGCGAACCTTCATCGTCCCCAATTCAAATATTTGAAGCTAGCGTCGGCTGTTATTCGACGCTATGACCCTGGCTAATTCAAAAAATCAAGCAAACATAATATAAATTATATCTAAGACCATGGATCGATTCCTCAGGTCATTCCGAATGCAATGGTACCGGTCTTATTGTCCAATTTTTCCTTTTAAAAGAAACCCTAATTCGTTCACAGAAACCCTAATCATGGTGAAACACGATTCAGGCCATGGAAATTCAATTGGCTTGCCCAGAAAGTTTGCAAACACATCACTAAACACAAAAACAACAACAAATCGAGTTAATAATGCATGAATGAAGGAATTCGAATTTTGAAATTTCAAGAACAAACCAAAATCGGATTTCGTGATTCTTGATGCTTTTTGGCAATGTGAAGGTCTGGAATGCTTCCAGGGATGTCAAGGAATGTGTTTGACACCTTGAAATTGATTGAAACGAGCTGGAACAAGGATTGCTAGTAGCTTCAAGCACACGGTTTTTCTTGAGTTAGGTTAGGGTTTCTGAGGCAATTTTTTCGTCTTCTTGCAATTGGTATGCATCAAGTATAAGTACTGGAAGGATTTGGCATTGTTTTGGGAAAGATTTGATCAATAATCAATGATAATCAAATTTGATTTTTTCATGAAAATATAATTTTCAAAACTTGATCAATTTCAATCCAATCTTGCCTTTTTTGATCCAATTTCGAAATTGCTGGCTTTTAATGAATTTCTTGAATCTCAAGGAAGGAATAAAATCAATCTTTCAATTAATTTTGATTTTATAATTTATTTTAAAATTTAATTTGTATTTAAATGAATAAATTCAAAATTAAATAGAAAAATAAATCAAAAATTCGTGGCATTGGGCTTGGATATTCCTAATTGTATGAGGAATAAGTTTGGATGAAGAGAAAGCAAGCCCATTTGCAAAAGATTTGATTTTTGGAAGTATCTCCCTTTGTGCATTCTTTCAAAATTGCCCAAATTGTGAATGGTGCAACTTGCTCAATTTTCCACATTTTTGAGTGTTCTTGGACTTTTTGAAAAGCTCTAAGAGTCCTCTAACCAACACTTTTGGTCTCATCTCAATTGGAGTTACCATGCTCAATATATCTTCAAATCAAAAAGTTGACTTTTTGTTGACTTTGAAAATGACTTGTAATGTTTTGAGCTATACCTCTCAAATGAAGCATTTTTTGGACATTCTTGTGAGAAATGAAGTTGTAGAGAATTGAATTTCCTTCAAAACAAGAGTTGGTGGAAAAATTTCTGAGAAAGTATGAGAAAGTTATGATCAGTCAAAGTTCAGTTGACTTTTCACCTAGAAACCCTAATTTAGAAAGTTTGACTTTTGAGCAAATCTTGAGTTTTCTTGATGAATCATGATCAACCCTTGATCAAATGATGAATGTAACTTCAAAATGAGGATGTTGACCAAAAATTATGAAGTTTGATTGTATGTTGACCACAATTGACTTTTTGTCCAATACAACTGATTTTCAACCATTTGAGCAATTGTCTGAGGAAACTTGACTTGTGAGGCTTGAAACTTGACATGGAGAATCTTTGAAGCATATGAGGAGGCATGATGAACATTGGAGATGTTGGAAGTCCATCTGGAGCTGAGAATTACCAAACCCTTGTTTGGGTTGATTGTCTAGGAGAGGGTTTGTCTGATCATTTCTTGAGGAATCATTGAGCATGGATGTATGAAATATCTTGAGAAGATGGAGGGCAAATTTTGGGGTATGACACAGATGAAATATTCTATTCATATATTCCATGAAAACACTAGGCGCATTAGTAACTCCAAACGGCATAACAAAATACTCATAATGTCCATACCTCGTTCTAAATGCAGTTTTCTGAATATCTTCCGTCTTCACACGAAGCTGATGATATCCAGATCTCAAATCAATCTTACTGAATACACAAGCTCCAACCAGTTGATCCATCAAATCATCAATCCTCAGAAATGGATACCGATTATTGATTGTAACTTTGTTCAACTGCCTGTAATCAACACACAGTATCATCGAACCCTCTTTCTTTTTACCCAACAGCACAGGAGCACCTGTAATACGGTGAACTGACTTTGTAGGATTTTTGTATCCAAATGTGCGGATAGCAAGAGTCGCCACCGACTTTTATTTTTATCCAATTAAGGGAAGGTAAAAGTAACAGAAAAAGACCTTTGTTAGATTCTGAGTTCGGGAGAATGGTTATGAAAAGGGAAGGTATTAGCACCCCTTTCCATCCGCAGTTTATTCTACGGGCTCTTAGTTGCTCTAGATCACTTTAAAATTGTGCTTTCTGTGTGTTTGACAAAAAATGTTTTGAAAAAAGGCATTTCGCTTTGACTTTGTAATGACTCATGTAGGAGTGTATACAAAGTGTTCGGGAATGTTTTGTTTTGAAAAGAATTTGAACTTTGAAAAAAAGTGTGTGGTGTGAAAAGCATTTGATAGAGCAAGCAACTAAAAGACTTATTTACCCACTCAGAATTGGTCGTTTTGTTGTACTTCTACATTCCTTTAGAATAGCGCTAGCCATACCATTAGTTAGTAGGTAGCTCCATTCGTTGGATGTAAGCGGGACATTCGAAGGGACATCGGATGGTCATAGAATGCAACTTGTAGGAAGTATCCTAGCACATTCGAAGGGACTATCATCATTTTTCGTAGGCGACAATCGAGGGTCAAGATCATGTATTCGGAAGCGACATCGTGGGTCTATGATCTTTGTATCGAAGGGACTATGATGATTTGTTTTGAAGGCAACGGTGCTAGAATACCTCTACGTTCGAGGGACTTGACCATTTGAATTCGTAAGGCAACGAGAGAGAATTACCCTAAGGGGTGCATGTGTGAAAAGAGTGTGTCAATTCAGATATTTTATCTTGAAAATTAGTGAGCTATGTTGATTATTATCTTGCCATACACGCCTAGTTACTAGCAATTTATAGGGTGCGGAAATTAAAATGCGGAATGTAAAGATGCGGAAAGATAAATGTCCTACGCTATTACATGGCTTTGGGGCAGATACATAATTTAAACTTGCAGAAAATAAAAACCTAATTTAAACTATTACATTCCATGAGCAGTTACATAATTGGAAAAAATGAAAACAGTAAAAGAAACCGTCTGAAACGGAATAACCTGTGAAAAGATAAGAAAATCGGAAAATACGATGAAATTGAATAAGAAGAAAAATATTAGTAAAAATGCAAATTTTTAAATGAGAAAAATATGACATGCTGGAAATAACATAAATATGCTAAAATAATTTTTTGGGATTTTTTGGATGCAATTTAATAATTTAAAACTAATTAAAATTGATTTAAATGCTAAATTATGAATAAAAATAAATATGCATGCAAAATTGTATTTTTTAATTTTATAAATTAAATAAGTATTTTCTGAAAATAAATGCAAAAGGAAAAAATATTTTGATGATTTTTAATGCATGAAATAAAAATATGAAAAGAATTAAAATTGCATGAAAATATTAAATAAATAAGAAAAATAGAAAATAGGCAAGTTTGGAAAAAGAAACTCAAAACCGGAACGAGTGAAATACAAGCACGCGTCGTCCTCCTATTGCCACGAACTCGCGCCAGACTTCGTCTTCTCCAATTTGAATTTTTAAAAGCTCAGCGTCGGCCATTGTTTGACGTTACAGGCCCTGGCTACATGGAAAATCAAGCATACATAATATAAATAAGTTCTAAGGACATGGTTCGATTCCAGACATCATTCTGAATGCATTGGTACTAGTCTCGTTGTCCAATTTTTCCATTTAAGCAAAGCCCTAAATCGAGCCCAGAAACCATAGTTATGGTATAGCACGATTCAAGCCATGGAAATGCAATCAAATAACCCAGATTGCTTGCAAACTTCGTTCTAATCACAAAAAACAACAATGAAACATGTTAATAATGCATGAAAATTAAAACACGATTTTGGATTTTTCAAGAACAAACCAAACTCGGATTTTTTGATTCTGAATGGATTCGAGCAATGTGAAGGTCTGGATTCACTCAGGAGATATCAAGGAATGCAATGAACACCTCAAAATCGATTGAAAACGGCTGGAACTAGGGTTGCACTTTGCTTGTATGCCACGGTTTTTTGAGTTCTAGGTTAGGGTTCTTGAGCCAATTTTTCGTTCTCAATCATGTGCTATGCATTATACATTTATACTGGATGGATTTGGAACTGATTTGAGGAAGAAATCATCATCAATCAATGCTAATCAATTTTGATTAATTTTCAATCCAATCTTGCTATATCAATCCAATTTCGAAAATTGCTGGCTTTAATGAGTTGATTGGATCCCAAGGAAGAAATAAAAATCAAGTTTGGAATTTATTTTGATTTTATACTTTATTTTTAAATTTAATTTGTATTTAAATGAATAAATTCCAAATTAAATAGAAAAATAAAATAAAAATTTGTGGCATTGGGCTTGGATATTCTTAATGGTGTGAGGAATAAGTTTGGATGAAGAAAAAGTAGGCCCATTTGCAAAGTTTTTGATTTTTAGAAGCATCTCTCTTTGTGCACTCTTTCAAAATTGCCCAACTTGTGAATGGTGTATCTTGCTCAATTTTCCACATTTTTGAGTGTTCTTGGACTTTTTGGAAAGCTCTAAGAGTCCTCTAACCAACCTTTTTGGTCTCATCTCAATTGGAGTTTCCATGCTCAATATATCCTCAAAACAAAATGTTGACTTTTTGTTGACTTTGAAAATGACCTGTAATGTTTTGGGCCATACCTCTCAAATGAAGCATTTTTTTGGATATTCTTGTGAGACATGAAGTTGTAGAGAATTGAATTTCCTTCAAAACAAGAGGTGGTGGAAAAAATTTCTGATAAAGTATGAAGAAGTTATGATCAGTCAAAGTTCAGTTGACTTTTCACCTAGAAACCCTAATTTAGATAGTTTGACTTTTGAGCAAATCTTGAGTTTTCTTGATGAATCATGATCAACCCTTGATCAAATGATGAATGTAACTTCAAAATGAGGATGTTGACCAAAAATTATGAAGTTTGATTGTATGTTGACCACAATTGACTTTTTGTCCAATACAACTGATTTTCAACCATTTGAGCAATTGTCTGAGGAAACTTGACTTGTGAGGCTTGAAACTTGACATGGAGAATCTTTGAAGCATATGAGGAGGCATGATGAACATTGGAGATGTTGGAAGTCCATCTGGAGCTGAGAATTACCAAACCCTTGTTTGGGTTGATTGTCTAGGAGAGGGTTTGTCTGATCATTTCTTGAGGAATCATTGAGCATGGATGTATGAAATATCTTGAGAAGATGGAGGGCAAATTTTGGGGTATGACACAGATGAAATATTCTATTCATATATTCCATGAAAACACTAGGCGCATTAGTAACTCCAAACGGCATAACAAAATACTCATAATGTCCATACCTCGTTCTAAATGCAGTTTTCTGAATATCTTCCGTCTTCACACGAAGCTGATGATATCCAGATCTCAAATCAATCTTACTGAATACACAAGCTCCAACCAGTTGATCCATCAAATCATCAATCCTCAGAAATGGATACCGATTATTGATTGTAACTTTGTTCAACTGCCTGTAATCAACACACAGTATCATCGAACCCTCTTTCTTTTTACCCAACAGCACAGGAGCACCTGTAATACGGTGAACTGACTTTGTAGGATTTTTGTATCCAAATGTGCGGATAGCAAGAGTCGCCACCGACTTTTATTTTTATCCAATTAAGGGAAGGTAAAAGTAACAGAAAAAGACCTTTGTTAGATTCTGAGTTCGGGAGAATGGTTATGAAAAGGGAAGGTATTAGCACCCCTTTCCATCCGCAGTTTATTCTACGGGCTCTTAGTTGCTCTAGATCACTTTAAAATTGTGCTTTCTGTGTGTTTGACAAAAAATGTTTTGAAAAAAGGCATTTCGCTTTGACTTTGTAATGACTCATGTAGGAGTGTATACAAAGTGTTCGGGAATGTTTTGTTTTGAAAAGAATTTGAACTTTGAAAAAAAGTGTGTGGTGTGAAAAGCATTTGATAGAGCAAGCAACTAAAAGACTTATTTACCCACTCAGAATTGGTCGTTTTGTTGTACTTCTACATTCCTTTAGAATAGCGCTAGCCATACCATTAGTTAGTAGGTAGCTCCATTCGTTGGATGTAAGCGGGACATTCGAAGGGACATCGGATGGTCATAGAATGCAACTTGTAGGAAGTATCCTAGCACATTCGAAGGGACTATCATCATTTTTCGTAGGCGACAATCGAGGGTCAAGATCATGTATTCGGAAGCGACATCGTGGGTCTTATGATCTTTGTATCGAAGGGACTATGATGATTTGTTTGGAAGGCAACGGTGCTAGAATACCTCTACGTTCGAGGGACATGACCATTTTGAATTCGCAAAGGCAACGAGAGAGAATTACCCTAAGGGGTGCGTGTGTGAAAGAGGTGTGTTGATTTCAGAATATGTTATCTTGAAAATTAGTGGGCTATGTTCATTGTTATCTTGCCATACACGCCTAATTACTAGCAATTTATAGGGTGCGGAAAGTAAAATGCGGAATGTAAAGGCGGAAATGTAAATGTCCTACGCTATTACAAGGCTTTGGAGCAGATACATAATTTAAAATGCGGAAAATAAAAGTCCTAATTAAAACTATTACATCCCATATACAGTTACATTATTGGAAAATAAAATGAAAACGGAAGAATCGTCTGAATCGGATTAACCTGTGAAACGAACGAGAAATCGGAAAACATGATGAAATCGAAATAAGAGAAAATGTTAGAAAAAATGCAATTTTTTATATGGAGAAATTATTATATGCTGGAAATAAGATAAATAAGTTAAAATAATTTTTTGGGATTTTTTAGATGCAATTTAATAATTTAAAATGAATTTACAATGATTTAAATGCAAAATTACAAATAAAAATAAATATGCATGCAAAAATATGTTTTTTAATTTATTAAATTAAATAAGTATTTTCTGAAAATAAATGCAAAAAGAAAAATATTTTTTGATAATTTTTAGATGCAGAAATAAAATATGGAAATTAATTAAAACAATGCAAAAATATTAGAAATTAGAAAATATGAAAATAATTGAGTTTTGTAAAAAGAAAGGCAAAACTGGTCCTGATGAGGATCGAACTCGTGACCAGGGAGAGTATCCATGAACAATCCACGCCTTAACCAACTGAGCCATGTGTGCTTCACTGTTTGGAAACGGATTGAATGTAAGAAAGACAAGTGTCGCTCCCTGATGTCCCAGGCCGCGCGCGAACCTTCATCGTCCCCAATTCAAATATTTGAAGCTAGCGTCGGCTGTTATTCGACGCTATGACCCTGGCTAATTCAAAAAATCAAGCAAACATAATATAAATTATATCTAAGACCATGGATCGATTCCTCAGGTCATTCCGAATGCAATGGTACCGGTCTTATTGTCCAATTTTTCCTTTTAAAAGAAACCCTAATTCGTTCACAGAAACCCTAATCATGGTGAAACACGATTCAGGCCATGGAAATTCAATTGGCTTGCCCAGAAAGTTTGCAAACACATCACTAAACACAAAAACAACAACAAATCGAGTTAATAATGCATGAATGAAGGAATTCGAATTTTGAAATTTCAAGAACAAACCAAAATCGGATTTCGTGATTCTTGATGCTTTTTGGCAATGTGAAGGTCTGGAATGCTTCCAGGGATGTCAAGGAATGTGTTTGACACCTTGAAATTGATTGAAACGAGCTGGAACAAGGATTGCTAGTAGCTTCAAGCACACGGTTTTTCTTGAGTTAGGTTAGGGTTTCTGAGGCAATTTTTTCGTCTTCTTGCAATTGGTATGCATCAAGTATAAGTACTGGAAGGATTTGGCATTGTTTTGGGAAAGATTTGATCAATAATCAATGATAATCAAATTTGATTTTTTCATGAAAATATAATTTTCAAAACTTGATCAATTTCAATCCAATCTTGCCTTTTTTGATCCAATTTCGAAATTGCTGGCTTTTAATGAATTTCTTGAATCTCAAGGAAGGAATAAAATCAATCTTTCAATTAATTTTGATTTTATAATTTATTTTAAAATTTAATTTGTATTTAAATGAATAAATTCAAAATTAAATAGAAAAATAAATCAAAAATTCGTGGCATTGGGCTTGGATATTCCTAATTGTATGAGGAATAAGTTTGGATGAAGAGAAAGCAAGCCCATTTGCAAAAGATTTAATTTTTGGAAGTATCTCCCTTTGTGCATTCTTTCAAAATTGCCCAACTTGTGAATGGTGTAACTTGCTCAATTTTCCACATTTTTGAGTGGTCTTGGACTTTTTGGAAAGATCTAAGAGTCCTCTAACCAACCCTTTTGGTCTCATCTCAAATGGAGTTACCATGCTCAATATATCTTCAAATCAAAAAGTTGACTTTTTGTTGACTTTGAAAATGACTTGTAATGTTTTGAGCTATACCTCTCAAATGAAGCATTTTTTGGACATTCTTGTGAGAAATGAAGTTGTAGAGAATTGAATTTCCTTCAAAACAAGAGTTGGTGGAAAAATTTCTGAGAAAGTATGAGAAAGTTATGATCAGTCAAAGTTCAGTTGACTTTTCACCTAGAAACCCTAATTTAGATAGTTTGACTTTTGAGCAAATCTTGAGTTTTCTTGATGAATCATGATCAACCCTTGATCAAATGATGAATGTAACTTCAAAATGAGGATGTTGACCAAAAATTATGAAGTTTGATTGTATGTTGACCACAATTGACTTTTTGTCCAATACAACTGATTTTCAACCATTTGAGCAATTGTCTGAGGAAACTTGACTTGTGAGGCTTGAAACTTGACATGGAGAATCTTTGAAGCATATGAGGAGGCATGATGAACATTGGAGATGTTGGAAGTCCATCTGGAGCTGAGAATTACCAAACCCTTGTTTGGGTTGATTGTCTAGGAGAGGGTTTGTCTGATCATTTCTTGAGGAATCATTGAGCATGGATGTATGAAATATCTTGAGAAGATGGAGGGCAAATTTTGGGGTATGACACAGATGAAATATTCTATTCATATATTCCATGAAAACACTAGGCGCATTAGTAACTCCAAACGGCATAACAAAATACTCATAATGTCCATACCTCGTTCTAAATGCAGTTTTCTGAATATCTTCCGTCTTCACACGGTCGATGATATCCAGATCTCAAATCAATCTTACTGAATACACAAGCTCCAACCAGTTGATCCATCAAATCATCAATCCTCAGAAATGGATACCGATTATTGATTGTAACTTTGTTCAACTGCCTGTAATCAACACACAGTATCATCGAACCCTCTTTCTTTTTACCCAACAGCACAGGAGCACCTGTAATACGGTGAACTGACTTTGTAGGATTTTTGTATCCAAATGTGCGGATAGCAAGAGTCGCCACCGACTTTTATTTTTATCCAATTAAGGGAAGGTAAAAGTAACAGAAAAAGACCTTTGTTAGATTCTGAGTTCGGGAGAATGGTTATGAAAAGGGAAGGTATTAGCACCCCTTTCCATCCGCAGTTTATTCTACGGGCTCTTAGTTGCTCTAGATCACTTTAAAATTGTGCTTTCTGTGTGTTTGACAAAAAATGTTTTGAAAAAAGGCATTTCGCTTTGACTTTGTAATGACTCATGTAGGAGTGTATACAAAGTGTTCGGGAATGTTTTGTTTTGAAAAGAATTTGAACTTTGAAAAAAAGTGTGTGGTGTGAAAAGCATTTGATAGAGCAAGCAACTAAAAGACTTATTTACCCACTCGTAATTGGTCGTTTTGTTGTACTTCATTCCTTTAGAATAGCGCTAGCCATACCATTAGTTAGTAGGTAGCTCCATTCGTTGGATGTAAGCGGGACATTCGAAGGGACATCGGATGGTCATAGAATGCAACTTGTAGGAAGTATCCTAGCACATTCGAAGGGACTATCATCATTTTTCGTAGGCGACAATCGAGGGTCAAGATCATGTATTCGGAAGCGACATCGTGGGTCTTATGATCTTTGTATCGAAGGGACTATGATGATTTGTTTGGAAGGCAACGGTGCTAGAATACCTATACGTTCGAGGGACATGACCATTTTGAATTCGCAAAGGCAACGAGAGAGAATTACCCTAAGGGGTGCGTGTGTGAAAGAGGTGTGTTGATTTCAGAATATGTTATCTTGAAAATTAGTGGGCTATGTTCATTGTTATCTTGCCATACACGCCTAATTACTAGCAATTTATAGGGTGCGGAAAGTAAAATGCGGAATGTAAAGGCGGAAATGTAAATGTCCTACGCTATTACAAGGCTTTGGAGCAGATACATAATTTAAAATGCGGAAAATAAAAGTCCTAATTAAAACTATTACATCCCATATACAGTTACATTATTGGAAAATAAAATGAAAACGGAAGAATCGTCTGAATCGGATTAACCTGTGAAACGAACGAGAAATCGGAAAACATGATGAAATCGAAATAAGAGAAAATGTTAGAAAAAATGCAATTTTTTATATGGAGAAATTATTATATGCTGGAAATAAGATAAATAAGTTAAAATAATTTTTTGGGATTTTTTAGATGCAATTTAATAATTTAAAATGAATTTACAATGATTTAAATGCAAAATTACAAATAAAAATAAATATGCATGCAAAAATATGTTTTTTAATTTATTAAATTAAATAAGTATTTTCTGAAAATAAATGCAAAAAGAAAAATATTTTTTGATAATTTTTAGATGCAGAAATAAAATATGGAAATTAATTAAAACAATGCAAAAATATTAGAAATTAGAAAATATGAAAATAATTGAGTTTTGTAAAAAGAAAGGCAAAACTGGTCCTGATGAGGATCGAACTCGTGACCAGGGAGAGTATCCATGAACAATCCACGCCTTAACCAACTGAGCCATGTGTGCTTCACTGTTTGGAAACGGATTGAATGTAAGAAAGACAAGTGTCGCTCCCTGATGTCCCAGGCCGCGCGCGAACCTTCATCGTCCCCAATTCAAATATTTGAAGCTAGCGTCGGCTGTTATTCGACGCTATGACCCTGGCTAATTCAAAAAATCAAGCAAACATAATATAAATTATATCTAAGACCATGGATCGATTCCTCAGGTCATTCCGAATGCAATGGTACCGGTCTTATTGTCCAATTTTTCCTTTTAAAAGAAACCCTAATTCGTTCACAGAAACCCTAATCATGGTGAAACACGATTCAGGCCATGGAAATTCAATTGGCTTGCCCAGAAAGTTTGCAAACACATCACTAAACACAAAAACAACAACAAATCGAGTTAATAATGCATGAATGAAGGAATTCGAATTTTGAAATTTCAAGAACAAACCAAAATCGGATTTCGTGATTCTTGATGCTTTTTGGCAATGTGAAGGTCTGGAATGCTTCCAGGGATGTCAAGGAATGTGTTTGACACCTTGAAATTGATTGAAACGAGCTGGAACAAGGATTGCTAGTAGCTTCAAGCACACGGTTTTTCTTGAGTTAGGTTAGGGTTTCTGAGGCAATTTTTTCGTCTTCTTGCAATTGGTATGCATCAAGTATAAGTACTGGAAGGATTTGGCATTGTTTTGGGAAAGATTTGATCAATAATCAATGATAATCAAATTTGATTTTTTCATGAAAATATAATTTTCAAAACTTGATCAATTTCAATCCAATCTTGCCTTTTTTGATCCAATTTCGAAATTGCTGGCTTTTAATGAATTTCTTGAATCTCAAGGAAGGAATAAAATCAATCTTTCAATTAATTTTGATTTTATAATTTATTTTAAAATTTAATTTGTATTTAAATGAATAAATTCAAAATTAAATAGAAAAATAAATCAAAAATTCGTGGCATTGGGCTTGGATATTCCTAATTGTATGAGGAATAAGTTTGGATGAAGAGAAAGCAAGCCCATTTGCAAAAGATTTAATTTTTGGAAGTATCTCCCTTTGTGCATTCTTTCAAAATTGCCCAACTTGTGAATGGTGTAACTTGCTCAATTTTCCACATTTTTGAGTGGTCTTGGACTTTTTGGAAAGATCTAAGAGTCCTCTAACCAACCCTTTTGGTCTCATCTCAAATGGAGTTACCATGCTCAATATATCTTCAAATCAAAAAGTTGACTTTTTGTTGACTTTGAAAATGACTTGTAATGTTTTGAGCTATACCTCTCAAATGAAGCATTTTTTGGACATTCTTGTGAGAAATGAAGTTGTAGAGAATTGAATTTCCTTCAAAACAAGAGTTGGTGGAAAAATTTCTGAGAAAGTATGAGAAAGTTATGATCAGTCAAAGTTCAGTTGACTTTTCACCTAGAAACCCTAATTTAGAAAGTTTGACTTTTGAGCAAATCTTGAGTTTTCTTGATGAATCATGATCAACCCTTGATCAAATGATGAATGTAACTTCAAAATGAGGATGTTGACCAAAAAATATGAAGTTTGACTGTATGTTGACCACAGTTGACTTTTTGTCCAATACAACTGATTTTCAACCATCTGAGCAATTGTCTGAGGAAACTTGACTTGTGAGGCTTGAAACTTGTCATGGAGAATCTTTGAAGCATATGAGGAGGCATGAAGGCTATTGGAGATGTTGGAAGTTCATCTTGACTTGAGAAATACCAAACCCTAATTTGGGTTGATTGTCTAGAGAGAGTTTGTCCGATCAACTCTTGAGGAATCCTTGAGCATAGATGTATGAAATCTCTTGAGTAGATGGAGGGCAAATTTTGGGGTATGACAGCTGCCCCTGTTCAATCTTCTTGTACTGGAGGGTTAGATTGACACGCTTGTCTTTCGTGACCTGGAGGTAGAAGATGATTGAACACTCGAGTACACCTGAAAATTTGCACTCGCTGTTGGTGGATGATGCGGGAATGGGCTTACAGATGCCATTTGGATACTTCGCTGGAGGATGAGTCGTACGCTAGACTCGAGAATGTTGATAGGAGAATTGACGGAGATGGGCTTAAGATGCCATCTGGAAAGCTCGATGCTGGGGAGTGAGCCATACGCTAGGCTCTGTAGTCGTTCCTGGAAGGAGCATGGAGATGGGCTTAAGATGCCATCTGGAAGGAGTCATACGTTAGAATTCGTGTTCATTTTTTGAATGAAGTTACTAGTTTGTATTGATTTTAACCATATATGCAGCATTCGAAAGTGAAGCAATGTTGATAAGTAGTCGGAGATGGGCTTAAGATGCCATCCAAGGCAATCGAGTCGACGCTAGACTCTATAGTCGTTGATAATAAGGAATCGTAATAAATCTTCGGCCGATTACTCCGAGGGAGGTTGTAGTTGGCAAAATGTGGATAGCTTCCGTTGTGCATCGGTGTTGATCCATTGCTGTATCGGAGGATAACCGAGGTGGTCTTTCGATAGTTTTCCGCCGGTTCGGGCTTAATCTCGACCGCCGTCGAGGACAACCAGGCGGTCTTCGATAGTTTTCCCGCCGATTCGGGCTTAATCTGGACCATCGTCGGAGGACAACCAAAGGCGGTCTTTCGATAGTTTTCCGCCGATTCGGGCTTAATCGACTGTTTGGCCAAGATCATACTGCTTTGGAGAAAACAAGAGGAACTTTGACAGAATATTGGTTAGTTTTATGCAAAGTATGATGCATGACAATGTGTATGAATGACATATGCATGAATTATGACTTTATGAGAGATGTATGAATGATGGATGTTGTGGTATTTCAAAACATATCCATCTTGAAGAAGATGCGGATGTTCTGTTTGAGGATTTTTGACTCCTGCTTGGGGAATTGAGTAGGTGGAAGTCCCTGCTTTTGAAGGAGAAGAAAGATACCCTGGATTCCTCCGATGCACTATCTGACCAAGTCTTGGGCCTAGATATTGTTGAGGAAGGTAGAGATTTGAGAAGCTCGTTGTTGGAGATCTCACATATAGACCTCGCCGAGGAGAACTCGAGGCGATCCGTTGGGGACCTTGTATGTAGATCCCGCCGAGGAAATTTAGGAGGCGCCCATCGGGGATTCTGGGTGTAGATCTCGCTGGAGAGCATTTGTTAGTTGCCGGGAGACCGGGTTGGAAGAGTCAGGAATCCGTTGTAATCTTTGGCCGGGGAATGAAGATGTAGTTTCCTCCGATGCACTATCTGACCAAGTTTTGGGTCGAATCCGCCGGGAAAAGGAACGGATCGAGATACCACGGGGATAAATACCTTGACTGGGGGTGAGGTGTTACTGCTTGGAGACTGATGTAACTTTACTTAGTCGAGTGTAATTGCGGCTCGTGGATTCCCTTTTGCTCTGCCGGGGAAATTGTGTTGCGAGTGACACCTTTGCAGGGATCATGCTCTGGGGGAATGCTTTGGTGACTTTCGTCGTCGTCCCAATTCTTGGAGCCTGTAGTAAGTACTTTTGTATGTTCACTTTTCGTATGTTTGTGATTAGATTCTTATTGTCAAATGCGTATAATCATTCAAAGCAAACGTTGGACTTATTACAAATAACAACAGCAGAAATTGTAAAGAGAAAGAATATGTATTATTGAAGAGGTGGCGTATGGCCAAGTAGTTTTGTACACAAGAAAGGTAAAAAGCTATGCGGAAACAATCTCGTTAAGTTCCAACTATGCTAGTACTCATATATTTCGACTATCTCATCTCCTTGTGTCGTGAGAAAGTGAGTAGATTGATCTTCGCCATTTGAATCTTGAATGTCGATAGTAGTCCGAAGCGGTGATCCGGAAGAGACATAGTCGTACGCTTAAATCCCTAACTTTTGCCTAGACCGCCTTTCGGTTTTCAACCGATACCCTTTTTGCCCAAGCCGCTTTTCGTGTTTTCGACTTGCGGTGTACATGTTTTGTATATATCCTTTATTTTGCCCGAACCTTTTGGTTCGCCAGATGCCCTTATTTTTGCCTAGGCCACCGACCTAGCGGGTCTCTTTTATGCGTAGTATTTTTGACTATGTCTGTGTTCAGGGTGTGGGAAGTCTTCACCATCCATGGTGCTAAGTATTATAGCTCCGACGGAAAATACTGTCTTGACTACAAATGGTCCCTCGTAGGTGGGAGTCCATTTTCCCCTGGGATCACCCTGTGGGAGAATGATGCGCTTGACTACTAGATCACCGACTTGGTAGACTCGGTGCTTGACCTTCTTGTTAAATGCTCTGATCATTCGCTTCTGGTAAATCTGTCCATGGCAGATGGACGCGAGTCGTTTCTCATCGATCAAGTTAATCTGGTCAAGGCGAGTCTGGACCCAATCGTCTTCGCCTAAATCTGCCTCCTGGAGGACTCTGGTTGAGGGTATCTGAACCTCGATAGGTAAGATGGCTTCCATACCGTATACAAGAGAGAAGGGGGTTGCCCCTGTTGATGTTCGTGCTGAAGTGCGATAACCATGAAGAGCAAATGGTAACATCTCATGCCAATCCTTGTAAGTCACAGTCATCTTCTGTATAATCTTCTTAATGTTTTTGTTGGCGGCTTCCACCGCGCCACTCATTTTAGGCCGATATGGAGAAGAATTATGATGCTTGATCTTGAACTGCGTGCAGAGTTCGGTGATTATCTTGTTGTTGAGATTGGAACCGTTATCTGTGATAATCCTTTCGGGAGTGCCATACCGACAGATAAGATTATGTTTGATGAATCGAGCCACAACATTCTTGGTAACAGATGCATACGAGGCTGCTTCTACCCACTTGGTAAAGTAATCAATTGCCACAAGGATGAAACGATGTCCATTGGAAGCAGTGGGCTTGATTTCCCCAATCATGTCAATGCCCCACATTGCAAAAGGCCAAGGAGAAGTTAAAACATTAAGAGGTACCGAGGTACGTGTACTTTGTCGGCGTAACCGCACTTGTGACAAGATCGAGCATAGCGGTGACAATCGCCTCCATGGTGGACCAATAGTAAGTCGTTCTCAAAATCTTCTTAGCCATGGTGTGTCCACCGGAGTGGGTACCAAATGCGCCTGTAACTCTTCCATGATACGCATTGTTGTTTCGGTCTACACAACGGAGTAAGCACAAGTCGTGGTTGCGCTTGTATAAGATGTCGTTGCTGAGAAAGAATTTGGATGCGAATCTTCTCATGAATTTCTTATCATTGACAGATGCCCCTGCGGGATATTCCTGAGTCTCAAGATACCTCTTCACGTCATAGTACCAAGGTTTCTCTTCTGCGTCAAGCTCACAACAATACGCTGGTTCGTCGAACTTCTCAATGATGATCTGGGGAGCCTCGTTGTCCCATCTGACCTTGAACATAGATGACATAGTAGCCAACGCGTCTGCCAACTGATTCTCTTCTCGTGGAATATGATCAAAAGTGATTTCATCGAAGTAAGGAATCAAACTCAGAACATACTCTCGATATGGAATGAGATTCGGATGCTTCGTATCCCACTCGCCCTTTATCTGATCGATCACTAAAGCCGAGTCTCCATACACTTGCAAGAACTTGATTCTTAAGTCAATAGCGCTTTAAGACCCATGATGCACGCTTCACTCGGCCATGTTGTTAGTGCAACCGAAACATAATCTGCGGTGAAAGGCGATGTCCGCTGTAGGGATGTAATGATGGCGCCAATGCCATTGCCAAGTGCGTTTGAGGCTCCATCAAAGACCATGGTCCATCGGGATCCTTGTTCAGTCCTTCGTCTGGCCTGGTTCTTCGTAATCAGAATAGTAAAACATCTTCGCTTGGAAATTCGAACCGCATAGGTGATAGTCATCTACGGCTTGATGAGCCAAATGATCGGCTACTACACTTCCTTTGATCGCTTTCGAGAAGTGTATCGATGTCATACTCGGTCAAGATCATTTGCCATCTTGCAATTCTTCCGAGAGAGCTGGTTTCTCAAATATGTATTTTATCGGATCCATATTGGAAATCAACAAGGTAGTGTGAGTCAACATATACTGCCTTAGTCGAGCAGCCCAAGCCAAAGCGTTGCAAGTTTTCTCAAGTCATGAGTATCTTGTTTCACAGGTAAACTTTTGCTAAGGTAGTATATTGCATGCTCTTTTCGACTGACTCGCCATGTTGCCCCAACACACACCCCATTGAGTTCTCTAACACAAGTACATGATAAGAGGTCTTCCTTCAGGCATCGGGATAGGAGGATTCAGAGGTACTCCTTGATTTTGTCAAAAGCAACCGCAATCGTCATTCCATTCCACTACTTGATCTTTCTTTAGTAACTTGAAGATTGGCTCACAAGTAGCGCTGTGCAATGAATCTAGCAATGTAGTTCAATCGGCCCAAGAAACCTCCGACCTCCTTCTCGTGGGAGCGGCATCTCTTGAATAGCTTTAACCTTCGCAGGTCAACCTCAATACCTCTTCCATCGACTACAAACCCTAGGAGTTTTCCGGATCCGACTCCAAAGGTGCACTTGTTGGGATTAAGTCTCACTGTACTTCTTCAACTCCAAATAGTTTCGCAAATGATCAAGATGTTCTTCTTCACCGTGATCGAGCTATCATGTCGCCGACGAGACCTCTATCTCGTGATGAATCATGTCATGAAACAATGTCACCATAGCACGCGATAAGTGGCACCCGCTTCTTCATCCAACGGCATAACCTTGTAGCGTAGTGCCCCACTGTAACAAAAGTAGTCTTCTCCATGTCTTCGAGCCATTTTGATCCGATTGTAACCGGAGAAACCATCCATGAAGGAGAAGACCTTATGCTGAGCGGTATTGTCAACCAGAACATCAATATGAGGAAGTGGGAAATCATCTTTCGGACTCGCTTTGTTTAGATCTCGTAATCCACACACATTCGCACCTTGCCATCCTTCTTAGGTACGGGTACCACATTTGCAACCCACTGGGGATAGGAAGTAACGGCTAGGAAACCGCGTTGAACTGCTTCATAACTTCGGCTTTGATTTTCTCTCGACATCTCGGACGCATGCACGAACCTTCGCTTTTACCGAGAAACCCTCTTTGTCGGCAATCGTGTACCACAATATCAATGTCCAACCCCGGCATGTCTTCGTATGACCAAGAAAAACCTCAATGTAGTCTCGTAGCATCCGAACCAACCTTTCTTTAACACTGTTCTCAAGACCCGCCCTATCTTGATCTCTTTCGTCTTCTCGGACTCAAATTCACAACCTCAACTTGCTCTTGTGGTGATAACTCGCTCTTCTTGTCAGAAGCAGTCCGCAAGTTCTCCCGGCACTTCACAATCTTCCTCACTTTCGCCTTCGGCTTGGTAGATCGGATTATCAAGTCATATTTAGCACTAGCATGGTGTTATTAACGAGATTCGGAGTGATTCGCAGTGTATCACGTGGTGTGTGTAAGAAACACATAGCTTTTGAAGGGTGATATAGTAAAAGAAAGAAAACAAACAATTGAATGCAAAAGTCCAACAAATTTATTGAATGAAAATACGCAAACGATGATAATAACCTCGAACGAGCCATGATGCCCCAAGGCACCAGGCTTTCAAAGTTTATTGTTCAAAACATAAAGAAATACGAAAAGCAAAACAAAACAAGAGCAATTACTCCGGCTAAAGGAGATTGGTATGACGCCTTCGGTCTTCCAATTGTCGAGCCCTTTATCCGAGTTGGAGGATCCACTTGCGATGTCAAGCCGTTGTCGCCGCTTCTATAGCATGGATTCCATTCTGCCGATGCGGAAAGGAAGTTGGCCGGCACGTCACGGGGCGTATCATCTTCGACCCTTGATGGTGAAGCCTAAACCGCCTTGTCGGATTTGAAGGGAAGATCGTGGAGTTGTCCCCAAATAGCACTACCTCATTGTTCAACAAAGAGCTTGAGCATCTTTCAATGAGGCCATCCTAGGCGGAGCTTGAGCAACTTCAGAGGACGGGAGAGTCAACAGCACGACTGGTATTGTTTCAAAAGCTTGACAGGAGTCTCAAGAATTCACCCTCCATCTCAAGGTATCGAATGACTGAGATGACCGACCATATACTCTTCTTCACCACATACCGTGACAACCTTCCTTTCACCGGTACTTCAGCTCGATGGTAGAAGTAATACCGCCCCATATATCCAAGGGCGCCCAAGTAGGCAAGAGTAGGTGGACGGATGTCCATGACAAAGAAAGTAGAGTCAAAAGTCCGGGAACCGACTTTAACAGCAGAGTGAGCTCTCCAAGTACTGCGGCGCTTAGAACCATCAAAGCTCTCACAATAATGTCACTGGGTCTCAGAACCAACCCTTTGACATCAAGTCGATCAAAAGCAGTCTTCGGTAAGATATTCAGAGCAGAACCGGTGTCAACCAAAACATGAGACAATGTAACGCCCTTGCATTCAACAGAGATGTGCAAGGCTTTGTTGTGTTTCTTCCCTAAGTCATATCGAGAAGCCTAGGCCGTTGTTGGCAGCCAGGATAGCAATACAAACTTCAAACTGGTCAGTGGTAGTGTCTTGCGGCACGTGAGCATTCTTCAGAAACTTCACCAAGGCATTAGCATGAGCCTCAGAGCACAAGAGCAGAGCAAGCATGGAGATCTTGGACGGAGTCTGTCCCAACTGTTCCACAACATTGTAGTCGCTCTTCTTGATGATCTTCAGAATTTCCTCCATTTCTCATTTGGAGGTATCTTCGATAACTTCCTTTGGTACTTCTGGTTGAGCAGGATGAGTCACTGGTTCTTTCCCTCTAGCTTGGGGAATGGGTTGGATAGCTGGAATGCGAGCTGGAGTCGCGGTGTCTTTTGGAGGAGAGATTTCTGGAGAGAATACTCTTCCGGTTCGAGTCACCTTACTTGATCCGGTGATGTTGTCGATGTCAGGAATGGTAGCTTCAACTGTACGATCTTCAATGGTCAGAGGGTCTTGCTTGACGCCATGATAGTAAACCTCAGATCCATAATTCCAAGGGATAGCCTTGTCAGAGGAATATGGAACTGGTCTTGGAGAAGTAATGATGAGAGGTGCCACTCTAGGCACAGAATCAGCAGAGGAAATCCTTATGACATTAACATCAGCATAGTCTTCAGGGAAATCGTCACCCTATCCGGTCGCCTTAACATCTTCAATAGGAATCTTGTAGCTCTCAGGAACAGTGTACTTCACCATGTAATCATACTTTCCACTTGGCTGCCCCAAGGTATCCCACACAGATGGCACAGTTTCGTTCGCATTGTCAATCTTCAACTTAGACATTTCTTCACAGCTTCGCACCGTGGTTTCGTAAATAGTATCTCACGGTTATCCATCATGCATGAACACGCCTTCTCAACCAAGCACAACCATCGCGGATGGGCACCAACGACTCGGGCATCCTGGTTGACACCGCTTGCAAATTCTTCTTAACACCATCGAGGAATGGTCAAGTCATCTATGTTGAAAACATAAGTATCACACCAACAAAGATTGGAACTCTTGTCATGGTTAGGCATAGGCGCATTGATCACATTCGGGTCTCAACAGGAGGATCAAACTCAATCTGCTTAGCTTCAATCATATCTTGAATCTTGTTCTTCGAGCCCAACAATTGTCGATCGTGCCTGGCTATTGGAATGGTAAGCACACTTAGCATTTGGATTGTACTGGAGAGGAAGTATTGACATTCGAGGAGGATCCCTCAAGGTAATCACTCGCGCTCAACATGTGTTGCAAGGCTTGCGACAAAGGCATGTTGATCTTCAGAACTGCCTCGGGCGCTGCACGCTGTCTCACCGAGGTTGTGCTGATGTAGGATCGAGATCACCTTCCCCGATTGAGCGGTCGGTCTTGGCTCGCCTTTTCGACCATACACATTAGCTTCCTTCTTACCACCAAAAGATCTCTTCAAAGATTTGAAGATGTCTCTACATGGATCTTCCCACTCTTGATACCGCTTCAATGCGCCGTCAATATCACCGGTGAATCTGATGAAGAATTTCCAATCGATGATCAAGAACGGGCCTGTCATGTTCCCATAAACATATCAACCAACTCCCTATTGGACAAGGGTGGTTGGACTCGCTAGATCTCTCCATTTCGAGCATACCCTTGAACTTCGTCACGACCCATAGACATGCTTTGTAGTTGCATGCGAGTGGGTGTCAATTCGGCATTGTACTATATCGTCAGAAAGCATCACCAAATCACTCCAAGTACGGATACGGTCATTCTCTAGCCGATAGTACCATTCCAACGGGTTCCGGACAAACTCTCTTGAAAATAGTGCATCCACAACTTTCTCACGCAGGGGATTGATTTTCCAACATAGGACTTCAAATGCATTAGGGCAAGACACGCCATCATACTTGGCAAAAGTAGGAACTTTGAATTTGGGAGGAATCACAACACTGTGAACAAGACTCAGATCATCAAAGTTCAGCCCGGACATCTTCAGTTTTCCACAAGATTCGACGGTCTTCAAGTTGTTTGTACTTGTCATCTTCGGAGTATGGCTATAATCGAGCGGTCCTCTCCTTCTTTCTTTGGCTCACTGGTCACCATCATCACCCTTGGTACTCCCCTCGGTATGGACACTTCCTTCGAGAGCTCGATCCGACCGACCACTTTTGGACCCCTTTGTATCGCTCACCCATGTTGAGGAGACCAACAACCTTCTTCTTCTTGTTGATGAGCTTCTTCGATCTTCTTGGCCTTGGACCAAGCCGGTGAACATCTGTTGAAACCGAGCATTCGAGCCTGGAGATCTTTGACACTGCTCAAGAGCCATTTCGCTAAAATAAATAGCGAGCAAATGAGAAAACCAATCTCCAATGTACCGTGATGCAATGTTATGCTATGCTATGCGATGTTTATGCAATGCAATGTTTTCAAGGACCTAAGAGATTTAAATTTGTTAAACAAGCAATGAACAAACATTTATTAGTACTTTATTATTCTTTTTCTTTTAAGTACAAGAGATAGTTCAAAACAATAAAAGAAAACATAAACATCCTAAAGCTCTAAGTCTCCCATGGGCGCTTCCTCTTGGTGCCGATGTAGGCGTTGATGTTTCGCCTCGTGAAGTAGCTTGGTCAACTCTAGAACTTTCTTCTCACTTGCATAACACTCGAGCTTCAAAGGCATCCCTTTCTTCTTTAAGTCGAATCCAGATCTCTTCAAGTCTTCAAAATCAGTAGGCATGTCGATGGAGAACAGATAGGTACGCCACCTATAGCAACAGTTCCATAATTACGGTAAAACAGCGTGAATGGCATCATGAGGTTTTGAGCTCGAGCTCGCACCCATTTGAGGTAAGGTTCCCAAGGAATGGAGTTCGGTGCCCCAAAGTCTTGGTATCGTCTTCTTTACCATGCCCCAAGCGTATAAACCTTCGTAATTCGAGATCGTGATTGTAGTCGAACACAACATCTTGGAGAAGCATATCATGTGGACCATCTCTTCGAGCAAAACCAAACCGACGAGAGCTAGAGAAGGGTTGTAAGTAATACCTCCCTTATACCAAGTAGTGGTACATTAGGAATTCTCCACAACGCTCAATGAATGTGAAGTCCTTTTGAGAGAAAAGGCTCCAACGGATATCCGAATGAGAGAGTGACATCAACCTTGAGACCATCTCAACCTTTGTTCATTCTTCAAAACGATGGAGGAAGGTGCGAAATAAACCACCTTGAAAGTAACGGTATACAACACATGAGAGTTCCTTGTCGCTAGTAGTACGAGTGTGGAGAGAATGTAGGATGTCTCCAAGTAAAGTAGGCATCGGATTGCGGGTAAGAAACAACTTGATGGCGCTGACATCTATGAATTGATCCGAGTTAGGAAATAGAACCAAACCATAGATTAGCAAGGCCACAATGTTTTCAAATGCATGGAAACTCATAACTTTGAGGAATTCTCGGGCTTTCTTAATTAAGAACTTGGTAAACCCTTAACTCCACTTCGTTTCCCAATTGGCTTCGATATCCGAACGCTTAAGATGTAAGGCGGATGCGATGTCTTCGAACTTAGGAACCTTTTCCAAACCGGTGAATGGCATTTGGTCAAGAATAGGTATCCCAAGTAGCTTAGAGAACTCTTCCAAGGTAGGAACCAACTGATAATCTGGAAATGTAAAGCAATGGTGCTTCGGATCAAAGAACTGGAATAGGACATGCATCATATCTTCTTCAAAACCGGAGATAACCAAATCAAGTAGATAACCATGTCTTTTGATGAACCGAGCATGGTCGGAATTTCAAACCAATTCTTTGAGTTGAGAAGGGATACCCATGAAGTTGATTCGGATAGTCTTTCTAGAAGCCATAACACCCTACAAAACAGAGCAAAGATAAATCCCTAGGTCCTTGAAATAGTTAGAAATGATATGCAATGCGAATGATGTCATGATGTCATGTTTGGCACACACACAATTCACACAATGAGCCTATGTTTAAGGCTTGCATGAGGTATAGGTGATTACCCTACCAAAAGTTTGAGTTGGTTCATCCCGTCCTATAATAGTAACCGGGTTCTAGGAATCTCACATCACGATCTTTCTCGAGGCGCTTATTTCAATACGACGCCAAGTGGTCGATCGAAAATGTCCCAAAAGTCGGATCTCAATGAGCGTAGCATCGAGTATCAACCAACCTCGGTCTACACCAAAGCCGCCATCTCACTACCTTCTAATGGCCAAGATGGGTCAATTAAGGTTCTAAAAGTTTAGTTAGCGCTGATGACACCACGCAGAAGACAAATACTATCCTCAACTTGGGAATGAAGAGTATCGGACAACCAAAGTGTCACGCTAACGTAGCCATCATGTTGACCGTTTAGTTATACGCCTAGCGGTCGCAATGATCTAATGCTACTTACCTAAAAGGAAACCCGATCCGGTGTAGGATCCCCAACAATATAATACCCAAGCAACCCTTAAAGATAAAGCATACAAGTCAAACAAAAAGCAATAAAGTTATCTAGAAATCCCTAAGGCAATTCTCTCTTTGGGTGAATTCCAAGAGTCGCCAATTCTGTAATACGGTGAACTGACTTTGTAGGATTTTTGTATCCAAATGTGCGGATAGCAAGAGTCGCCACCGACTTTTATTTTTATCCAATTAAGGGAAGGTAAAAGTAATGAAAAGACCTTCGTTAGATTCTGAGTTCGGGAGAATGGTTATGAAAAGGGAAGGTATTAGCACCCCTTTCCATCCGCAGTTTATTCTACGGGCTCTTAGTTGCTCTAGATCACTTTAAAATTGTGCTTTCTGTGTGTTTGACAAAAAATGTTTTGAAAAAAGGCATTTCGCTTTGACTTTGTAATGACTCATGTAGGAGTGTATACAAAGTGTTCGGGAATGTTTTGTTTTGAAAAGAATTTGAACTTTGAAAAAAAGTGTGTGGTGTGAAAAGCATTTGATAGAGCAAGCAACTAAAAGACTTATTTACCCACTCAGAATTGGTCGTTTTGTTGTACTTCTACATTCCTTTAGAATAGCGCTAGCCATACCATTAGTTAGTAGGTAGCTCCATTCGTTGGATGTAAGCGGGACATTCGAAGGGACATCGGATGGTCATAGAATGCAACTTGTAGGAAGTATCCTAGCACATTCGAAGGGACTATCATCATTTTTCGTAGGCGACAATCGAGGGTCAAGATCATGTATTCGGAAGCGACATCGTGGGTCTTATGATCTTTGTATCGAAGGGACTATGATGATTTGTTTGGAAGGCAACGGTGCTAGAATACCTCTACGTTCGAGGGACATGACCATTTTGAATTCGCAAAGGCAACGAGAGAGAATTACCCTAAGGGGTGCGTGTGTGAAAGAGGTGTGTTGATTTCAGAATATGTTATCTTGAAAATTAGTGGGCTATGTTCATTGTTATCTTGCCATACACGCCTAATTACTAGCAATTTATAGGGTGCGGAAAGTAAAATGCGGAATGTAAAGGCGGAAATGTAAATGTCCTACGCTATTACAAGGCTTTGGGGCAGATACATAATTTAAAATGCGGAAAATAAAAGTCCTAATTAAAACTATTACATCCCATATACAGTTACATTATTGAAAAATAAAATGAAAACGGAAGAATCGTCTGAATCGGATTAACCTGTGAAACGAACGAGAAATCGGAAAACATGATGAAATCGAAATAAGAGAAAATGTTAGAAAAAATGCAATTTTTTATATGGAGAAATTATTATATGCTGGAAATAAGATAAATAAGTTAAAATAATTTTTTGGGATTTTTTAGATGCAATTTAATAATTTAAAATGAATTTACAATGATTTAAATGCAAAATTACAAATAAAAATAAATATGCATGCAAAAATATGTTTTTTAATTTATTAAATTAAATAAGTATTTTCTGAAAATAAATGCAAAAAGAAAAATATTTTTTGATAATTTTTAGATGCAGAAATAAAATATGGAAATTAATTAAAACAATGCAAAAATATTAGAAATTAGAAAATATGAAAATAATTGAGTTTTGTAAAAAGAAAGGCAAAACTGGTCCTGATGAGGATCGAACTCGTGACCAGGGAGAGTATCCATGAACAATCCACGCCTTAACCAACTGAGCCATGTGTGCTTCACTGTTTGGAAACGGATTGAATGTAAGAAAGACAAGTGTCGCCCTGATGTCCCAGGCCGCGCGCGAACCTTCATCGTCCCCAATTCAAATATTTGAAGCTAGCGTCGGCTGTTATTCGACGCTATGACCCTGGCTAATTCAAAAAATCAAGCAAACATAATATAAATTATATCTAAGACCATGGATCGATTCCTCAGGTCATTCCGAATGCAATGGTACCGGTCTTATTGTCCAATTTTTCCTTTTAAAAGAAACCCTAATTCGTTCACAGAAACCCTAATCATGGTGAAACACGATTCAGGCCATGGAAATTCAATTGGCTTGCCCAGAAAGTTTGCAAACACATCACTAAACACAAAAACAACAACAAATCGAGTTAATAATGCATGAATGAAGGAATTCGAATTTTGAAATTTCAAGAACAAACCAAAATCGGATTCGTGATTCTTGATGCTTTTGGCAATGTGAAGGTCTCGAATGCTTCCGTGGATGTCAAGGAATGTGTTTGACACCTTGAAATTGATTGAAACGAGCTGGAACAAGGATTGCTAGTAGCTTCAAGCACACGGTTTTTCTTGAGTTAGGTTAGGGTTTCTGAGGCAATTTTTTCGTCTTCTTGCAATTGGTATGCATCAAGTATAAGTACTGGAAGGATTTGGCATTGTTTTGGGAAAGATTTGATCAATAATCAATGATAATCAAATTTGCTTTTTTCATGAAAATCAAATTTTCAAAACTTGATCAATTTCAATCCAATCTTGCCTTTTTTGATCCAATTTCGAAATTGCTGGCTTTTAATGAATTTCTTGAATCTCAAGGAAGGAATAAAATCAATCTTTCAATTAATTTTGATTTTATAATTTATTTTAAAATTTAATTTGTATTTAAATGAATAAATTCAAAATTAAATAGAAAAATAAATCAAAAATTCGTGGCATTGGGCTTGGATATTCCTAATTGTATGAGGAATAAGTTTGGATGAAGAGAAAGCAAGCCCATTTGCAAAAGATTTGATTTTTGGAAGTATCTCCCTTTGTGCATTCTTTCAAAATTGCCCAAATTGTGAATGGTGCAACTTGCTCAATTTTCCACATTTTTGAGTGTTCTTGGACTTTTTGAAAAGCTCTAAGAGTCCTCTAACCAACACTTTTGGTCTCATCTCAATTGGAGTTACCATGCTCAATATATCTTCAAATCAAAAAGTTGACTTTTTGTTGACTTTGAAAATGACCTGTAATGTTTTGAGCTATACCTCTCAAATGAAGCATTTTTTGGACATTCTTGTGAGACATGAAGTTGTAGAGAATTGAATTTCCTTCAAAACAAGAGGTTGTGGAAAAATTCGAGAAATTATGAGAAAGTTATGATCACCAAAGTTCATTGACTTTTCACCTAGAAACCCTAATTTAGAAAGTTTGACTTTTGAGCAAATCTTGAGTTTTCTTGATGAATCATGATCAACCCTTGATCAAATGATGAATGTAACTTCAAAATGAGGATGTTGACCAAAAAATATGAAGTTTGACTGTATGTTGACCACAGTTGACTTTTTGTCCAATACAACTGATTTTCAACCATCTGAGCAATTGTCTGAGGAAACTTGACTTGTGAGGCTTGAAACTTGTCATGGAGAATCTTTGAAGCATATGAGGAGGCATGAAGGCCATTGGAGATGTTGGAAGTTCATCTTGACTTGAGAAATACCAAACCCTAATTTGGGTTGATTGTCTAGGAGAGAGTTTGTCTGATCAACTCTTGAGGAATCCTTGAGCATAGATGTATGAAATCTCTTGAGTAGATGGAGGGAAAATTTTGGGGTATGACAGCACCCCACGGCGAAACACTAGGACGAATAAACTTCTTCTCAAGTAATTCTTCCAACTGCTTCTTCAACTCAGACAATTCAGATGCCGACATGCGATAAGGCGTCATCGACACCGGACTAGTTCCAGGAATAAAATCTATAGTAAATTCCACTTCTCTCTCAGGTGGAAATTCACTAACATCTTCTGGAACACTTCTGGGAATTCATTCACAACAGGAAATTCACTACTTTTAGGCTTTTCCTTTCGCTTCCGTCGAAGAATACAACATAACAATACCGGACCATCATTAACAGCTGAGCAACTCTAATCATCCATCTTAATTCATTGTCCTTATTAGAGTCTTCGTCAACTCATATGGTTCACAAGCTTCTACCAAACTTCATTCATATTTATCACTTTATGCCCATATTGATAGCAAGACAATTGTATACCATCCAATACGATTCCGTCTACTATCAACAAGAGATTACGGGTGATTAAGTCCTCAATTTGTCAATAGACATCCGATAATCATACTGGAGTATAAATCATCATTACCAACACTTCTTGTTCTCAGAATCGTACTCACCTTTTTGCACTTCCAACTATGACTCACGATCCAAATGATTCCAACAACTCTAACCACTCTTGCACTATCTTTTCAAGCAGTACCTCTTACCAATGACTTACAATCGGAACATATCCGGAAAGCATCTCTTCTCCCCCACTTAGTTTCACACTACTCCTGCAATAAGCAATCAGAAAAGCAACAAGTACCGACAGTGTTGTACACACTTGTCGCGTACCAAGGGATAATGACATTAAGACACGACCGACTATGCTCTGATAACACTATTATAACACCCCTTCTAATTTCCCCGCGAATTATATATTTAATCAGAGTTTTAACATAACAAAAGGGCGTCACAATTTAAAAATTATTCAAATAATAAAATAACAAACCAGTAGTCATGCATTTACTGAAGAACTTCATTAATTAATCCAACCAACAATTATGTTTTACACAGCGGAAAGAACATAAAATCCGGAATAACTCAAATCATAATTATTCCAAGCATAAACTCAAAATAAACAAGTTTAAATCCTTAAAGTTCCACAACAATCGTTCCCCAGTGTTACAACTACCAGAGCATGACACTGACACACAGACAATCTAAATAGCACAACTTAAGGCTATCATCACCGGCTCCTAAGCGACTAACCCTTCAATCTAAAATCATCAAAGTAAGGGTGAGATTTCATCAAGATTTAAAATGCATTATACGTTTCTTTAAAACAATAAAACAATCAATACATTACTCCACCCGCATTAGCATAACCAGATTACAATCCACAAGTACATTCCATACAGTTCATTATGCACATAATAACAATCAATGCAATTATAACACTGGAAACCATCCTAACATGTTATAATTACATATGCAATGCAGACTCAATGCATGTGGTACCAAACGTGAACCAAGTTCACACACTGTTCCGTTTACACCTCAGAAAACAGCGTCAATCAACGATACGCCTATACACCATTGGGTCAAGAATCCAGCCTCACCACCACTATCCACTGGGTACGGTTATTGGCTCTGCAAGTCCAATGCCACACAATGAGAATGAACCATCACCAAAATGCTTATGCATGCATAATAAAAGCATGCAACATTCAATCCACGGAATATGATCACAACATAATCCCACACAATGCCAACACCAATATATCACATGATAACAACTCAATCATAATGGATAAAAGGTACAGCATAATCATGAAACAAATTATCACAAAGCGTAAATATGCCAAACGCTTACCCTTCAATTAGTAAGACTATCACCGGTATATACAACAACAACAACTGAGATCAACGACTACCAGGTATATACAACATCAACAACAAATCATGATATCAACAAGCATCATGAATATACAACATCAGCAACAACACATGATATCAATACAATCATGAATATATAACGTTAATTACAACGCATGGAGTTAACATACAACAAGTATACACAAAGTTAATGGCACAATCACGAATTACAACGGATTCTTCCTACGGAAGCCATAACAATCTCCCAAGATTTCAATTATTGGTTTTAAAAGTGTTTCTATTAGATAGTACTCGTTCTAAGCTTTCCAACGATACCAACTATGCCTAAATCGGAGTTACGGTCGCAAAGATATGACCAAAACCGTTTTCAGAAAGTTATGTTCTATTCCAGCACAGTATGCATCGATGCATAAGCCTATGCATCAATGCATAATCAACTTGCGTCGATGCAAGTATCGTATGCGTCGATGCATACGTTTTAAAATTTGTATTTTTCCATTTTTGGTTCAGTATGCATTGATGCATAACACGTATGCGTCAATGCATAACCCACTTGTATTGATACAAAACCACTTGTATTGATGCATATACCACATGTATTGATGCATAACCTCTTGTATTGATGCATAGACCACATGTATTGATGCATAACCTCTTGTATTGATGCATAGACCACATGTATTGATGCATAACCTCTTTCCTTCATTATGCATCGATGCATAACACGTATGTGTCGATGCATAACTCCAATTTTCACCACATGAATCGATGCATGGGGTTTTGGATCGATGCATAGCTTATTCCAGTTTATGTTTTTCCAAAGTTTGACCACTTGAATCGATGCATAACCCTATGTGTCGATGCATGCTGCGATTTTTCACCAAAAAACAGTTTATTACCACTGTTTAACAACTCCAATTAATCCCATCCATTACCAAACTTCATATTACAACAGAACATAATTAAATCATGCATTTTCTCGTCCAATTAACCACAGAATTATACTTTCTAATTAACCTACAATCTTCCTACACAAATTAATCATTCCTATCAATTCCAAATAAGGGTTTTACGTCGGATCATAACGTTAGGGCACAACCTAGAATTCCTAATTCGGGATTCCTAACGGATCAATTCATTCTATTGATTATTAAAACCTATAAGGCATAATAATCTGACCAAATCACCCCTTACCTCGCGATGAATCCTCGAACTTCCGACGCCTTGACTTTTCCTCTTTCTCTTCTCTTCTCAAAAGCACGTAGAATGCAAACTCTAATTTCTCTTCTCACTTTTTCCTTTTATTTATTCCTTTTTATTTTCCAAATAATGGAAATAAATAAATTAGATTAATTAGAGCCTTTTACTCTACACACCTCCCAAATCTACTTCACACCCCCAACACATCCATTTATTTAATTAATTAATTAAATCCATTAATTCAAAAATGCCAATAATTAGTCCTTTAATTAAATTAATAATTAAATTTCTAAGAGAGGTCTGCGGCCAATCGTATTCGACAGAGCGTGCTCGTGCCCTCCTCAGCAGGCTGTTCCCCGACACCTGAAAAGCAGCGAAAGAAAAGTGAATTCGACAATATCAAATCCACCCTTCCACCACAACTCAAGTGAAAGGGCGAGAGGCCCGGTTGCATGAGCAGGAGGAGCCCGCGAGAAACCTACGCTTACGCTCGCTAGTCTCAAGATTCCTCGGGGACTTCGCGTAGCTCCCGGGTGAGTCATGCTTCTCCTCGTAGAATTCATATTTTTCCTCGTGGAACCCATGATACTCCCCGTAAATCTCTTAGTGATACCCGCGATGCTAAAGCCTGTCTCCGACACACTTACTTTCCTCCCCGAGACGTTCAAAGATTCATCAACTAGATTCATGCAATTTCCCTGTAAAACTCGCGAATCTCCCCGAGAAATGCATGTTTATCCCCGCGATATTCATAAAATTCCCCGACTAGATTCATCCCAAACGCAAATTGAAAGAAGATTATTAGGGATTTGAGGGAAGTTTACCTGCGTTCGAGTTGGAAGACATGATGAATATTGAAGATTTTGAGTTTTGCACCTTCTTCACGTGGAGAAATCAGTAAACAAGAACTAGTTGGCTGGATAAGGAATAAGCAAATGAAACCCTAATAATCCTTTTTTATAACCAAAACTTCTTGGGCATTCGAAAGGTCATGCCTTTTGAATGCCACACACCTCCTCAGGCAGCGACATGTGGCACAAAGGCTGACGTGTCGAATGACCTGCCAATCGAAGACGAGCAGATCCTCGCGGGAGTGCCCCATCGGCCTTCATCCCCGAAGGTAGATGACTGAAACATGCCCGCTCTTTGACCCGTGGGCATGCGCGGATTCGTGCTCGCTGAACCCTCGTAGGAGATGCCTCGACAGTCGGTCTCCATCGGGCAACTACTCGTTTCAAAGTCATTACTCTCGACGATAGCAAAGACTTGGGGGGCTCTTGTTTTGGACTGATCCAATCCTATAGGCAAAATGAAGGCCCATCTGCCCATAAGGAGAACAATTCTCTCCCTGCGATCGTTGGGGCCACGTGGCCAATGGTTGCTTAACCGCCACGTGCCCCCTGAGAATATCGGACCAAGTCTTCATCATCTCAACCGCCTTCTGCCCTCCAGAAATATCAGGTCAAACAACCCGAATATCCCAGAGCGACAAACCAGGGAGGAGGCCACGTGCTGGCCTCCATGCACATGCAAGCCCTGACAGTCCGTTAGTGGGCCTAGATCACTACCCACTAACTAGACATTGGCCTAGCGTTGGGGGCTATAAATACCCTCTCACTTGAGAGGGTCGGGTAATTCATTCTTTCCTACTTCTTACTTGCTTGTTTGCTCTTGCCTCTTCTTACTTTGGCATCGGAGTGTCTTGCAGGTACCCCCTTCTTTCTCCATCAACCGCAGTTGCAGACTGGGCCGTGACACCTTCTGATCAGGTACGATCAATTTTAGTTATAGATATTCATTAATTAAATTGTAATCAGTCAAAATAATTCTTTTTTTACCATGGGCCTTTTTTTTAGGTTATTTGTTGTTTTTATTAAATAAATTTAAAAAAAATGTAGTTAAAATAATTTTAAAAATAGATTTGAAGGAATGTGGCGTTCCTCACCGTTTTGTAGGATGGTTTTTAATTTAATTATTTATTTGTTAACCATTTAATTTGATTTTGTTAATAAATTTTAATTATTGTTTAATACATAAATTATAATGACTTTGGATTTAGTGTTTTGTTTTCCTTTTAAAATAAATAATAATAACCAAATAATAATAAGGTCTTTTAGAACCTTGAGTGCCCCTTTCGTATGAAATAAAACAAAAATTAAGACTAATAAAATTCATATAAGTGTCATTATTAAGATAATATCCATAAAAATTAATTAGGATGATTTATTCAATTTAAAGGAAATTTGATATAATCTTAAACTTTTGATTTGCTGAATTAATAGCTTTAAATTTTCATAAATTTTGCTCACATTATTATTATTATTATTCATTTTTTCATTTTTATTTCATGTAAATGTATTATTTTTATTTAAAAATTTCGTTTACCAATAAAGTTGTGAATTTTTTATAGTAAAATAATAATTAATATGTATTTCCTTTTTTATACCTATTAATCATTTTTTTAAAATATTTTGTATTCAATATTTAAATGTTATTTAATTTATTCAGGACTCATTTTTTATTCTTTGTGTGCATTTTATTTATAAAACATTTGAAATGAGATAAAATATCATTAGTATGTTAATAATCATTTGTTATTAAGGTTGATGTACAAATTTTTTTCATATTAATTTCAATAAATAAAAATATTAAATTATTCAACTAATTTTAATGTTACTATAATTTCATTTGTAAATTGTAAATAATTATAAAACATTTTTAACTTATGAAATTTTGTCTATAGACACTAGTTGTAGATATTTAGTATGTATGATTTATTTTTATATCAATTTTTTTCTATATTACAACAAATTGTGTTTTTATATTGGTTCAGTGAGAAGTGTTTTGTACATAATTTATATTTGAGTGTTTTGTACATAATTTATATTTGAGTGTTTTTATTGACAATGTGTGGGTGTTATAACTGAATTAAAAATGAACAGTGAATATGATTATGATGATAATGATAAAAAAACTTATACGAAGAATTCATTTTCAATAAAAAATAAAATCGGCTTAATGTGATAGAATTTAAATGAACAGTGAATATGATTATGAAGATTTATTTAAAAGGTTTAATTTTTATTTTTGGTTTATATGTTATTTAACCGGCTACAGTTTTGTGAATAGATTTTCCTAGTTATTTATGATGAATTCCAAAAATGACATGGGCGCTAAACTAAACACTTTTTAATATTTAAAAATAAAAACATATAAGAGGGCCCAACCGGGTTCGAACCGGTGACCTCTTGATCTGCAGTCAAATGCTCTACCACTGAGCTATGGACCCCTATGCTGCTTGGAAAACGTTTGCAAATTTTGTTGTCAAATTACAGAATCTCTTGTTACTTTCATCTATAACGATTTATAATGATTTCATGACAAAAATAAAAGTTTAGAAATTTATTTCAGCAATGATATTTATATATCTCATATTATCTAACATCTACTCAAAACACCTATTTTATTTCTATTTTTCTTTTTTCTATATGTGATGTTCATCAAATCTTTTCTATTTTTTCAAGGACTTGAACGTTGATTTGTAAGAATTTGACTTCAAACCTCCACATATATCTCCACAAAACTCATTAACTACACAAAATACCATTTTTTAAATAGAAAAATACCATTTTTTTCTTCTATAAAAAGATTAAGGGAACTTTAGAGTTTTTTTTTTTTTTTTTTCTGTTTCAAACCTTTTTTTTAAAGGATATTTAGGTGGTTTGTGTCCAAATCTATTTCAGAAAATTTAAATTAAGTTTAAAAGTATTTTGATAAATATAGATTTTGAATTTTTAAAAACGTTTTAAATTTTTTAGTTATTAGCTGCTTCTTCTTTCTCCTCTAGTGTTATCCTCTCATAAGTTGGATGATAGATTTTCATCATCCCCAACTTGGATAAGAGTAAGTAAAACGGTTGAGGAAAGAGTGGTTTGGTGAAGAATTTGCAATTTAATCCTTGAAAGAAACCAGCATTAATATGAGTAAATAAACTTCTAACTTCTCTCGAACAAGGTGACAATCAATCTCCAAGTGTTTGATGTGCTCACAAAACACAAAATTAGCTTCAATATGTATTGAAGTTGTCACAACAGAGTACATGCATTTTCGAAAAATGTTATTTTGGTGTCTTCAAGCAAATATACAAGTCATTGGAGCTCACGAGTTGTTGCAGCTAGTGTACGATACTCAATTTTTAAGGATAATTTGGAAACAATTAGTGGCTTCTTTATGCACCATAAAATGAAAGACTTGCTTAGGTAGAAACATCAACCATATATAGATCTTATGCTCTCTACACATCTTGCCCAATCAACATCTAAAAAATCAAGGAGGTGGATTGACGAATCTCTTGGAAAATAAACCTTGAGCAAGGCAATGTTTGAGACATCGAAGGAATCTAGTTGTTGCATTAAAGTGGATGTAGGTTGGATTGTTGAGAAATTAACTAAGTGGTTGAGTGATAAATGTGAAATTTGATATGGTTATTGTCAAATAAAGTAGTTTACCAATTAATCTTCTATAATAAGGTATGTCATGATGTGCATGATTGTCATCATGGAAGAGCTTGATGGAAGGGTCTGTAAGTGTGATGTTTGGTTTTGATCCAAGGAGTCTTGTGCCAGATAGAAAGCCTAAGCAATATTTTTTTGGCATGGGAAATAATTTTTTTGGAGCAGGCAACTTATAAGCCAAGGAAGTACTTGAGTTGACCTATGTTTTTTATTTTGAAGTTGTGGTGTAAGATTGTTTTGATCCTATTCAATTCTACCAAAGAATTCCATGCAATTATGATATCATCGACATAGACCAAGAGTAAAGTAAACGACTTGTCTTCTTTCTTTGTGAACAAGGAGTGGTCTGTATTAGCATGTGCATAATCATTATTGAAATTCTGGTATCAGATATGAGATGTCGAAGACGATGTCGCGACACTAATATCTGTTATATAAACAACTAACAATGCAAAATTTTAAATACAAAAAGCTAAATAACACAGTGAGTTGTTTACCCAGTTCGGTGCTACACACCTACATCTAAAGGCTACCAAGTCAGGGATGAAGTCCACTTTAACAGTGTTAATTCAGAGTTAAAATTTCCCATTTACACCCCTCACTTAATCACTACCCAATGACCCTTCTACCTAAGAAACCCTCTTAAATATGAGAGCCTCTGCTCACTTCCCACAGTCACTCGCGATGACAATCAAAAACACAAATATTGAAGACACTCTTCAAAGACACATACGCTAACAACCAACAATAGAAATAATATGCTTAAGTTCTTCTGGAATGGCCAACTCTGAAAAACAGGGTTATCAGTCTATTTATAGAATAAAAGCAGCTAGGGTTGCTTCACTCTTTAGTCTTTAGCGATTCCTGATCTTTCTCTGTGAAAGTAGGACAAAATCTCTCCAATTATATTGCTGAAGATCGTTCCAATGCTTGCTTAATCGAAGCATACAATTTAAAACAAACGGATTCCTAAAATATGTGAACTTAAAAACCAGTTCAGTTTCACATGTCAGGACATCTGCTGTCACATCTTCATAAAACTATTGTTTCAGTATAGTTCATGGCATTTTTCTGAGCAGATGTTTTTACCAAAATTGTTGTCAATCAAACTAACTAGCAAACTCCCCTTTTGACAAATTTTGGCTAAAACATTACTTGGTGTACAAGCCATACAATTAACAACAACATCACAATTAATAGTAACAGTTAAGCACATACATCAGACATAGCAGAGCAACACATTATAATCAACATCACATATTATCAGAGATACAACGAAAAAAATAGATGTTCAAACATCAGTTAGAACATTCACATATGCAATATTTATTGTCATTTGCTCTCCCTGCACACAACATCAGTATTCAGAGATGCATAAACAATGTCATTTGCTCCCCCTGAACACAACATCAATAACATTTATAAGCACACATATTAACACACATGTAGCAGCTGCTTCCCCTCAACATCATCAGCTCTTTATTGGTTGCACAACATCACATATTCAGGCTCCTCACAATCACACAATTATTCTCCCCCTTTTTAGCCATAATATGCCAAAGCCACAATTAACTGATAAATGATAACATAATTAAATTCTAGATTTAACTACCATTCACTGTTACCTAGAGTTAATTATTAGGGATATTACAGAACAAGATAAGTTTCATGCACTTAAGTGCCAAAGTTACAAAATAGATAATAAACGTTCAACATTGGAGCCATTGGAAACACAATTGACAGTTCTTCAAGCACAATTCGTTCTGCAGAATTTACAGACCCACTACTTCCTTCACTTCCTGATCCATCTTTTGAGGAGCTTTGGCTTTCACTTGCAGAGCTGCATTCTTTTTCTTGTACTTCCTAAACAGCACTTGCAACAACATTCCTCTTAAGAGCTTGGATGGTTTCTTCAAATTTCAGCTTTCTTGTTGAGCTTATGCGTATAATTGTTGTACCCCAAAATTTACCCTCTTCTTTCCCGTATTTCTGACTTATAATTCGATTGCATAAACATACATGTAGTCACATACATAACATTGATCATGGGGTTACCAGGTTCAAGGTATCCCAAATGGAAAAATAAATGGCGCATTTCGGTTATCTCAGATCACTTTGGAGGCCGTTTCACCAAACAAAAAGAATTTATTCGCTTATTTCTCAATAAAGTAAATTTTGGGTTTTTGGCCCGTTTTGGACACTCCAGAAGGCTTATTTCTCAACTCGTCAGGTATCTTCTGATGATTTTTTACTGGAAGGTTCCTCTCATTGTTACCTACAACTTTTGTTTCAAGGCCGAAAGCAAATTATGTGAGGAAGGTCCCCAAAGAAATTGATTTCTCCAGTGGATTAAATTGAATTTTAGTCCTGAATCGTGCGTTCTGCCCACTAAGTAGTTCATATCTTTCATCTGGAAACTCGGAATTGAGCGGGACCAATTTCTAAAATTCCGTGTCGAAGCCCTCTACAACTTTCATTTTCAACTCGAGAGCTGATTTCTCACCGATCAATACCAAACTTTTATTCTTTGGAGTTGATTTTGAGCTGAACCGAGTAATTTTCATCTGATACGTGAACTTCGAAAAATCATATCTCGCTCGATTTTCATCGAAACGACATAGGACCAGTGCTAAAAGTTCAAAAATTTCATTAGCTTCGATTGTCTCAGAGGTGCTCGTTTGCAAATTTTGATCAGAAGACCCTCGTTCGAGGCATTCTCTCCGAAGAGCGCAAATAAAATTCTGCATGTGTCAGTAGCCTGAAAATTGTGCTAAAACTTCAAAAAATTCATATCGCCTTAACCGCTCATCCGATCATTAGCATAATTTTCACCACAAATCATACCCAATTCGCTCAACACAAAGCTCAAGAACAAAATCAAATTTCAACTTTCCCTCCAAGCAACCACCACAGGCCGCTATCGGACCTCCTGCTGACAACTGTCACCGCCGCAGACCACGCTAAGCGCGCCCTGAAATTTCTCATTACTTTCATCGCAACTTTCTCTCATAGGATCTTACTCCTCTTCTCCTTCTTATACTCGAATCTGACCTAGAAGGAGCTAATTCCTCTTGATTTCTCTTCAATTTCAAGAATTAAGCAATTCTTCTTCATCTACTTCAATTTTCCATTGAAGACTTCAAGTTTCTTCAAGAATTCAAGGTTGATTTAGAAGATTATCATCAATTCGGTGCTGATTTGGTATTTTCTTTGAAGAGCACAAGGAATTCCTCTTCAATTTGATCCAAACTTCAAGTTTAAGTATGTGTTTAGTTCAATTAAGCACTTATTTTAAGCTATTATTGAATTTTAGCTTTTCTTGAAATTGAATACTGTCATTGCTTGCAAATTCCATGTAGATTCTGATTCTTGAACTTTAATTCTTGAATTCTTTGATTTGAATCGGATTTTGCAACGTTATTTGTGTCGGTGTGAGGATTTTTGTACATAGCACATATGCATTTGTATTGTCTTTGAATCTAGGTCACAAACTTGTGCATCTTGCATCACATGCTCATGCATTAGAGAGCATTTAGTTTGATTGAATTGCATTGATACATGATTATTTGACGCATAACTTGCATTCGAAGTGCGTCGACATGTAGATTTCCAGGCATCTTGATCACTAGGAACATTGTGCATTGTACATAGTTCATGCATATGCATCTCAAGTGTTTGTGTTAATGTACAACTAGGATTTGACATGATCATTCCTTACTTCTTTGTGGCATGACTTGCTTGCATTGATCCTTGACAATGAGCATTAGAATGTTGATTCAACTTGAATTCTTAACATGTTCATACATAACTTTGTATATGAGCATTGATTCTTGTCACATGAACCTTAGAATTGTTGATTCAACTTGCATTCTTAGCATGTTCATACATTGATCTTAGCATATGAGCATTAGAATTGTTGCTTTAACTTGCATTCTTAGCATGTTCATACATTGATCCTTGACAATGAGCATTAGAATTATTGATACAACTTGCATTCTTAACATGTTCATACATAACTTTGCATATGAGCATGGATTCTTGTCACATGAACATTAGAATTGTTGCTTTAACTTGCATTCCTCACATGTTCATGCATATATTTTCATCTAGGAACATTGGAATTGTTGTTGACTTGCATTCCTCACATGTTCATGCATTTGATTTTCATCTGTGAACATTGCATTTGATTTTTTGTTGCAGGTCGCTCTTAGCGCCACCAGAAGCAGGCTTAGCGCCAAACTTTCTGTTTAGGCTGCGCTTAGCGCCAAATACCAGGCTTAGCACGACCTGGAACTGATTTTTCTCTTCTTTCTTAATTCCAATTGCAAACATCATGTGTTCTAACACTCTTAGACATTGCTTGAGATGTATTTGGTGTAGGAGCTTGTGTTGTAAGCACATACGACACAGCACTTCGATGTTTTGCGTTTGTATACCCACATATACATTTTATTGCTTGCTTTTTGGGTCTAACTCCCTTCTTGCAGGTGTTTTGCATTTCTATACCCATGTATACATTCTATTACTTGCTTTTTGGGTCTAACTCCCTTCTTGCAGATGATTTGGCGTTTGTATACCCACATATACATTCCTTTTGCTTGCTTTTTGGGTCTAACTCCCTTCTTGCAGGTGTTTTGGCGTTTGTATACCCACATATACATTCTATTGCTAGCTTTTTGGGTCTAACTCCCTTCTTGCAGGTGTTTTGCGTTTGTATACACACGTATACATTCTATTACTTGCTTTTTGGGTCTAACTCCTTGCAGGTGTTTTGGCGTTTGTATACCCACATATACATTTCTTTTGCTTGCTTTTTAGGTCTAACTCCGTTCTTGCAGGTGTTTTGGCGTTTATATACCCACGTATACATTCCTTGTGCTTGCTTTTTGGGTCTAACTCCCTTCTTGCAGGTGTTTTGGCGTTTGTATACCCACGTATACATTCCTTTTGCTTGCTTTTTTGGTCTAACTCCCTTCTTGCAGGTGTTTTTGCATTTGTATACCCACGTATATATTTTATTGCTTGCTTTTTGGGTCTAACTCCCTTCTTGCAGGTGTTATTACTTCGGATACGCATAAACGCGTATCCCACTTATTTCTTATACTTCGAGCTATTCTCACTGGTTTACTCTTATTGCATGGCTGTAGTACTTGAAGTTTTTCGGAGTATTTTCATTAGCTCGCAGTGCACTTCGGATTTTACATCCGCTTGGTAGCTTCTACACCATTTATCACATTCTTTTACAGCTTTCCTAGATATCATGAGAAGTAGGGTTTTACAGCTTTCTTTTTCCATGAGAAGTAGGAATAAAGATGCATGATGAGGCTTCCATAGTTGGAGCATGTTCAGGAACCCTCTGGTTTATTTAAAGACCCGTTTAGGGCGCTTTTGTTTGCTAATTGTGTTTGGTTTGTTTAAAGTCCTCATTCGTGCATAGGGAGACACTTTTCATTGTGTTTACGATTGTGCTTGCACAGGTCAAAAGTGGTTAGGACACCCGACATGACACCACCAAGTAAAGTCCCGCTTTTTACATTTCATGATATTGAGTCATTGATATATGGGCAAGTAGAAAGGGTCGGCAGTCGTCCCCCACAGTTCTAGTCCATGTCTTGTATGGTGCACGCGAATCATGTTACTATTCCTATCGAGTCAATAACAAAAGTGGCCAGAGTTCCCTATTCTGACTCTCCACTCATTCCCGGGGTACGCATTTACGGTAGAACTCACATCATTTTCTCCGTAGGCTATGCCTACAAATTGTTTGACATTTGTTTGTGCATTGCATTGCTTGTGTGCTTCTGCCAAAGCACTTGATTGCTTCACCCCCTTGCATCCCTTGGTTCTACAACCAAGACGGATATATGATAGCTTTCCCTTAGGCCTGCTCGGTTAGGATAGCTTTTGAGCCTAGACATTAGGATTTACATCCTTTGCATGTTCACATAGGTAGAGATTCTCTTACATCCTCAACCATAGGTTCAATCTTTGCATGACAACATTAGGGCTAGTACTAGTTAGCCCCCCTTTTGTTTTGCGAGTTCTTTTTGCATCCTTGCGTGTAAATAAAACTAAAACTTGCTTTCTTTTTCTTTTGAAAACAAAACACTTAATAATGGTTTGAACTCTTTTTTCAAGGTAAAAGCAACCAACCAAGACAAATTTTTTTCGCCTTTGTGCGCTTTTCTTTTTGTGTTTAAAACCTTTTTCACAAGTAAAAAACACAAAACCCACCAAAACAAGTGAGCCGAACTACGACACTCTGACTTTCCCATTGCACGCGAGAATACGTAGGCATCTTGTCACGGGGCTCTATCGAGCACAACTTGTAAATACTTCATTTTTTCCCCCGTGGTTTCTTTATTTTCTCTTTTCTTTTGCATGTATTGTAGCGTTTGAGCATAGATAGATATAACACACCCTTTAGCTAGAAAATAGAAGTGGATACCGTAGAGTACTACGGACATGTGGGGTGCTAATCCCTTCCCCTAGCGTAACTAACTCCCTTACCTAGATTCTCTCGCTCTCTCGGTCGAAGGACAGCGATTTCTCCCCTTCAGGTTTACTCGATATTTTCCTTTCTCCGTCGTGAGATAAAAGACGTTCGATGACGACTCCATTAATACACCCCTATCAGTCAGAAGTTTAGCCGGCTGGTTTCAATAACCTCATCTAGTTCTTTGCAGGCTTCTGTCATTTCAATTATCAAATCACCCTTACTTGTGGTCTTAGTTGCAGCAACTGCAGATGTTGAAACAATGTTTGGGACATGTTCCCCTGCAAGCAGCTTTTGGTGAATTGATAAAGGAGTTTGTAACACGGTGGGAGAACTGACTTGGTTGTTTTGCATTTTATCGTAAATGTTGCGGTTAGCAAGATTCGCCATCGACTTTTCTTTTATCCAATAAGGAAAGATGAAAAGAACAGGAAAAACCTTTTATCGATTCTGAGTTTGGGGGTAAGTTATGAAAAGGGAAGATGTTAGCACCCTTTTCATCCGTAGTTATCTACGGGATCTTAATTGCTTAGCTGACTTTTGAAAAACTTGCTTTATGTGTGTGTGTGTGTGTGTGTGATTTGTTTGAAAAATATTTTGATTTTGACTTTGTAATGATTCTTGTATCAGTCCTCAAGAATGTATACGAAGTGTTTGAAAATATTTATTTCAAAATGTGAGGTGTGAAAAGTATTTGGTTTTGAGCAAGCAATTAAGAGTTATTACCCACTCAAAGGCCATTCTAGTTATTTTCCTTCTCCTTTAGGATAGTGCTATTCATACCATTAGTTAGTAGGTAGCCCCATCCATTGGATGTGAAGGGACAAACGTAGGGTCATCGTATGGTCATTGAAGGCAACAATGTAAGGATACCTTAACATTCGTAGGGGCGATCATCATTTATTCATAGGAAACATCGAGGGTCGTCGATGGACTATGATCTTTATGATGATTTTGAATAGAGGGACTTTTGCTAATGGTACCCCTACATTCGAGGGACATCACCAGGTTTATCCGAAGGCAACAAGAGAGAATACCCTAAGGGTGCAAGTATGAAGAGTGTGTTGATTTCAGATATTTTATCTTGAGATTAGGTTTATTCTAAGATTGATTTTATATCTTGTCATGCAAACCCTAATTAGCATACATCTAAGCAATTAAATATTTGCGGAAAAGTAAAGTGCGGAAGGTAACATGTCCTACGCTATTACAGGGCTTTGGGGAAGTTACATAATAGATGGTGCGGAAAGTATATTTACCTAAGCTATTACATCCCATGAGCAGTTACATCATAGTAAAAAAAATACGAGGAAATTAAATCTACACTATTACAAAAACAACCTTGCAACCTATACATCGATTTCTAATACTTAAAAATAAAAATAAAGTATAAATAAAAGGAAAAATATTATTTAATAAACGAGATAATATTCTAAACCCTAATATTAGAAAAAAAAAACTTTTTTTGGTATTTTTGTAGTTGATTTTAATTAAGAAAATAAATTAAAAGCTAATTAACCATTAATTAAGAAAATCATTTAAATGAAAGAAAAAAATAAAATATTTTTTGTGTCAAAAATTAATTTAACATTTTATTGACCTAATTCTAAAAAGAAAATATTTTTTAGGTTTTTTATAATAGTTAAAAAATAATTTGAAAAGAAATAAAATAAAAGAAATAAATTAAAGAAAAGGAAATTGGTTAGAAAAAGTTTGAAAAGAAAATTGAATAAAATTATATGCTGCCCTGGGGGATCGAACCCAAGACCTATGGATGACCAACACGCCTCCTCTGCCATCTGAGCTATGGCGCTTAGTTGTCACTGAACGAAAATTTTATATAGAAAAAATAAAATTTGAAAATTATTTGAAAAAACGCGCGCCGTCCACTGTTCACCATCTTCCCCAATTTTAAATTTTCCTGGGACTTTTACCGATGGCCAAATCATAGGTAAATTTTTACATACGGTTTTCACCGTAGATATAAACCCTGCAAAAATCAAAACTCAACAAATCGAATTATAAATTGAAACTAAGGACATGGATCGATTGGAAATTATCCCTTGAATCCAATGACACCCTTAGTTTTGGCCAATTTTTCCTATAACCTAGTGTCCCCAAATCATGAAATCGGAACCCTATCCATGGTGAATCACGATACCTGCAACTAAAATCAAATCAAATTGCCCAGAAAGCTTGCAAACATCATTCTAAACATAAATATACAACCGAAACATGTTTATGATGCATAAATTTGGGAATTCGATTTTTGAAAAGAATGTGCAAACCGTGATGTGTGGGATCGAGTTTCTGAATGTGTTTATGACTTGTAATGATCTGGAACGCCTCAGGGAGGATTAAGGGATGTTGAAGCTTTGTTTGTCCTGAATCGATCCAAAACCTTGACTGCAAGTTACTTCTTTTCCACGATTTTTCAAGCTTTTGCTAGGGTTCTTAAGGCGGAAAAAATCGTCCCTAAGCATCTGGAATCCTTGTACATATATAGGAGACTGAATTAGGTTAATCAAATTAGAGAAAATATCTTATCTTGAATGTAAAGTATTTGACTGGAAATCAATATTCAATCTTGCATTTTTGATCCTCAATCATCTCCAATCATGCTAGCTCAGTTCCTTGACTCTCAAGACTGATATTTTGGGCCTCCAAGTGACTTAAAACAAGGCCCCACGATTTGATCTTGCATTTTCGTATTTTATCTAATTTATTTAGCTTTTATATGAATAAAAATCCAAATAAATATAAATAAAAATCACAAAAATATGGGCATGGATTTATAGGTCCTATTTGTGATCATGGACATGCTTGAAATTTAAAACTTAGGCCCATTAGTCCAAAATTTAAGTTTTGCTCAATATTTGATTCATGCACTTTCTCAAAATTTCCAAACATGCACCAATTATATCTTGCTCAATTTCAAATTTTGGGGATGTAATATGGTGGGAGAACTGACTTGTTTGTTTTGCATTTTATTGCAAATGTTGCGGATAGCAAGAGTCGCCACCGACTTTTCTTTTATCCATTTAAGGGAAGGCGAAAAGAACAGGAAAAGACTTTCGTTAGATTATGAGTACGGGAGGCAGTTATGAAAAGGGAAGGTATTAACACCCTTTCCATCCATAGTTATCTACGGGCTCTTAATTGCTTAGCTCACTTTACAAATTGATTTTTGTGTGTGTGTTGCACCCCAAAATTTACCCTCTTGATTTAGGCTTATGTACCATCATGAACATCATATTGCATTGCATTCATACCTCATGATAGGATTAGAGTTCTTTGGATTCTCAAGTCCTCTACAAGCTAAGGAGGTTGATTGTGTTAGCATACTCTTCTGAGGGAGTCCCAAATTCTCATAGCTGTGGATCTTTCAAGTCACAAGATGTATTATACCTCAAGACATCTCATTCGTCTCATGGTTTCCTCAAGAGTTGAAGTTTTGCAAAGAATGGGTGAAACATTCATCTATTGGCATTCATCTGATGAAATTAGGGTTTTGGCCCTTTGTGAAGTTTGAAGTTTGGATAAGTCAATTTATTGAAGTATCACCTTCTTATTATCATCTGAGTTATCATGGTTCAAAGAATTACTCAACACATTCAGAAGATTTGAGGTTTTGAAGCTGGATTGGCTATCTCCTAACACAAGGTGTAAAATTAGGGTTTTGGGTAAAATCAGGATTTCTCCAGATTTTTCACTCAAATTTGATTTCACTTGTTTCTATATGTTGTTGGACATCCATGAGTGAAATATTGAGGCTCAATTTTGAGTAGAAGCAAGCCAATTGATCACAAGGGGCAAAATGGTCATTTTGGTCAAAATCAGGCAAAATCAAGAGTTTGCCAAGTGGACTTTTGGTCAACCATCAATTCACGTATCACATTTCCATATTTCATGATCAAATCCATCATTGAATCAAGAAGGTTGAAGAAATTGTGGTTAACTTGTTCTTGAAGTCATTTAAAGATAAATTTTTTTCTAAGTGTCCACCATATGAAACTTTGACATGTCATAACTTTGTCAATTTTTATCCAATTGTTTCTTACAATACATTTTTGGAAAGCTTGGAGAAAATCCTACAAGTTTGTCAAAGTGTAAAATTTCTCAAAAATGCACCATTTGAGAGATATTTGAGTTAGAAGTTGCATGCACAAGTTTTGACCAAGGTTGGGCAAGCACGCAAATTTATGGGCATCCTTTGCGCGTACTTTTCACAAACAGGTGGTGGGCATAATCTTGAAGCTCATATCTCTTGATTCATATGGAATTTGAGAAATCCACTTCGTGCATCTTGAAGTATGCTATGAGATCTTTAATTAGAGCTTTGAATCACATCATTTGGTTCAAAATTAAGGAAGTTACAAAGCTCACAAGTGGAGGCCATGAAGCTGATCCCATGCACGAACATGCAAGCCAGAATGCGCGCGCATGTGTCTAGCAATTTTTCATGTTTATGCATAACTTCCAGCAACCATATCTCATTCATTTCAGCTCCATTTTCAGTGAATCAAAGCTCATTGTGATCCTCATTCCAAGAGGTATTGATAGACCTCAAAAAGCCAAGAAATGCATGAGCCATTAGTGAGAAAATTGGGAGTGAATAAGAGGATGCAAGGTTGTATGTGCAGAGGTGTGTTGGCATAGTTTTGTGTTGATTTTGTAAGTTGTTTTTAGGCAAGCAAGGCTGGGATTCGAAGCAAGCATGCCAACATATAATTTGCCATAAAAAGCCCAGACAGTTTGAGCATTTTTCTCACACCCATGCCATGCATCATTTTATTTTTTCTTGCTATATCTAGTAAGGCTGAGGAATGAATCACGTGAGCATTCTTCACTACCTAGCCAGCTCATCAAAACGCAGCCAAGGAGTGTGAGCAGAGGAACAAAACGCAAGCTGACTCATAATGCCATTTTTATAATTTTTTTTTCTCTAACAGATTTGTGAAGAAAAAGGACTGATGTACCCTTGCTACACTCTCACAATATAAGTAGGAAGCTTCCCATTTTGCTCAGAAGCTCTCTCTCTCTCTCTCTCTCTCTCTCTCTCTCTCTCTCGGTTTCAGATAATCTGCATTTTTCAATTTTCTCATGGTTTGAAGTTGCTGCAAATCGTATTTGTGAGGGATTTTCTTCAGCATTTTAGCTTCATTGAAGTCTCAAGAGCAAGCTGGTGGAGTTTTCTTTTCAATTTCAGAGGCATATTTGGATTTATTTTCCAAATCAAGAGGTAACTTCCAAACTTTGAATCTGAATTTCTAGCTTGCCATTGATGAATATGAGCTTGTACATGTGTGGTTAGCTGGCCAAACAATAGGTTTGATGTATAATTGCATCTGTTTCTGAAGAATATTGCATAGCATGTGTTCTAAAAATCCAGATTTGGATGATTTTCAAGATTTTCTCGTTTTGATTTCTTGATGTGTGGTGGATCATTTGGATTTTTACAAGTTGTATGATGTAGCTTGCCATGTGAACTTTAATCTGAGCTTTGAATCACTTGATTTGGTTGAGAAATGAGATAGTTATGAATGTCAGAAGTAGCTTGCATGACACTGATCTCGCACGCGTTTTAGGGCTAGGCACAAGGTTGAAGATGACTGCGTGTCACTTCCTGATTGGCTGTTTTTGATTTTTTGTTAATTTTGTAATTAGCATCTTTAACCAATTTATTTTGCATCCAAAAATCATCCAAAAATTACAAAAAAAATATCACAGACTCATATTGACCTCTAGTATTTTGTGGATTTTTTTCCAAAATTTTAAAAATGTTTTGACTAATTAAATAAATTCTGAGATTTATTGATCATGTTTTAATTGAAAAATTTATAAAAAATACTTTCTCTTGAGGGAAAATTCCACAAAAAATATTCCAGACCCTCCAAAAGGTTAATTTTGAGTTTCTGAATTTTATTTCATAATTTTTGCATAATTTAATAATTTCATGCATTATATTGTATTTCATGCATATTTAATTTGTTTAAAATATTTTTCATCATATAAAAAATGCACAAAAAAATATGGGTTAATACCTATTTTCACCCCTGACATATGGGGTGTATTTGAAAAACCCCCCTGCCAAAAAAAAAGTTTCAATTGTTACCTTGACAAATTTTAAAAGTTTCATTTTTTACCTTTAGGATGCCACATCACCTAAAAGGCTGATGTGGCTTATGTTTTTGTTACATTTATAAGTTTTTGTTTTGCCACGTCACACAATTCCAATTAAAATGACCACAATGCCCTTAGCTACATTTTTCTTAAAATCCCAAATTACTTTAATTCCTCATCTTCTTCATCTTCCTCTTCCGCCGCACCTGTAAAAAACGCATCGCTCCGTTCTCAATCACCGACGACAATCCACCGCACCGGTTCTCCTACTCCCTCCTTCGCCGTGCAACAAACTCCTTCTCGCCACTTGGCCACGGTGGTTTCGCACCGTCTTCTCCGGTACTCTCTCCTCAAACCGATCGCAGATTAAGCTCATGGATGCTTCATCTCAAAGGCGAACGGGAGTTTCACAACGAGCACTTCTTCTCTTCGAAGCTTCGATCACTGTATATCGTTCCTCCGTTAGGGTTTTCGTCTGACCCAAAACGGTGCCGTTTTCTACTCGTGTATCCTCTTATGCAAAACGGTAATCTTCAAGACGCGCTGTGATGGATATAGCTAAGGGATTTTGTTATCTCCATTCTTTTGATCCTCCTGTTATACATGGTGATATAAAGCCTAGTAATATTCTTTTAGATTGTGATTTTGCTGCTAAAATTGGAGATTTTGGACTTGCTGATTTGATAGTGAGGATGAAATGAAGAAAAGGGATGGAGATTTGGAGTGTGGTGGTGTTAGGGTTTTGATTGATGATTGTGGATCTGTGGAAAGTGTTCATACTACTTTTTTTGAAGATGGTACTAATTTGGAGGGTTTGAATTGAAACATAGCCTTTGCAAAATAATTTGGGATTTTAAGAAAAATGTAGCTAAGGGCATTGTGGTCATTTTAATTGGAATTGTGTGACGTGGCAAAACAAAAACTTATAAATGTAACAAAAACATAAGCCACATCAGCCTTTTAGGTGATGTGGCATCCTAAAGGTAAAAAATGAAACTTTTAAAATTTGTCAAGGTAACAATTGAAACTTTTTTTTTGGCAGGGGGGTTTTTCAAATACACCCCATATGTCAGGGGTGAAAATAGGTATTAACCCAACAAATATTTTAGACCATTTGAATTATACATCATGCATTTCTAATTTTTATTTCATAACTTTTGCATTTTTTGCATAATTAAATAACTTCATGCATTATATTGCATTTCATGCATAATTAAATTATTTAAAATATTTTTCATCATATAAAAAATGCATATAAAATATTTTGGATCATTCTAATCATGCATCATGCATTTCTGATTTTTATTTTATAATTTTGTCGTTTTTTCATAATTAAATCAATTTTTGCATTAAATATTTGATTTGCATTCTACATTTTGCATTTTTATTATTTTTTATCAATTTTCCTTCAAAATAAAAAATGGCAAAAATATTTTTGATCATGTTTGGGATGTTAGGTCACTTTTTTCAATTTTTGTAGATTTTTATTTCTAATTTTTGTAGTCTACACAAATTTTTCTTGTTTGTTGGTCATATAAGCCTAGTTTTGAACTAGTAGTGATCTTTGAATTTTATTTTGATTCTTCCATGGACTTTTGGATTGAGCAAGGATATGTCTCTGACTTGTAAGGGATTTGAGCTTATTAGTTCATTTTTGCTTGGATTTTATATTTCATTTTCCTATTTTTATGGAATTTCTAAGGTGATACTCTTTGGCCTAGTGTAACTGAGTCAAATTTCAATTTGAAGCTTATGGACATGATTTAAGGCCAAACTTTGGATATGTGATGATCATTTGAAAGCTCTATTGATATGTAAACATGTTTTCATTCATTGGAAATTACATGTTGATCATTTGGTTTTTACCTTGAGCATAAAAGTTGTGTGGTTCCCAAAACCCTAATTTGTTGATGTCTTGATTCTTAGACTATGTTATTGTACAATTTGTGTTTCTAATTGATGTTTAGGGGTATGATAGCCTCAAGGATAGTCTTTTAAAGACTTGAGAGACATTTGACCTCATGGGATCCCCTTGATCCTTTAATTAGAAAAGGTTTGATCTTTGTTCCGCCTTTTTTTACATTCTTGTGCATGGATTATAAGGTATGAGGAATGCATTCATGCAATCCTTTGGGAATTTACTTCTCATTTTCTTAATTTGTCTTCCTAGCATATTTAGGGCCTTGATTCCAGTTTGATTGACTCATTTAAGCCCCTAATTTGCTCAAGCTCATGTTGATCTTGTTGTTAGAATGTCACCACCTTGTAGCTATGGTTGTAAAACTTGTATTATGTGCATCATCCATGGAATTAGTGATTCAATTTTATTTGAATTCTTACTCCTTACTTCTGACCTTGTAAATTATGTGATCATTAATTCAATGCTCTTTGATTCATTGACTTGCATTCAATTGTAATGTCATCATGATGACCTAAAAGAGCTAGATCTTCTTTTTCTTCTATTGTTGATTGGACAATACCTTAAGGGATTATAGGTTCATGATTTTTGACGTATGTCACTTCAATTGACCTTACCTTGAGCTCATGACAAGCATCTTGTGAGGGTTCTATCATCACCCTATGACATACAAGACATCATTCCCTTCCTATAAATCTTGATCAATATCGTTTGATCTAAGATAGGTGGTATTTACTTTAGATGATTTTGCTCATCAAATAGGTGATTTGTTTGTGTATGGAAGTTTAATCTTCTACATTTGGTTGCTCATGAATCATATCTTGAGTTAAACTTATGACACAAGTCACACATGGTTTTAATTTTCTAATTAAAACTATTTTGTTCAATCTTGAGTTCCAGAAATTCTTTTTGTATTTACCACGCCTCCATAAATTTTTAAGGAAAAATTCAAAGATGCATATCCGAGAACACCAAAATATCATACGAAGATGCTTCTCTGGACCATATTGGATGCGTGAAGATGCATCTCCAGATACACGAATGACATTTTTGAATTTTTAAAGGTGTTAAAAGCACAATTAGCGATGGAACTAAGAGTGGAAAGATCATTTCCGTTGTAAGTATGACCATCCAATGAAAAGGTTTTGTTAACTTTTGTCAAGCAGATATTCAACCTTGTTTTGTCACAATGTGGAAATTAACCCCTTCTGATATATCTAAACCCTTTAAGAGCATAAATATCGCAGATGATATTTGCCTACATGTGCCATTGGTGTCAGAGTGACATGGATCATTGAATTGAAATGTTGTGGTATTGTACAACAACGTATCCAATTAAGACAATGATGTCTTTTAATTTGCTTATTGTTTTGCAACAGTTTTTTGGATTAATTTGTTGAATTATACATTTTATATATTAATATAAAATATAAATTTTAAGAAGTAAAGAGTTTTGTGGGACTTTATGGGACCTATGTTAATAGTTTTAGATGAGTAGTATGTATATTTAAAAAAATATAATTAGGTGGTTTAAATAATTGAGAAGTGTGAAATAATATATTATATTAGATAAGACCTACTTATATCACTAACATGAGTAATATGGATGTGGATGCTCTAAGATCATAAAAAAATGATTACACATACTTTTCTTAACACTTTACATAGAGTAGATCCTACAATACCCTAAAGATTTGGCTGAAAGGTCATATAATAATGTAATATACTATGTGCTTTTTTTCCATATTTTCTTTCAGTTCATATGTAGATTTGTACATGAATCTCAGCGGTCCAGCCTTTCAACTATGAACCTTGTTGGCTCAGGATAAGCTGGTGTTAACATCTTGTTTTGACCTCGAGGCAACTTGGTAATTTGATCTTACATTCTGCAAAAAGGTTTAAAAAATAAGCTCTGCCATAAATTGATAACAAAACTTGAAGTATTTTTTACTCAACTGCCTTAATTAAAAGAAATGATAATTGTGCAATCACATTTGATTCTCTGAGGAGTAATTCAAAATTGTATTCAATATAGTTTTAGACTAAATTATAAAACTTTAAGTGCAAGTAAATGTAACCTCTCTATAATTATTATAATCAGAACAACATCCTTAACTATCATAATTTTGGTATATCTTGATGATAGTTATAATGACAGGAAATTCCTTACCACACATTCAGCCATTAATCAACATACTCAATTTCATCAATCTCAGAGCCTAACTAAGAGTCTTTAACAAATCCACAGTCGAACAAGAACCTCCAATTTCTAAGGAGGTATATTAGAGATATTTTCAATTAAAGCACGACAGACTGCGCATGTGCCAACTGGACTGACATTCACTTCAAAAATAATGATAAACAGAATGTAGAAATTTCCTTTGAGATTTTTAAAGTGAGTGCATCATACCTCTAGTAATGTGATGTAGTAGAAATCCTCCATATGTTGCATGTAAGCACTTCCATCTCTGATTGAGCGGAATATATTAATTTCAGTTTGTAACAACTTCTCAATGAGTTCCATTTCTCCATTTATCTGGATGGATCAAAGTTGAGCATAGTGAACATTAAAGAAAGATAACTCAACTTAAAATGAAGAATTTGTCAAGTGTGACTATTTAAAAATATAAATCAAGAATATTTAGTAGATGTCTATCATGTTAAACCCCAAATTGATTATAGTCTAAAAGAGGGGAAGAATCATGAGTTATAGTTCCGCGGTGCATGTGTCATGAGAGTAATTCATTTTGACTAATTGTAGTTACTTGTAGCACAAGGCATAGTTAGTTTGAGCTTTAAAATGCATGCATATGTTTAGATTTGTGTGTGTATGTGTATGTATGAGAAGAAAAATGTAAAGAACACTAGAGAAAGAGAAGAAGAAACATACAAAGTCTGTGATTATGATATTTGGCGTGGATTCTCCAAGAACATCACTTTCGTAACCATTTCCAAGAATATCTTTATTCTCCTAGGTAATATGCATTTGATATATCAGTAAGTTCGAAGAACCATAAAATGTCCGGTCTAATTAAGACAGATAAAATTATTTCCATTTATCTCAAATACGACTTTCATATAGTGGATATAGTGACACCTAAAATAGTATTACGAAAAGATAGCATAAACAATTCCTTTATAAACGGTAAGAAATCATGAAAAAAATTCATATTATGTTACAGGAAAGATTAGGTAGTAAATAAGTAGGACAATATTGATGAAGGAAATTTTGTTAAAAAATGTTTAGAATAATTTGATTGGATCAGAATATCACCAATGGGTCCATAGCTCAGTGGTAGAGCATTTGACTGCAGATCAAGAGGTCACCGGTTCGAACCCGGTTGGGCCCTTTTTGGACCATGGCTCAAAAAATAATGTTGTGTTTGAAGTGTTTGATTGATATGACAATAACTGATGGACCGGCCCATAGTAGGAATGATATCTTTGTGATTCACAATTCGCCAGCTATCTTTAACTTTCTGTAAATATATAAGAGGAAACTTGTTAGTTGTTTTACAAACATAAACAGAGAAACAAACAATTCTACTTTTGCTTAACCTCCATAACGAGTTTCCGAATTTATGAACATTTCATTTAATATAGCACGTAACAAGGCGACAAAAACAGCATCGGCAAAATAATTGTATAACCTTTTCTGACCTTATTGTAAACCTTTGCAAATCTTTTGTTACCAACCCTAGGAGAACCAAAATTATACATAGTGATAGAAATCGCTCCTCGTCTGATAGACAAAAATCAATCAACGAATCAATAATGTATACCGGATATAAATGTGTTGTAATGTATACAGTCGTTACCATTTAATATAATGTGTCGTAATAATGAATATAAATATTCAGCAGCGGCAAAAAGTACATTATTCAGTAGCTACATTCTTGATACCAGTTTCTATCAAAATGTAACTAGGTAAGAGTAATAAACTTACTTAGCTAATTGATTTGATGAAAGCTCGAGGGCAAGCAAGGTAGCCAATGCACCACCCAAACTATGTCCAGTCATATAAATATGCCATTTGTGGGTGAACTCAGAATCATCATCCCTGGTACAAAAACAATACACCTTCAGTTTGTCAATATGAAATCAAATGTTGAGTAAAACTAATAAAGTGGTATGTAAAGAGATGAATATGATAATAGCCCATGATTCAAAGTAAAAGCTTAAATTTGGCAAGATGAAGTGTTTTCATTTACTAAAAATAAATTCTACGAGTTACACGTTTTGGAGGCGGTGTTTGATCAGTACAAATTTATTCGGAAGTACAACTTACACATAACCAATTGCAAGTCTAATCAGAGAAATGATCCTGGTCCTTACAGAGTCATATGCACTTAGAAAGCCCCTGTGAACCTGCAAAGATCTCAGCACCGTCAATAACCGGAGAAATTTTGGTTCTTGTAGTTTTTAGACATGTACTAAAAACAAAAACCTGCCAGCAATTAACATACTTGAACCTCTTGCTTGAAATCTCCACCTATCCTTTCAGGATTCAGCCTATGAAAGTCATAGCAAAGTTAGTTATGAAATTTAAACCATCTTTTCATATTTCTTTGTCCCCTAACATCAGACCCTTTACAAAATTTCATATGTATTCATAATTTCTTTCAAAAATACTCCTATGTCATCAAATAAATCATACAAAAGTCAAGCAGTAAAATCTGAATACATTAATCAAACATCATTGAAATATATCGAAGTGGAAAGTTCTAGAACAATATTAAAAACAAAACTGCTGAAAAAGTCACAGCTAGGTTGGATATGAATTTTACCCTGCTGGAATAACCATTAGATCCGTTGCAAAGTCCTTCCACGCTGTCTGAAAAATCAAAATATAAAACATAAGCATCTTTAAGACAAAGTACAAACCAGATGGCTGAAGAGTATTATCCCTAAAAGAACAAGAAGAATATAAACTACCTGTTCTGTTCCCCTGAATGCAATCACTAACCTTCTTCGCACAGAATCGCGCCAAATTGCTACCTGAAAGTTCTAATTATTAAGAAAATAGAAAGCAGTGCGTGGAAAAATACTTCGGCTGTAAAACTCAGAATTTGATATGATACATTGCAGAAAGTCAAACTCATAAAAGATAAGTGAACTCGTTAATGCGGATGTAACAAAACACCTGTGTGTCAGTGGATGCATTATCTAAGAAACATATCTTTTCAAACTCAGACTTAATGAAACTAGGATGTCCTAGTGAAGTGGCCAGCATTGTCCAAGCTTCCATGGCACTTTCAGCAGTTGAAAAAAGTGCTCTCGTTTCTTCAGTTTGTTTATCATCCAAAAATGACGCATTTTCAGGGCTAGGAGACTTCTCACTAGTAGAATACTGAACATCACTGCCTACTCCTTTGATAAAATCTTCTTTGATTTCCGTCTCTTCAGAAGAACGTTCTTCATCTTTCATTTTGGAAACTGTTGCCTTCAAAAGCATTAAACCTCCTAACATTGATTCAGTTTGCTCCATCAATTTCTCACTTTCCTTTTTGACCTCTGGAAGTGAAGACGAGGTTGCAGCATTGGCAGGTTGACCACTTGTTCTATTGTCTGATTTCAACATATATGCAGAATCATTCGATTCCTTAGAACTTTCAGTATCATATTTATCATTATAAGTATCAAGCATCCGACCCCTCTCATTGTTAAATGACTTTAACTTCCCAAATGCATACTCCACAAATTGGCTGACTTGTACTGTATCAGATGTTGGTGTAAGCCCTAGAGGCCAATACCTTTTGGTACTTGTATCGAATTATTTATTAAATAATAAAAGGCTTTTCTTTATTATGTTTTCTTTTTTGAAATAATAAAGTCCCTAGAATAGTTAGTTTGTTTAATACAATGTTAAGTGTGACTTAATCATGAGATCTATTAAACATAAGGACACTATTCTTAAAGTATCCATAATCGAGCTTTATTGTGAAGTGGGATAACATTAAAGCATTAAGATTATTATGAAGATAGACTGATGATCGCATCTCGTGGATCATGGATAAGGAGTTATCAAGTCTTGACATAGGTATAAATATTAGGAGTAATATTTATCTTGGATTGACCCGCTATAGAGTACTACATAGAATGTTATGCAAAGTGTCATAAGTTATTCTCATGGTGATAAGTGGTGCATACCACCCTTCGACTGAAACCACTATGGACCCTAGATGTAGAGTCAGTGCTTTATTGTCGATCAAACGTTGTCCGTGGGATGATCATAAAGGCATTGATGGGTACTTCACAAAGCATCTTTGAGGGACATGAGTGACCTAGATGGAATTTGCCCATCCCGCAGCAGGATAAATGTCGAGGGCCCAATATTGAACGGACAAGGATGACACGGTATATGCCTTGTGTTCAATATAGACATAAGGGCAAAAGGGTAATTATACACACAAGTATTATCACGGAAAGGATTTGTCAGATCACATGACATTTTCGTGACTTGGGTAGCAGTGATGTGTTGCTAGATACCGCTCACTGTTTATTATGTTAAATATGATTTAATATAATTGCCAACGTCGCGGAAACCTACAGGGTCACACACATAAGGACAGATTAATGAGAGATAGTGAAAATAAGGAACATCGTAGGGTACGGTGTACTTAAATGGAATACGGAAGTGGAATACGGAATATGGTAAGGTACCACATGCTTAAGTGATACACGATACATCATAAATGTATGATTTTCGTGTGCTTTATTGGGCTTTTAGTTTACAGCCTTTGTTGGGCTTTTAAGCTTGTAGCCCACACTTGTGGTCTTATAAATAGGACCCTTGTGATGAAGCTTAACACTTGATGAAAATTCGGTCCTGAATCCCTGCCGAGATTCCGTTCACTCTCTCACTCAAAGTTTCCGTTCGTGAGCAGCTAGCACTGTGATCGGAAGCAAGCTGTTCGTGTGGACTGAGTAGAGACGTTGTTCTTCATCAACGTTCGTGATCACAGCGTCAGAAATCCGAATCACCACAAGAGGTAAAAATCCTCTATCACTGACCATGTCCATTCGTAAGGATCCTAAAGGAAAATCAATTTCACGCAATTTTAAGAGGCGATTTTCCTTGATGGTATCGAGCCACTTACGAAACCATGGATCGATATTTGTTTAATTTCTGTACATTCATTTTATAAGGTTAAAACTCAGAATGAATTAAAACATTAATCGATTAAATTAAATTAAAATTTGGCATCATTGTGTGTACGATTTGGATGAATCGATGTTGACTATGCTTCGGAATCCGACTTTAGTATGGTGAAGCAGCGATACATCGGTCATCCATGAGTTACACTAATATGATTGATCCACTTTATATGTGATATAAATAATTCTGGTGCAAAGATAGTATATTGGATATACTATTTCGATTTCTTCCATTCAATCACATGAGGATTGTTATTCTTATGAGAGATCATCGTTCATTTGCTTCGGAATCCGACTTTAGTATGGTGAAGCAATGGCATGTTGATCGATCGTAGTGAATTATCAATCGAGTTGTGTTTGACGGCATGAAATTATTTGCATTAGGGTTCATGACGGCACAAGGGTTGTGCTGTCGGAGAGTTATACGGGAAGGGTTGTAACAGCACAAGAGTTGTGCAGAAAACGACGTCGATTTAAATGAATTGTTCATTAAAATTTTCGTCTAACTCTGACCGGGCAGCGGAACCCCCGGCTAACTCTGCGTAGTGTGATCAATCGCCAAAACTTAATTTGATTTTCTTAATTAACAGAAATTTAAATAATAATAATAAAAGGTGTTTTATTATTTTCTTGTGGTGATCAGTTATGGCCTTAGACTCTTTTATTTTGGTATTTTAAAATACGACCTGCGTGTCGTGCCTTCCTCTTAATCTCTTGATGTAACTTCTTTTCTCATCTCACTCCCTCGTATGTAAAACGAGTATTCTTTTATGTAATGTAATGTCAAGAAGAAAGAGAAGAATACAATATCAAAGGAGGATAACCTTGGAGGTCTTGCTTGGAGAAGTTTAGATCGTTATTAGGTTTAGCTTAGGTTCTCTCATTGGCTTGAGAGAACAATTGCGCTAGGGGCCATAACTGTATCTTTTTGTATGTATGTTGATGCATGTGTTTGTATGTTGATGCATGTGAGAGACGATTTGCATGTTAAGCCGGTGAGATCAAACTAATAACAAATTCCCTCAAAGTAAATATTAAGTTTATGCTTTCCAAGTTTTAGCACTCATCAAGACTAGTATCGAACAATGTAGGTTTCGCCTAACGCGAGGTGCATGTTCTATATTGGTAAGGTGCGATGGGATAAGTGTAATATCCAATTGCTAAAACTTTGGGTCAAACTTAACTAAACAATTATAATGAGATTATATGTGTTTAGAAGCATGAGTTGGGAATGATCCATGTGATGGATTAGAATAAAGAGTTATTCACCAACCGAGGTATTCGAGAATTGTATTGGATACAATTGGAAGGAGTTCCTACCTAAATAACGAGTTTTGTGTAATCACCTAACGACTTAAAACGAAGTGAAATATGGATCTCGACCCACTAGAAAATCTTCCAACGGATTTTCCGAATCAAATGATGAGGGTCATTTGGTTTGAGTAAAATAGTGGGAGCATATTTAATTAAAGGCCTAATTGAATATGTTGTTTTAATGATACTAATAACTTTATATCTTTTATGTAGATTACCATGACTCAAAACACATCATCTAACAACATTTTGCGATCAATCCTTGATAAGGAAAAATTGTCAGGACAAATTTTCGGATTGGCACCAATCGAGGATTGTCCTCAAGCATGACAAAAGGCTGTATGTCTTAGAGACACCTGTTCCTGAGGAACCTCCCAGTTCTGCAGCTAAGGCTGAAAGAGATGCTCATAAGAAGCATGTCGATGATGCAAATGAAACCGCTTGTCTCATGCTTGCCACCATGAACTCAGAGTTGCAAAAGCAACATGAGAACATGGCGCGTCGATATGATCGAACATCCGAAAATGCTCTATCAAGAGGAGGCAAGGAATGAGAGGTTTCGGTTTCAAAGGCCCTTTTAATAGCAAGTTGATGAGGAACCCTGTTGGTCCCCATGTACTCAAAATGATTGGGTATGTGGAGAACCTTGAGAGATTAGGGTTTCCACTTGAAAGGAACTTGATGATCCGATCTTGCAATCGTTGCGAGATAGTTTCAAATTTGTTATGAACTTCAATATGAATGACTTGGACAAAAGTCTTCCGAGCTGCTAAGTATGTTGAGAACCACGAGCGAAATATGAAGTCAAAAGTCCATTCGATGATCGATAATGGAAAGAAGTGAACAAGAGGCCCACCAAGGTTGGTAAAGGAAAGGCAAGGAAGTTGCCAAATCCAAGCCTACCGCTCTGCTTTGAGGCCTAGTGGAGGATAGCAAAGAGGGCACTTGCTTCCATTGCGGTAAGACCGACATTGGAAAAAACGCCCAAAGTACCGGAAGATAAAGAAAATGGAGTAGAGACTTCAAATTCGTTTTTGTTATAGAAATTAATTTATCTACTGCATCATGGGTATTAGATCTGGATGCGGTTCTCACATTTGTACCAATGTGCGGGGCTAAAAAGTAGAGAATTGGCAAAAGGTGAAGTTGATCTACGAGTTGGCAATGGAGCAAAGGTTCGCTTTATCTTGGAACTTATGTATTAACTTTACCTAGTGGTTTAATAATTCAGTTAGAGAATTATTATGTACCGCAATTAGCAGAATATTATTTCCGTTTCTTGTTTGGACAAGTTTGGTTTTCATTCATAATAAAGAACAATTGTTGCTCTATTTATTTGAATGATATATTCTATGCTATGCACAAATGAACAATGGATTGTATATCCTTGATCTTGAAATGCCAATTTATAACATTAATACTAAAAGGATTAAAACTAATGAGTTAAATCCAAGTTACCTTTGGCATTGTCGCTTAGGCCACATAAATGAGAAGCGCATTTCAAAACTCCATAAAGATGGATTTTTGGACTCATTTGATTATGAATCATATGAGACATGCAGGTCTTGTTTAATTGGAAGATGACAAAATCCCATTCACGTGAAAAGGTGAAAGGGCTAATGAACTTTTGGCACTCATACATACTGATGTATGTGGACCACTGAACATACCTGCCAGAGGAGGTTTTCAATACTTCATCACATTTACTGACGATTTCAGTAGATATGGATATGTGTACTTAATGAAACACAAATCTGAAACCTTTGAAAAGTTCAAGGAATTTAAGAATGAAGTACAAAACCAGCTAGGTAAGAATATCAAAGTTCTTCGATCAGATCGAGGCGGTGAATATTTAAGCCTAGAATTTGATGACCATCTAAAGAGTGTGGGATTGTATCCCAACTTACTCCTCCTGGAACACCACAATGGAATGGTGTGTCTGAGAGAAGAAATCGAACCTTGTTGGACATGGTCCGATCCATGATGAGTCACGCCGATCTTCCAAACTCCTTTTGGGGACATGCTCTGTTGACAGCAGCTCACACACTTAACCGTGTTCCTACCAAAAAGGTTGAAAAGACACCATATGAGATATGGAGTGGTAAGAAACCACATATGTCTTACATGAAGATTTGGGGTTGAAGTTTATGTGAAACGCAGATCTCAACTAAGCTTGAGCCCAATCTGACAAATGCTTATTTGTGGGGTATCCTAAAGAAACAAGAGGATATTACTTCTATAATCCTTCCGAGGGCAAAGTGTTTGTCGCTCGAACTGGAGTTTTCTTGGAAAAGGATTTTATTTCCAAGGGAATAAGTGGGAGGAAAGTAGACCTTGATGAAATTCAAGAATCACAAAGCATTGATACACCTATGGAGGAATTGGAGCAGGAAACACAAGTAGTTGTGGAAGAACAACCTGCTCCAGTAGAACAAGACCAACGTAGGTCAAACAGATACGCCACCAACCCGAAAGATATGGATATCTTATAAATGGTCAAGGTGATGTATTGCTCATGGATCAAGATGAGCCTGTGACCTACCAAGAGGCCATTACCGGTCCAGAATCGAGAAGTGGCTAGAAGCCATGAAATCTGAAATGGATTCCATGTACACTAACCAAGTTTGGAACTTGGTAGAGCCACCTATAGGAGTTAATCCTATAGGATGCAAGTGGGTCTTTAAAAAGAAGACTGACATGGATGGTAAGGTACATACCTATAAGGCAAGACTGGTTGCAAAAGGTTATAAACAAATTCATGGGGTTGACTATGATGAAACCTTTTCTCCAGTTGCAATGCTTAAATCTGTTCGGATTTTACTTGCAATCGCTGCATATCATGATTATGAAATATGGCAGATGGATGTCAAAACTGCTTTCCTAAATGGGAACCTTCAAGAGGATGTGTACATGACACAACCTGAAGGATTTAACATTCCGAAGAATCCCAAAAGATATGCAAGTTACAATGATCAATCTATGGATTGAAGCAAGCTTCAGATCTTCTTTGATGAAACAGTAAAACAATATGGATTCATCAAGAACGAAGATGAGCCTTGTGTCTACAAGAAGGTTAGTGGGAGCATGATCGTCTTCCTAGTATTATATGTAGATGACATATTACTCATTGGAAACGATGTCCCTACCTTGCAACAAGTAAAAACTTGGCTAGGGAAATGCTTTTCTATGAAGGACCTTGGTGAAGCGACCTATATATTGGGAATAAGGATCTATAGAGATAGATCACAAAAGCGCTTGGCCTAAGTCAGAGTACATACATAGATAAAGTGCTGAGACGCTTTAATATGCATGATTCCAAGAAGGGATTCATTCCTATGCAACATGGCTTGTGTCTATCAAAAACACAATCCCCTTCAACGAAGGAAGAAAGGGATCGCATGAATAAGATTCCATATGCATCTGCAATAGGATCTATCATGTATGCCATGTTATGTACTCGACCAGATGTCTCGTATGCTTTAAGTGCGACGGTAGGTACCAATCGATCTGGTGATGCTCATTGGTGGTCAAGAATATCCTTAAGTACTTGAGAAGGACTAAGGACTCATTCTTGATATATGGAGGTCAGGAAGAGCTTGCTATAGTTGGATACACTGATGCTAGCTTCCAGACCGATAAGGATGACTTTAGATCGCAATCTGGTTATGTGTTTTGCTTAAATGGTGGCGCTGTGAGCTGGAAGAGTTCAAAGCAAGAAACAGTTGTTGATTCTACAACCGAGGCCGAGTATATTCCCTCAAATGCGCAAAGAAGCTGTTTGGATCAAGAAGTTCATTAGTGAACTTGGCATAGTCCCTAGCATTGTGGATCCCATTGATCTCTATTGTGATAACAATGGTGCTATCGCACAAGCTAAGGAGCCTAGATCTCACCAAAGATCCAAACACATACTTAGGCGTTATCACCTCATTCGGGAGATAATCGATCGGGGAGATGTGAAGATATGCAGAGTACCAACACTTGACAATGTCGCTGACCCATTAACAAAGCCTCTTGCACAGCAGAAGCATGATGGCCATACTAGATCTATGGGCATTAGGGGTATGCCTGATTGGCTCTAGTGCTAGTGGGAGATTGTTGGTGTAAGCCCTAGAGGCCAATACCTTTTGGTACTTGTATCGAATTATTTATTAAATAATAAAAGGCTTTTCTTTATTATGTTTTCTTTTTTGAAATAATAAAGTCCCTAGAATAGTTAGTTTGTTTAATACAATGTTAAGTGTGACTTAATCATGAGATCTATTAAACATAAGGACACTATTCTTAAAGTATCCATAATCGAGCTTTATTGTGAAGTGGGATAACATTAAAGCATTAAGATTATTATGAAGATAGACTGATGATCGCATCTCGTGGATCATGGATAAGGAGTTATCAAGTCTTGACATAGGTATAAATATTAGGAGTAATATTTATACTGGATTGACCCGCTATGAGAGTACTACATAGAATGTTATGCAAAGTGTCATAAGTTATTCTCATGGTGATAAGTGGTGCATACCACCCTTCGACCTGAAACCACTATGGACCCTAGATGTAGAGTCAAGTGCTTTATTGTCGATCAAACGTTGTCCGTGCGGATGATCATAAAGACAGTTGATGGGTACTTCACAAAGCATCTTTGAGGGACATGAGTGACCTAGATGGAATTTGCCCATCCCGCATAACGGGATAAATGTTCGAGGGCCCAATATTGAATGGACAAGGATGACACGGTATATGCCTTGTGTTCAATATAGACATAAGGGCAAAAGGGTAATTATACACACAAGTATTATCACGGAAAGGATTTGTCGATCACATGACATTTTCGTGACTTGGTAGATGATGTGTTGCTAGATACCGCTCACGCTTATTATGTTAAATATGATTTAATATAATTGCCAACGTCGCGAAACCTACAGGTCACACACATAAGGACAGTTAATGAGAGATAGTGAAAATAAGGAACATCGTAGGTACGGTGTACTTAAATGGAATACGGAAGTGGAATACGGAATATGGTAAGGTACCACATGCTTAAGTGATACGATACATCATAAATGTATGATTTTCGTGTGCTTTATTGGGCTTTAGTTTACACCTTTGTTGGGCTTTTAAGCTTGTAGCCCACACTTGTGGTCTTATAAATAGGACCCTTGTGATGAAGCTTAACACTTGATGAAAATTCGGTCCCGAATCCTGCCGAGATTCCGTTCACTCTCTCACTCAAAGTTTCCGTCGTGAGCAGCTAGCCGTGATCGGAAGCAAGCCGTGTGGATCGAGTAGAGGCGTTGTTCTTCATCAACGTTCGTGATCACAAATCCGAATCACCACAAGAGGTAAAAATCCTCTATCACTGACCATGTCCATTCGTAAGGATCCTAAAGGAAAATCGAATTTCCGCTGCAATTTTAAGAGGCGATTTTCCTTCATCAGAACCAATAACCTTTCTGAGTGCAGAATCAAAACCATTCTTCTTTAGAAAATCTGAAACAAAAGGTATCTTCCACCACTTTTCCTCATCATCAATTTCATCAAAGGTCTTATATTTAACCTAAAATCAAAAGTTTATTCCAGAAGTCACTACTTATAACTCATTAAAAGGAAGTGAACCTTAAATTATTCACATAAGCAAATTGACACCAAATGAAGCATTACTTGATTGCCACTTTCAATGATAAAGTGAATAGCTTATCTCAGCTCAACTGAATAACAACCAAACGTCATTTTACATTATCCCTTGAGATACATAATTTTGTCCACTAAAATGTATATGAAGAACTATTGGCATATACATCATGATGTTCACCAAAATACATATGCCGGTAATTTTTTTCCCATACTAAGAGCCTTTAGTGTTGGTTTGTATTTATTCTTTTCCATTGAAAAAAAAACATACCTCCAACCAAACCATGCCACCACCGCCCATTCCTCCCAACTCCACCAGTATTTCATGTGTATCTCCTGCCACAAGAAAAAACATTATATGGTAAAATCATACGTAGATTCTATTTCACTTTTTTCGATGGTTACCATTTCAATGAACAATGACATTCAGACATGTCTGCAAGAAAATGTAGCATAGTTCTACTCAATGAAATTTTAAACAACAGAAGAATTTTCAATATCTTGCAAAATTTCCAGGTCCTCACCGTCACAAAGCAATTCCAAATCAACAACTGCATTCCCAATGCGTTTGTGAGTGGTTAAGAGGTTTGCATCCCAAGCTGCAACCTAAGATATACTGCCAATGGTAAGAAACTTAACATTAATTTTTTTCTTCTATTTTTACCATCAGACTTTCACTTTTTGCAAATAATTTTTGGAATTGTCATCTTTTGAATCAAGATGATATATGTCAGTGCAAGATGATATATCTCATATTCTTTATCTAATATCTTCAGATATTGAATTCTAGTGCAAAGTGATACTAAATATTTTTAATACTACATAAATGATTCCAGGGTTATCCATACTAGGCTATACATCATTAGAAAAAAGTGCTTATGGGCCCAATACCTAGATCTCTAACTATCCCCCTCAAGGTGGAGAATATAGATTATACCAAGTTTGTTACAAATGAAATCAATCTGAGGGCCCTGAGGGATGTAGTGAGAATATCAGCTAGATGATCACTAGAACTAATGTAACTAGTGACAATACAACTAGATAGAAATTTTTCTCTAATGAAAAACTGGATTAGAAGCAATATGAGTAACAGCATAATTATTGCAAAAACAACTACATTTGAGATGCCTCAGTAAATATCCACTCATGAATCCCTTAACCACACAATTCCAATTAAAATGACCACAATGCCCTTAGCTACATTTATCTATCTATCTATCTATGTACATGAAGTCGGCTACATAGATCTAATGACATCATTGGATTCTTCCAAAAATGCATTTCAATCGTTACTTACTCAGAAAGATAGATTGTCTTGCTACCAGCAGCATCAATTTCACGCCTACCCAAGTTTTCCTGAAGCATGTTATAAGAATAAAGAATAATGAACTCCAGTCAGTAATCTATAATCATGAATGAAACAAAAATCACAAGAAGAGAAAAACATACAGGTGGAGTTGTGTATGCTTCAAAGGAGAAGCCAGCGAGAATAACAGCGAGGTTGATATCAAACGGAGGCCGTTCATCGGTTTTTGAAGAACATCTTATCGAGAAACCTTGCTTTCTTCTTCTTGTTACGGGAAAATGAAAAAGAGGCGGGAAAGTGCGAGAAAATGGGGGGTTTGTAGTGTGTGCAGAAAGAACGTAACGGTATTGAAGAGAGTTCATGGCTCACACGTACGTGCGGTGTGGAAGAATGGTGGTGGCAATTTGGAGGAAACCAAGGGGTGAACTGATGGTGTAAGAGAGTACAGGTATATTGAGTTTGGGAAATGGTTTATGGAACATCTCGTCTTTCTGTCAATGGACGGTTACGCGGTACTAGTGTTTTCAAAGTCGATTGGTTTTATACTTGTCATGCTTCGTATTTTGTTTTTCATTTTCAATTTTTTCTCTCTAACTAAAAAACATTTTAGATAATAGATATGTTTGGTCTAATAGAAGACAATGAAGTGAAATGAAGTAATCACCTCACCACTTTGAAAAGTCATATCTGTTTTTAGAATTTAGATATGTATTTTCCAACGCATCTTTTTATATATTCATCCGTTTAAATTGTCAAGATACTTTTTTTTTACATAACTTTTAAATTGTTATCCTCTTATGTTTAAGATTCACTTAAATTTATCATAAATTTCTATCAATTTTAATGAGTAAGATTGTTATCATCACACAAATAACAATGATAATGAAAGAAAGAATTAAAGAAGAAACAAGAACAATGATTTTTCTGTAGAGTTTCTCTCTGCCCACAAACTATGGAAAATTTTATTATTCACTTGCAACTACAAATACTGCGAATACATTGAATTGATTACAAAATAGGGTTTACTCCCTCTATTTATAGATTTAGGTTAGCTGTCTCTCTAAGCCAATACCCAAAACTATAAAAGCCCAAAATACATATTTTGGAACTAAATCAAATCTATCTATTTTAGACCTAAATCAAATCTTATTTATTCTAGATCTAAAACAAATGTGTGTGTAACAAACCATTCCCACACTTCTAAATCAAATCAAATTTTTTTGACATTCCCTTGTCTTCTGTCGAGCAAGCTGTTTCTACAAAAGGAATTATACTTTCAACACACCACCTAATTCATTGTGTAACACTCCATTTCTATCTGACGAATGTTATCAAAATTAGAGTTACAAAGTTTCAACATACAAATGAGATGCTACACTTTCTTCTTAAAACAACTTCATTTAATCGCATATAAACAGATACATAACACTTTAACTCGGATGGATGACAACATAATTAGTCTTTGAAAATAAAACAACTTTTATTAACTAGGTAGCAGAGTCATAATTTTTTCAACTCAAATGACATAACATCTTTTGTTCAACTGAAAACAACTTTAGCACAACAAGTATTCAGCGACATCTACTTAAAATTCAGCAACTGAAGTAATAACAACAATAAAACAACAGTCATTCATTCCTCTCCCCCGAGTGTTACGCATCAGAGCGAAAACACTAACTCGAACTAATGAAGGTAAAGAGCTTCAGCCTGGATTACCTGCAAGTTACCCATATTTTGAGGCAACATTTTCAAGCAGAAGAGTGAGATATCAAACAATATAATCAGATGTATGATAAATAATATATTAAAATCAGATCATATAAAATCACCACTTCAAAACTTTCAAACAACATCAATCACCATAATTCATCAACACAACAACTTATATGCGATACGGAATGCGACTCTTTATAATGCACATGCATGTGGTACCAACGGAATAAAACTCTCAACTTAATAATTTGCCAATTAATAGAGGCGTCAACAAGGCATTAGACTTCAACATAATATTTGCCAATCCAGGCCAACTTACCGAGCATGAGCTCACAACTTGATATGCTATGTATGCGACAATATTATGGGACACAACACAACAACACAACAACTATTCAACAACAACTTAACAACAATTCAACACTGGCCATAAGCCTACAATTTAACAACAATTCAACATTGACCACAAGCCTACAATTTAACAACAACTCAACTTTGACAATAAGCCTACAAGTTGATGTTTACCAATAATTAGAGTCAACATAACGACAACAACAACGATTATTAACAACAACAATAAATCAACAACAACTCGACAACAATTCAACACCACCTGCAAATTCACATATTACAGCAAGGTATATAATGCAATGTATCAACCTAAATATACTAACATTCAGTGTAATTATTCGAACAATTCAACTATACCCGGCTAAATAGTTTTCTGCTAAATTACCAACATTTTCTACTCTGCACTACTCTTATTAAGTCTATACAGTTACTGCTAGTACAAGCACCACCTGTTACTAATATCTCACTGCCAAACTAGTATCATTACTTCTAGTTATTAAAATATACTACTTGTTATCAAAATATACTACCTATTACTTACTTAATAAATATTACTACTTGTCACTGTAACTTTTCTCTACTAATTTACTCTTATTGGTAACTCAATCATAGTTTCTGCTAAATCAATAAACCCACTATTTTTCTGCTATCAAATACTAACTCTACTATTCCAATCCTTCCGGCTAATTATATATACTCTTTAACTAATAATTTCTCTCTGTTATTTTTATTATTAAATGATTATTTAATCTTTGCTACGTTTACATACTAATAAACTATGCTATTTGAAAGTTGTGCTACTTATACATACTACTTAAATTAAACAACAACATTAAATTAACACAACATATCACAATTCCAACAATTAATTCGTGAATAATTTAATTAGATAATTAATTAAATTAACGGACGTTACAACTCTCTCCCGCTTAGAATATTTTCGCCCTCGAAAATCTACTAGCTACTACCACTCTTAACGCGAATTTTGCATCTGACTCATTTATTTTTAATTCGTGTTTGGAAACACTTTGACCACTACTTTTCTGAAATAACAACAACTCAACTTGATATAAATTAAATACACCATTCTAATCATTCAACACCTTTGCGACATAATCACCAATAACTTATCAACCACTTCAACAATACCTTGACATATCAACTTCTAAAGTAGTAACAACCTTAACATACTTATATTTGGATATAAAACATCACACTATCACCTTAACAACATCTTCAACACCAAAGCACATACACAATCCCATTCTCATATATATATATATATATATATATATATATATATATATATATATATATATATATATATATATATATATATATATATATATATATATATATATATATATATATATATATAATTATCAACAAAAATTAACAACTCTATTCATATCAACATACCACTCTTATAGTGACATCAACAAAGCCAACTTAATCCACTTCGCCATACTATGGAGTATTATTCATCCCTTGCAGTAACCAACAATAACATCATGGCAACGAGAACAAACTCATTATAACGTCAAATTATTAGTATAACTAAACAAATATACACACAACTCACCATCAACCAACAACCACAATAATATCCTTATAAAACCAACAAATATTTACGAGAAAACACAGTACCCTGGCATATCATCCTTATATCAACAATCCACCAAATCAAACATGTAGTTCAAGACATATCATTCCCATCGGCTTGTGATGTTTAGTCCTTCACTTCTAATGAGTCGTACATGCATAGAAATTGCGCTACATAACGCTTTATTTGCGCAACTCTTATCATCCATCTTAGGTCACCGTCCTCATTAAAATTTCTGTCAACTATATGGTTTACAAGTTTCAATCTAGTTTTAGAATTCCTTTCACATCCATCATAAAATAGTTGTTCACTTGATATCCTCAATCTTTCACTCTACGATGTTAGCTTGCAAGTCAACCTGTTACTACAAATGGTTCAATACGTCTCAACTCTTTCCTAGCCACTCCTCTATTAATTCACACAAATTAGCAAGCAACTATCCTCACGATATAACATCAATCACTTTAAACACCATTAAGATATGAAGACAAGTCTATCTCATCAAACACAATCTCGTCTACTATCAACAAGAGATTAAGGGTGATCAGTTCCTCAATTTGTCAGTAGATAGCCGACAACCATAATGGAGTATAAACCATTGTTACTAAACTATAATAGTGTCTCTTTAGAACTCGTACTCAAGTCACCAAAAACACCATAGTCCAATAATTCCCAATGAGGTTTACAAATACTCCCACAATTTCCCTCTCATTCGATCTTGTCGATGAGACACCAACGCTCAAAATCTTACATAGTCCACATTACCCTCACTTAGCCTCACACGAAGGTTAATTATTCTCCAACTCTAAAATTTCTACTATCCTAGTAGATTACACGTCGTCTCGTCCCAATTGAAATCTCAACAATGTCGTTCAACACCGTTTTGGTGATAGAACCTCTCAGATTCTTCTTTTACACATGCACTACCTTGACATCATAAACACGACTCTAATTCTTCTTAAATGCATCTTACTTTAAAAGTACATCTTTATTCTAATCATTGTTAATCATCATAAGTTGCATCTCTATGTGATCCTCCAATACTTTCACATCCTTTTTAATGTCGAACATCTCAATTCTCAACTTAGTCGCCAACAACATATTACACTTGACCCCGTCTTGAACAACTGTGATAATAACCATTTATGCCCAAAAAGCCTCCAGTTCCGTAACCAACTTCAGAGTCCCTCCATATAGGAATTCATCTACCATATTTGAAAACACTTTCATAGGATAAAATATATTTTTATCTCCTCATAGGTTCAAATGGAACACCAATCCGATGCTCGGAACACAAGATATGAATTTCCAAAGTTGTCCGAAAATGCGAACACCGACGTCACGCAATGACATACTATTACACACCTTACGATAACGTCATAACAAAATTTATTTGTACCAGTACCAACACTTACCATTCTTGAAATCGTACTCATCTCCTCGCATTTCTGACTTTGACTTGTGATTCAAAAAATTCCAACAACATCAACAACTTTTACAATCACTCACAAGGATCCCACGACACAGTTTACAACAATTTGTCACTCTATCACTGTTCAAACATCGACATCTTACGCAAGGGCTACTCAAACCGACAACTTCACAGTTCACCAGCAGTGCTGAAACATCGCAACTTTCTAAATTCCATCTTCTAAAAACTATCCTTGTTACTTGACAATCAGCTTCATAACATCAGGGATCTACACTTTACACCTATATCAACAACTGTTACATTGCTCCTCATCCTTCGAGAAGTAAACATCAACAATGTCTGATCATCCTCCCTCAAGATGCTCCAACTTGATTAACAACCAAAATCTTGAATCCATGTCATCTTCAGATTTTGGAAACAACAAAACTTGCACCGTCGCCATCAGCAACATACTGAATAAATATTTTACAACCGAAACATATCCAAGAAGCAAAGCTTCTCCCCCACTTATCTTCAAACCAACTCCTACATACCATCGATCGGAAAAGCAAAGAAGTATCGACAGTGTGTCGCACACATGTCACATACTAAGAAACAACATATCGATAATATTCAACTGTCACACTACTCTAATGACTCAATAACTTGGTCAGACGGACCGACCTGCTTGGATACCACTAATGTAACACCCCATTTCTATCTGACGAATGTTATCTAAATAAGAGTTACAAAGTTTCAACATACAAATTAGTGCTACACTTTCTTCTTAAAAACAACTTCATTTAATCGCATATAAACAGATAAATAACACTTTAACTTGGATGAACCGATGACAACATAATTAGTCTTTGAAAACAAAATAACTTTTATTAACTAAGTAGAAGAGTCATAATTTTTTCAACTCAAATGACATGACATCTTTTGTTCAACTGAAAACAACTTCAACACAACAAGTATTCAACGACATCAACTTAAAATTCAGCAACTGAAATAATAACAAAAATAAAACAACAATCTTTCATTCCCCCCTGAGTGTTACGTATCAGAGCGATAATACTGACTCAAACTAATGAAGGTAAACACCTTCAGTCTAGATTACCTGCAAGTTACCCACATTTCGTGGGGACATTTTCAAGCAGAAGGGGTGAAATATCAAACAATATAATCGGATGTATAATAAATAATATATTATAATCAGATCATATAAAATCACCACTTCACAGCTTTTAGACAACATCAATCACCACAATTCATCAACACAACAACTTAAATATGCGACACAAAATGCGACTCGTTACAACACACATGCAAGTGGTACCAACGGAGCAAAACTCCCAACTTAATAATCTTCCAATTAATATAGGCGCTAACAAGGCGTAAGCCTTCAACTTAATATTTTCCAATCCAGACCAACTTACCGAGCATGAGCTTCCAACTTGATATGCTATGTATGCGACAACATTATCAGACACAACACAACAACACAACAACGATTTAACAACAATTTAACGACAATTCAATATTGGTCATAAGCCTACAACTTAACAACCATTCAACAGTGGCCACATGCCTACAACTTAACAACAACTCAACTTTAGCAATAAGCATACAACTTGATATTTACCAATAATTAGAGGCAACATAACGACAACAACAACGATTATTAACAACAACAATAAATCAACAACAACTCGACAACAATTCAACACCACCTGCAAATTCACATATTACAGCAAGGTATATAATGCACCGTATCAACCAAAATATACTACAAACGTTTCGTGTAATTATTCAGACAATTCAACTATACCCGGCTAAATACTTTTCTGCTAAATTACCAACATTTTCTACTCTGCACTACTCTTATTAAGTATGTACAATTACTGCTAGTATAGTACCATTACTCCCTGTTATTAAAATATACTACTTGTTATTAAAATATACTACCTATTATTCACTTAATAAATATTACTACTTGTCATTGTAACTTTTCTCTACTAATTTACTCATACCGGTAACTCAATCATAGTTTCTGCTAAATCAATAAACCTACTATTTTCCTGCTATCAAATACTAACTCTACTATTCCAATCATTATGCTAATTATATATAATTTTTAACTAATAAATTCTCTCTGTTATTTTTACTATTAAATGATTATTTGATCTTTGCTACGTTTACATACTAATTAACTATGCTACTTGAAAATTATGCTACTTATATATACTACTTAAATTTAACAACAACACTAAATTTATATACTAAATTTACATATATATGCTACATATACATACTACCTAATTTGTTTCAACTAATTCCACAACACGCCCCTTAGCACACTTTGTGCCCCTAGGCACACATAAGAAAAAAAATGATGTGCCCCTCATCACAAAAGCTTGTCGGTCAGTATAATTATCTGTGCCTAGTGGCACACTCACCCCACCATGCATGTGCCAATTGGCATCCAATTGCTTCCGTCCAGCACCCTTTCTCAAACCAACATGTGTCAAGCGGCACATATCCCTCCGGCCGGCACCCAATTTTCCAGCCACGCAGACTTCAACAATTAACCAGTTTTTCTCAGATCCACATATCATACCAACACAACAATTAAATACAGGAACATAACAACTATACCAATATCAACCTAGAACAATTTTCAACAAGTTCATTGCCAGTAGAACAATTTCATCAATTTTAGAAATAGCTACAACAAATCGACACACACAACAACAATTTTACACAACCCAAATCCCACATACTATTCATCATATACCCTATTATAGAGTCAAAACCCCACCCTTACCTTGGATTGAAGGTTTCTCTATAATTTTCCGATTGAATCCTAGTTTTTCCATAGCTTCCAACCTTTGCCTCTTTTCTCTTTCTCTACAATTTCTACGTGCTCTTTCTCTTCTCCAAGACTAATCCTTATTCTTACTGAAAAACCTAATTCCTTTTTATTCAACTTAACATATAATGATATTATTAATTCTATTGGGCCTAATTTCTACACATCACCTTTACTATATCTAACCATATAAATAAGCCCGTAATAATTCTTACAACTATTCTCATATATTAACTACTATTAATCAACCCATTAATCAACTAATACCAACATAGAAACTTACCACAATATATATGTTGCAGTAGACACAACTTCACCCCAAAATTCTTTAGGTAAATTCTTTCCTTTCAACATACTCTCACCATATTCATGATGGTTCGATTCTTCCTTTCTGCAGTTCCATTATGCTATGGAGTGTAGGGTGACACCATCTCATGCACAATCTCTTCTTTTTCACATAATTTGTTGAAATCTTTCGACACATATTCTTCACCACCATTAGTTCTCAAAACTTTGAGCTTTCGACCACTTTGTCTTTCCACCATAGACTTAAACTTGACAAATACCTCGATAACTTCACTTTTCTTATTGATCATGTAAGTCCATAATTTTTGACACTTCTATTGTTTCCCCATGTAATCGATTTTCCTGATATTATGTATTGATGTAGGTTGCGTACACATACTCAGGAACAATAAGAAGGCATATAGACCTTGCTTCATATGTTTATCTTTCTGTACATTTTTAGTTTCCATGCTCTGGTATATAACATTGAGATATGGGTCAATTGTTTAATTTTGTTAAGTTGGTGTTTGGGTTATGTTAATTTCTCTAATAACTTCATTGATGAGATGATATACATTTATGTTATTTAATTAAATTTCATTGAGAGTGTTTAAATTAATTGCAAAGTATGCATGTTTTGTTGAGTAACATCCTAAACGTTTGTTTATTATTTAAACTAATAGTCAGAGTTTTAGGATGTTACATAGTGGTATAAAAAATTGATTATCCTTTTATATTCTACTCAAGAATTCCAATTTTTAATACAGACCAATCGATTACATGGGGCAACAATAGATTGCTCCCTTATTTTTTCCAAAAAAATTATTGTTTCAAGTGACCAAAATCGATTGGTCTAGAGTGCTAATTGATTGACACATGAAACTTTTCCAAAAGTTCCAAGTCTTAATCATGTTATAACATTCTTTATCACTTTTAAATCCCGCCCAAGCACACCCTAACATTCCTAAACAACTTATTTTGACAATCTAACTTCATACACTATTTACCTTCTATTACTACATCATATACACACCAATTAACGTGCAATTTCACCAATCTCTACATCAACAACAACTATTCTATGAGAATCATCTTCATATTCATCATCACCAATGCAACACAACAACCATCAACATCATGTTCAAAATTAATCACATATAACTCATCAATTCCAAAACATACATTCAATAATAACAACACATAATCAATTCACAACAAGAATCATTATCGTCATCAAATGTTCATAATCATAAAAAACTAGCTTTTCAAACACAACAAAGGAGAAAGAAAACCTAAAGAAGGGTGAGGATCCCTCTATACCCTTCATTCCATTCAATATACACTTATAGTAGATTAATCTTCCCCCTTACCTAAATTTTCTAGCAAAAACACTTCAACAATGATTATTTTTCTTGTTCCTAAGCCTTGTTCTTTCAATTTGTCATTGTCAATGAAGCACAGACACCTCTAGAAGTAGGTGTGTCGCGGTGTTCGACACGGGTCGGTGTCTGACACTTGTATGACACTCGTACGATATGTGTCGGAAAAGTCAAACAAGAGTTGGAAAAGTCAGACATGTGTTCCAAAAAAATTGGTTTTTTTCTTGCTTCGACACATCTTAAATCGGTTGTAAGTATGAAATGCGCCTAAGAGGGGGAAGGGTGAATTAGGTGTTTAAAATTTTTATTGGTTTTTATGAATACTTGACACAATATTTTATAGTTTGGTGTATGAAAGTATATGAGAGATTCTTTCTTTTCTGGTTAAGGTATTGATGAAAGCGGTAAATGCGGAAAAGTAAAGAACACAAAGATATGTCCTGGTTCCCCGCACAGATCGAGAGTACTTCAGTCCCCATACAACATGCAAGAGATTTCACTATAGTTAGAATTATTATACAGCCTATTCACACCAATGGTGATGCCTACCATCTAACCTATAGGGAGACCAAAGACTCTTAAAACTTTTAAGGTCTAAAACACTAAGTGCAAGAAGAACAATCCTCTTCAATGCACAACTTGCTTCCAACAATCCTGGACATCAAGAATACAACAAGTATATATGATTTTTACAAGATTTTGAGAGATGTAGAGTAGTATATCAATCACTTGATTGATCTTCTTCTTAAAGTAACAACTTTTCTGAATGATAGAATGCAAGTGTTCAATGAACGATATGAATTTTCTCTTAATTTTCAATGAAAAATAAGTGCAGAAAATTTCACTAAAAATTTGGTTTTTACAACACTTGAATTTTGAAAGATAATATAATTTTGAATGTTAGAAGTTGTAAATGAAGAAGGAGATTTAAATTTGAAAAATATGCAGTATATATATGCTCTATACACCTTTACAAAAGTGTATTATTATATGAAAATATGTCATGCTTCATTTAAATGATCACCATATTTTTCTGTTTTGAAAATAAATATTTTTTGGCACTTCTTCAGTGGGAACCAGTTCCCATATATGGGTACCCGGGTTCCACTGCTGTATCGTTAAGAAAATTTCAAAATATGCCTTGGGTAACCGGTTCCCTCTTAATGGTAACCAGGTTCCCCATACAAAAAACAGAGGCGAAGCAAAACAAGAGTTAACCGGTTACCAAAAAATGGGTAACCGGGTTCCGTAGGCCCAGATTGAAAAATACTTGAAAAATATTATGTAAGGGCTATGGTTTTGTGATCAAAACATGTTTTAAAAATTATGGTATGTATGAGAAATTTATTAAAAACACTTGTATGCATACATAGAGAGGTTGAATACATTATACCTTGATATTTGATTTATTCTTCAAAGATTTCTTTCAAGACTTGATTCATTAGATGACTTGAGCCATTCCATTTTTGCAACCAATCTATTCATGAAAGTTTGTCTTCATCAAAACATTTTAGGAAGCTTGATTTCACATTCTCCCTTTTTTTTGATGATGACAACCCTTGCTTGAAAATTCTAATGTTTAACCATTTTGTTTTCTCTAACACTTGAGGCTATTTTGAGACTCCCCCTAAATCAAGGCTCCCCCTTAATTTATGAATGAGAGACTTCTTGAAAATAATGAAAATGTTTGCTACAAAATATTGTTAGATAGGCACAAACATATGCATACAACACATAATTCTTCTCCCCCTTTGTCATTAGCAAAAAGGAATGGGGAACAAATAGACAAAAATAAACACACATAATAAACACACAAGAAATCACAATACGAAACCATTATGGTTTAAACATATTACAACACATAATTTAGAACATTGTCTTAAACATAACGAGCATAAAGAAACATTGTCTTAAACGGAAATAACGAACAAAAAACATAAATACCGACACAACATAGCATAAAATAAAACATAGAGAAAGTAACAAGAAGCATAAGTGAAAATCATTCTTCCATAGTTTCATCATGTTCCTCTTCTTGGTCATCTCCATCACCAACTTCTACTACTTGATTTTTTTGAAGTTTGAGAAGCTCCTTCATTTGACGCCTAAAAAGCCATGTTCAAATTAGTTTTCTTGATGATTACGAGCAATGGTTTGTTCCATAGAGCATATTTTTTTGAACAAATGTTCCATAGTGTAACCGCCTTCCGGAACCAGTGGAGGAGCATTAAGAGCGGGATCTTCTTTGTACACATATTTGCCTTCAAGATCCAAAAAGATACCGGTGTTCTTCAAAGTGGTTTTGGCAGTGATTTCACAATGATTTGCCTTCATATCTTCTTTTGGTTCTCTTTGCAACTTAATGTCAAATTCATGAGAATTTTAGTAATTTCCCGAGCATGAGGTAATCCACCATTCAAACCTTTAAGATGATCCATGTGATACATGATAGTTAAGGCCCAATAAATTTGAATTCCATTTTTTTAAAGCATAAATCACTTGCAATTCTAACTCATTGATGCTAGAGTGGTTTGAGTACTTTGGAAGCAACACATAAGCAATCATATAATGAAGCATTCTATCAGACACAGATAGGTTAGAGCCAAACATATTAAACTTCGAGGAATTGGGGTTTTGCCTAACTGCGCCCTGACGCTGAGATTCCCGACACAAAGAGAGATAATATTCAAGCTTACTATAAGTGTTCCAAGATGTTGGAGTGGAACCATGCAAGAGATACTGTCCTGTAGAGGGAATTCCTAAACACTTTCCAAAGGTTTCAGCATCCATAACAATATCAATGTTCTTAACTGTTGTTGTTAGGGTAATGGTATCTTCATAAGAAACTAAGGAAAATATATGATAAAATTGCTTAACAAGATCTGGGTAAATAAACCCATGGTCACCAATAAACTCATCTACTTTTTGAGTATGAAACAGAGCTGGAAAATCAAAACTGTGAGAAGGAAAAGTGGACAAATTACCATATTTGGAGGACAAGAGAGGATGTTGTCGAATGTTGAAAGTAAGTCTTCTACTTTTGAAATTGGGTTCAACAAGCTCAGCATCTTGGTGGATATCACTAGTCTCTCCAACTTTTCTCTTTCCCTTTGATGCCCTAGTTGATCTTGAAGAAGAAGCCATGATGAAGATGAAGATTTTTTGAAAGTTAGGTTTTTGAAAGGGATTTTCAGATTTGAGGTAGAAGGAGATTTTGGGATATGGGAAATGATGTGAGGAAGGTTAATAAAGAGTATAGAGATAATGGGGTTTTAATTTTTGGGTTAAGAAAATGAGTGAGTGGGGTTTTAATGGAGGTGGATGAAGGTTGAAGAAGATGGAAGAGTGAAGAGTGCCAAGAGGATGAATGAAAAAATGATTTTGACTTAAGTGTAAAAGCACTTAAATGAGATAAAACATATTAATGTTAAAAAATAAACAAAAGACAATAGTAAAGAAAAAATGTACGTATAGGCTGGGCGCAGGGGGAATCGGTTACCAATAATGGGTAACCAGTTACCTGTACATGAAAAATTATCCTGGGAGCCAAAATGTGTGTGGGAATCGGTGTCCATATAATGGTAACTAGCCAAAACAACAACTTTTTGAAAATTTTAAGAAAACAAGATTTTATGTACTTATACATGTCAAAATCATATATAACACACAGTGCAAATTGTTTTTGGCAATATAAATTTTAAGAGAGTGTACCTTTGATTCATTAAAATATTAATGAATAAATAAAAAAAATGAAATAGTCAAACATCACCTTCATCTAAAATTCCAAGCTCTCTTTGAATTTTGTAGAAAGGTTCTTTTGCAAGAGGTTTTGTGAAGATATCTTCTAATTGATTGTGAGTATCTATAAAAGTGACTTTGACATCTCCTTTAAGGATATGATCACGGAGAAAATGGTGTCGTATGTCAATGTATTTGGTTCTTGAGTGCATAACTGAATTCTTTGTAATATTGATAGCACTTGTATTGTCGCATCGAAGAGGAATGCATCCAAGATCAAGTCCGTAATCACAGAGTTTTTGCTTAAGCCAAAGAATTTGTGCACAACAACTACCCGCTGCCATGTACTCCGCTTTGGTCGTGCTAAGAGCAACACATGCTTGTTTTTTCCAAGCCCATGATACTAATGCATTTCCAAGAATGTGCCAAGTACCACTTGTGCTTTTTCTATCAGTTTTACAACCTGCATAATCCGCGTCAAAATATCCAATTAAATTGCAAACACTACCTTTAGGATACCATAAGCTGACATTGGTTGTTCCTTTGAGATACTTCATGATTCTTTTTACTGCCATTAGATGTGATTCCTTTCGATTTGCTTGAAAGCGAGGACAACGACAAACACTAAACAATATGTCAGGACGACTTGCCGTCAAATATAATAAGGAATCAATCATACCTCGATACTTTGTAATGTCAATTGGAATACCGGATTCATCTTGATCAACATATGTACCGGAGCCCATTGGAGTATTCATTACTTTGCAACTATCCATATCAAATCTTTTTAATAACTCTTTGCAATATTTGGATTGGCTGATGAAGATTCCATCTTTTAGTTGCTTAATTTGTAGTACAAGAAAATAGTTCATCTTACCCATCATAGACATCTCTAATTCTCCTTGCATCATCAATGAAAATTGTTCACATTTCTTTATTAGTTGATCCAAAAATGATATCATCAACATAGACTTGAACCAATAAAGTGTTAATTTTGATTTTCTTAATAAACAAAGTTTTATCAACTTTACCTTTTTCAAAACCTTTTTCACACAAAAAATTGCCAAGTATATCATACCATGCTCTTGGTGCTTGTTTTAAGCCATAAAGAGCCTTTCTCAACTTAAAGACATGTGAAGGATTTTTTAAGTCTTCAAATCCCGGGGGTTGTTTAACATAGACTTCTTCATTGATGTAGTCATTCAAGAATGCACTTTTGACATCCATTTGATAAAGATGAAAATTTAATGAACAAGCATAAGCAAGTAAGAGATGAATAACTTCTAACCTTGCAACCGGAGCAAATGTTTCTTCAAAGTCGATTCCTTCTTCTTGATTATAACCTTGAGCCACCAACCTTGCTTTGTTTCGAACAATTATACCATTTTCATCAAGTTTTTTTAAAACACCCATCGGGCACCTATGATGTGTTTACCACTTGGCCTAGGAACAAGTTCCCAAACTTGATTTCTCTCGAATTGATTTAATTCTTCTTGCATAGCAATTATCCATTGACTAATATCACCAATAATTTTATCAATAGGATGGTCTCTATGAGTTTTCCATTCTTTGGGTAGATCATTGATGTTTGTATATTGTTGTAAAACTTCTTGTTGATGTTCCGATGGGTTCACATTTTGATCATTTGAAATTTCTTCCGAGGGTAACTCTATAATATCATCATCATCACAAACAACTATTTCCTCCTTAGAGGTGTTAGTTTCATCAAAGGAAATATGCATAGATTCTTCAATAGTTAAAGTTCTTTTACTATAAATTCTATAAGCTTTACAAGAAAGAGAATAACCAAGAAATATATCTTCGTCGAATTTCTCGTCAAACTTACTGAGATTGTCTTTGTCATTGTTGAGAACAAAACACTTGCATCGAAAAATGTGAAAGTGAGCAATGTTTGGCTTTCTTTTTTTGAAGAATTCATATGGAGTCTTTTTCAAGATAGGTCTAATGATAACTCGATTTCTAACATAATATGCCATACTAACCGCATCCGCCCAAAAATATTTTGTTAGATTTGCATCACTAAGCATTGTTCTTGTAAGTTCCACTAGAAACCTATTATTTCTTTCAACTACTCCATTTTGTTGTGGAGTTCTTGGTGCTGAAAAATTATGAGAGATACCATGTTCTTCACAAAATTATTCAAATGATGCATTTTGGAATTCTCCACCATGGCAACTTCTTATGGATACAATATTTAGTGATTTTTCATTTTGAATTTGCTTTGCATACTTCTTCAAGGCTTTGAAAGCATCACTTTTCTGCACAAGAAACAAAGTCCAAGAATATCTAGAAAAATCATCAATAATAACTAAAGCGTATACATTACCTCCGAAGCTTCTTGTTCTTGATGGAACAAATAAATCCATATGCAACAATTGTAGTGGCCTTGTAGTGGACACCACATTCTTAGATTTGAAAGTTGATTTGGTTTGTTTTCCCTTTTGACAAGCATCACATAATTTATCTTTGACAAACTTTATCTTTGGTAAGCCAATAACAAGATCATGTTTGGTTAATTTATTTAAGTGATCCATATGAATATGGGCTTCTCTTTAATGACATAACCATGATTCATTATTGTGTACCATACGACATTTTACTTTTAAAGATAAATCATCTAAAGAAATCATAAAAATATTATTAATTCTTTTACCTTTGAGTTTTACCTCATTGGTGACTTCATCAATAATCAATCATTCATCTTTAGTAAACTTGATCTTGAAGCCTTTGTCACAAAGTTGGGTAATGCTAAGAAGATTGTGCTTTATTCCTTCAACATAAAGAACATCTTCAATGGATGTGAAAGGTGGTGCACCAGCTTTTCCTTTGCCAAGAATTCTTCCCTTATTGTTATCTCCATAATTTACATAACCCTTGGCCTTTAAGACTAGATTTGAAAATTGGTTTAAGTCTCCCGTCATATGCTTGGAACAACCACTATCAAGATACCATAGATTTGAAGTGGTTTTCAATAGAACATACAAAATAAATTAAGTTTTGTTAGGTACCCAAATTTCTTTGGGTCCTTCATAATTAGTACCTTTCTTTACCCACACATAATGCCCACTTTCCACACTAAAGTTTCTTACATAGCAAGCATATGGTGTATGGCCTTTAATACCACAATAAAAACAAGTAAGGTTCAAAATTACTTCTATATGTAGGAGGATAAGATTTATTCTTAACAAATCTTTTCAATTTAGGATAATGATGAACTAATTTAGGCTTGTTCACTTTATCTTGGATTGGTTGGTTACTAGCCTTAACAAAGGTAGTTTATTTGGGACTTGGTTGAGAAAATTTTGAAAAACCAAGTCCAGTTTTATCTTTAGGATACATTTGTGTGCTAAGAACATTTTCCAATCCAACCTGTCCTTTTTCATATCTTTCTAGGACTCTTTTTAATTGAACAATTTGGAAAGAAAGTGATTCACAATTATTGCATACAAAATTTTGTTTTTGATTTCTAATCATCTTTTCTTTTTCATCTTTATATTCTTTTTCAATTGTTTCAACTTTTTCTTCTAAAGATGGAATTATTTTCTTTTGGGATGAAATAGTTCTATATAGAATTTTGCATTCATTTAATAGTTCATCTATAGCACCTTGTGCACCATTATTATAAAGAGAATTATCATAACTAACCTCTCCATCTTCATCATCGGAATGGTGTGAAGCCATCAATGCTAGATTTGCACTTTCGCCACTATCCGAATCAGATGAAGAACTTATCTCATTATCTTCCCATGCAAAATAAGCCTTTTTATTTTTGAACTCCTTTTTGCCTTTGAATCCATTTTTCTTGGAGAGTTTTGAACAATCTGGCTTTATGTGACATTGCTTTCCACATTCATAACAATGTAACATCTTGTGTTGACATGGAGGCTTTATCTTTATGCTTAGAGAATTTCTTCCTTTTGACAAAGTTAGGATTACCAAGATTATTTTTATGACCAAAATATCTTCCTAACATTTTTACAAGAAGCAAGAAGTTTTCATCTTCCTCCGATGCATCTTTATATTGACTTTCTTTTGAAACTACTTTCAATGAAATGCCTTTGGATTTCTTCTCATGATTCTCATGTTTTTCAAGTCTTCCATGTGTCGTTTCATATTCTTGAAGCTTTTCGAATGATGTTGTGGAAGTCATAGTTGCTAGACTTTTCTTTTCGGATATTGCCGTCACTTTTGGTTTCCATTCCCTAGTTAAAGATCTAAGCACTTTAAGATTTAATTCATCGTTAGTTAAAATGTTACCGAGTGCCTTCAAATGATTTGTCAAATGAACGAATATCTTTTGCAAGTCAAGGATGGATTCTCCGGGATGCATTCAAAATAATTCGTATTCTTGACTTAAAGTATTCAATCTAGATCTTTTGACTTCGGCGGTTCCTTCATGAGTTTCTACAAGAGTGTCCCATATTTCCTTTGTCGTTGTGCATGCCCATACTCGAAAGAATTCATCCATACTAAGAGCACCTTGAAGGAGATTGATTGCCTTTTTGTCATAGAGAACTTTTTTCTTATCATCGTCATCCCATGATCCTTTAGGATTTGATGAACCAACACCATTGACAACCGTTGTAGGAACAAATGGACCATTTTGGACAACATCCCATATTTCTTCTCCTTGCGCTTCAAGACGAGCCTTCATGCGAATTTTCCAAAAGTCAAAGTATCAACCACAAAACAATGGAGGCTTGTTATTACTACCACCATCTTTGAAAACTGGGTTTTGATTTGCGGAAGCCATTCTGGATCTTTAGGAACAAGTTACCTATAGCTTGCTCTGATTCCAATTGTAAGTATGAAATGCGCCTAAGAGGGGGGGGGGGTGAATTAGGTGTTTAAAATTTTTATTGGTTTTTATGAATACTTGACACAATATTTTCTAGTTTGGTGTATGAAAGTATATGAAAGATTCTTTCTTTTCTGGTTAAGGTATTGATGAAAGCGGTAAATACGAAAAAGTAAAGAATACAAGGATATATCATGGTTCCGCTCACAGATCGAGAGAACTCCAGTCCCCTTACAACATGCAAGAGATTTCACTATAGTTAGAATTATTATACAGCCCATTCACACCAATGGTGATGCCTACCATCTAACCTATAGGGAGACCAAACGCTCTTAAAAATTTTAAGGTCTAAAAAACTAAGTGCAAGAAGAACAATCCTCTTCAATGCACAACTTCCTTCCAACAATCCTGGACAGCAACAATACAACAAGTATATATGATTTTTACAAGAGTTTGAGAGATGTAGAGTAGTATATCAATCACTTGATTGATCTTCTTCTTCAAGTAACAACTTTTCAAAATGATAGAACGCAAGTGTTCAATGAATGATATGAATTTTCTCTTAATTTTCAATGAAAAATAAGTGTAGAAAATTTCACTAAAAATTCTGATTTTTACAACACTTGAATTTTGAAAGATAATATAATTTTGAATGTTAGAAGTTGTAAATGAAGAAGGTGATTTAAATTTTAAAATATACAGTATATATATGCTCTATACACCTTTACAAAAGTGTATTATTATATGAAAGGATGCCATGCTTCATTTAAAATGATCACCATATTTTTCTGTTTTGAAAATAAATATTTTTTGGCACTGCTTTGCTTCAGTGGGAACCGGTTCCCATATATGGGTACCCAGGTTCCACTATTGTAACGTTAAGAAAATTTCAAAATATGCCTTGGGTAACCGATTCCCACTTATTGGTAACCGGGTTTCCCATACAAAAAACAGAGGCAAAGCAAAACAAGAGTTGGGGAACCGGTTACCAAAAGATGGGTAACCGGGTTCCACAGGCCCAGATTGAAAAATACTTGAAAAATATTATATAAGGGCTATGGTTTTGTGATCAAAACATGTTTTAAAAATTATGGTATGTATGAGACATTATTATGAACACTTGTATGCACACATAGAGAGGTTGAATACATTATACCTTGATATTTGATTTATTCTTCAAAGATTTCTTTCAAGACTTGATTCATTAGATGACTTGATCCATTCCATTTTTGCAACCAATCTATTCATCAAAGTTTGTCTTCATCAAAACATTTTAGGAAGCTTGATTTCACATCGGTGTCCAATACTCATATGACACTCATACAACATGTGTCGGATAATTCAGACAAGTTTTTTTGTTTAAAAAAATAGTATTTTTCTTTTCTTCAACACACTTTATACATTTGCTGAACAAAAAACACACATGATTTGAAGGGTTAAACATGTATTGAAACAATGTTATCATTCAATAATTAAAGACATTAATTTGGATTAAAATATTTTTAACTCTATTGATATTAGATGAATAAATGAAACTCAAATAATATAACATATATAGCAGTGTCAGTGTACTAGGTTTTTGATATATCGGTGTCGGAATGTCCGTGTCGTGTCTCGGTGTACGTGTCAAAGTATGTGCTTCATAGGTAATTGTTGTCTCTTTTTATCCAACTCCAAAAGTTTTACGAATCCGTAAAAACCCAATCTCTCCCACTTCTCTCTTTTAAAAGAAAAAACATAGTTACAATATTGGGTATTCCCCTTTTACCCTCGTTAATCTCTATTTTCTATTTTATTTTCTATTAAATATAATCTCCACCAAATTATCAATAATTCTACTACTTCTAATTATTGAATGTACAACTGTTACTTTGACAAATCTCAAGGTATTCAAGCACGTGTATTGAATGCAAATGTTCTTATAATTTAAGGGTGACTTTCTAAAATAAAGACTGTTATACCCCTAAATTTTCCCTCTTATTTCTCAAGACAATCCATATCTCCATATTCAAGAATTTCTCAAGGGTTGACCAGATAAACCCTCTCCTAAGCAATCAACCCACAACTACGGTTTGCTTCTCTCAAGACAAGATCAAGTTCTATTACAACTATTGTCAACATACAGTCAAACTTCATAATTTTTGGTCAACATCAATATTTTGAAGTCACATTCATCATATGATCAAGGGTTGATCATGATTCATCAAGGAAAGTCAAGATTTGCTCGGAAGTCATAGTTTCTAAATTAGAGTTTTTGGACAAAAAGTCAACAGAACTTTGACCAAGCATAACTTTCACATAATTTATCAGAAATTTTTCCACCTAAGCTTGTTTTGAAGAGAATTTAATTCTCTACAACTTCATATCTCACAATCTTTGGCCAAAAATTAATCATTTGAGAGTTATGGATAAAAATATTAGAGGTCCTTCAAAAAGTCAACAAAAAGTCATCTTTTTGCAAAGAAGTTTACATGAACATGGAAACTTCAATGAAGATGAAACCAAAAGGAGTGTTTAGAGGATATCTTGAGCTCTCTAAAAAGTCCAAGAACACTTAAAAATGTTGAAAATTGAGCAAGATACAAGTTGTACAAGTTTGACATTTTTGAAGAAGTGCATGAAGACAAATACTTGGCAAATTCAAATTTCTTCCAAATGGGCCTAAGATTTTATAATCCAAAATTAATCTTGACATTATCCATGACCTGAAAAGTCAAGTGCACGCCCATGCTTTATTTATTTGATTTATTTTTGAATTTAATGACTTAAATTCAATTTTAATTAAATAAAATACAAAGGTAAGAGTTAAGATGAGTTGGGTCTGATTTCTGCTTGTCTTGAGGTCCAAGATAACCCATGCTAGCTGGAAATTTCGTGCACCATGCATTAAGGCAAGATTGAATCACTTTTGGAAAGATTTGATAAAATTTCAAATGAGATATTCTTTGTATTCAAGACAATATATTCTCCCATTATTCTTGACCTAATGCACTCTCCTATATATACATTGCATGATCAGAAGCCAACAAAACGAATCCCTGCCCCCACAAGCAACCCTAAAACTCACAAAAATTTCATACAAACTTGCAAATTCGAATTCAATTTTCTAACCACTTTCAATCACTTCCAAGCATTCCATCGTGCTCCTGAGGTAATATTGAGTAAGTATGCATCATTATCCATGACCATAACACGTTGAATCATTCCATACCTGAACCTCCGTTTGCATAATTATTATGACTTCGTATTTTACTTTTTAACGTGTTTTAATTGAAACTAACCATTATAATGTGTTCATAAGATGTCATAGAACAGATCTGGGCATTCGTTGATGAGCTTTAATGTCCAAAACAAGATCTGCCGTTGTTAGGGCTTTGGACCGGATAAGCTTCGTACCACATGTTCCAGGTCGTTTCTGAATAAACGGACACCACCACTGAACTCGCAGGGGTCGATTTAAGGGGGTAGGCTTAACCTTGTACTTTGATTCTCTCTATTTTGCAGGTTTGGAATCTGACCTCGCCGGAGAAGACGAAGTTGACCACCCTGTACAGTGGTTTGAACGTTTGACCCCGGTGACCTAGGCGTGGCGCTTTCTGATCGGTCCATTCAAACTCCCTGGGGCCCACGCGTGTTTTGTTTGAAAATTCAAAATAGAACACGTTAATGTTAGAAATTAAAGATCGTCTCCAGCAAATTAAAGATCTTTTCTTATCTTCTTCTTCCACTGTTGGAAATAATTTGGTAAGCTACTCTGGGCCAATTCTTCCATCAGAGAATGGAGCCATAGAAGGTGTAAAATCGACCCTCGTCAACATAATGTTGAACAACAGTTTGAAGATCTCAGGGTTAAGAGAGGTTTTGTCGATTTGGGTTAGTGGCAGAAGACGCTGCCAAACGATATGCATTTGGTTTTGGTGGCAGGCTATTTTCCTACTTTTGAAAGGTTTAATATCTCAGCAAAGATGGCATTCAGCCACAATTGTAGAAGCCAAAAGGGACCATGCACCAAAACATTTTTTCTTTTTGGATTAGTAGGGTCGAAATTCTTGATTTGGTTGGAGACTTCAGTTAAGGACGTATATAAGGAGGCCAAAATCAGCTGTCCCAAAGCAATATTCTCACAATTGTGCAATTGAGTAGCAAGGTAAGAAAACTGCTTGGCCACCTGCATCGACCGAGAGCAAAAAATAAAACGTGAGAGCCAGAGAGTAAAAAATGCTACGTGTTCTTCGTCGGTGATGGGGCCGGATTCTTGTTTATGGTGGTCGATGAAATTGTTGTAAGTTGGGCTTCTACTTTTGCCAACGTCGAATCTTATGGGCAAAGGGCCAGCATCTGTGTGGTTGAAAATGTTTCCATTGGGTTTCAGCCCCGTAATGGCAGTAACGTCAAGCAAGGTGGGAGTAATCATACCACACTTAGTGTGGAAAGTATTTGTCGAACCCTCCCAAAAATGTAAAGCAGCCAATAGCATGCTGCTAGAATAGGGCTGGCCACAACAAGAAAGTTCCAGTAGTGTATCAATGCCCATTTTCTTCCAATGTTCTCCTTTGTCGGCTTCTAGGCGTGTCATCCAAGCACCAAATTTAGGGCAATTTAAAGGAGGGGCGGTTCTGAAATTCCTATTAATGTATTGCAAAGAAATAGGTTTTGGCAAAGAGACTACGAGTTTAGTTGCAGTGTTGGTGGGAAAAAAAGCCCCTTTATCATCTACGTATCTTTCAGAGGGTGTGTTTGCAGGGAGAGGACCCAAAAAAGCTAAGGGTTTTCCTTCAAGAGTGAAAGGAATTAGTACCTGAGATTTCCAAATTTTGATTTTCTCCTTAGCAAACGGAGATTCTGGAATGTAGGGTTTGCCATCGACAAGGCATAGCTGGATTTCCATAGCTGGAGAAGTGGTGATGTTGTCAATGTTCGCCATTGAGGTAGTTGTGAAGAAGTTTGAAGAAGATGAACAAGAATGAGGAATTCAGAGTTCTGGGTTTTTCTTTGAATGAAAAAGGTTGAAGAAAGCGAAGGAAAAAGAAGAAAATTAGAAAGTGGAGTATTTATAGACTCGTGGAGGAAAGAAGAAAATAAGAAGAAAATCTTTGTGATTTCCTAGGTCAGAAATCATGTCAAGTTGAAGGAGACATGTAGTGAGATTAAAGCGGAGTTGGTGAGCCATGTCTGCCACTAAAAGTGTAATGATGACGGGCAATTAATGATCGCACTTCTCGAAACTTAAAGCGTGATACGTTTCCATGATTACATGAATTCACAGAAAAAGCAGAAAAGTAACGTCCACTTTTGGAGGTAGTGGAAACGATTTAGTCGAATGTTGAAACCGACGCTTTAAAGATGCCATTATCTCATATATATCGAAAATTTGAAAATGGCATCTCTGGGGGAAATTTTGTTACCTTGAAAAATCTCAAGGTATTCAAGCACATGTATTGAATGCAGATGCTCTTATAATTTATGGGTGACTTTCTGAAATAAAGACCATTTAGGAACTAAGAACTAAGTGTTTGAAAGTTTGGTTTTGGTGTAGTAAAGAAAACAATGATCGAAAAGGATATTAGGTTAAAATGGAGTCGACGATGAGAAGAATATGCTAAAATATGAAGAAATTGGTTGAATCGACCAAAGCGTGGAAATGGTCGAATTTGGTCTTGTCGACCATAAGGGATTCTGGACTTAGATTCTGTTGTTTCCATGTATCAAAGATGAAACACATGTTCGAAGCAAGGCAGAAGCGGTTGGGTTTTTTAGAAGCGGGAAATTCAAAATTCAAAATTCAAAACCTCTAAGCAGTTAACTGGTAGCGCATAACTCATTTTAGCGCCAAACAGGTGGCAGCATCTGATGAAGCGGTTACCTTAAAGTTCAAACTTCATCCGTCGATTGCTTTAGGACAGTTACCTTGTAAATACTATAAATAAGTAGTTTCAATGTAATTTCGGTGTGCTCACTTGTATACTCAAATGACTTGCAAAAACTCTGTTCATTCCGAGCGTCAGGAAGCAAAGAGTTCAAGAGTGCTTGATGTACGTGAATCACCACTTTTATTTCAATGCAAAACCTTTACATTTTAGTCATTTCTTCTGAAAATTTTACTTGCATTTTATTTACGTTTCAGCAATATCTTTGCATTATCGTTTATGTTGATTCTCTTTTCGTTATAAGTTTCGAGTTAATAGAAGAGTCAGTCGACACTCACTTCGGTTAGAACAAATCCGAAGTTCACAACCTTCTTTCGGCCACGAGTCACCATAGTTGGTACAAATCATATTGTGGACAATCATATTGTTAATTGTTTCGTTTAGACTCCTTCTGCCGGTCACAAGTTACCGGTCAATCGAATTGAGTCTAATCATAGTGTGGAAACCATTGTATTTCCTTAGTATTAGAAAACCGTTTCTTAGATAAGGATTTCGACAGAACTAGTACAATCTCAAAAAACCTTACCACATGTCTTAAGATCAACTGATCGATCTTGCAAGTAACCTTTAATTTTAAGACTTTGGAAGGACCAGCGGTTATTTACCATTTTACATCGTAAACAATAACCTAGTCCATATCACAATTGCAGGGACAAAAATAATGCAAGTTGTTTACAATCAACAATTGACAAATAAACCATCCAATAGGAATTGAAGAGCCTAATCTTTCCCAAACTAACCAATATACAAAATACCTAGGGCCTTTTCCCTTTCATACTATATTTATAATTGTGACTACCTAAAGAAGTTAAATTGCTTATTACTGACAATACCCCGTAAACTATCACCATGCCCTAAAGGTGAAGAAGAGAGATAGCGTAAATGTCCATAACTTGAAATAAAGTGATAGAGTAAGCTGTGAAATATGATAACTTATACCTGGATCATACACTGTGTCATAATTATAAACATAGGATTATTTGGTTCTCTTCAAATATGTCATTGATGCTTGCAGATTTATTTACTTTGATTTACAAGGCTTTCATATGAATTACCAATGGAAAGTAGCAATTGTGATTCAGTTGAAGGCAATCTTTGAGTGAGGCATAATTGAATATATCTAGATGTGTCCTTTTTAGTTGGAGTTTGTAAATGAAGCTTATAAAATATGGTTTCAGTTGATAACAGTTAAAAATGGTAGCAAAAGAGAATAACAGAAAAAATCTATGTTTTATTATAACTGATATTGGCTTTCTTCACCAAATCACAATGATCAAGACTTAAGTAGTTTGCTAATCCCTATCAACTAGTAGGAAAAAGCAAAACCCTCTAAAAATAAAAAAATAAAAAGTTCTTTATTTAATACTCTTCCATTTGATTGGAGGTATAGCAAAACAACATTCACAAATGAATCAAGATTTTCTAGCTTCACTTCTTGTCCATTCCAAGGGTGTGCTTCACGGTCTCCACAGCACCATGAGCCATGTTCTTCACTTGCTCACCAGTCTGCAACAAAAAGATGTATATGCTTTTAACAATGACACATTCCAAATCTATATATATATATATATATATATATATATATATATATATATATATATATATATATATATATATATATATATATATATATTTGTATTGAGGTAAGGTAGAAACCTGTTGGAGAAAACCAGCAGCTTCCTCCTTGTTTCTTTCAGCAGTCTGTCCTGTTGTGTTAGCTGCTGCATGAGCATGTTGAGCAGCATGCCCGGCATTTGCATGGGCTTGGTCTGCAGCATGTCCAGTAGCTGCTTGGGCATGCTGTGCGGGACCTGAATGAGCGCGGTCGGCAGCCTGTCCAGCATGTGCCTCAGCATGCTGGGTAGCTGAATGGGTAGCTGATTGAGCACGGTCTGCAGCGTGTCCAGCAGATGCCTTAGCATGCTGTGCAGCTGCAGAGGCGGATTCCTTGGTGGATTGAACCCATTCTTCTGCCTTAGCCTAGGCGTATTTAATAAAAAATATACAATTAATTACCATAATCTATAGTTTTCAATGACATGAAAGTTTTATTATAATGTGATTAATAAATTATGTTTTTACCTGAGTCTGGCCTTGGGTTTGGCCTTGAGAGAAGTTTTGTTGAGCACTTGACATGATGATGATTAATTGGATTGAGAAAGTAGAATATTACAATGAACAATAGATAGATAGATATTACAAGTTTGTGTTGTTCTTACTGTCTTACTTCATAAGATATATATAGTGTTTTGGTTTGCATGAATATGTGAACGTAAAGCATAGAAATAGGATCTGTCGCTATTGGCGCATATTTCTGCTTCTGAAACGGGCTTTTGTAAGAGAGAATGCATGTAAGCCTTTAAGAAGAGAAAACTACGCATATCCAGTACTATTTACACACTAAAAATATTATTATTGATTTAATGCGAAAAGGAGAAATATGTGAAAAAATATTAATAATGTATTGATGCAAAGTTTATACTGGTTTTAGTGATGATTAATCTTCGTCGAAAAATCTAAGTATTCATATTTGATTGGATCTCTTCTCCAAACAACAATATTACCAATCCACCAATATTATTCTAGCTGATAATTAACTTCTTAAAGGAATTTGACTCATTCGAATCTAGCTCCACTCGAACAAACATAATGTTGGTAATATATTATATATGTAAATTGGTGGTACACATTAATGAAAAAATAACTGTAAAAAGTTTAGTGTGCTTTAGGGGGAAATTAATGGTTGAGAAAGAGAATTATCATTTTACCATTTTTACAAAAAATATCGTGATTATCATAATTTTCAAAAATTACTATTATCTTAAATATAAAATAAATTATATAAAATTAAGAGGTGATGTACAATTTTAAATAAATTGTACATTTCATTAAAAAACGATCACTATTGCATTTTTATTTTAAAAGGATTTTTCTATAAATATAATTATTTTTGTTGCTACCCGGTTCACAACCTATGATAGAGACTCAAAAATTTCTTAGAATTTCTTCTTCCATCTTAGAATAGTGAAAATATTCTATAAAAAATTGAAATATATCTCATTGAACTCCATTTTCGGGGCGCACCCTCACCCTCGTCTAACCTGTCAAAATTTCGTTACACCTTGAATAATGTAAGAAACGTATTGGAGATGTAATTGCGATAGAAATCAGAGATACAACACCAGTATTTTTGTGCGGGGAAAGTCAAAATTTCCCACCTATCAATCGGATATGCATTTTTCGATTTTTCTACGAGACCAAAAGCTTAAGACAACAATGTTCATGGGACACTTTGATCATGTATATTTCAAAGGTTACCAAAACCTCTCCAAAAACCCTTACACTATCAATCCAATTTTTCATTCAAACTCAACATTCTTGTGGTGCATTATATCAAAAGGAGCTAAAGGAAACTGAACTTAAGGTAAAGTTTCCTCATTTCAATCTACATTAACTACATTAATCTGTTTTTTGGTTTAGAAAATTGTCACGTTAAATCAGAAGTATATTTCCGGTTCTGCAGATGAACGCAATTGGAAATGTACTTCTGGTTCCTGGGACTGCTATTTGTAGTGACTCGGTTTTCTTATTTACATAGGATATTTCTTAGTTTAATCTCTTTTTACATATTAGGTATGATGCATCCCAATAAGATTTCCAAAGCTAGCTAGTGTGTCTCAAGGTGTTTCGCCTAGTCTTTTAGAAGGTGTTTCTCTTATTGTGTCTCAAGGTGTTTCGCATACTGTTGTTTCTCCTATTGTTATCAAGGCGATCGATGTGCGGAAGCATTTTACAAATGAACAAGAATTTGAATCTCGAGATATTATGATGCAATGGATTTGTACGTAGGCTACCTGTAATACGGTGGGAGAACTGGCTTGGTTGTTTTGCGTTTTATCGCAAATGTTGCGGTTAGCAAGAGTCGGCATCGACTTTTATTTTATCCAATAAAGAAAAGGTGAAAAGAACAAGAAAGACCTTTTATCGATTCTGGGTACCGGGGGGGGGGTAATTATGAAAAGGGAAGGTGTTAGCACCCTTTCCATCCGTAGTTATCTACGAGATCTTAATTGCTTAGCTCACATTTTTAAAACTTGCTTTTGTGTGTGTGTGTGTATGTGATTTGTTTGAAAATATTTTGACTTTGACTTCGTAATGATTCTTGTATCAGTCCTCAAGAATGTATACGAAGTGTTTGAAAATATTTGTTTGAAAATGTAACTTTGTAATGATTCTCGTATGAATGTATACAAAGTGTTTGTTTGAAAGTATTTTTGAAAAGAGTGTGAGGTGTGAAAAGTATTTTGATTGAGCAAGAAATTAAGAGTATTACCCACTCGAAAGCTCGTTCTTGTTAGTTTCCTTCTCCTTTAGGACAGTGATATCCATACCATTAGTTGGTAGGTAACTCTATCCGTTGGATGTGAAGGGACAGGCGTATGGTCATCATATGGTCATTGAAGGCAACATGTAAGGATACCTTAGTATTCGTATGGACGATCATCATTTATTCATAGGCAACAACCGAGGGACGAGATCATAAATTCGTAGGCAACATCGAGGGACTATGATCTTTTGTGATGATTTTGAAATCCAGGGTCTTTTGCTAATGGTACCCCATACGTTCGAGGGACATGACCATATTTATCCGAAAGACAACAAGAGAGGATACCCTAAGGGTGTGAGTATGCACAGTGTATTAAATTTAGATATTTTATCTTGATTTAGGGTTATTCTAAGATTGCTTTTAGTCTTGCCATACAAACCCTAGTTAACATACATCTAAGCAGTTAATATTCGAAGAAAAGTAAAGGTGCGGAAAGCAAATGTCCTACGCTATTACATGGCTTTGGGGCAGTTACATAATAAGAGGTGCGAAAAAGTAAATGTACGAGAAAAGTAAATCTACGCTATTACAAAAATATCCTTGCGACCTATACATCGATTTCTAGAATTAAAAATGCGAAATAAATAATAGAAAAATGTTCTAAATGATAGGAGAATGTTAGAAACCTAATTACTAGAAGAAAATGTTTTTTTCTTCGAGTTTTTAGAAATCGATTTATGAAGAAAACCCTAATTCTAAGTTAATTTAGAATTTAATTAAGAAAAATATTTTAAATGCAAAGAAAATTAAATATTTTTGTGCCAAAAATTAAATAAAGGTTTTAAAAACCTAAATCTAAAATTAAAACATTTTTTAGGGTTTTTTATGATTATTAAAACAATTTTTGAAAAGAAATTAAAATAAGAAGAGAAATTGAAAAATGTTAGAAAAAAGTTAAGAAAAATAAGTGGTAAAAAATTAGGGTGAGGATGCCAAGGATCGAACTCAGGATCTGATGGTTGCAACCCCAAAAGCTAGCCACCAGACCATGTGCCTGGGATGTTATGATAATGCCTTTGAAAATATATGTGTGATACCTGTAAAAATCAGAAATTAATGGAAAAAGTTGCAAGAGGCAGAGATCGAACCCAAGCCTTGAGGGACATAGAGGACGAACGCGCGTATGGTTAACCACTGGGGTGGTGATACATCCAATTATAAAACTGGAATCATAAATATATATGTGAAATAATTTCCAAAGAATCAGAATTAAAAAACAAACGCGCGTTAGTGGGTCCCTTGGATTTGAATGAACTAATCAGATGGATGTATGAAGCCACACATGCACGCAAAACCCTTGACCAAAGTTAGCGCCACCACCAACGGTGGCACCACCTTCTTCTCCAATCGAACAAAATCCAAAACCTACAATAATCGATCAAAAAATAAAAGCAAATAGCCCATATCGCATATTTAGGACCTTGTGAATCTAATGGTGTGGTTAGTTGTCTTGAAATAGTCTGTAGCCATGGATACGATGAAGCAAAAGCTTTGTGCCCTAACAATGGTGAACAATGATTCTGGCATCAAATCTTGCAAACAATGGTTCTAAACAACCACAAACATCAGTATGAACATGAATATATGCATCAAAATCATTTATATAGCATGATTAAAGAGTTTGAGTTTCATGAGTTTTACCAAACTGGTGCAACTTCGTGGGGACGACTCTGGGCACAGTTTTGCTTGCCTAAGGACTTGGGTCGATTGCTGGCAACTCCATGATGATGAATGAATGCTTGGTTTTGCTTAAGAACGGCTGGAAGTTGGGAGTTTTCACTAGAAGCTTGAATTTTTTTTGAGAAATTTTGCTCAGGGTTTTGGGCAGCCAAATCGTGTCCTTCTTCTGACCTTGATCTTGTATTTATATAGAGTGAATTAGGTCAAAATTTGTGAGAGAAAATATATTTCTTTCAATGAAAAATATTTGATTTGTATTTTGTATGAGAAGCTTCCTTTTTTTGTTAAATCACATGCCAATCAAATATTCATGCATTTTCCAGCTTTCTTGGACTTGCTTGGACCTCAAGGCATATAAATAACAAGCCCAACACGCCTTGCATCTTGTCTTGCATTTTATTTTATTTAAAATTGAATTTTAATGAATTAATTCAAAAATAAATAATGAAAGGGCGTGTAATTGGACTTAGAGGTTATGGACCATCTTGGAAACAAGTTTAGATTATAAAAGCCTAGGCCCATTTAGAGAAAATTCAAGATTGATCAATTTTTTCTTCATGCACTTCAAAATTTCCCAACTTGCTCAATCCATAAATTTCTCATTTCTTATCATTTGATAATGATCTTGGACTTTTTATAAATCTTAATATGTCCTCTAAAAGCTCCTTTTGATTTCATCTTCGTCGAGGCTTCCATGCTAATGTACACTTCTTTGGAAAAGATGACTTTTTGTTGACTTTTTAAAGGACCTATAATGTCTTGATCCATATCTTTCAAATGAAGAATTTTTGGACAAACCTTGTGAGAGACAAAGTTGTAGAGAATTGAATTCCCTTTAAAATGAGATTTGGTGGAAAATTTTCTGATGAAGTATGTGAAAGTTATGCCTGGTCAAATTTCTATTGACTTTCCCTTAAGAAACCCTAATTTAGAAATTTCATACCCCAAAATTTTCCATACCAATATCCATTCTCATTTGGCTCATTGTCTATGAGTCATCTACTTACATTTCTACTAATTATTCATTTTTATTAAAAAACATTGTTCATCGGCGTCTACATGCGACCTTTTCGCTGGTTTTTGTTTAAGGGAGTTCTTGACTTGGATTTTTATTGTAAAGCAAAGTATTGCTATGTTGGTTTAAGGTTTTATTGTGGTACGATATATTCATTCACATATTTGTCCCAAAGTGTTCGTTCGAGTTTTGGATATCTTTGATTTATAGTATTGTACTTGTGGATGAACCAAATCACATTATTAGAAGATTTCTTGAAAGGGAAGAAAAAGTGTGGCACATTTATCTTGGAGATATCTCTTATGAAATTTTGATTTATTCTCACCATTTGTAATGGAAGAAATTGAGAATTACTCATTTGGTTACAAGGTTGGCTTTTGATAAAGTCTTTGTTTGACTATTTTGCTATTTAGTCAGTCTGCAAGTAGTTCTCTTAGTTGAAGTTGCATTATACAAAAGGAATTCAAGTTCAATGCAAATTTGCAATTAGAGAAATTTTATTTTGAGTAAATTTTCTTGTTATCTTTTAGAACTTCATAATCTAAATACAAGTTTGCTTTAGGTCAGAATTTCATGATTAAAGTTCTTAGTCACAAGGTCCATTCTTATTTATTTTCAAATATTGCAAGATACGAGTTCAAGAGGAAGTCTACTTGGATTTCAAGTTAGTTCCGATTCAAGTTTCAAAAGGTTTTCAAGGATTTCATGACTTGAAAATAGGGAAATGCCAAATCTCAAGCAAATGCATTCAAATATTCAAATTTCTTTCAAGGATCAAAATTTCTCTCAATTCCAAGAAGACAATTCAAAGTATGTCCAATTACAAAGTGGAGTCGAAATTCCTAGATTTAACATTCAAATAAAGTTGGCAAGCTTATTTAATTCAAACTACTTTATTAACATACTACAAATTGTCATTCAAACTCATTTTAAAAAAAGAGAGACATCAAGTTATTGTTCAAGTTACAAGCATTGAATGTTATGTTACAAAATTCCTAATGGCTAGTGTGATACAGTGGGAGAACTGACTTGTTTGTTTTGTGTTTTATCGCAAATGTTGTGGATAGCAAGAGTCGCCATCGATTTTTCTTTTATCCAATTAAGGGAAGGCGAAAAGAACAGGAAAAGACCTTCGTTAGATTCTGAGTAAGGGAGGCAGTTATGAAAGGGGAAGGTATTAGCACCTTTTCCATCCGTAGTTATCTACGGGCTCTTAATTTCTTAGCTCACTTTGAAATTTTCTTTCTGTGTGTGTGTTTAAAAAGATATTTTGAAAAGGGAATTTCTCTTTGACTTCGTAATGATTCTCGCTGAAATGTATACGAAGTGTTTGGAAATGTTTTGTTTTAGAAAAATGTTTAACTTTGTAATGATTCACGCTGGAATGTATACAAAGTGTTTGAAATTTTTTGAAAATAGTGTGAGGTGTAAAAAGTATTTTGATAGAGCAAGCAATTAAGAGTAACTACCTACTCAGAATGGTCGTTTCCATGTTATTTTGCTTTCCTTTAGGGTAACGCTATCCATACCAATAGTTGGTAGGTAACTCTATCCTTTGGATGTAAAGGGACGTTCATAGGGTCATCGTATGGTCATAGAAGGCAACATGTAAGGATACCTTAGCATTTCGTAGGGACGATCATCACTTTTCATAGGCAACAATCGAGGAACGAGATCATGTATTCGTAGGAAACAATCGAGGGTCATCGAGGGACTATGATCTTTAATTCAAAGGGACTATGATGATGTTATTCGTAGGCAGCTTTGCTAAGATATCCCTACGTTCGAGGGACATGACCATTTTATTCGTAAAGGCAACAAGAGAGGATACCCTAAGGGGGTGCAAGTGTGAAGAGTGTGTTATATTCAGATATATTATCTTGAAGTTAGAAGTGATCTAGGGTTGTTTTAGTCTTAGCATGCAAACCCTAATTACTAGCAGTTAGATATATGTACAAAAATTAAAGTGCAGAAAGTAAAGTGCGGAAATGTAAATCCTACGCTATTACATTGCTTTGGGGCAGATACATAATAGGAGTGCGGAAAGTAAAGTGCGGAAATGTAAAGGTGTGGAAAGTAAATCCTACGCTATTACATAATAAAACTTTGTGACCTATACATCTTTTCTAGAATTTGTAAATGCGAAATAATCAGAAATAATCAGAATAAAGTTAGTAAAAATGTTTTGGAAATTAGTAGGAATTTTTTTTTAGGTTAGTAACCCTAATTAAAAGAAAGAAAATATTTTTGGAGTTTTTTATGATTGATTTTAATGAGGAAAAACCCTAATTCTAATAAATTAAGGTTTAGTTAGAAAAATAATTGAAAATGCGAAGAAAAATAAAATGTTTTTGTGTCAAAAATTAAATAAAGGTTTTATTAACCTAAATTTAAGATTAAACATTTTTTAGAGTTCTAGAAAATAGTTTAAAAATTAACTGAAAAGAAAATAAATTGGTTAGAAATTAAAAGAAATAGAAAAATGCAAAGGAAACAAGTAGTAAAAATTAGGTTGGCCTTGTTGAGGTTTGAACCCACGCCCTTGAGGTTGTGGATTTAAAAGTTTACCACTGGACCATACTGCATGTAGTGTTAGAAGCATGTCTTCAATGGATTATATGTGATAACCTGCAAATATCAAATGTTTGTGAAAAATTGCAAAAGGTGGGGTTCGAACCCGCGACCTTAGAGAGGGCAAGGGACTAGCACGCACATGTTGAACCGCTGGGGCGATGATACATCCAGTTATATAAGTGAAAGCATAAATATATATTTGGAATAAATATAAAAAATCAGATTAAAATAAACAAGCACCCGCGTGGGACCCGTGGTTTCAAATGGACCAATCAAAAGATGGAGAATTGCCACGCAGAGAGTCAAACGTTGAATGCCCTAGATCTCGCCGGAAACCTATTTCCGATCGTCTTCTCTGGCGGGGTGATTTTCAAAAACCTGCAAAAATGCATCATTCAAAGCAAAAAAAAGCCTAGATCATATATTTTGGATGCTACGAATTCAATGATGGTATTATCTCAGTCTGAAATTGCCTGTAACCACGATTTCATAACTCAACAGCTTGTATGCCCTAATTATGGAAAATCACGATTTGGCCACTAAACCATGCAAACGATGAATCTAACCTGCTCTATTGAACCTCAAGAACACATTAGTATGGTTAATTTTCATTAAAACATGATAAAAATTGAAAATCGATTATGAGAAAAATATGAAATCGGAGCTTCATGTATGGCTTTATTCAACGTGTTATGGCCATGGATAATGATGTATACTTACTCAGTATTACCTTAGAAACATGTTTATGTGATTGGAATTGTTTGAAAGAGGATGGAACTTTGAAATCGAGTTTGCAAGTTTCTTGAGATTTTTGTGAGTTTTAGGGTTTATTCTTGAGGCAAGGATTCGTCCTTTGTGCTTCTGATCTTGTCATATATATAGAGAGCAAGAGATTTGATCAAGAATAAAGAGAAAATATATTGCTTTCAATGCAAAAATATTCTCTTGTAAATGTTTATCAAATCTTGCCAAAAATGCATTTTTCTTGCCTTGTAGATTCTTGCATGAATTTGGTATCTCTTATGGGCTTCCTTGGTCCTCAATACAAGTAGAAATCAAGCCCAACTTGTCATAACCTTGCTCCTTACATTTTGTTTTATTTAAATTGATTTTAAATGATTTAATTCCAAAATAAATTAAATAAATGGAAAGGAGGCGTGTAAATGGACTTAGGGGTCGTGTATATTCTCAAGAATAAGTATGGATCATGAAAACTTAAGCCCATTTGAAAAATATTTGCATTTGCTAGGTTTTTTCCTTTGTGCACCTCCTCAAAAATGTCAAACTTGCACAATTTTTATCTTGCCCAATTTTCAATATTTTTTAGTGTTCTTGGACTTTTTAGAAAGCTCAATATGTCCTATAAACACTCCTTTTGGTTTAATCCTCATTGAATTTTCCATGTTCTTGTACACTTCTTTACAAAAAGATGACTTTTTGTTGACTTTTAGAAGGACCTTTAATGTTTTGATCCATAACATCCAAATGAAGCATTTTTGGCCAAAGCTTGTGAGACATGAACTTGTAGAGAATTGAATTCCCTTCAAAATGAGCTTTGGTGGAATTTTTTTTGATAAAGTATGTGAAAGTTATGCTTGGTCAAAGTTCTGTTGACTTTTGTCTAAAAAACCCTAATTTAGGAACTTTGACTTTTGATCAAATATTGACTTTCCTTGAGGAATCATGGTCAAAACTTGATCAAATGATGAATATTACTTCAAAATATTGATGTTGACAAAAAATTATGAAGTTTGACTGTGTGTTGATCATAGTTGACTTTCTGTCTAACACAGCTAATTTTCAACCATCTAAGCAATTGGATGAGCAAATTTGACTTGCAAGGCTTGAAACGTGACATGGTGATCCCTTAAAGCATATTATGAGGTATGATGACCACTTGGAGCCTTGAAAATTCATTCTGTCTTGAGAGAATCAAAACCCTAGTTTGGATTGATTACTTAGAAGAGGGCTTATCTGGTCAACCCTTGTGAAATCCTTAAGCATGGAGATGTGAATTGTCTTGAGAAGTAGGAGGGAAAATTTTGGGGTATGACAAGTAGTATCTTGTTCTAAAACATTGAATATTTTCTTTTCATGTCTTCAAGCTCTCTTTGGCCTTGTCTTGACTTCATCTTCAAGCTTCTTTTCTTCGAGCCACCATATTCTCCAAGCCTTCCTCACTTACTTCCCAAGCTCATCATTGATCATGAAACAAAAAAAGAGACATGGTTAGCGACATGATTTTATGAACATAAATAAGAAGGCATTCAAAAAGTTCTTTCTAAACTCATCATTAGGGTTCATGTTTGGAATCAGAATTAGGGGGGTTTTCTTTTTCAATCATGTTAACAAAGTGACAAAGCCTCATAAAATAAAATATCAGCATTCAATCATAGGCATACACACTCCGATTGCAAATCACATAAAGAAACTTTTTGGTTCACAAAGGAAGGTGTGAAAAGGCAAACTCAGAATAGCATCACGGTTCAGCAAGTACAACATACCAGAAAACATAACAAATCACAAAGTCAGAAATCATATTTCCAAGCACAAATCATAATTATCTCAAGGCCTGCTAAGAGAAAATCAAAAACCCTAATCAGCATTTGTATATAACCATTGAGTGGCACAGAAACCAAGGGAGGATCACTGTTTACAAAAACCCTAATGGTAGACAAAGAACAAATCCAGAACCCTAATTTTCATTCATCACATTCTCTAACTCCAAAGTTCTTCAGATTTGAAAACACAAAGAAAATATAAATAGCAACAACTGTTCATCCAAACCCTAAACTACTCATCATTTTCCAGAAACATAAACCTTTCAGAAAGACAAAGAAATCAAAAAAGAGAAGAGGAGGAATCAATAGATCGCGAGCCATAGAGTCAAAGGAAAAAGAAATATCTCACCCAAAAGGTTGCTTGCAGATTCCGAGCCCAGCGATTCCATTTCTGTCTCTCTTTCCCTTTTTACGCTTTAATTTTTGCATATAACATCATAACCGCCGCTGATTTTGAGGAAATAAAGTTAGGGTTTCGTGTCTTTTCCTTTAGATCTAGGAAGATCCATGAAGAATCTGAAAAATCAAATCACATATTAGAGTAGGGAATAGAGAGATGAATCAGAAAATGTAAACAAAATTAGGATCAGAGCTTTGTGGTCGTCGATCGCCGCCTCCGCCAGAAGGAGATTTCCGGCGCGACCAATACTTCTCTTCCGACGAGATAGAGGTATAGTGAAGAGAGTGCGTTAGTTTTTAGAGTGAGAGAGTTTTGTTTTCTAATTTAGGTTTGTGTTTGTTTTATTTTAATTTTTATGTATTATTATGCTAACTAGTAGAAGACCCGTGCATTCGCACGGGTGTTGTTCATTCCTAAGATGAACAAAATATTCGTAACGCAATAGAAATATTTAATTTTGTGATTAATGAATGTTTACATGATATCATCTAATAATACAATAAAAATAAATCATAAATTTAATACAAATTTTTAAATACAATAAGAAATTAGGCAAAAAAAGTGTCCAAAAAAAAGGTGACCCATGCGTCTGCACGGGTAATTTAAATGGTCTGTTTATCACACTAATTGTTGTGGTTTAACATACCTTAATAACTCATACGATGAAACCTAAGAGTGTTATATTGATAGTTCATTTATAGTGTAGTAGTATAAGATATTGGCTGTAGAAAAAAAAATCAAGTTAGGATGACTATTGTGAAACATGAACAAATGTAAAAAAATTCAATATATGTATAATAATTATAAAGAAATTACCTAAACAACGTTGTGGAATACTTCTTTGAAAACCACATTTGTTGTTTTACTTAATGACAATTTCTCTTTGTCATGAATTAATATCTTTAAATCTGACTTTCTTTTGACTTTGGACATTGCAAATGACACAATAATGGGAAAAATTAAATAATAAGGCCATGATTAAAAACTGTAAATAATAAAATAAGTGAAACGTGTAATGTACAGCATGTTACAGTGAAACGTGTAAATATAGAGGCTACATAAATCTAAACTAAAATACTAAGGCCATGATCTAAACTAAAATACTAAGGCTACATAAATTAAAATACACAAGTAATATAGAGCATGTTACAGTGAAACATGTAAGCATAATTGATTGCCACTTATTAGAAGGAAGAATGTATATGAAGTAAAAAATTTGTTATCAGAACTTGTATATCAAGGAAAAAATATGTTTTTTTGGAACGTGTTGTGCTAATAAAGACGCTTATTTCGTGGAGTCTTTAGGGCTATTTAAAAGTGGCAAACATGGAAGGGCCAACAAAACAATCATAGAGAAACTTTTGAGGTCGCATACTCCTCAGAAGATGACATTGAAGAGTCAGAAGTTGAAACTTTTGAAGAAGAGTCAGAAGTTAAAACTTCTAAAGATGAGTCAGAAGATGAAACTTCTGAAGATGAGTCAGAAGTTGAAACTTCTAAAGAAGAGTCAAAAGTTTCAAATTCTGAAGATGAGTCAGAACTTGAAGATGACTCTAAATATTATGATTCTGAAGGAGTGTTTCTTTATGAGTCAGAGTCAGAAAACGACATAGAAGATTCTGAAGATGAGTCAGAATCTGAGGTTCGTGAAGAAGAGTCAGAAGTTGAAACATCTGAAGAAGAGTTAGAAGTTGAAACCTCTGAAGAAGAATCAGAAGATGAGTTAGAATCTCAAGGAGATTCTGCTTCTGAAGATGAGTCTGAACATGAAGGTTCTGAAGATGAGTCAGGACTTGAAAGGGAAAACTCTGAAGACGTGGGTTCGGGAGGACAAGCTTCTAGAGATGATCATGCCTTTATTGGTAATCATGACTCTAAAGGTGGATCTTCTGGAGGAGGAGCTTCTAAAGGCAGTACAACCACTTATGATGGTCATGATTCTGTAGGAGGAACTTTTGAAGGTCCAGAAGTTAACAAAGGTGGAACTTCTAGTGGAAGTAAAACTTCTGAAGAAATTCTAGAAGGTGATACAGTTCCAAAATGAGAAGGAGATTTAGTACAAATAGGTATTGGAGAAGTTATCAAGAAGAAAGTCCATGTAAACCAACCAGATAAATGATTCAGTAACCAATTTTTTTATAAGGAACCAGATTGAAGTAGTAAACATAAAATTTATTCTGTAACCAAACTGATTCTGCAGATATATGGCTGTCCTCAAAAGTTATCATTGCCTGCTCTCTTTCACTAATTTATGATAAAACATGTACTATACATTATGGAAAGCATGTTGTAAATATGCAGGAAGTAGTAGAACGCAAATAGAAGACATGCTGTTGTTTTGAAAAGAAAACAAACCTGTCACATTGGGTTTATGTGTCATAGGTAGAAAGTATTATTAAGTTCATATAATAGTACAATGCACAGTGTAATGGGGCTTAACAAATTGCAGAGGCCATGTAGGTTGAGGTGTAGGTAAGTGATTGATAGAAAAAGTTACAATTGATATTGGTCTGTATATTTGTTTGTTCCATCATGGATAAAAGGTAGGGATATGGCATTATATTATGTATTGTAATCAACTGGAACTTGTGGTGTACAAAGTTGAGTAAAAGATATTTTAAAAAATTCATAATGGAAAACGAATTCATAATGGAAAATGACTGGCAGGTTTAAAAGGCAATTAGGAATTTGTGATTCAATCTTTCATAATATAATCACACTGGAAGAATTATCAAATTCATTGGGAAAATAAGACTTTTAGAAACTACCAGCCATAAATTAAACTTAGTCAATGGCGCAATAATAAATACTTGTTCATAAAAAAGTTGAAAACCTTAAATCACAACTTTCTTCAAGTATGTTATGATTTTGTAAATGTACTATTAGTGTTGATGTTTATATATCAGTAGAAGTCCCATTTTCTAGGAATGATGCTCTTATGAGAGTTGTGTGTTAAACTTAGTTTCAATTGACAACAAAATTCGTCAAACACATCAGTTAATAGTATGAATGGACAATGCAAAATCATATAAAAAAACTTCAGTAATTCCAAGAAAGTTAATAAGCATTAATCAAAATGAGGACATAGCATTTTGCAGCGTTACAAGATGAATTGATTATTTGTCAAATATAAACTAAAAATAGACCTAAAGCATTGTTCAAAAATATAAAATTACTACAACTCAGGATTATAAAACAGCATCTCTAATAAAAAGATTCTCCACGTCTTCAAGAATTAATCAGCAACTTGTGTTGTAAAAGAGACAATGGAGATCCCAAAAAGTGCAGTCAGCTCTGATCATTTGTATTTGTTTTGCCTTCAAGACTTGGTCCTTGAAGGAGTGTTTCTTTATGAGTCAGATTCAGAAAATGCCATAGAAGATTTTGAAGATGAGTCAGAATCTGAGGTTTATGAAGAAGAGTCAGAAGTTGAGACTTCTATAAAAGAGTCAGAAGTTGAAACTTCTGAAGAAGAGTCAGAAGTTGAAACTTCTGAAGATGAGTCAGAAGTTGAAACTTCTGAAGATGAGTCAGAAGTTGAAATTCGGAAGATGAGTCAGTAGTTGAAACTTCTAAAGATGAGTCAGAAGTTGAAACTTCTGAAGAAGAGACAGAAGTTGAAACTTCTAAAGATGAGTCAGAACTTGAAGATGACTCTGAATATTCTGATTCTGAAGGTGTGTTTATTTATGAGTCAAAGTCAAAAAATGACATAGAAGATTCTGAAGATGAGTCAAAATCTGAGGTTTGTGAAGAAGAGTCAGAAGTTGAAACTTCTGAAGAAGAGTCAGAAGTTGAAACTTCTGAAGAAGAGTCAGAAGTTGAAACTTCTGAAGAAGAGTCAGAAGTTGAAACTTCTGAAGAAGAGTCAGAAGTTGAAACTTCTGAAGAAGAGTCAGAAATTGAAACTTCTGAAGAAGAATCAGAAGATGAGTTAGAATCTCAAGGAGATTCTGCTTCTGAAGATGAGTCAGAACATGAAGTTTCTAAAGATGAGTCAGGACTTGAAAGTTCTGAAGAAGAGTTAGAGTCAGAAGATGAAGAATATTCTAGAAACTCTAAGGATGAGTCAGATGATGAATCTGATTTTGATCAAGATTTTGATGATGATCAAGAATCTGGTGGTGATCATGCTTCTGAAAGGGAAAACTCTGAAGACGTAGCTTCTGGAGGACAAGCTTCTGGTTATGATGGTCATGATTCTGAAGGAGGAACTTTTGTATTTTAGCATTTTTCTACCTGGACTCAACTGGACGTTGGTTCTGGAGGACAAGCTTTTGGAGATGATCATGCTTTTGGTGGTAATCATGACTCTAAAGGTGGATCTTCTAAAGGAGGAGCTTCTAAAGGCATTCCAGCCTATTATGATGGCCATGATTCTGAAGGAGGAACTTTTGAAGGTGATGGTTCTTGTCCAGAAGTTAACAAAGGTGGAACTTCTGGTGGAAGTTAAACTTCTGAAGAAAGTCCATAAGGTGATATTCAATGAAGAAAAATTATCATCTTCATAGAAAGCTAAAGTTTCTCCTTATTGCTGCAATACACCCTGCATGATAAATCTCTCAGTATTGAAAATCAGCTAGAGCTTAATAACCTAGACAATTTATTTAGATAACACGAAAGGAGACATATAGAAATTACAACTGTACAGCCAAATTCAAATGCACCCTAAACACCAATTGAAATTACAAGGCTTCAATAAAGAGAATAGGAACATGAATAGAAGGGAAATTAATGAGATAACAACGTTTGGAGCCTCCCATAACAACTGAATTGACATTAATATCTACAATATTGTCATCTCATCTTCCCATTCTTCTTCTTTAAATGGTGCACCATATTGTTCACCGTTATTAGGACCCGGACCACATTTCTTGAAAACCTTGTAAAGTGCATAATAGACCTGGTAATAAATTTATAACAATATAATAGTCAGTAAATAATTAGTTGAAGGTGATGTCTAACAGAAACAATAGTTTTAACAAATATAGTTAGTTAAAGATACTACCAGTGTCTTGTTACTCCAACTGACCGATAATTGAATATCACATTATGATCTTTTCATGTAGCTATCCAGTAACCATGCCTTGTTGCTTGATTAGACCTTGAAATGTTAATATATTTCCTATCCCTATGACAGAAAAAGAATCATTGTCTATCTCTAGTTTTAAGAAAGATCTGTCACAAAGAAAGATCAATAAGAAACTTCATACTTCTCAAACCAAAATATGATCAAGAAAACAGCCAAAACAATAAGATATAAACGTAATAAACATCAATAAGAAACTTCATACTTCTCAATCGAAAATAAGAATCATAGTTGTGAAATTTCAAGGCTGACATTTTCTATAGAATCCACCTGCAAAATCAGTCCATGGAATGCAATAGACATTCTAGGAGAATGTTTCTTACACTTGTGTGAAACTTAGCATAAGCATTTCGTACATTATGGCTCGTAGAGACCACCTCGTAAGATTGACACGAAATCAAAATGTCTTCATTACCTGTATATGAAAATCACAAATAACAAAATCACAAAAACTAAATCAAAATTAGAAACCTTGCAACCTTGATTTTGTTTCAAATTTCCTAAAATCACAAAATAGATAGACTCACATTATAATGCAGGGGAGAGGTGTACCTGCAAAAATCTCGTCGTAGCTGCAAAAATCTCATCTTTAATTTCCAGATCTGAAAAGGACCATGCCGAGGAAGGAAAACTCTGCACAGAAACAAAATCAGATTGCAAAGACGAAAAGAAACTTTAGACGAGTTACCTCAAAACACATACTGTAGGAAGATGGATGAAACCTAAAAAGGAAATAGTGAAGGTGTGGGATCAAAGGATTCCGATGAGAGAGATGAAGAGATGTTTCTGTTGCATGAGAGATGAATGAGATGGATGAGAGAGAAAGGAGGATGTTGAAGACTGCTAGGGTTTCGGGATAGAGGAAGAGGAAGAAAGGGAAAAGTGAGGGAAAATGGGTATCTTTTCAAATGAGATGGATTGAGAAAGGAAAAAATGAGTAATATGTGTGACACTTGGAGGAAAGGAAGAATATGATAGGTTTAGAATGGTTGCTTAGCAAATTACTAAAAAGGGATTTTTCTATTGTAAAATATTTATGTTACAAAGGGTAAATTAGGGAGTTTGGTGGCATGTTGCATTCTTAGTTAGGTAGTTGATAGTTATGATAAGAGTCTTAATACGGTGGTGACAAGTGTCACCATCCTTAATTATTTCTGAAGCGATCCTATGAAGGAACCCCACCGACCATACCATGCCCTCCCATCATCATTACTATCAGATCCCAACAGATTCCATCAGATCTGAATCAGACCTCGGGATATGCTTTCCGCGGTGCACTTTTTTTGGAGTGTTACATCATCCAGGAGCAGTGGGTTTTCCCTTTATTGGGGCCTGGACTTTCTTTCTGGATTTCTTATTACAACCCTCTGATTCGCTAATTATAGGCTATCTCTAAACCTTACTTTTTTTCTATTATTCCTTTATTTTTTGTTTATATATTTTATAAGACATTGCTTTGTATTAAATAATTATTAGTATTAAGATAGTTTTTATTTGATAATTATTGATTAAACTTGTTGTACCCCAAAGTTTACCCTTTTCTTTCCCGTATTTCTGGCTTATAATTCGTTTGCATAAACATACATGTAGTCTCATACATAACATTGATCATGGGGTTACCAGGTTTAAGGTATCCCAAGTGGTGAAGGAAGCAACGCGTTTCGGTTATCTTAGATTGCTTTGAGTCCAATATCGATATTCCGCGATTCGTATGCTCAATACAACGTATTCTGGTCAGGAAGCTATTTTTGATGTGGTTCTATAAGCTCTGGGATCATTTCAATTTGTTCTCCAGTTTATCTATTCAGATCAGAGGCCGTTTTGTCAAAACAAAAAGAATTTATTCGCTTATTTTTCAATGAAGTGAATTTTGGGTTTTCAGCGCGTTTTGGGGACTCCAGAAGGCGTATCTCTCAGTTCGTCGGGTATTTTCTGATGATTTTTGATCGACAATTCCCTCTCATTATTATCTATAACTTTCATTTGAAATTCAGAAGCAAATTATGTGAGGAAGGTCCCCAAAGAAATTGATTTCTCCAGTGGATTAAACTAAACTTTAGTGCTGAACCGTGCGTTTTGCCGACTAAATAGTCTCTATCTCTTAGCTGGAAACTCGAACTGAGCGGGGCCGATTTCTAAAATTCTATGTCGAAGCCCTCTACAACTTTCATTTTCAACTAAAGAGCTGATTCCTCACCAATCAATACCAGAATTTTATTCTTTGGAGTTGATTTTGAGTTGAACCGAGCAATTTTCATCTGATACGCGAAGTTCAAAAAATCATATCTCGCTCGATTTTTATCAAAACAAGGTGGGACCAGTGCCAAAAGTTCACAAATTTCGTTAGCTTCAATTGTCTCAGAAATACTCATTTGCAAATTTTGGTCAGAAGACCCTCGTTCGAGGCATTTTCTCCAAAGAGGGCAAATAAAATTCTGCATGTGTCAGTAGCCTGAAAACTGTGTTGAAACTTCAAAAATTCATATCACCTTGACCGTTCATCTGATCGAGCCGAAATTTTGATTCTCCTAAGCAAAATCGCATTCCATACATTTTTCGTATACATTCCGAAATACAATTCCGCATGGATCGGGTTGTTTTGGACTAATTACAAAAATTATTCGGATAATCGCGATTTGGGCTTGATAATGGATCTAAGGCACTCTTAGACCAAACTCCCACACTATAAATAAAAATTTGCCTTCACAAATCACAACAACACAATCATTTGCTTAATTTTCACTACAAATTATTCCCCAATTCTCTCTCAAAACCAAAGCAAAACTCAAGAACAGAAAATCAAATTTCAACTTTCCCTCCAAGCAACCACCACAGGCCACCACTGGACCTCCTTTTGACACCTGTCACAACTGCAGACCGCGCTAAGTGCACCTCACCATGCCAAGCGCACCCTGCGATCTCTCTTCTTCTCATCGAAGCTTTCTCTCCATAGGATCTTGCTCTTCTTTCCTTATTATGCTCGAATCTGACCTAGAAGGAGCCAATTCCTCTTGATTTCACTTCAATTTCAAGAATTAAGCAATTCTTCTTCATCTTCTTCAATTCGCCATTGAGGATCCCAAGTTTCTTCAAGAATTCAAGCTTGATTTTGAGGATTATCATCAATTCGATGTTGATTTGGTATTTTCTTTGAAGAGCACAAGGAATTCCTCTTCAATTTGATTCAAACTTCAAGTTCAAGTAAGTGTTTAGTTCAATTAAGCACTTATTTTAAGCTATTATTGATTTTTAGCTTTTCTTGAAATTGAATACCGTTATTGCTTGCAAATTCCGTGTGGATTCCAATTCTTGAATTTTCATCTTTGAATTCGTTGAATTGAATTGAATTTTGCAACGTTATTTGTGTCGGTGTGAGGATTTTTGCACATAGCACACACATACACTTGTGCATTTGTATTCTGTTTACATCTAGGCCACAAATTTGTGCATCTTGCATCTCTATTACATGCTCATGCATTAAAGAGCATTTAGTTTGATTGAATTGCATTGATTCATGATGATTTAAGGAATAATATGCATTCACAAGTGTGTCGACATGTAGATTCAAAGGTGTCGTGATCATTAGGTACATTGTGCATTGTACATAATCCATGAATATGCATCTCAAGTGTTTGTGTTAATGTACAACTTAGATTTGACAAGATCTTTCATCACTTCTTTGTGGTATGACTTGCTTACATTGATTCTTGACATATGAACATTAGAATTGTTGATTCAACTTGTATTCTTAACATGTTCATGCATTGATTCTTGATACATGAGCATTAGAATTGTTGATTCAACTTGCATTCTTAACATGTTCATGCATTGATTCTTGTCATCTATGAGCATTAGAATTGTTGATACAACTTGCATTCTTCACATGTTCATGCCTAGCATTGCATATGTGAGCATTAGAACTGTTGATTCAACTTGCATTCTCAACATGTTCATACATTGATCTTTGATATATGAGCATTAGGATTGTTGATACAACTTACATTCTTGACATGTTCATACATTGATTCTTGATACATGAGCATTATAATTGTTAATTCAACTTGCATTCTTAACATGTTCATACATTGATTCTTGATACATGAGCATTAGAATTGTTGATTACAACTTACATTCTTAACATGTTCATGTATTGATCCTTTGCATATAATGAACATTGGAATTGTTGCTTTAACTTGCATTCTTCACGTGTTCATGCATTTGATTTTTATATGAACATTGGAATTGTTGTTTTAACTTGCATTCCTCACATGTTCATGCATTTGATTGTCATATGAACATTGGAATTGTTGCTTTAACTTGCATTCCTTATGTGTTCATGCATTTGATTATCATATGAACCTTTTTCTGTGATTACTTGACTGTATGGATTGACTTTTGGCATGATAACATTATGGAAAGGTGATTTGGATCAAAACAGGAAATTCTGCAGGTTACAGACCGCGCTTAGCGCCACCAGAAGCGCGCTAAGCGCCAAATTCACTGACTTTTGTGTTGCAGGTCGTGCTCAGCGCCACCAGGAGCAGGCTTAGTGCCAAATGTTCAGTTTGGGTCGCGCTTAGCGCCAAATACCAGGCTTAGCGCGACCTAGAACTGATTTTTCTCTTCTTTCTTAATTCCAAATGCAAACATCATGTGTTCTAACATTCCTAGACATTGTTTGAGGTGTATTTGATGCAACACCTTGTGTTGTAAATACATATGACATAATACTTCGATGTTTTACGTTTGTATACCCACGTATACATTCCTTTTGCTTGCTTTTCGGGTCTAACTCCCTTCTTGCAGGTGTTTTGCATTTGTATACCCACGTATACATTCCTTTTGCTTACTTTTCGGGTCTAACTCCCTTCTTGTAGGTGTTTTGTGTTTGTATACCCACGTATACATTCCTTTTGCTTGCTTTTTCGGGTCTAACTCCCTTCTTGCAGGTGTTTTGCGTTTGTATACCCACGTATACATTCTATTATCTACTTTTTCGGTCTAACTCCCTTCTTGCAGACATATCTTGAGTGGAATGTGTATACACATGTTCCTTTGCTTGTGCGCATACGCGTATATTATGTTGTCTTCTTGTGTGGTTCTCTTGCAGGTGTTATTGCTTTGGATGCGTATGAACGCGTATTCCGTGTGTTTTTGATACCTTGAGCGCTTCTCACCGATTTACTCTTATTGCATGGCTGCAGTACTTGAAGTTTTCTGGAGTATTTCATTAGCTCGCAATGCACTTCAAATTTTATATCCGTTTGGTAGTTTCTACACCATTTATCATATTCTCTGACAACTTTCCTAGATATCATGAGAAGTAGGGCTTTACAGCTTTCTTTTGCCATGAGAAGTAGGAATAGAGATTCATGATGGGGCTTCCGTAGTTTGAGCATGTTCAGGAACCCCTCTGGTTTATTTAAAGACTCGTTTAGGGCGCTTCTGTTTGCTAATTGTTTTTGGTTTGTTTAAAGTCCTTATCCGTGCATAGGGAGACACTCTTCATTGTGTGTTTAAAATTATGCTTGCATAGGTCAGAAGTGGTTAGGACACCCGACGTGGCACCACCAAGCAAAGTCCCACTTTTTATATTTCTTGCTATTGAGTCATTGATATGATGGGAAAGCGGAAAGGGTCGGCAATCGTCCCCCGCTGTTCTAGTCTGTGTCTTGTATGGTGCACGCGAATCGTGTTACTATTCCTATCGAGTCGATTACAAAAGTGGCCAGAGTTCCCTATTCTGACTCTCCACTCATTCCTGGGGTTCTCATCTACTGCAGAACTCACATCATTTGCTCCGTAGGCTATGCCTGCAATTGTTTGACCTTTGTTTGCATATTTCATTGCTTGCGTGCTTTTGCCAAAGCACTTGTTTGCTTCATCCCCTTGCATCCCTTGGTTCTACAACCAAGAAGGATATAGGATAGCTTTCCCTTACGACCGCTCGGTTAGGATAATTCTCGAGCCTATACATTACGATTTACATCCTTTGCATGTTGACATAGGTAGAGATTCCCTTACATCCTCAACCATAGGTCCAACCTTTTGCATGACAACATTAGGGTTAGTACTAGTTAGTCTCCCTTTGTTTTTTTGCTAGTTCTTTTTGCATCCTTGCATGTGATTAAAACTAAAACTTGCTTTAATTTTCTTTTGAAAAACAAAACACTTAATAATGGTTTGAACTCCTTTTTCAAGGTAAAAGCAACCAACCAAGACAAACTCTTTTTGCCTACGGGAGCATTTTCTTTTTTGTTTAAAACCTTTTTTCACAAGTAAAAACACGTAGGCATACGTAGGCATCTTTTCACGGGGCTCGATCGAGCATAACTTGTAAATATTTCCTTCTTTTCCTCGTGGTTTCTTTATTTCCCTTTTTCTTTTGCATGCATTGTAGCATTTGAGCGTAGATAGATATAATACACCCTTTAGCTAGAAAATAGAAGTGGATACCGTAGAGTACTACGAGCATGTGGGGTGCTAATCCCTTCCCCTCGTGTAACTAACTCCCTTACCTAGATTCTCTAGATCTCTCGGTCGTAGGACCGCGATTTCTCCCCTTCAGGTTTACTCGATATTTTCCTTTCTCTTCCGCGAGATAAAACACGTTCGATGGCGACTCCATTGATATACCCCTATCAGTCGGATGTTCAGCCGGGTGGTTTCAAAACTTTTAATTAATTTTTATCAAATAAAAAAGATTTATTCTAATAATTATTTAAGGTTTTGGACTTGTACTGTGTGGTTTAATTATTTATTCGTATCTCATATGCTTGTATGAATTTTCCACATATGTACACCTCACACACTTAATGCATTTGATTCCATTATCTCTTTTGGTTCTTATACCAAATTCTTCAAGAGTCTCATAGTTGAGAATGGGCATGTTCATTCTCACAAGGTTAATCGAAGCCCTAGTTTGCATCGATTAACCATAACCTGAATAAATATTGGTTCATATACCAATTATCCATGCACAAGGGTTTCATGGTTGGGTGTAGGAGCACCTATTCTCACAAGATTAATCAAGTCCGTATACTTGGTTAATCATGACACAGTTCAATTTATCACCTCCCCATATACCAAACATCAAAACACTTTCATAATCAAAATTTACAAACCTCGACCCAACATCGAGTGACTTTTCAAAAACCTTTTTCATAATAACCTTCGAGTATTTAAATCATTGGTTGCTAGACCAATTATTTAAGGACTTGTGCAAAAATTAATTTTAAGTATTTAAATTGTTGTCGCTAGACAATTGTTTAAAGACTCAAATTTAATAAGCGTGAACTTTGCTTCACTTCACCTTTTTCATAAGAAAACTTTTTGGGATGATAGACAACTCGTTGAGCCTCGGTGCTCCTCTGGTTTCTAGTATCTGAATCATAGGATGCTAGTCCTATTGTTCGGTACTTTTCACCCACTTAAAATCAAATCAAATCACTCAACTCTTTTTTCGCTCATATGCGATCATCAAACTCTTTTCTTAAAAAGAGCATGCAATAGCCATTTCAAACACGAATACACAAGACTTAGCCTCTCATACGAGCATACAAGTCAAAGTTCAAGCATTTGAAATGTCTAAACGCACAAAAAATTTCTTCTAAAATTAACACAACCAACTTAAACATTTTCAAGAAGAACTACGGAGTTTTGATTTTCCCATTGCACGGGGGAATACGTAGGCACAAGGTTTTGAAACCGCGGCGAACTCAAAATAATCTAAAAATAAACCCGTCCCTTCTTCTTCTTCCCTTTCTTAAATTAGAAGTTAGCAAAATTAAATAAACACACGTAAACATACACGAACTAAATGGTTCCCATCGAGTACGATGGATGTGAGGGGTGCTAATACCTTCCCCTTGCATAACCGACTCCAAATCCAATATCTTTTGGTCTCGTAGACCGTCTTATCCTTCTTTGCGGGTTTTATCTATATTTTCCCGTTCCTTTTGAACAAATAAAATTAAGTGGCAACTTCATTGTTTTAAAATAACCGATTTTGAAAAAACCAGTTATCATAGCTGGCGATTTCACTAGGGAGTATCAATGAGAGTCTACCCTAGTTTCGTTTGTGTGTGTTTGTTGTTGCTTTCTTCTTGCTCGTTTATGTTTCATTTCCTATAACTTCTTTACGAATTATATATTATCCTGCTGATATATATTATTGTGTAGGGAATTTGTTGGTTTTGATACATAGATAAGCCCACTACCCAGGCTTTTAGGTAACATTTAGGATAGAGTGGTTGCATAGCTTAGATCCATTGGACATCTGTTTCTTGTGGATCAACGTGAAGACCTAACTTAGTTGGCCGTTTTAAGGAGGTTGTTGCACCGTATGCTAGTGCGGGACAACAATTTCTGGATAAAGGGCTATAACTCTAAGTATTTTAGGATATCCAAACTGAGACCGACCACTCAAATAAAGGATTTTGAGTATCCCTTTAAGAGACGTTTCTTGTAGTATACTTTTGGAAATACTATCACCACGTAGGCCGTTCGCGTGATGATAATATTTGTTAAAAGGGGATCTGAGACTCCGAGAAACGTTTAGCAAAACACATTAGAGCTATATGGTATGTGGAATTGTTGGGTAGATGTCGAAACCATGTGCAACCGTACCTTCGAACCTTTATTTGTGTAGCTCTTATAACAGTTTAATTTGGCATCATTTGTCATCACTTTTCATTCTTGCATGCATTACCATGCATTTCATCTTCATCATAAAAACTCATTTCATCTCTTCTGTCCAGAAAGATCAAACTGATTAATCGACACACGTTCAGAACTCGAAGGATGTCTCAAAGGCCTATAGACGAGCTTCAACATGGTCAGGAACTGTTGAGGGTAGAAGTTAATCATTTGAAAAGTCAGATGAGTCTGGTCATGGATCTCTTGTAAGTCGTGTTGAAGAAAGAGTGCAACACTGCACCAATTACCGCAAACTTGGTTACCGCTCTATCGTCTGGTGTCTCCATGGGTCAAGGACATCCATACGTAGAGAACTCTCCAGTCCAAAACTCTCCTACTAGGCACCATCATCGGCCTTCACCTTCAAAGATTCCTCGACAACAACCATTGTTTACTCCCCGACCAAAGAAGAGGGAACCAAATCAATATGTTAACTCGCATTACCGCCGATATGCTCAATAGGATATTCATTCAATCCCAATATTTTATTCTCGACTATTGCCTTACCTAATTCAGAGTGGTGTTGTGATACCAAGGGAGTTGAAGCCAATGCAAGGGATTGTTAAAGCTTGGTTTGATGAGAGAGCCAAATGTGCTTTTCATGATGACTCTGCAGGACATGAAATTGAAAATTGTTTCTCTTTTAAATGCAAAGTTCAAGAGCTAATTTATGACAAGATTCTATCTTTCAAACAAAATAGCTCGAGCTTAAACATTTGGGTTGCAAATTATGATAATAGCAATTTTGAAGGACTTCCAAAACTCATTGGGACAATTGCTTACCAAGAGGGAGTTGATACTTTGAAGAATGGTGTTGGCAATGAAGTAGAACAAATGGTCACTTCAAAAAAGGTGGTATCCTTTAGCAAAGATATCCCAAGTTCTAGTAAAGGGAAGTTAGTCACAACACCGACTCATTAGCCTTAATTACCATCTTTCAAGCCTTTGTATCTGCAACCTTTGTCTGATCTTACTCAACTTCAAAGTCGGAATTCCCAAAATAAAACTGTACCTTGGAGTAATCTAGAAAGAAGGGATGCTCCTTTGGATCTTATTCCTATGACTTACAGTCAACTTATCCCATATTTGATTCAAAGTTAATTGGTGGTTCCTACATTTCTTAACCCACCAAAGTTATTCCCGCTTGGTTATGATCATAACGCGCGATGTGGATATCACGATGGAGAAGTAGGACACTCAACAGAGGAACACAATGCCTACAAAGCCAAGGTTCAACAGGTGATTGACCAGAAGTACTTGACTCTTCAAGGAGGGAATTTGTTTGTGAATGGAAACCTCATACTCAAGTAAGCACCAAGACTACTGAAAGTCATCTAAATCGAAAAATCCAGGCGGAATTCAAGTCTCCTCAACAATGACAATCTTTTGTTTCTTTACTGCATTTTCATATGTATCTTGTTTAATTGTTCAAACTTTGTTTGCATGTAGAAAATTGTTTGTTTTTTAATCTTAATGCAATGAGTATGTTTGTCTTGAAGTAATCCATTTGTTATCACTCTTTATTTTATTTGCGGGCATTTTGATACCAACGTTACCAAGTCTTTTGCTTAGGAAAAGATTGGAGGGAGGATGACGATAGTTGAAAAACACGAGGTCTCTGGTTGTATGATTCTGAGTAGAACCATGCTAACGATGTACAAGCATTGTTTCAAATCCAAAAACACTGAAGATATAAGGGAGTGAAACCCTCATTAACCCCTTCGAGCCTTGAAGTAGGAGTTTCTTTTTTGTTTAGAAAAACCCTCATTTTAACCTAGGGGTGGTTAGTGTTCAGTCAATCTGATCAAGCATTCAAAACTCATCCAAAGTGTGCATCAAAGGATACAACAATGGTTATCCTTCAAAAAGTTTAAGGAAGGTCAGAACCGTAATTGTCGACCTTCGTCTATCATTAATGTGCATTCAAAGAGGATAATACTATAATGTTACCTCTTGCACATCAGAAGGTCAACAAATGAAGATGCAACAACGATTATCCCTTATTTACCCAAAGACTCAGACAGTCACAATCACTTCCAACAAATCGAAGATGATGTAAAGATCCACGAGTTGTTTGAAAAGGAAGAATGAATAGGAAAAAAAGAAAAAGTCCCGCTAATTCAAAACTTGCAAACAAGTCGCTTAGGAAAAATTTAGGGAAAGCAAATCAGAATGCCCGAAAGTGAGAAAGGATTGTCAAAGGAAATTCTCAACAAATAAAAAGTCGTGTGGTTAGATACCAAAGACAAAATATGAGTGATTGTCGTGTCCAAGACACCTCGTTTTGGTTCCTCAACCATCATAAACGCTTTTGAGAGGTGAGTACTCGTATCAAGATAGATGAACTTAGGACTGAAGGACACCATGGAGAATGGGTGGGCACCAAATAATTTTGAGCCTAAAAAACATTTTTTTTGTAAAACCATGTACCAGGCCACGTTACAACCCTTAAAAGTCCTAATTGAAGCATGTGTTAATTCAAAAGTATACTGCGAAAAGATCGCATTTAACTGACTCCTATGATGCGTGCTAAGTATCCGTGTTGGTATCATATGCTCGTCTTATCTCTCATAAAAAACATTTTAAGTGTTGCACTCTAAAAGTGTTTCGCTCACAATAAAAAGTCATCATGTTTTTCACATAAAACTTTCAAGACAAATAAATATTTCATTAGAATTTTCATAATAAACATTATTCTACATGTAGAACAATTGTATGACATTAAAGAAGTTCACATAATGAACATCAGTTAAGAATTTAACTTTGTCAAAAGAAGAAAGACTTGACCACTCTGTTAAATCAAGAGGCATGACATTTAAGGACTCCGTTGAGCACATCACAAGTTGTTTTCTCAAAATTCTGGTAACTCGGGGACAATCAAGTCGAAGTTCAGTTCCTCAAAATTCTACCAATCTAGGGCAGGTCCTTAAAGAGCAATCAACAGATGATTTGGTCCTTCTCAAAGAGCGGTTAGCTTGGGACAACCGTCGTTTCAAGATTCAGTCAGTCTAGAGCAATTACTTCGAGACATAGAAGTCTCTCTAAGACTATGCCTTGGGGAATTTTGGTCTTATCTCTGCAAAAATAATCACTCAGTCGTAAGGTAGTTGCTTCCAGACGTTAAAAGCTCTCGAAAGTTCATGTTCTAGCAAGTTGGTTTCTCACATGTTGTTGACCCGGAGCAGTTATTTTGAAACGGTGAGGTCTCTCCTAAATGGGGAAATTTGTTTCGCTAGTCAGTTTGAAGTAATTACTTCGAGACATGGAAGTCTCTCTAAAGCTCATCTTGGGGCAGGTCTTCCCAATGTTTGCACAACTCATTATTCAAATGCAGTCAATCTGAGGAAATTATCTCGAGACGTAGAAGTCTCTCCAAGATTCATTCTAAAGCAAGCTTGTTAAAAAGATTCAGTTAATATGGAGCGATTACTTCAAGATGTTGGAGCCTCTCTAAGGTTCATCCTGGGGCAGGTCGTTCATGTTTGCAAAGTCTGCCACTCTGAGATTCAGTAAGTCTGAGGCAGTTATTTTGAGATGTTGAAATATCTCTAAAGCTCATATCAAGGCATGCTATTCCCATATATCAATATCCAGTTACTTTGAAATACTGACGGTCAGTAGAGTATTGTTGTAGAATAAAGGATACTGGGGCACTCCTTTTCAGGAAAGATTTCTCGAAGGTCTAACAGACTAGGGCATGTTGAGATTCTGAAGTCGAGATATTTCTTAAGTGCAAAATCTAATGTAGATGCATTCCCACAGATGGGGCAGTCCTCTAATCATCATTGTATGATCAACTCAGAAGTTTTCTATTCTTCCTTCTACAAGAAATAACATTGCAGCCTTTCCGACGGTAAATCGATTAGAGTTTGGTCCATCATCTTATTGATGCCATTTCTTCTCTCTTCCAAACCAGCGATGTCAGGAATTCAGTTTGATAACCAACGCATTAACTATCACATTCATGCCTTCATTCATATCATATCATGAATAGAATATTCATGCATAAACCCCATCCAAGACTCAGTATATTTCAAGAATATCTAGTTGTTCTCCTCAGCAGGTTCATACTTTGAAGACTATTTCTTGAATGACAGACTTAGTCCTTCCCAATACAAGTTAAAAGGCTTATTCAGAAATTGATCCTCATTTGTATTGGTTTTCAAATCGACTCTCTTCCAAAGTGATTTATCTTCCTCAAGTGAGCTCTTGAATCAACAAAATTTCTTACTCGGGTCTTCCACAATGATCTTTCCACGTAGAGTTTCTTTTGAAGTGTTCTCCAATGAAGCTTCAAGTGTCCTAGGAGGACTTGTTTCAGCAGGATCGCATTAAATTCAACATTGTTGTTCTCTTAAGATACAACTTCCCCATCTAAGTCTTAGTGATGACAGTCCACTATAGACCTAATTCTTTTATCTGTTCTCAATTAATACTCAGTGAACCTCTGGTGTGTTTATTTCCCCACCGTGTTCCTCGCTTATTCAATCGAAATATGCATTTGAACTCTAATGTTAATGGAACTTTCTACCTAAAATCTGAATGCGGATGGAAGATCTATCCACTGTGGAAGCGTCTACTCCCCCTCGACGGATTAGAACTTGATTCCCCTACCTCTAGTGAAGTTTTTTCTTGCCTGTTGCGATTCACTGTCAGTGCCGTAGCGACAAGTTGAGGATTTGTCAATGCTAAAATTGTTCAACATATTTGTATATGTTTGTTGTAACACCCCTTTTCTATCCCTAAATAATCATGGTATAAATCAGAGAAATAAAATGCACACATATAAAGGGTTTCACATGTTATTTCCATACTTAGGAAAACCAAAACAAACATTAACATGCACCTGGTCATACTCATAACACATATTTGAATTTCATACTTTAAAATAAAACTATGCATTTCATAGCGGAGTATTTAATATCTCAGATACTATCAATGATTACATCCCATACTATAATCATTGGATGAAACAACAATGAATCCATAACATAATCAAGTCATAAAGATTCATACATCGGCACCACGACCACATCAACATAGTATCTCAACATACGAGTACAAAATATATGAGAATACATAACAAACATCTCATAAAAGCAGAAATCCAGATAATCCCCGTGTTACATGAAAATACCAATGACTCACTACCTAGTATAAGAAATAAATAGATAAACTCCTCAACTAGTCTCGTGCGAAGCACCACTATCCTCGGAACCTGCACGTTACCCACGTAGAGGCAACATCATAAAAGAAGGGTGAGAATTCACATCATTATCCAAATATAGATAATTGGAAGCAATATATAAACATCATATATTCATGAATTCCACACACTTCAAGTGATATTCCAACATAATATGATTATACAAACATTCCAAGTATAACATATTCGCATTTATTACAATTAGCACAATTGTCATCAATCCAAACAATCCAATTGTTCACATAATCAAGTATCACAATGCAAATACACATAATTCATATTCATCAATGACTCATGTGACAACAATGCAATGTGACTCAATAAGAATGTGGTACCATTGGGAACATTTCGTTCACCCCACTTCCAATTCATTAACTTAGAACCAAAGCCACGCTTCCGATCCGGACAAGACCAAAGCCACCATTGTGAACTCACCATTTCACCGCTAATTATCCATTCAAGAATCGAGCCAAATGTGAATCCAAAGTTTCACCACATCAATTTTCAAGGTCAACCAATGGATGCATGTGCAATTCATCAAGCAACATATGCAAATTAAGATTATCCACCAATCTCTTATATTCAAGCATATCACCATAATTCAACTCATGTGAATTATCCGCCAATTGCACAACATCATGTTTCATCAACAGCAAGCAATGCACATAGCATATACTATCATCACACATCACAAATAACATATACTATTTAAGCCAACACATGTTACTCACAACATTCCATCCAAAAACATAACATACAAACACTAATTCAAGTAGCATGTAATCGACAAAATCACATCCAAACATGATCTAAAACTCATCAATACAATTATTAGAAATCATGTAAATTAAGCATAAATCATAAGCAAGAAATCCCCTAAGCCATTCATGCATAAAACATAATAATAATTTTTTATGCATACAAGTAACCGCGCTCAGCGTCCCCCCGCGCGCTCAGCGCCCTTCACGTTTTGCAGAAAAATCTGCTATGTGACAGCAATGCCCAGCCACGAAATTCCATCTCCAAAACAATTTTAATGCTTATTAATCATCATTTAAACATCATCTAACATGTATACACTATAGGGAACCTATTCATATCATCAAATCTAGTTTATTCATCAAAATCCCAAAATTACAATTTCAATTTGAGAATAAAAAACCTAGAATTAGAGATACCCAATCCTATAGCATGTTACTAATCACCACCCAACAACATACAAATGCATAATAATGAAGATTCTCCCTCTTACCTCTTGAAGATTTGACTTCCTAGAGTTTCACCTTCTTCTCCTCTTCTTCTCCTCTTCTCTTCTCTTCTTTTTCTTTCTTTTTCTCTTTTCTCCAAATGACAACACTAATTATCTTTTTCCTTCTAACCTTTACTAACTAGTAATGTCTTATTGGGCTTAATACTTAACACCTCCTTATTACTTCAATTCATAAACTTAGGCCCAATAACCAAATAACCACAATTCTACTCATAAAATCCAATTAATTAAATAACACACATATTCAATTATTCATTTATATCTCCCAGTTAAATCAATTATCACATAATATAATATATAATAATAATTAATAATTAGCTATTAAAAATCGAGATGTTACAATTCTCCTCCACTTAAAGATTTTCGCCCTCGAAAATTACCTAAAGTGAACAACTCAGGATACGAATTCTTCATCTGACTCTCAAGCTCCCAAGTCACATTACCAATAACAGGACCTCCCCAAACCACTTTCACCAAAGCGATTTCCTTACCTCGAAGTTGCTTAACTTCTCGATCCTCAATACACATCGGTAAAGTCTCAACCGTCAAATTATCCTTAACTTGCACATCATCTAGCGACACAACATGAGACATATCCGCTATATATTTCCTCAATTGAGATACATGGAATACATCATGATGATTAGCAAGTCATGGTGGAAAATGAATTTGGTAGGCTACTTCACCAATTTTCTCAGCAATCTGATACAGACCAATAAAACGCGGAGTCAACTTTCTTGAGTTCAATGCTCTACCAACACCAGTCACAGGAGTAACTCAGAAACACATGATCTCCTCTTCATCTTTTCCCGAATCATGTTAATCTTATTCGTAGTCGATTGAACTATCTCAAGTCCAACCAGAACACTCTCACTAAATTCATACTAACATAAAGGCGTCCTACACATTCTTCCAACAAAGCTTCAAACAGAGCCATTTCAATACTCGAATGAAAACTATTATTATAGGTAAACTCAATCAAAGAAAAATAACTATCCTAAGAACCTCTATGCTCTAAAGAACAAGCTCTCAAAAGATCTTCCAATGATTGAATCGTCCTTTCAGTTTGACCATCAGTTTGCGGATGATACACTGAGCTCAAACGGAACTTAGTACCCAAAGCACTTTGAAAACCTTCCCAAAAATGCGAAGTAAATCTCGGATCTCTATCCAAAACAATACTCGACGGAACACCATGCAAACTCACTTCTATTTTTGCCCCCGAGAAACCGGAAATAAACTTCCGGTTAGCACCCTATATAATGCAAATCATGTTGAAAAGGGTTGGGTGTGAACCAAAAGTATATTTTCAATTTTAAACTCTATGTGATATTTCAATAAAACAGGAATCTGAGACTAAATTTGGAATAAATTTGGAACCGGAAATATATTTCCGATTAGCACTCAAATATCATGTAAATCACGTTGAAAAATGTTGGGTGTAAACCGGAAGTATATTTTCAGTTTTAGACTCTATATAATATTTTAATAAAGTGTGTGTGTGAGACCAAATTTGAAATAAATTTGAAACCAGAAATATATTTCTGGTTTTCACCCAAATATTCTAAAATATGATGCGTACCAGAACTATATTTTTGACTTTTCAAAGATATTTTTGAATTTTTGCGAGATGCGCGCCACCTTTATGGAGTGTGTTAAGAAATCCACAAATCTTAAACAATCTACAACTAAAAATATTGTATTTTATAAAATCATTAAACATTAAAAGAAAACAAAGTACGTCTTTTAATAAAATATTTATAATATTGATTTCTTTTAACTTATGATATGATATGATTAATTTGATAGTTGACGTAAAATCAAAGACAATTAATATATATTGTCTCTTTTTTCATCACCACGGGCGTTTAAGAAATCAAATGGGTCCTTAAGAAGACAGAATCTATCAATTTCCAGAATGGTTGTTGGGAATTTGTATTTACCTATTCAATAATTGTGTACAATCATGCTTTAACTGTTCTAAAGAATCATTTGATTAGATTTTTATCCAACTTAGCCTACCCAAAATGATCACAACAACTTGACATACCGGAAACATTGAAACACAAACAAAACGAGGCAATGAAAAACAATAATTTCACCTCTGATAGTACTTTAGATTGGAATAAAGAGACTCCAATCATGCTTCAGATTCATGGGAGGTAGTTAAGTTTTTTCTTCTTTCATTCTCATTAATTAAGTGAAAACCAAAATGCTCTTTTAACTTATATGATAGGAAAAATTTACTTCGCACTCCTGCTATTATACATTTATATCTACAATTTTACAAAAATGTCAAATTTACTTTTAACTGATTTTAACTATTTTGCTATTTTATTTTGGGACTTTTTGAAAAACATCTATTGCAATTTCGAAAATACCCTTTGAAGAATTGAAAATATGTTTTTGGTTCGCACTTCCATCATGAATAATTCATTCTTCCTATTACAATAAAATTTTTTTGGAAATGACCTTCCGATTTGTAATTTAAGAAGAAAACTAAAACACATGTATAGGCACTTTCATTGTCTAAGTAGCTTTAAAAAAATCAGAAGTGTATTTCCGATTTATACGGAGAAAGTTCATTTCCGAATAAAATTTGTTGTAAAATAAGTTGAATCTCAAAAACCGAATAAATTGTATGTGTGTTGGTGCGCACCAGAAATATATTTTCGGTTTTTAGGAGTATTTTTGAAATTTCGTGTGGTGCTTAAGAAAAGCTTGAGGTGGGTTAATAAATCCCTTCACTTTTTACCATTCATCAAAAATTCTGGAAACTACACCCCGACAGATCTATTTCAAAATACTTCAAAGAAGTCTTTTGATATGTACATATATAAACAAGAACAGTTGAACGAAGTGTTGTGGTTTTTTTAAAAAATATTTCAAAAGAATTTGTGAAAATTTATATAAACCGGAACACTTTTGAAACGCCTTCTGAAACCTAGTTGTGTAAACTGAGACACTTTTCCAAAGTGTTCTGGTTTGTCCCAAACTCTAAATCGGAACACATATGTAAAGTCTTCCAGTGCGCAAGTTTATTTTATTTACTTTTCATGTATGGAAATTGCGCCCCAAGTTTTAAAAAAAAAAACGAGTCATCCGTAGATACCACTGATGTACTCTCCATTACTCAAATATTTGGTACACGAGAAGAAGTTATAAGTTGGATAAAAAAGGTTGGAATCAAAAATAAAATCACTGTTATTATCAAGCGTTCGGACACCGAAATCGACAAGAGAGGAAGAAATAATACAATAATATTTGAGTGTGATAAAGGGGGTAAATACAAGAATAGAAGTGAAACTCAAAGTGCGATAAAGAGATGTGGATGTCCATTCCAAATCAGGTTAACTACATCAAAAGATGGATCTGGATGGAAGGTTCGTGTAAAATGTGGAGTTCATAATCATAGATTACCACATATAATTGAAGGTCATGTGTTTGTTGGTAGGTTGACCTCAGATGAAAAATAACATGTTTTTGATTTGACAAAGAGATATGTTCCGCCTAGACACATATTGCTTTCCTTGCAAGAGTGGGGTCCTGAAAATGTCACTCAGATCACTCAAATATATAACCAGAAGAGTGTGATAGAAAAAGAGATAAGAAGTCCAAGAAGTGAGATACAAAATATGCTTAAACTCATAGATGTTGCAGGCTACGTCTATTGGAGTAGAAAAAGAGATGGCTCAGAAGTTGTGAGATATATTTTTTGGGCGTATTCAAAGTCGGTTAACTTGTTGAATATTTTTCCCATTGTGTTAGTTATGGATATCACTTATAAAACAAATAAATATAGACAACCTTTGTTTGAAATTGTTGGCATGACATTGATCGAGTTGAAATTTGTTGTTGCGTTTGCTTATATCGAGTCTGAGCAGACAAATAGTTTTTGTGTTGGAGAAGCTGAAGGAGTTGTTTGTGAAGAAAGATTTGTATTCACAAGTGATTTTGACGGATAGAGATCTTAATTTGATGAAAGCGATAGAAATTATGTTTCCTACAACAATTAATTTTCCATGTCAATTTCAAATTAAAAAAGAATAACGGTATGAGATGCAAGCAATATGTGATGAAAGAAATGCAAGAGACGATAGAGTCTTTATGGACGGATCTTGTATGGGCTAGTGGTAAGGTTGAGTATAGTCAATGGTTGCACCAACTTGAGCAGACATGTTTTGATTTTAGTGATTTTATTGATTTTGTGAAAGACACGTGGTTGACCCCACATAGACATAGATATGTTGGAGCATGAATTAATCGAGTGCTTCATTTGGATAACACCACAACTAATCGGTATGTTATTTATTTTAGTATTTTACTATGTTATAGATTTATTTTGCATTAATATTTATAATGTGAATTCTTTTAGGTTTTTTACTATGTTATAGTTTTATTATGAATTAAATTTGAGAATGTTAATTATTTAGGTTTTTTACAATGTTATATTTTTATTATGGATTAATTTTTAAGGTTGAGTCTGCACGTTGGAAGTTAAAGAAGATGTTGGGAAACAGTCTTGGTGACATGGTCAAATATTGGAAAGTTATGAATAACAACCTGAGGTTACAACCTGGGATGGATCAAATGAGATTTGAATCTTATATATTTGACACGAGTTAGAATTTTTTGTAGAAGAGTTCAAGAGTGAAGTAGAAGGAAACAACATGAAAAGGTATTAAGACCATACAAATTGTTCGCTATGGTAAATAGCTATGTATAGAATATAATGACCATTAAAATCATATCATGTTTGAAGTTGATTGATTTTAAGATAGTTAGATTATATCTTTGTGACTCTTTTATAAATTATTTTACATACAATTATTCATAACCATAACAAACTCCATTTAAAGTAATCGTAGAGACACCATATTTGATATGGAGGTAAGAGTACCTAGTTTGTCTTTATGATCATCTGGGTTGTAAGGTTTATCAAGTAAAATTTATTACAATCTAGATGAATATGTATTCATGGATGTATCCCAATTAAAACAAGGGGCACATATTCTATAACACGTTATGTGACAAAATTGTTTTGTCGATAGAACTGAAGTTTTCGTTTAGAGATATTATGTATCTAAAAGAACCAGTGAGAGTGATGTAGAACTTGAATAAATTCAAAAACCATAAAATACATATCTTTATGAGAATGTAATATGAACCAATTCAATAAGGGAGTTGTTGTTGGACCATTGGTTCATGTAGCACAAGATCTAGAGAAAATCATAAATGATATTGAGAATTCTAAAAGAAGTATAAGTTGTTTAAATCCAATTATGGATTATAGTAAGCTTCTTGGAGTTGAACTCTTTTATTAATGAATTTTTGTGAAAACTTGGATTAATAAATATCACGTATAAATCTTGTGCACAAAAGAAGGTTAGTAGGAGTATTTGCATTAATCTAGTATAGTATGTAGGCGATATATTGATCATCAAAACAAATTCCCTATAAAACCAATGTAAGACATGGTTAAGGAAATGATTTTGATAAAATAATTATGGGGGATTTCCTAAAAGGTTAGGAATCATAATCTATGGATATATATGGTTGATGAATCTCAATCCTAACACAAGTACGTATTCCGATGAAGTGTTGAGACACCTAATATGCATAAATCTCTCATTAAGATTATTGCACCTGTGACACGATGTTTTGTCTAATGGACAATGTATAACCTCATTGGATGATAAAAAGGACACCATGATATGTACTGCACTAGATGCATCATATGCTATGAGCATAAACAATAAGTACCAAAATGATTGAAGTGTTCATCACTAGATCACTATATAGAATGTCTATAAATATTTTAAAAGGACCCGATGTTCCTTTTCTTAAGAGTAGATGAGAGTAGTCATTGTAAAGAGGTTACAATGATGTTATTCCAAAATTTATGAATTATATATTCATATCACAGTATAAATTAAATGTTATACTTGGATGACAATTGTATAAGTTGAAAAGAGTTTTAGACAATTGTCGTTTCTAGTACAAAAGTCAAATATATGATTTGAACCGCTTTGATAATTCTTAGGAACAAAATTGTGTTTCTTGTATTGCAAATCCTATTATTCTCATTCACAATGATAATGGGTTAATCTTGCAAGTTCATAATATTAGATCTCACTAGCGATTCATGTATCTATATTTTGACACTTCAATTTATTTCGATAGAAGATCGAAAGTTAAAGTTGGAAGAGGTGTATATTACCAACAGAGGAAAGAGTTCCTTATAACCTAATAAAGTATCGTTCTTAGATGATGTTTAACACACAAAATTAGCATCCAGATGTTAAATTAATATCTGATTGGCTTTAGTGCTAGTGGGAGATGGTTGGAGTATGCCCTAATAGCCAATCAATATTGGCTTAATATGCTTTTGTATCATGATTTTGATATATGCTATTTGTTAATATATATATATATATATATATATATATATATATATATATATATATATATATATATATACACACACATACATACATACTTATTGGGCCTCATATTTATTATGTTCTTTGTATATGACATGATAAAGTCCTCAAAATAATTAGTCTATTAATAACCTATTAAGTGTAACTTAATTGTGAGAGCTCGTTAAACATAAGGACATTATTCTTAAAGTATCAATAGTCAAGCTTTACTGTCAAATAGGACAAGAGTAATGCATAAAGACTATTATGTGAGTAGACTGATGATTGTATCTCACAGGTCATGGATATGAGATATCAGGTCTTCACGTAGGTATAAATATTAGGAGTAATATTTATACTGGATTGACCCGCCATGAGAATACTACATAGTTTGTTATGTAAGTGTCATACGTAATTTGTCATAAGTTATTGTCATAGTGATAGTGGTGTATACCACCATTCGACCTGAAACCACTATGGATCTTAGATGTGGAGTATGATACTTTATTGCAAATCAAAAGTTATCCATAACAGGATGACCATAAATATGGTTGATGGGTACTTTACAAATCATGCTGAGGGACATGAGTGACCTAGATGGGAATTTCCCCTCCTATATACAAAAGAAAAATATCTATGGGTCCCTTGATAAAGTATGGCAGTAAAATGCATGGTCGTTCTTAAATAAGTCAATATGATTTATTGGGTTTATTTGTTGTTATAAAGTATACCCGGGGATCAAGGAATGAAATATTGAACTATACAAGGGTGACACATTCTATTCCTTGTGTTTAATATAGATATAAGGGCAAAAGGGTTTTTATACATATGATCATTATCATAGAAAGGTTTTGTCAGATCACATAACATTCTCGTCACTTGGGTAGCAGTGATGTGTTTCCGAGTACCTGAAGGAACTGGACAAACTCATCTGATAGAATATCAAAGAAGTCGCCATCGAACGTTTTTGTATCTCACCTAAGGAGAAAGGAAAACATCGAGTAAATATGAAAGGGAGAAATCACAGTCTTACGACCGAGAGATCAATAAGGGAGTCAGTTACGCGAGGGGAAGGTATTAGCACCCCACACGTCTGTAGTATTCTACAGTATCCACTTTCATTTTCTATCTAAATGGTGTGTTAATCTATCGCTTAATCTCTACATCTATATTATGTGATATATGGAAATGCATGTGAAAGAAAGAAAATAAACAAGCACGGGGAAAAGAGGGAAGTACTTACAAAGTTTTCTCGATCGAGTCCCGTGACCAGATGCCTACATATTCCCTCGTGCAATGGGAAAGTCAGAGTGTCGTTGTTTAACTCATATGTTTTGGTGGGTTGAAATTTTTTTTATGGGAAGTTCGATTTTGCATCCTCACAATTGCAACTCGTGCTTGGTGTTGCAGCTTATAGTAAGTCTTATGCTCGGCCGCTCGCACACTTAGCAATTTACTTAGATTTGAAAAGAAACACCCTTATCGAAAAAGGTTTTAAACAAAAAAGGGCCCGTAGGCGAAAAAGATTTGCATTGGTTGGTTGCTTTTGTTGGTGTAAGCCCTAGAGGCCAATACCTTTTGGTACTTGTATCAAATTATTTATTAATAATAAAAGGCTTTTCTTTATTATGTTTGCTTTTTGAAAATAATAAAGTTCCTAGAATAGTTAGTCTGTTTAATGCAATGTTAAGTGTGACTTAATCATGAGATCCATTAAACACAAGGACATTATTCTTAAAGTATCCATAATCGAGCTTTATTGTGAAGCGGGATAACATTAAAGCATTGACATTATTATGAATATAGATTGATGATCACATCTTATGGATCATGGGTAAGGAGTTATCAAGTCTTGACATAGGTATAAATATTAGGAGTAATATTTATACTGGATTGACCCGCTATGAGAATACTACATAGAATGTTATGCAAAGTGTCATAAGTTATTCTCATGGTGATAAGTGGTGTATACCACCCTTCGACCTGAAACCAATATGGACCCTAGATGTAGAGTCAAGTGCCTTATTGCTGATCAAACGTTATCCGTAACTAGATGACCATAAAAACAGTTGATGGGTACTTCATAAATCATGTTGAGGAACATGAGTGACCTAGATGGAATTTACCCATCCTGCGTAACGGGATAAATGTCTGAGGGCCCAATATTGAACTGGACAAGGATGACACGGTCTATGCCTTGTGTTCAATATAGACATAAGGGTAAAAGGGTAATTATACATACAAGTATTATCACGGAAAGGTTTTGTCATATCACATGACATTTTTGTGACTTGGGCAGGAGTGATGTGTTGCTAGATACCGCTCAGTTTTTATTATGTTAAATGTGATTTAATATAGTTGTCAATGTAGTGGAAACCTACGAGGTCATACACATAAGAACAGATAAATGAGAGATAGAGTAAATAAGGAACACTGTAAGGTACGGTGTATTTAAGTGGAATACGAAATGTGGTAAAGTACCACGCGCTTAAGTGATATACAATAAATCATAATGTATGATATTTGTATGCTTTATTGGGTTTTTAGTTTACAGCCTTTATTGGGCTTTTAGCTTGTTGCCCACACTTGTGGTTTTATAAATAGAACTCTTGTGCTGAAGCCTTTCACTTGATGAAAAATTCGCTCACTCTCTCACTCAAGGCTTCCGTTCATGAACAGCTAGCACTGTGATCGGGCGCGACCTGTTCGTGTGGACTGAGTAGAGGCGTTGTCCTTTTTCATCGTTCGTGATCACATCATCAGAAATCAAAATCGCCACAAGAGGTAAAATTATCTATCACTGACCATGATCATTCGTAAGGATCACTAAAGGAAAATTGTTTTCCGCTGTGTTTTATACCAAAATTTTCCTTCAGCTTTTACCTTGAAAAAGGAGTTTTGAACTATTATTAAGTATTTTGATTTTCAAAAGAAAAGAAAATAAGTTTTAGTTTTATTACATGAAAGGATGCAAAATAAAGAAGAAAAAAAAGGGAAACTAACTAGTTCTACCCTAATGTTATGATACAATGGATTCCAACCTAATGTCTAGCTCAAATCGCTACCTGAGATAGATTTGAGAGAATCCTAAGGGAACATGGCCAAGGTTCACAACCTAAGTCTATGTCCAATCTCGAATCGCTACCTAAGATATAGTCGAGAGAACAAAAGGGAGGAGATAAAGGTTCACAAGCTAAATCTATGTCTATCTCGAATTGCTAACTAAGGTAGAGTCGAAGACGACAAAAGGGAGGAAGCACACAAGTGCTTTGGCAGAAACGCACAAACAATGCAATGCACAAACAAATGATACAAACATGCACGGAGAAGATGAAATAAGTCCCATAGCCTCAATGATAGCATATCACCAGAGTCAACTAGGAGCCTTCTTTCGGAGGAAAATCATAGCCACAGATGGAAATAAATGTTTCAACCAGAAGTTTCCTATGGGAGAAAGTTATCAAAGCTTGATATTAACTACCAAGTGTGAGGATCATATGAGTACGAGTATCAACATGTGAATGCAAAATCCATGACAAAGCATGGAGAGTTAGAAAAGGGGACTTTTGCCACTTTTTATTGACTCAATAAAAGAAGCATTACGATTTGCGTGAGCTGAGCTGACACAGACTGAATTATGCGAGGGCTGATTGCGAACCCTTTCCGCGTGCCTGTCATATCATCATATACATATATATATATATATATATATATATATATATATATATATATATATATATATATGTGTGTGTGTGTGTGTGTGTATATATATCATTATCATCAGCAAGACTTTGCTAGGTGGTTCCATATCAGGTTACCTAACCACTCATGACCTATGCGAGCACAAATGATAAACACCTACTGAAAGTTACCTCCCTTTGCACGAAAGAGGATTTTAAACAAATCACACACAGTTAGCACACAATGTACAAAATCTCCCTAAACGGGTCTTTAAATAAACCAGAGGGGTTTCTGAACATGCTCCAACTACGGAAGCCCCATCATGCATCTATAATGCTACTTCTCATGGCAAAAGAAAGCGGTAAAACCCTACTTCTCATGCTCTCTAGAAAATTGATAAAGGAAATCCATCAAAAGAGTAAGAAAATGCCAAACGAATAACAATCCGTATAAGATAAAGCAAGCTAAAAATAGTCCGGAAAAATTTGCGTGCCGCTGACAAGAAATAAGGAAAACCGGTGAGTAATGCACGAAGGCATCAATAAGCATGATCGGAGTGTGTGTCGTACACATCCAAATACTCAATGTAAAACTGCAAGAGATTGCAAATCCAGACAATATAGACAAACGATATGCACGCAATATGAACGATCAAGAATGTGTGTCGATACACATTCATTGTAGATCTAATGAACCTGCAAGAGATTACAATCCGGACAAATGCAAACAAAGAGTAAACTCACATGTGTGCAAGATTGGGATGTGCGTCGTACACATCCAAATTAAATCAGATAACCTGCAAGAAGGTGAAATCCAAGCAATGCAGACAAAGAATGCACACACAAGTGTGCAAGATCGAGATGTGTGCCGTACTGTAACACGGTGGAAGAGTTGACTTGTTTATTTGGCGTTTTATCACAAATGTTGCAGATAGCAAGAGTCTCCACCAACTTTTCTTTTATCCAATAAAGGAAAGGTGGAAAGGACAGGAAAGACCTTTTATAGATTCTGAGTAAGGGGGTAATTATGAAAAGGGAAGGTATTAGCACCCTTTCCATCCGTAGTTATCTATGAGCTTTTAATTGCTTAGATGACTTTTGAAAATTTGCGTTCTGTGTGTGTGTATTTGAAAATTATTTCGCTTTGACTTCGTAATGATTCTTGTATCAGTCCTCAAGAATGTATGCGAAGTGTTTGGAAATATTTGTTTGGAAAAATGTAACTTTGTAATGATTCTCGTTGGAATGTATGCAAAGTGTTTGTTTGAAAGTATTTTGAAATAGAATTGTGAGGTTTGAAAAGCATTTTTTGATTGGATTTGAGCAAGCAATTAAGAGTCTTATTACCTACTCAGATGGTCGTTTCTTGTTATTTTCCTTCTCCTTTAGGATAGCGCTATCCATACCATTAGTTGGTAGGTAACCCTATCCGTTGGATGTGAAGGGACAACCGTAGGGTCATCGTAATTGAAGGCAACATGTAAGGATACTGTAACACGGTGGAAGAACTGACTTGTTTGTTCTGCATTTGTTTGCAAATGTTGCGGATAGCAAGAGTCGCCACTGACTTTTCTTTTATCCAATTAAGGAAAGGCGAAAAGAATAGGAAAAGACCTTCGTTAGATTCTGAGTAAGGGAGGTGGTTATGAAAAGGAAAGGTATTAGCACCCTTTCCCTCCGTAGTTATCTACAGGCTCTTAATTGCTTAGCTCACTTTAATTGCTTTTGTGTGTGTGTTTTGAAAGACTTTTGAAAAGACATTTCACTTTGACTTCGTAATGATTCACGCTGGAATGTATACGAAGTGTTTGGAAATGTTTTGTTTTGGAAAAGGACTTTGTAATGATTTATGTTGGAATGTATACAAAGTGTTTGAAAAGGTTTTTGAAAGTGTGACCAAAAATATGAAGTTTGACTGCATGTTGACCATAGTTGACTTTTTGTCCAATATAGATAATTTTCAACCATCTGAGCAACTGGATGAGCAGTTTTGACTTGTAGAGCTTGAAACTTGAAATGGTAGTCCCTTGAAGCGTATGATGAGGTATGATGACCACTTGGAGCATTGGAAATCCATTTTGACTTGAGAGGAGCAAAACCCTAGTCTGGATTGATTGCTTAGGAGAGGGTTTGTCTGATCAACCCTTGTGAACTCCTTAAGTATGGAGATGGGAATTGTCTTGAGAAGTAGGAGGGCAAATTTTGGGGTATAACAAATACCTTTAGCAATTCGAAGGGACGATCATCACTTATTCATAGGAAACAACCAAGGGATGGGATCATATATTCGTAGGCAACATCGAGGGTCATCGAGGTACAATGATCTTTGTATCAAAGGGACTATGATGATGTTATTTGTAAGCGTCTTTGCTAATGGTACCCCTACGTTCGAGGGACATGACCATTTTTTATCCGAAAGGTAACAAAAGAGGATACCCTAAGGGGGGTGCAAGTGTGATAGAGTGTGTTTGATTCAGATATTTTTTCTTGATTAGTTAAGGTGATCTAACGATTGATTTTAAATCCTGTCATGGAGTCCTATTAGCCATAAATCTAAGCAGTGTATATATATGTACAAAAAATAAAGGCGCGGAAAATAAAAGTGCGGAAAAGTAAAGTCCTAAGCTATTACAGGACTTTGGGGAAAATACATAATAGGAGGTGCAGAAAGTAAATGTCCTAATTATCTATTACATCCCATGAGCAGATACATAACAATATAAGGAACGTGCGCGAAAAATTATACATCCTGGAAGCCGTTTCAACACAAGTCAAGCATGGGCCCCATGAGTATCGCTCTAGCCAATTGGATGAAGGAAAAGTGCCACGCATGAGTAAGAGATTCAACACCGGAGTCCTTCACCAGAGCTAGGGCTTCGGTCATCTTCTCTGATCGGCCACAAACCTAAAAACTTGCAAAATGCATCAACAATGAAAAACAAAAACCCATATCGATTAATTTGACCCTTGCGATCACGATGGTGGGGTTATTTCGTCTTGAAACAACCTGTGAGTATGGTTTCGAAACTCAATAGCTCGCTTGCCCTAACAATGGTGTTTTCGGTTTAGGCACCAAACCTTTGCAAACGATGGATCAAACATGTTCTAATGAACCTCATGAACATATTAGTGATGTTAGTTTGAATTAAAACTTAATAGAATGAAAAATATGATTAACACAAAAAGTATGCAAGATGAGTTCATGCATGGATCGATTCAGAGTGCTTTGGCCATGGCTTTGGACTTGTACTTACCCTACAACACCTCAGGAACACGAAGCAGTGCTTGGAATTGCTTGAGAACGGCTGGTAATTTAAATTCGATGGTTCCAATTTCTTTGATATTTTTAAAGAAAAACCCTAGCTTTTTGGCGGCAAGAATTCGTGTCCAAATGGTCTGAATGTCTTGTGTATATACAGGGCAAGAGAATTAGGTCGAGAGATATGAAGAAAATATATTGCATTGAATAGAAAATATTTGATTTTCTAGTCTTTCAAATTTGCATCAAAAGCTTCCAAATTTGCTTCAATCTCATGCCATGCGTTTTTGCCAGCTTTCATGGACTTCCTTGGTCTTCAAATCATACAAATAACAAGCCCAACATGCCATGGTTCTTGTTTTGCATTTTATTTTATTTAAAATTGAATTTTAATGAAATAATTTAAAAATAAATTAAATAAATGGTGCAAGGGCATGTAAATGGACTTAAGGGTCATGGGACATTTCAGAAACAAGTTTAGACCATAAAAACTTAGGCTCATTTGCAAGATTTTTATGTTTGGTCAATATTCTCTTCATGAATTTCTTCAAATTTCCCAAACTTGCACAAGTTGTATCTTGCTCAATTTTCAACATTTTGAAGTGTTCTTGGACTTTTAGAAATCTCAAGATGTCCTCTAAACACTAATTTTGGTTTCATCTTCATTGAAGCTTCCATGTGTATGTACATTTCTTTGGAAAAAGATGTCGTTTGTTGACTTTTAGAAAGACCTATAATATCTTGATCTATAACTCTCAAATGAAACATTTTTGGCCAAAGCTTGTGAGATATAAAGTTGTAGAGAATTGAATTATCTTCATAATGAGCTTTCGTGAAAAAAATTTTGATAAAGTATGTGAAAGTTATGCTTGGTCAAAGTTCTGTTGACTTTTTATCAAGAAACCCTAATTTAGAAACTTTGACTTTTGATCAAATCTTGACTTTTCTTGATGAATAATGATTAACCCTTGATCAAATGATGAATGTGACTTCAAAATATTGATGTTGACCAAAAATGATGAATTTTGACTATATGTTGACCATAGTTGACTTTTTGTCCAATACAATTGATTCTCAATCAACTGAGCAATTGATTGAGCAAACTTGAGCTGTGAGGCTTGAAACTTGGCATGGTGATACCTTGAGACATATGAGGAGGTTTTTATGATAACTTGAGGCAATGTAAACCTTTTTTTAGTTGAGAGAATCAAAACCCTAATTGCGGGGTTGATTGTTTAGGAGAGGGCTCATCTGGTCAACCCTTGAGAAATTCTTGAGTATGAAGATGTGGATTGACTTGAGAAATAGGAGGGTAAATTTTGGGGTATAACAGTTGCCCCTGTTCAATCTTCTTGTACCTGAAGGGTTAGACTGTTATGATTGCCTTTTGCGACTTGAAGGTAGAAGATGATTGAACACTCGAGTACACCTGAAAATTTGCACTCGTTGGTGTATGGAATGAGATCGTCAGCTAACGATGCACCAGAATCGGCTTATAGATGCCATTTGTAGAAAATGGTATTAGGGAGTGATTCGTACATTAGACTCCATGCTCGTCTTTGAATGAGGTTACTAGTATGTATTGATTTTTAACCAGATATGCAGCATTTTACAGGTGGAGAGATATCAATGTGTAGTTAGAGATGGGCTTAAAGATGTCACCCGGGGTAAAGAGTCAGAATAAATCTTCGTCTTGGCTTTATCTGAAATGAGAACTCGTTGGGATGTATATAGATTTCCTATCTTGTCCGGGTATTAATTTGTATCCTATCGTCTGTTAGTAAACTCGTATGGTTGTTCAGGTAGTTTTCCCGTCTTGTTTCGAGCATTAATCTTTGATCTTCTATCTTGGGAGTTTGCAAATAGCCTTCGCCTGTTTGAGAATTTAACCTGAGAGAATGAGGTTAGTTTTATGCACATTATGATGCATGATATATGCACATGTTATGATTTTTATGAATAATGTATGAATGTAGATGTCGTGGTATTTCAAAACATATCCATATTGAGGAAGATAGGAATGTTCTGCTGGGGATCTTTGACTTCTTCTTGGGGATGTAATTGTTGGAGATCCTGATTGGGGAAATAAGAGATATGTGAATTCCTCTAATGCACTATCTGACCAAGTTTCAAGTTTGGATATTGATGTTGTTGGGGAATGGTAATCCTTGAGAGATACTCAGGTGGGGATGAATATCTTGTGTATAACCCTTGCTAGGGAATGATGTAGTTCTAAATAGCTTATTAGTGCTCGGAGGTTGACATAATAAGATGGTTGATGATTTGTTACTGCTCGGGGACCAATGTAATAAGGTTGACGTTCACTGCGCGGGGACTAACATGACAATGTAGACGATCACTGCTCGGGGACTAATGTGATGAGTTGATAAGATCACTGCTCGGGGACTAACATGATGAATTGATAGGACCACTACTCGGGGACTAACGTGACAATGTTGAGACGATCACTGCTCGGGGACTAACGCGATGAGTTGATAAGATCACTGCTCGGGGACTAACATGATGATGTACGTGATCACTGCTCAGGGACTAACGTGACAATGTTGATAGGATCACTACTCAGGGACTAACGTGATGAGTTGATAGGATCACTGATTGGGGACTAATGTGATGAGTTGATATGATCACTGCTCGGGGACTAATATGATGAGTCAGGAATTGTCTTGCTATCGCTCGGGGACTAATGTAACAAGCAGAGATGTGGATGTTGCTTGAAAGGGGATGGTAGAGTAGTAATCTTGTTGGAGAGATCTGCCTCTGTTGATGGCTATGTGAGGATTGTAGAGATTGTTCTGTGGGAATATTTCTGTGAAACTTACTCTGGAGGGATGCGTTGGTGACTTAGGTTGTCATCTCAATTCCTAAAGCTTGTAGTAATTGTTGTTTTCTGTTTGCTTTTCGTGTATTTTTGAACATGTATTTATTGTTAGATGCATGTAATCATTCAAAGAAAACATTAGAATTTATGCAAATAAAACAGATAAAAGTAAAAGTTTGGAATTGGAGAAGGGAAATTGTATTAATTTTGAAAAGTAATCCTATAGACAGGAAGCTTGTGTACAAAGAGACAAATATCCTAGTAAGAGGAAATTTTCGGAAACATTTAGAAAGTAATAAAAGCTATGTGGGAACAATCTCGTCGAGTTTCAACTCTACTATTGCTCATATATTTTCAACTATCTCATCTCCTTGCCGCCAGAAGAAGGTGATTGAATTGATCTGCTCCATTTAAATCTTGAAGCTTGATAGTAGTGTAGTCTGTAAGCAGATGATCTTGACGAGACATAGTCATACGCTTTTAATCCCTAACTTTTGCCTAGACCGCCCTTTTGGGTTTTCAGTCTACAGGGATACCCTTTTTTGCCCAAGCCGTCTTTGCAGGTTTTTGACTTGCCGGGTGTATATTTTTTATATATATGTCCCTAACTTTTTCCCGAACCCTTTTGGTTTTCCAAGATGCCCTTATTTTTGCCTAAGCTAGTCGACCTAGCGGGTCTCGTTTATACGTAGTATTTTTTTACTATATCTGTGTTCACAGGGTGCGAGAATTCTTCTTCGTCCATAGTGCTCAGTGTCATACCCCAAAATTTTCCCTCCATCTTCTCAAAACATTCCATACACCCATACTCAAGGATTCCTCAAGGGTTGATCAGACCAAACCCTCTCCAAGACAATCAACCCAAACTAGCGTTTGGCATTTCTCAGATCAAGATGGACTTCCAACATCTCCAATGGCCTTCGTGCCTCCTCATATGCTTCAAAGATTCTCCATGTCAAGTTTCAAGCCTCACAAGTCAACTTTCCTCAGAGAATGGCTCAGATGGTTGAAAATCAGTTGTATTGGACAAAAAGTCAACCGTGGTCAACATACAGTCAAACTTCATGATTTTTGGTCAACATCCTCATTTTGAAGTTACATTCATCATTTGATCAAGGGTTGATCATGATTCATCAAGAAAACTCAAGATTTGCTCAAAAGTCAACTTTCTAAATTAGGGTTTCTCAGTGAAAAGTCAACCAAACTTTGACTGAGCATAACTTCTTCATACTTTCTCAGAAATTTTTCCAACACCTCTTGTTTTGAAGGAAATTCAATTCTCTACAACTTCATGTCTCACAAGAATGTTCAAAAAATGCTTCATTTGGAAAGTATGGATCAAAACATTACAGGTCCTTTTCAAAGTCAACAAAAAGTCAACATTTTGTTTTGAAGATATATTGAGCATGGAAACTCCAATTGAGATGAAACCAAAGAGGTTGGTTAGAGGACTCTTAGATATTTCCAAAAAGTCCAAGAACACTCAAAAATATGGAAAATTGAGCAAGATACACTACTCAGAAGATGGGCATTTTTGGACAATTGCACAAAAGGAGATATTGGTCAAAATGCAAAATTTTCCAAATGGGCCTATAATCTTATGATCCAAAGTTGTTCATGACATTATTTGTGACCCATAAATGCTTGGCCATGGCAATTTTCTATGTTATTAATTTATTTTTGAATTTTAAACCATTTAATTCAAAATTAAATTATATAAAATATGAAAATAAGATATTTTTTTTCAAAATGAGTGATTTTATATCAAACTTGAGGTCCAAGGAAGCCCATAATACATGCCAATTTCGTGCTTGATCATTCATTAAAGAGAAAATCAAATTTCCTTCAAAAATTTGATTTTATTTGAAAATTATTCAATGCATTCAAAACCAAATCTTTTTTCCTTGTTTTTTCTCTCCTATTTCACTCTATAAATAGCCAACATTACACACAACAAGGGACACAAAACCCTAACCCCAACAACCCAAACTTTGCCAAATTTTTTCAAGAATTGGTGAAAGTCGAATTTTGTTTTGCAGCCTCATTCAGCCTCTTTCAACCATCCAAACGTGCTCAGGGGGTGAGATTGAGTAAGGATGCATCATTGTTATTGATCAAAGCAAGCAAAATCGTGCCATATACATGCATACATATTCAATTTTTTCTTGATTTTGCATTTTATTATTCTGCTTGTTTTAATTGATTATAATGCTTCCAACATGTTCATGAGATGCCAAGGGTTCGATCTGGGCAATCATTGTCAAGTTTGAATGTCGGAATCGTATGATGCCATGCTTAGGGTTTCAAAACTGTAAGGCTTCGAACTGGCTTGTACAAGCATTTTTAATCGAAACTGATGGCACCATTGGACTCGCAGCCATCGAATTAGGTGGGAAGGGTGGTCCTTTGCTTTTTATTCGCGCTGTTTTGCAGGTTCAGGGATCGTGGTCGCCGGAGAAGACGACCGGAGCTAGGGCTCCGGCGTCATTGACTGGCTTGGACTCCGGTATGACTGGCGTGGCACGATGGCGCATTCTGATTCGTTCATTTATAAGTCAATGGACCCCACTTCGCTGACTGTGTTTCAAACACACCTATGACGCGTCATCACTTATATTCAATTGATTTTGTCTCTACAAACACCAAGTGTCATTTGGCCTAGTGGTTAAGGCGTGGACTGTTCAAAGATGCTCCTCCTGGTCACGAGTTCGATCCAGCCAGGGACCAGTTTTGTTCTTTTTTTCACAAACCCAACTTTTTACAATTATTTTCATATTTTCTTTTTATTTAATATTTTCATACATTTTAATTTCTTTTCATAATTTTTTATCTTGCATTAAAATATACCAAAAAATATTTTCCTTTTTGCATTATTTCCAGAAAATGTTTATTTAATTTATAAAATTAAAAAATATTATTTTGCATGCATATTTAATTTTATTTCTATTTTATCATTTAAATCACTTTTAATTAATTTTTAATTACTAAATTACCTCCAAAAAATCCCAAAAAAATTATTTTAGCATATTAATGTTATTTCCAGCATGAAATATTTTTCCCATTTAAAAATTATTGTTTTTGCTAACATTTTCCTCTTATTCGATTTCCTCGTATTTTCCGATTTCTCATCTTTTCACAGGTTATCCCGTTTCGGACGATTTCTTTTTATCGTTTTCTTTTTTCCAATTATGTAATTGCTTACGGGATGTAATAGTTTAATTAGGGCTTTTATTTTCCGCATTTTTCAATTATGTATCTGTGTCCCAAAGCCATGTAATAGCGTAGGATTTATCTTTCCGCACCTTTACCTTTCCGCATTTACTTTCCGCATCTTATAAACTGCTAGTAATTAGGCGTGTATGGCAAGATAAAATCGAACAATAGCTCACTCATAATTGCAAGATAAAATATCTGAATCAACACACTTCTCTCACACATGCACCCCTTAGGGTAATTCTCTCTCGTTGCCTTTGCGAATTCAAATGGTCATGTCCCTCGAACGTAGAGGTATTCTAGCACTGTTGCCCACAAAACAAATCATCATAGTCCCTTCGATACAAAGATCATAAGACCCACGATGTCGCCTCCGAATACATGATCTTGACCCTCGATTGTCGCCAACGAAAAATGATGATAGTCCCTTCGAATGTGCTAGGATACTTCCTACAAGTTGCTTTCTATGACCACCCGATGTCCCTTCGAATGTCCCGCTTACATCCAACGAATGGAGTTACCTACCAACTAATGGTATGGATAGCGCTATTCTAAAGGAACGTAAAATAACATGAAAACGACCAATTCTGAGTAGGTAATAAGACTTTTAGTTGCTTGCTCAATCAAATACTTTTCACACCTCACACTTTTTGTCAAAGTTCAAACTCTTTTCAAAACGAAACATTTCCGAACACTTTGTATACATTCCTACATGAATCATTACAAAGTCAAGTCTGGACCCATTCATCTTCATCTAACTCCACATCCTTCAATACTCTAAGTGAGGGAATCTGAACCTCGATAGGTAGAACTTCTCGCATGCCATACACAAGAGAGAATGGGGTTTCCCCTGTAGATGTTCGCACTGAAGTGTGATAACTGTGGAGGGAAATGGAAACATCTCATGCAATTCCTTATACGTCACTGTCATCTTCTGTATGATCTTCTTGAGATTATTATTGGTGGCTTCCACTGCGCCTTCATCTTTGGCGGATACAGGGAAGAGTTGTGATGCTTATCTTGAACTGCGTGCAGAGTTCAGTGATCATCTTATTGTTAAGATTAGTACCATTTTCTATGATAATCCTTTCAGGGACTCCATATCGGTAGATGAGATTATGCTTGATGAATCGAGCTACAATATTCTTGGTAACAGATGCGAACGAGGCTACTTTTACCCATTTGGTAAAGTAATCGATAGCAATAAGGATAAAATGGTGTCCATTAGAAGTGGTAGGTTTGATTTCTCCAATTATATCAATACCCCACATCGCGAAAGGCCACAGGGCAGTTAGAACATTCAATGAAACTAGAGGTATATGCACTTTATCTGCGTATATTTGGCATTTATGACAAGATCGGGAATAATGATAATGATCAGCTTCCATAGTGGACCAATAGTAACCCGCTCTCAAAATCCTCTTAGCCATTGTATGTCCAGTGGAATGAATATCAAATGCGCCTTCATGTAACTCTTCCATAATTTGTTTGGCTATCTTCTGATCTACACATAGGAGAAAGGTCAAGTCATGATTGCGTTTGTATAAGATATCGTTACTGAGAAATAAATTAGAGGCGAATCTTCTTAGGAACTTCTTATCGTTGACAGATGCCCCTTCTGGGAATTCTTGAGCCTCGAGATACCTCTTCACTTCGTAGAACCAAGGTTTCTCTTCTACTCCTTTAGTATTAAGTTCACAACAGTATGCAGGTTCATCTAGTTTTTTAATCGTAATCTAAGGAGCTTCGTTGTCCCATCTAACTTTGAACATAGATGACATGGTAGCTAACGCGTCTGCCAACTAATTCTCTTCTCGTGGGATGTGCTCGAAAGTGATTTCTTCGAAGTAGGGAATCTGATTCAACACATGTTCTCAATATGGAAGATATTTGGATGCTTCATGTCCCATTCTCCCTTAATCTGACTAATCACCAAAGCTGAGTCTTCGTATACTTGCATGAATTTGATCCTCAAGTCAATAGCAGCTTTGATACCCATAATGCACACTTCATAATCAACCATATTATTGGTGCAGTCAAAACATAACTTGGCGGTGAGTGGTGTATGGCCGCCCTCGGGAGATATGATCGCAACGCCAATACCATTTCCAAGTGCGTTAGAAGCTTCATCAAATACCATGGTCCATCGGGATCGTGGCTCAGGTCCTTTACCTGGTCCAGGTTCTTCGTAACCGGTGACTAACATAATATCCTCGTCTGGGAACTCAAAATGCATAGTGTCATACCCCAAAATTTGCCCTCCATCTTCTCAAGACATTCCATACATCTATACTCAAGGATTCCTCAAGAGTTGATCAGACAAACTCTCTCCTAGACAATCAACCCAAACTAGGGTTTGGCAATTCTCAGCTCCAGATGGACCTCCAACATCTCCAATGTTCATCATGCCTCCTCATATGCTTCAAAGATTCTCCATGTCAAGTTTCAAGCCTTACAAGTCAAGTTTCCTCAGACAATTGCTCAGATGGTTGAAAATCAGTTATATTGGACAAAAAGTCAACTGTGGTCAACATACAGTCAAACTTCATAATTTTTGGTCAACATCCTCATTTTGAAGTTACATTCATCATTTGATCAAGGGTTGATCATGATTCATCAAGAAAACTCAAGATTTGCTCAAAAGTCAAACTTTCTAAATTAGGGTTTCTAGATGAAAAGTCAACTGAACTTTGACTGATCATAACTTCTTCATACTTTCTCAGAAATTTTTCCACCACCTCTTGTTTTGAAGGAAATTCAATTCTCTACAACTTCATGCCTCACAAGAATGTTCAAAAAATGCTTCATTTGGAAGGTATGGATCAAAACATTATAGGTCCTTTTCAAAGTCAACAAAAAGTCAACATTTTGTTTTGAAGATATATTGAGCATGGAAACTCCAATTGAGATGAGACCAAAAGGTTTGGTTAGAGGACTCTTAGAGCTTTCCAAAAAGTCCAAGAACACTCAAAAATATGGAAAATTGAGCAAGATACACCATTCAGAAGTTGGGTAATTTTGGACAATTGCACAAAAGGACATTTTGGTCAAAATGCAAAATTTTCCAAATGGGCCTAAAATCTTTTGATCCAAACTTGTTCATGACATTATTCTTGACCCATAAATGCTTGGCCATGGCAATTTTCTATTTTATTAATTTATTTTTGAATTTTAGAACATTTAATTCAAAATTAAATTATATAAAATATGAAAATAATATGTTTTTCCAAAAGGGCTGATTTTATACCAACCTTGAAGTCCAAGAAAGCCCATAACAATTGCCAAATTCGTGCATGATCATGCATTAAAGGGAAAATCAAATTTCTTTCAAAAAAATTGATTTTATTTGAAAATTATTGAATGCATTCCAAATCAAATCTTCTTGCCTTATTTTTCCTCTCACAATTCCTTTATAAATAGCCAGCAAGATCACAAGCCAAAGGGACGAAACCCTAGCCCTTACAACAACCCTTACTTTGTCAAAAATTTTCAAGAAACTTGAAAAATCGTGTTTCAAAATCCAGCCACTTTCAGCCCTCAAAAGTCATTCCATCGTGCTCAGAGGGTAAGTTTGAGTAAGAATGCATTATTGACATTGATCAAAGCAAGCCGTATATATACATGCATACATATTCAATTTTTCTTGATTTTTGCATTTGATTATTCTGCTTGTGTTAATCGATTCTAATGCCTTTTTTGTGTTCATGAGACTCCATAGACACGATCTGGGCAATCGCTAGCAAGGTTGAACGTCCAAATTTCACAATGCCATGTTTAGGGTTTTGGAGCTGTTGAGTTTCGAACTGGTAGTTAGAGGAACTTTCAGGGAAAACTAACACCACCATCGTGTTCGCCATGGTCGATTTAGGGGGATAAGGTCCTTCTTTCTTGTTTGTTGTTCGTGTTTTGCAGGTTAGGGAAATCGGGCAGCCGGAGAAGACGACCGGAGCTAGGGCTCCGGCGTCGCTGACTTGGTTGACCGGCGAGGAAGCTGGCGTGGCGAGATAACGCGTTCTGATTCGTTTGTTATAAGTCAATGGACCCCACACGTGGCTGACTGTGTTTGATTCAATTCTCATGACACGTGATCACTCATATTCAATTGTTTTCAGCTTTTCCAACACAAAAAGCCACTTGGCCTAGTGGTAAAGACGCTGCCTGTTCAAAGATCCTCTCCAGGGTCATCAGTTCGAGCCAGCCTGGGACCTGGTTTTGCATTCTTTTTACAAACTTTGCACTATTTTCATATTTTTCTACTTTTCTATTTTATTTAATATTTTGCATCATTTTAATTTCTTTTCATAATTTTATTTATGCATTAAAAAATCACCCAAATATTTTTTCTTTTTGCATTTATTTTCATAAAATGTTTATTTAATTTATAAAATTAAAAAAATACAATTTTGCATGCATATTTATTTTTATTCATAATTTTGCATTTAAATCACATTTAATTAGTTTTAAATTATTAAATTGCATTCAAAAAATCCCAAAAAATTATTTTAGTTTATTTATGTTATTTCCAGCATGTCATATTTTTCTCATTCAAAAACTTGCATTTTTCTAATATTTTTTCTCTTATTCGATTCATCTCGTATTTTCCGATTTCTCATTCTTTTGTGTTATTCGTTTGACGGTTTCTTTTACCGTTTATTTTTCCAATAATGTAACTGCTCATGGGATGTAATAGTTTAAATTAGGTTTTATTTTCCATAAGTTTAAATTATGTATCGCCCCAAAGCCATGTAATAGCGTAGGACATTTACCTTCCGCACTTTACATTCGCATTTAATTTTCACCCTATAAACGCTAGTAACTAGGCGTGTATGGCAAGACTAAAATCAACATAGCCCACTAATTTTCAAAGATAAAATATCGAATCGACACACTCTTTTCACACATGCACCCTTAGGGTAATTCTCTCGATGCCTTACAATTCAAATGGTCATGTCCTCGAAGAGGTATTCTAGCACCGTTTCAAAACAAATCATCATAGTCCCTTCGATACAAAGATCATAAGACCCACGATGTCGCCTCCGAATACATGATCTTGACCCTCGATTGTCGCCTCGAAAATGATGATAGTCCCTTGAATGTGCTAGGATACTTCCTACAAGTTGCTTTCTATGACCATCGATGTCCCTCGAATGTCCCGCTTACATCCAACAAATAGAGTTAACTACCAATTAATGGTATGGATAGCGCTATTCTAAAGGAAAGTAAAACAATACGAAAACGACCAATTCTGAGTAGGTAATAAGACTTTTAGTTGCTTGCTCTATCAAAATGCTTTTACACCTCACACTTTTGTCAAAGTTCAAACTCTTTTCAAAACAAAACATTTTCGAACACTTTGTATACATTCCTACATGAATCATTACAAAGTCAAAGCGAAATGCCTTTTCAAAACATTTTTGTCAAACACACAGAAAGCACAATTTTTTTAAAGTGATCTAAGAGCAACTAAGAGCCCGTAGATAACTATGGATGGAAAGGGGTGCTAATACCTTCCCTTTTCATAACCTTCTCCCTTACTCAGAATCTAACGAAGGTCTTTTTCTGTACTTTTACCTTCCCTTAATTGGATAAAAATAAAAGTCGGTGGCGACTCTTGCTATCCGCATATTTGCGATACCAAATCCACAAAAGTCAGTTCACCGTATCACAGAACTGGCGACTCTGCTGGGGACACACCCTAAAGGGAGAATGCCTTAGGGATTCTAGCTCACCTTTATTGCTTTTTGTTTGACTTGCTTGCTTTACTTTTAAGGGTTGCTTGGGTATTATATTTCTGGGGGATCCTACACCCGAATCCGGGTTTCCTTTTAGGTAAGTAGCAATAAATCGTCGCGACCGTTAGACGTATATCAAAACGGTCAACATGATGGCTACGTTAGCGTGACACTTTGGATGTCCTGATACTCTTCATTCCCAAGTTGAGGATAGTATTTGGCTTCTGCGTGGTGTCATCAAGCGCTAACTAAACTTTTAGAACCTTAATTGACCCATCTTGGCCATTAGAAGGTAGTGAGATGGTCGGCTTTGGTGTAGACCGAGGTTGGCGATACTCGATACGCTCATTGAGATCGACTTTTGGGATATTTTCGTCGACCACTTGGTAGTCGTATTGAAATAAACGCCTCGAGAAAGATCAATGATGTGAGATTCCTAGAACCCGATTACTATTATAGGACGGGATGAACCAACTCAAACTTTTGGTGGGGTAATCACCTATACCTCATGCAAGCCTTAAACCTAGGCTCATTGTGTGAATTGCTTGTGTGTGCCAAACATGACATCATGACATCATTCACATTGCATATCATTTCTAACTATTTCAAGGACCTAGGGATTTATCTTTGCTCTTTTGTAGGGTATTATGGCTTCTAGAAAGACTATCCGAATCAACTTCATGGGTATACCTTCTCACCAAAGAATTGGTTTGAAATTCCCGACCATGCTCGATTCATCAAAAGACATGGTTGTCTACTTGACTTGGTTATCTCGGTTTGAAGAAGATATGATGCATGTCCTATTCCGGTTCTTTGATCCAAACACCATTGCTTTACATTCCCAGATTATCGCTTGGTTCCTACCTTAGAAGAGTTCTCTAAACTACTTGGGGTACCTATTCTTGACCAAATGCCATTCACCGGTTTGGAAAAGGTTCCTAAGCGAAGACATCATCGCTTACATCTTAAGCGCTCAGACATTGAAGCCAATTGGGAAACCAGAAGTGGAGTTAAGGGTTTACTTGCTAAGTTCCTAATTAAGAAAGCCCAAGAATTCCTCAAAGTTATGAGTTTCCATGCATTCGAAGACATTGTGGCCTTGCTAATCTATGGTTTGGTTCTATTCCCTAACTCGGATCAATTCATAGATGTCAACGCCATCAAGATATTCCTTACTCACAATCCAGTGCCCACTTTACTTGGAGACATCCTACATTCTCTCCACACTCGTACTACTAAGAGACAAGGAACTCTCATGTGTTGTATACCGTTACTTTCCAGGTGGTTTATTTCGCACCTTCCTTCATCGTTTGAAGAACGAACAAAGGTTGAGATGGTCTCAAAGATTAATGTCACTCTCTCATTCGGATATTCGTTGGAGTCTTTTCTCTCAAAAGGACTTCACATTCATTGGCGTTGTGGAGAATTCCTAATGTACCACTACTTGGTATAAGGGAGGTATTACTTACCCTTCTCTAGCTCTACGTCGGTTTGGTTTTGCTCAAGAGATGGTCCACATGATATGCTTCTCCAAGATATTGTGTTCGACTACAATCACGATCTCCGCAAGCGAAGGTTCATACACTTGGGGCATGGTAAAGAAGCGATACCAAGACCTTGGGGCACCAGAACTCCATTCCTTGGGAACCTTACCTCAAATGGGTACGAGCTCGAGCTCAAAACCTCATGATGCCATTCACGCCTGTTTTACCCGTAATTATGGAACCTGTTGCTATAGGTGACGAATCCTATGCTATTCTCCATCCTGACATGCCTACTGATTTTGAAGACTTGAAGAGATCGTGGATTCAGCTTAAAGAAGAGAGGGATACCTTTGAAGCTCAGTGTTATGCAAGTGAGAAGAAAGTACTAGAGTTGACCAAGCTACTTCACGAGGAGCGAAACATCAACGCCTACATCGGCACCAAGAGGAAGCGCCCATGGGAGACTTAGAGCTTTAGGATTTTTATTCGTTTTGAACTATCTTTTGTACTTAAAAAGAAAAAGGAATAAAAAGAGTACTAATAAATGTTTGTTCATTGCTTGTTTAACAAATTTAAATCTCTAAGCTCCTTGAAAACATTGCATTGCATTCGCATAAACATTGCATATCATAGCATAACATTGCATCACAGGTACATTGAAGATTGGTTTTCTCATTTGCTCGCTATTTATTTTAGCAGAAATGGCTCTTGAACATCTTGTCAAAGATCTTCAAGCTCGAGAATGCTCGGTTTAGGATGTTCACCACTTGGTCCAAGGCCAAGAAGATCTGAAGAAGCTCATCAATGAAAGAAGAAGGTTGTTGGTCTCCTCAACATGGGCGCGCTACAAAGGAGGTCCTAGAGTGGTTAGTCGAATTGAGCTCTCAAAGGAAGTGTCAAGAAGGAGGATGAGCAAAGTAACAAGGGTGATGGTGAAGGCAGCCAGCATGAGCACGAGAAAACTATGATGATGGTCGATACTACGATGAAGATGTACAAGCAACTTGAAGATCGTTTGAATCTTGTGGAAAACACGAAGATGTCCGGGCTGAATTTTGATGATTTGAGTCTCACGGTGTTGTGATTCCTCCCAGTTCAAAGTTCCAACTTTTGCTAAGTATGATGGCATGTCTTGCCCTAAGCGCATTTGAAGTCTTATGTCCGAAGATCAATCCCACACCGATGATGAGAAGTTGTGGATGCACTATTTTCAAGAGAGTTTGTCCGAACCCGCTTGGAATGGTATTATCAGCTAGAGAATGACCGTATCCGTACTTGGGTGACTTAGCTAATGCTTTCTGAGACATATGAGTACAATGTTGAATTGACACCCACTCGCATGCAACTACAAAGCATGTCTATGGGTCGTGACGAAGTTCAAGGAGTATGCTCGAAATGGAAAGATTTAGCAGCGAGTTCAACCACCCTTGTCCAATAGGGAGTTGGTTGATATGTTTATGGGAACACCGACAGCCCATTCTTCAATCATCGATTGGAAACTCTTCAAGGATTCACCGAGTTGATTCGACGGTGGCGTATTGGTGGTATCAAGTGGGAAGATTCATGTAGAGTCATCTTGAATCTTTGCGAAGAGATCCTTTGGGGTAAGAAAGAAGTCAATAATGTGTATGGTCGAAAAGCCGAGCCAAGACCGACCGTGCTCAATCGTGGGGCGGTTGTGATCTCGATCCTACATCAAGACAACCTCGGTGAGACAAGCGTAACGAGCAGCGCAGCGAAGGCGATTCTGAAGATCAACATGCCATTGTCGCAAGCCTTGCAACACATGTTGAAAGTAGAGCTGATTAATTTGAGGGATCATCCTCAAAATGTCAACACTTCCTCTCCGAGATACAATCCTAATGCTAAGTGTGCTTACCATTCCAATAGCCCTGGACATAGTACTGATGATTGTTGGGCTCTGAAGAACAAGATTCAAGATATGATTGAAGCTAAGCAGATTGAGTTTGATCCTCATGTTGAGACTCTGAATGTGATCAATGCGCCTATGCCTAATCATGACAAGAGTTCCAATGCTGTTGGTGAAGATACTTACATTTTCAACATAGATGATTTGACCATTCCTCTGATGACTGTTAAGAAGAATCATTGCAAGCGGTGTCAACCAGGATGCCCGAGAATTGCCGTTGGTGCCCATCGCACCGATGGTTGTGCTTGGTTGAGAAGACGTGTTCGATGCATGATGATGATAACCGTGAAATAATATTCTTGAAACCACCTGTGCAGAAGTGTGAAGAAATGTCTAAGTTGAAGATTGACAATGCGAACGAAATTGTACCATCTGTGTGGGATACCTTGGGGCAGCCAAGTGGAAAGTATGATTACATGGTGAAGTACACTGTTCCTGAAAGCTACAAGATTCCTATTGAAGATGTTAAGGCAACCGGATGGGGTGACGATTTCCCAGAAGACTATGCTGACGTTAACACTATAAGGATTTCCTCTGCTGATCCTGTGCCTAGAGTGGCACCTCTCATTATTACTTCTCCAAGGCCAGTTCCGTATTCCTCTGACAAGGCTATCCCTTAGAACTATGGAGCTGATGTTTACTATCATGGAGTCAAGCAAGACCCTCTGACCATTGAAGATCTTATAGTTGAAGCTACCATTCCTGACATCGACAACATCACCGGATCAAGTAAGGTGACCAGAACCGGAAGGGTATTCTCTCCAAATATCTCTCCTCCATAAGACACCGCGACTCCAGCTCGCATTCCAGCTATTCCATCAGTTCCCAAGAACGGTGACTCATCCCTTTCGGCCAAGTACCAAAGGAAGTTACTGAAGACACCTCCAAACAAGAAATGGAGGAAATTCTGAAGATTATCAAGAAGAGTGACTACAATATTGTGGAACAGTTGGGACAAACTCCGTCCAAAATCTCCATGCTTGCTCTGCTCTTGTGCTCCGAGGCTCATGCTAATGCCTTGGTGAAGTTTCTGAAGAATGCTCACGCAAAGACACTACCACACCGGTTTGAAGTTTGTATTGCTAGCACGGCTGCCAACAACGCTTCTCGATGTTGATTTAACTCCCGGAAAGAAACACAACAAAGCCTTGCACATCTCGCCGAATGCAAGGGCATTACATTATCTCATGTTTTGTTGATACCGGTTACGCTCGAATATCCTCCGAAGACTGCTTTTGATCGGCTTGATGTCGAAGGGTTGGTTCGAGACCAGTGACATTATTGTGAGGGCTTTTGATGGTTCTAAGCGAGCAGGGAGAGCTCACTCTGCTTAAAGTCGGTTCCCGGACTTTCGACTCTACTTTCTTTGTCATGGACATCCGTCCGCTTATTCTTGCCTACTTGGACGCCCTTGGATACATGGGGCGGCGTACCTCTACCTTACATCGGTCAAGTACCGGTGAAAGGAAGGTTGTTACGGTGTGTGGTGAAGAGGAGTATATGGTCATCATCTGATCATTCCGATACCTTGAGATGGAAGGAGAATTCTTCGAGACTCCCTGTCAAGCTTTTGAAACAATACCCAGAGTCATGCATGTTGACTCTCCTGTCACTCCTGAAATTACGCAAGTTCCACCTAGGATGGCCTCACTGAAAGATGCTCAAGCTGTTGATCAAGGAGGTAGTCTGCTTGGGGTCACTCCCGATCTTCCTTTCAAATCCGACAAGATCGGTTTAGGCTTCGCCATCAAGGGTCGAAGATGATACGCCGCAGCGTGCCAACTTCCTTTCCACATCGCCAGTGGAATCCATGCTATAGAAGACGGCGACAACGACTTGACATCGCAAGTGGATCTTCCCTCCGGATCATGGGCTCAAAATTGGAAGGCGAGAGGCGTCATACCAATCTCCTTTAGCCGGAGTAATTGCTCTTGTTTTGTTTTGCTTTTCGTATTTTTATGTTTGAACAATAAACTTTGAAAGCCTAGTGCCTTGCCCGGCATCATGGCTCGTTGCGAGGGTTATTATCTTGTTTGCGCTTTTCATTCAATAAATTCGTTGGACTTTTGCATTCAATTGTTTGTTTTCTTTCTTTACTTTATCACCCCTTCAAAAGCTATGTGTTTCTTACACACACCACGTGATACAACTGCGAGAATCACTCGAATCTCGTTGATAACACTATGCTATTGCTAAATATGACTTCGATAATCCGATCTACCAAGCCGAAGACGAAAGTGAGGAAGATTGTGAAGTGCCGGAGAACTTGCCGGTGCACAAGAAGAAGCGAGTTATACAACACGAAGAGCAAGTTGAGGTTGTGAATTTAGGTCTGACGAAGAGAAAAGAGATCAAGATAGGAGCGGGTCTTGAGAGCAGTGTTAAAGAGAGGTTGGTTCGGATGCTACGAGACTATATTGAGGTTTTTCTTGGTCATACGAAGACATGCAGGTTTAGACATTGATATTGTGGTACACCGATTGCCAACAAAAGAAGGTTTTCTCGGTGAAGCGAAGGTTCGTCGCATCGCGTGAGATGTCGAGAAAATCAAAGCCGGTTATGAAGCGCTTTAACGCGGTTTCCTAGCCGTTACTTCCTACCCACAGTGGGTTGCAAACGTAGTACCTGTACCTAAGAAGGATGGCAAGGTACGAATGTGTGTACATTACAGAGATCTGAACAAAGCGAGTCCGAAAGACGATTTTCCACTTCCTCATATTGATGTTCTGGTTGACAACACCGCCAGCATAAGGTTTTCTCCTTCATGGATGGTTTCTCGATTACAATCGACCAAAATTGGCTCAAGACATGGAGAAGACTACTTTTGTTACATGGGGCACTTCGCTACAAGGTTATGCCGTTCGGAATGAAGAACGCGGGCGCCACTTATCAGCGAGCTATGGTGACATTATTTCATGACATGATTCATCACGAGATAGAGGTCTACGTCGAAAACATGATAGCTCGATCACAGACTGAAGAAGAACACCTTGATCATTTGCAGAAACTGTTTGACAGATTGAAGAAGTACAGGTTGAGACTTAATCCTAACAAGTATACCTTTGGAGTCAGATCCGGAAAACTCCTAGGGTTTGTTGTCAGTAGTAAAGCTATTGAGGTTGACCCCGCCAAGGTTAAAGCTATTCAAGAGATGCCAGCTCCCCGTACCGAGAAGGAAGTCAGAGGTTTCTTGGGCCGATTGAACTACATTGCTAGATTCATTGCACATTTAACTGCTACTTGTGAGCCAATCTTCAAGTTACTAAAGAAAGATCAAGTAGTGGAATGGAATGACGATTGCCAGATCGCTTTTGACAAAATCAAGGAATACCTACGAATCCTCCTATCCGATGCCGGAAGGAAGACCTTTCATCATGTACGCGGTTAGAGAACTCAATGGGGTGTGTGTTGGGGCAACATGACGAGTCGGCCGAAAAGAGCATGCAATATACTACCTTAGCAAAAGTTTACCGGTGAAACAAGATACTCACACTCGAGAAAACTTGCAACGCTTTAACTGCTCGCCGACTAAGACAGATATGTTGACTCACACTACCTTGTTGATTTCAAGATGGATCCGATAAAATACATATTTGAGAAACCAGCTCTCTCGGAAGAATAGCAAGATGGCAAATGATCGACCGAATCGACATCCAAGTACACTTCTCGAAAGCGATCAAAGGAAGTGTAGCCGATCATTTGGCTCATCGCCGTAGATGACTATCGATCTATGCGTTAATTTCCGATGAAGATGTTTTACTAGTTACAGATTGTGAAGAACTGGCCGGATGAAGGACTGAACAAGGATCCCGATGGACCATGGTCTTTGATGGAGTCTCAAACGCACTTGGCAATGGCATTGGCGCCATCATTACATCCCTACAGTGGACATCGCCTTTCACCGCCAGATTATGTTTTAGTTGCACTAACAACATGGCGAATCTGAAGCTGCATCATGGGTATTAAAGTCGCTATTGACTTAAGAATCAAGTTCTTGCAAGTATATGGAGACTCAGCTTTAGTGATCAGCCAAATTAAGGGCGAGTGGGATACGAAGCATCCGAATCTCATTCCGTGTCGAGAGCATGTTCGAGTTTGATCCCTACTAGAGATTACTTTCAATCATGTTCCACGAGAAGAGAATTAGTTAGCGGGCATTGGCTACTATGTCATCTATGTTCAAGGTCGATGGGACAACGAGGCTCCCCGGATCATCATTGAGAAGTTTGACAACAGTATTGCTATGAGCTTGATACGAAGAGAAACCTTGGTACTACGACGTGAAGAGGTATCTTGAGACTCGGGAATATCCGAGGGCATCATTAATGATAAGAAGTTCATGAGAAGATTTGCATCCAAATTCTTCCTCGGAATGGCATCTTATACAAAGCAACCATGACTTGTGCTTATTCCGTGTAGACCGAGAAAAGCAATACGCATCATGGAAGAGTTACACGAGGGTATTTGGTACCCACTCCGGTGGACATACCATGGCTAAGAAGATTTTGAGAACAGGTTACTATTGGTCCACCATGGAAGCGATTGTCACCGCGCTCGATCTTGTCACAAATGCGGTTATGCGGACAAAGTACACGCATCCAAGACCTCGAATGTTCTAACTCCTTGGCCTTTGCAATGTGGGGCATTGACATGATTGGAGAAATTAAGCCCACGACTTCCGGACATCGTTTCATCCTTGTGGCAATCGATTACTTTACCAAGTGGGTAGAAGCGACCTCGTTTGCATCATTACCAAGAATGTTGTGGCTCGTTCATCAAGTATAATCTTATCGGTATGGCATCCCCGAAAGGATTATCACAGATAATGGTTCCAATCTCAACAATAAGATGATCAATGAACTCTGCACATAGTTCAAGATCAAGCATCATAATTCTTCTCCATATCGGCCTAAGATGAAGTGCGATGGGCCGCCAATAAGAACATTAAGAAGATTATACGAGAAGATGACATGACTTACAAAGATTGGCATGAGATGTTACCATTTGCTCTTCATGGTTATCGCTACAACACGAACATCAGCAGGCAACCCTTTCTCTCTTATATACGTATGGAAGCCGTCTTACCCATCGAGGTTCGAGATACCCTCAACCGAGTCCTCCAGGCGAGTTAAGCGAAGACGATTGGATCCGACTCGCCTTGACCGATTAATTTGATTGATGAGAAGCGACTCGCATCCATCCGCCATGGACGATCTATCAAAAGCGAATGATCGGAGCATTTAACAAAAGGTCAAGCACCGTCTACCAAGTCGGTGATCTAGTAGTCAAGCGCATCATTCGCCACAAGGTGATCCGGGAAAATGGACTCCCACCCACGAGGGACCATTTGTAGTCAAGACAGATTTTTCGTGAGCTATGATACTTAGCACCATGGATGGTGAAGACTTCCCACACCACTGAGCGAGACATAGTCAAAAATACTACGCATAAAGAGACTCGCTAGGTCGGTGACCTAGGAAAAATAAGATCTGGCGAACCAAAAGGGTTCGGGCAAAAGTTAAGGATATATACAAAACATGTACACAGTCGAAAACACGAAAAGGCGGCTTGGGCAAAAGGTATCCGAAAACCCGAAAGGCGGTCTAGGCAAAAGTTAGGGATTTAAGCGTCGACTATGTCTCTTCGGATCACCCTTCCGGACTCTATCGAGATTCAAGATTCAAATGGCGAAGATCAGTCTACTCACTTTCTACTGACAGCAAGGAGATGAGATAGTTGAAATATATGAGTACTAGCATAGTTGGAACTTAACGAGATTGTTTCCGCATAGCTTGTTACTTTTCTTGTGTACAAACTACTTGGCCATACGCCACCTTTCAAATAAACGCAAGCTTCTTTCTCTTTACAATTTTTGTTGTTGTCGTTTGCAATGAGTCCAACGTTTGCTTTGAATGATTATATGCATTTGACAATAAGAATCTCTTCACAAACATACGAAAAGTGGACATACAAAAGTAATTACTACAGGCTCCAGGAATTGAGATGACGACGAAAGGTCACCAATGCATTTCCCCACAGAGCATGATCCCCACAGCAGTATCGCTCACAACAAACCTCCCCCAGCGGAGTATATGTTAATCCACGAGCAGTGATTCCACTCAACTGAGCAATGTTACATCAATAACACTTCATCCCCAGCTAAGATGTTTATCCCCAGTGGATATCTCTCAACAGTTCCCCTTTTCTCCAGCAGCGGGATCCAGACTCGAGACTTGGTCAGATAGTGCACCGGAGGAAATCTACATCTTCTATTCTTCAGTCAGAGATTTCAGCGGGCCCTAACCCGGTCTCCCAGCAACCATCAAATGCTCTCCAGTGAGATCCGCACTCAGCATCCCCAGTTGAGCGCCTCCTAATTCTTCCCAGGGATCTGGCAAGATCCCCAACAAATTGCCTCCCAGACTCTCCCCAGCAGGGTCTATGTATGGGATCTCAAACAACGAGCTTCTCAAATCTCTACCTTCCTCAACAATATCTAGGCCCAAGACTTGGTCAGATAGTGCATCGGAGGAATCCAGGATATCTTTCTTCTCCTTCAAAAGCGGGGTTCTCACCTACCCAATCCCCAAGCAGAAGACAGAAATCCTCAAGCAGAACATCCACATCTTCTTCAAGATGGATATGTTTTGAAATATCACAACATCTATCATTCATACATTACTCATAAAGTCATAATTCATGCATATGTCATTCATACACATTGTCATGCATCATACTTTGCATAATACTAACAAATATTCTATCAAAGTTTCTCTTGTTTTTCCAAAACAGGTGGAAATCGCTTCTGACGCAAACAGGTCCAGGATTAAGCCCCGAATCTCGACGGGAAAACTATCTGAAAGACCGCCCCTAGTTGTCCTCCGACAGCTGGTCCAGGATTAAGCCCCGAATCTCGACGGGAAAACTATCCGAACGACCACCCTCGTTGTCCGCCGACAACGGATCCAGGATTAATACCCGAAGCTAGACAGGAAACCCTATCCGAACGATCGCAAGTTATCCTCCGATAACAGGCAGTGGATCAACACCCGATGCACAACAGGGACGATATCCACACTTTACCGAATTACTATCCCCTCAGAGTAATCAGCATGAAGATCTATTCTGAATCCTTCTTATTATCAACAGCAACTACAGAGTCTGGCGTACGACTCAGTTGCCCTGGATGGCATCTTAAGCCCATCTCCGACTACTTATCAACATTTCTCCGCTTTTGGAATGCTGCATATATGGTTAAAAATCAATACAAACCAATAACTTCATTCAAAGATGAGCACAAAGTCTAACATACGACTCCTTCCGGATGGCATCTTAAGCCCATCTCCGTGCTCCTTCCAGAAACGTCTACAGAGCCTAGCGTACGGCTCACTCCCCAACATTGACCTTTCCAGATGGCATCTCAAGCCCATCCCCGTCAATTCTCCTATCAACAACCTCGAGTCTAGCATACGACTCATCCCCCAGCGAAGTCTCTACCTTCTCCAAATGGCATCTGTAAGCCCATTCCCGCATCATCCACCAATGTAGTGCAAATTTTCGTGTACTCGAGTGTTCAATCATCTTCTACCTCCAGGTCACGAAAGGAACGCATGCCAATCTAACCTTCCAGTACAAGAAGATTGAACAGGGGCAGCTGTCATACCCCAAAATTTGCCCTCCATCTTCTCAAGATATTCCATACATCTATACTCAAGGATTCCTCAAGAGTTGATCAGACAAACTCTCTCCTAGACAATCAACCCAAACTAGGGTTTGGCAATTCTCGACTCGGATGGACCTCCAACATCTCCAATGTTCATCATGCCTCCTCATATGCTTCAAAGATTCTCCATGTCAAGTTTCAAGCCTTACAAGTCAAGTTTCCTCGAACAATTGCTCGGATGGTTGAAAATCGGTTGATTGGACAAAAGTCAACTGTGGTCAACATACAGTCAAACTTCATAATTTTTGGTCAACACCCTCATTTTGAAGTTACATTCATCATTTGATCAAGGGTTGATCATGATTCATCAAGAAAACTCAAGATTTGCTCAAAAGTCAAACTTTCTAAATTAGGGTTTCTAGATGAAAAGTCAACTGAACTTTGACTGATCATAACTTCTTCATACTTTCTCAGAAATTTTTCCACCACCTCTTGTTTTGAAGGAAATTCAATTCTCTACAACTTCATGTCTCACAAGAATGTTCAAAACATGCTTCATTTGGAAGGTATGGATCAAAACATTATAGGTCCTTTTCAAAGTCAACAAAAAATCAACATTTTGTTTTGAAGATATATTGAGCATGGAAACTCCAATTGAGATGAGACCAAAAGGTTTGGTTAGAGGACTCTTAGAGCTTTCCAAAAAGTCCAAGAACACTCAAAAATGTGGAAAATTGAGCAAGATACACCATTCAGAAGTTGGGCAATTTTGGACAATTGCACAAAAGGACATTTTGGTCAAAATGCAAAATTTTCCAAATGGGCCTAAAATCTTTTGATCCAAACTTGTTCATGACATTATTCTTGACCCATAAATGCTTGGCCATGGCAATTTTCTATTTTATTAATTTATTTTTGAATTTTAGAACATTTAATTCAAAATTAAATTATATAAAATATGAAAATAATATGTTTTTCCAAAAGGGCTGATTTTATACCAACCTTGAAGTCCAAGAAAGCCCATAACAATTGCCAAATTCGTGCATGATCATGCATTAAAGGGAAAATCAAATTTCTTTCAAAAAAATTGATTTTATTTGAAAATTATTGAATGCATTCCAAATCAAATCTTCTTGCCTTATTTTTCCTCTCACAATTCCTTTATAAATAGCCAGCAAGATCACAAGCCAAAGGGACGAAACCCTAGCCCTTACAACAACCCTTACTTTGTCAAAAATTTTCAAGAAACTTGAAAAATCGTGTTTCAAAATCCAGCCACTTTCAGCCCTCAAAAGTCATTCCATCGTGCTCAGAGGGTAAGTTTGAGTAAGAATGCATTATTGACATTGATCAAAGCAAGCCAAATCGTGCCATATACATGCATACATATTCAATTTTTCTTGATTTTTGCATTTGATTATTCTGCTTGTGTTAATCGATTCTAATGCCTTTTTTGTGTTCATGAGACTCCATAGACACGATCTGGGCAATCGCTAGCAAGGTTGAACGTCCAAATTTCACAATGCCATGTTTAGGGTTTTGGAGCTGTTGAGTTTCGAACTGGTAGTTAGAGGAACTTTCAGGGAAAACTAACACCACCATCGTGTTCGCCATGGTCGATTTAGGGGGATAAGGTCCTTCTTTCTTGTTTGTTGTTCGTGTTTTGCAGGTTAGGGAAATCGGGCAGCCGGAGAAGACGACCGGAGCTAGGGCTCGGCGTCGCTGACTTGGTTGACCGGCGAGGAGGCGTGGCGAGATAACGCGTTCTGATTCGTTTGTTATAAGTCAATGGACCCCACACGTGGCTGACTGTGTTTGATTCAATTCTCATGACACGTGATCACTCATATTCAATTGTTTTCAGCTTTTCCAACACAAAAAGCCACTTGGCCTAGTGGTAAAGACGCTGCCTGTTCAAAGATCCTCTCCAGGGTCATCAGTTCGAGCCAGCCTGGGACCTGGTTTTGCATTCTTTTTACAAACTTTGCACTATTTTCATATTTTTCTTTCTACTTTTCTATTTTATTTAATATTTTGCATCATTTTAATTTCTTTTCATAATTTTATTTATGCATTAAAAAATCACCCAAATATTTTTTCCTTTTGCATTTATTTTCATAAAATGTTTATTTAATTTATAAAATTAAAAAATACAATTTTGCATGCATATTTATTTTTATTCATAATTTTGCATTTAAATCACATTTAATTAGTTTTAAATTATTAAATTGCATTCAAAAAATCCCAAAAAATTATTTTAGTTTATTTATGTTATTTCCAGCATGTCATATTTTTCTCATTCAAAAACTTGCATTTTTCTAACATTTTTTCTCTTATTCGATTCATCTCGTATTTTCCGATTTCTCATTCTTTTACAGGTTATTCCGTTTCAGACGGTTTCTTTTACCGTTTTATTTTTTCCAATAATGTAACTGCTCATGGGATGTAATAGTTTAAATTAGGTTTTTATTTTCCGCAAGTTTAAATTATGTATCGCCCAAAGCCATGTAATAGCGTAGGACATTTACCTTTCGCACTTTACATTCCGCATTTTAATTTCCGCACCCTATAAGCTAGTAACTAGGCGTGTATGGCAAGACTAAAATCAACATAGCCCACTAATTTTCAAAGATAAAAATATCCGAATCGACACACTCTTTTCACATGCCCCTTACGGTAATTCTCTCGATGCCTTACAATTCAAATGGTCATGTCCTCGAACGTAGAGGTATTCTAGCACCGCTGCCTTCAAAACAAATCATCATAGTCCCTTCGATACAAAGATCATAAGACCCACGATGTCGCCTCCGAATACATGATCTTGACCCTCGATTGTCGCCTACGAAAAATGATGATAGTCCCTTCGAATGTGCTAGAATACTTCCTACAAGTTGCTTTCTATGACCATACGATGTCCCTTCGAATGTCCCGCTTACATCCAACAAATAGAGTTACCTACCAACTAATGGTATGGATAGCGCTATTCTAAAGGAAAGTAAAACAATACGAAAACGACCAATTCTGAGTAGGTAATAAGACTTTTAGTTGCTTGCTCTATCAAAATGCTTTTACACCTCACACTTTTTCAAAGTTCAAACTCTTTTCAAAACAAAACATTTCCGAACACTTTGTATACATTCCTACATGAATCATTACAAAGTCAAAGCGAAATGCCTTTTCAAAACATTTTTGTCAAACACACAAAAAGCACAATTTTTTTAAAGTGATCTAAGAGCAACTAAGAGCCCGTAGATAACTACGGATGGAAAGGGGTGCTAATACCTTCCCTTTTCATAACCTTCTCCCTTACTCAGAATCTAACGAAGGTCTTTTTCTGTACTTTTACCTTCCCTTAATTGGATAAAAATAAAATGCGGTGGCGACTCTTGCTATCCGCACATTTGCGATACCAAATCCACAAAAGTCAGTCCACCGTATCACACATAGACTGGTAGTCATCTACGAATTGATGATCCAAATGATCAGCTACTACACTTTCTTTGATTGTTTTCTGAGTAGTATACTGGATGTCTTATTCGCTCAAGATCATTTGCCATCTTGTTATTCTTCCGAGAGAGTAGGTTTCTCGAATATGTATTTTATCGGATCCATCTTAGAGATCAACAAATTAGTGTGAGTCAACATATACTGTCTTAGTTGGCGAGCAGTCCAAGCCAAAGCGCTGCAAGTTTTCTCGAGTTGTGAGTTTCTTGTTTCACAGTCAATAAACTTTTTGCTAAGGTAGTATATTGCATACTCTTTTCGACCAGACTCATCATGTTTCCCCAACACACACCTCATTGAATTCTCTAATACTGTTAAGTACATGATCAGAGGTCTTCCCTTAATTGGTGGCAACAAGATATGAGGTTTTTGTAGGTACTCCTTGATTTTGTCAGAAGCTATATGGCAATCGTCGTTCCATTTTATTACTTGATCTTTCTTCAGCAAGTTTGAATATTGGCTCACAAGTAGCAGTTAAATGTGCAATGAATCTGGAAATGTAATTTAGTCGTCCCAAGAAACCTCTGACTTCTTTCTCGGTACGGGGAGATGACATTTCTTGAATAGCCTTATCCTTGGCAGGATCAACTTTTATACCTTTACCACTAACAACGAATCCCAGGAGTTTGCCGAACCTGACTCCAAAGGTGCATTTGCTCGGATTCAGCCTCAACCTGTATTTCTTCAGTCTATCAAACAGCTTATGCAAATGATCAACATGTTCGTCTTAGGTCTATGATCGAGCTATCATGTCATCGATGTAGACCCCTATCTTATGATGGATCATATCATGGAATAGAGACACCATAGCACGTTGATATGTTGCGCCAACATTTTTCAACCCAAATGGCATAACCTTGTAACAGAAAGTGCCCCACCGTGTAATAAAAGTAGTCTTTCCATGTCTTCAAGAGCCATCTTGATCTGATTATAACCGGAGAAACCATCTATGAAAGAGAAAACCTTATACTGAGCAGTGTTGTCAACTAGGACATCAATATGTGGAAGTAGAAAATCGTCTTTCGGGCTCGCCTTATTCAGATATCGGTAGTCCAAGCACATACACACCTTGCCATCCTTTTTAGGTACGGGAACCATATTCGTAACCCACTATGGATAAGAAGTAATGGCTAAGAAACCGACATTGAACTGCTTCATAAATTCGACTTTAATTTTCTCAGACATCTCAGGACTCATACGACGAACCTTCTGCTTCATAGGGAGAAAACCTTCCTTCATTGGTAGTCAATGTACCACAATGTCGATATCTAAACCTGGCATGTCTTCGTAGGACCACGCAAAAATCTCGATGTAATCTCGCAACATCTGGATCAATCTTTCTTTAACACTGTTCTCAAGACCCACTCCTATCTTGATTTCTTTTCTATCTTTGTCGGTACCTAGATTCACAACCTCGAATGGTTCTTTGTGTGGTTGTATAGCCTTTTCCTCTTACTATAGTAGTCTGGCAAGTTCTCCTGGAACTTCACAATCTTCCTCACCTTCATCTTCGGCTTGGTAGATCGAATTATCAAAGTCATATTTAGCAATAGTAGAGTCGTTATCACTGTGATCCGGAGTGAATGTGGATCTACAGTTGATTACCTGGGTGTGTGTAAGAACACATAGATTTTGAAAAGGTGATAAAGTAAAAAGAAAGACAAAGAGCATAATATTTGAATGTAAAAGTCCAATGATTTATTGAATGAAAATATGCGAATGACAAATAATAACCCTCAGAAACGAGCCATGGTGCCCCGGGCAAGGCACTAGGCTTAGAGTTTTATTGTTCGAAACTATAAGGCATAAAAGCATAAAATAGAAAAAAAACAATTACTCATGTCTAAAGGATATTGGCATAACATCCTTAGTCGTCCAATTGTTGAGTCCATCGCTAGGAGTTGGGAAGATCCAATTGTTGATGTCGAAGTCACCATCATCGTCTTCTATAGCATGAACTTCATTCTTGTTGATGTGGAATGGAGGTCCGTCGACAAATTCGTGGCGTATCATCTTCTGACCTTTGGAAGTGAAGCCTAAAACAGTCTTGTCAGATTTGAATGGAAACTCGGGTAGCTGACCCCAAACGGTACAACCTCCTTTTTCAACTACAACTCTGACATCCTTTAGTGAGGCCATCTTCATTGGAACTCTAGTAACTTTAGGAGTGACGGGAGAGTCGACAGACATGACTCGTGGAAATTCTTCAAAAGCTTGACAGGGAGTTTCGATAAATTCACCTTCCATTTGGATGTATCGGAATGACTACAGATGGTTTACCATATATTTTTCTTCTCCATATAATTTAACAGTCTTCCCCTTCATTGGGTACTTCAGCTTCTGATGCAAGTTAGAGGTAACAACAACTGCCCCATGTATCCAAGGGCATCCGAGCAGGAAAGAATAAGCTGGACAAATGTCCATCACAAAGAAAGTAGAATAAAAAGTTTGGGAACCCACTTTGATCGACAAGTTGAGCTCTCCAAGTACGATTCTCTTCGAACCATCGAAAGCTCTTACAATTATGTCACTAGGTTTCATGATCACTTCTTCAGTTTCAAGTCGGTCAAGAGCACTCTTCGGCAGAAGATTTAGAGCAGAGCCAGTATCAATTAACACATGAGATAATGCAGTTCTCTTACACCCTACAAAAATGTTCAAGGCTTTGTTGTGTTTCCTTCCGACAGGAGTTAGATCAGCATCAGAAAAGCATAAACCATTATCTACGGTCAGGCTAGTAATACAACTTTTGAATTGGTCAGCATAGGTGTCTTGCGGTATATGAGAATTCTTCAGGAACTTCCCCAAGGCTTTATCATGAGCCTTAGAGGAAAATAATAGAGCTAGCATGGAAATTTTGGATGGGGTTTGTCCCTACTGCTCCACTACATTGTAGTCGCTCTTCTTAATAAACTTCATAATTTCCTCCATCTCTTGCTTGGAGGTATCTTCAACAATTTCTTTTGGTTCTTTTGTCTGAGAAGGTTGAGTCAGTTTCTCTTTTCCTCAAGCCTCGGGATTTGGCTCCACAACAGGAATGTGGACTGGTGCAATAGTGTCTTTTGGAGGAGAGATATCTGGTGAAAATACTCTTCCGGTTCTGGTTACTTTGCTTGATCCGGTGATATTATCGACATCAGGACTAATAGCTTCAACTGTATTGTCTTCAATGGCCAATGGCTCTTGCTTGACGCCATAATAGTAGACTTCGGCTCCATAATTCCAAGGTATAGCTTTGTTAGAGGAATATGGATTTGATCTGGGAGAGGTAATAATCGGAGGTGCCATTCTAGGTTCAGGATCGGAAGAGGTGATCCTTATTGTGTTCACATCAACATATTCTTTGGGATAATCATCTCCCTATCTGGTTGCCTTGATGTATTCGATTGAAATCTTGTAGATTTCAGGAGTGGTATACTTCACCATGAAATCAAACTTCCAACTTGGCTGCCCCAAGGTATCCCAGACTTCTGGTACGGCTTAGCTTACGTCTTCGATCTTCAGGCTTTTGGAAATATCTTCGCACAAACTCTCTTCAGACGGAGCCTTCATGTATAGAACTTATCGGTTGTCTATCAAGCATTGAACACCTCTCTTCAACCAGGCACATCTATTGGGCTCGGACGCGCAGTAGCGGCAATAGTTAAGACATCCTGGAAATAAACCGACTTGTAGCAGATTCTTCTTAACAGTCATCAAAGGAGGGGTTAACTCGTTCACATCAAAGACATATGAGTCATTATCAATGGGGTTGGTACTCTTGCCATGATCAGGCATAGGTGCGTTGATCACATTAGGGGTTTCGACAAGAGGGTCGAATTCAATTTCTTGAGCTTCAATCATGTCTTGGATCTTGTTCTTCAGGCCCCAATAGTTGTTGGTGTCGTTCCCTAGACTATTGGAGTGGTATGCACACTATGCATTGGGATTGTACTTCGGAGAAGAAGTGTTGACATGCTGAGGACGATCCCTCAAATTAATTAGCTCTGCTTTCAACATGTGTTGTAATGCTTGAGACAACAACATGTTGATTTTTGTAAATTGTCTTCTTGGCGTGTTCTATCTACACGCGTTTTCTTGTTGAGGTTGTGTTGGTGTGGGAGTGGAGATTAGGACTACCCCCACATATTTATGGAGATCACCTTTGTCACGACTCTTCTGACCATACACAACATTGGCTTCTTTCTTCCCACCAAAAGATCTCTTCGCAACATTTGAAGATGTTTCGACTTGAATCTTTCCGCTCTTGATTCCAACTTCAATACGTTCTCCTATCAATATAAACTTGATGAATCCAACTGATGAGTTTCCAATCAGATTATTGAAGAATGGGTCTGTCAGTGTTCTCATAAACATGTCAACCAACTCCCTATTAGACAAGGGTGGATGGACTCTACATGCTAAATCTCTCCATTTCTGGGCGTACTCTTTGAATTTCTCGTCACGGCCCATAGACATACTTTATAGTTGCATACGGGTCGGTGCCAATTCATCATTGTACTGGTACTATTTATAGAAAGTGTTATACCCCAAAATTTTCCCTCCTACTTCTCAGGACAATCCACCACTCCATACTCAAGGATTCCACAAGGGTTGATCAGACAAACCCTCTCCTAAGCAATCAATCCAAACTAGGGTTTTGCTCATCTCAAGTCAAGATCAATTTCCAAGGATTCAAATGGTCATCATACCTCATCATATACTTCAAGGGATCACTATGTCAAGTTTCAAGCCTTACAAGTCAAAATTGCTCATCCAATTGCTCAATTGGTTGAAAATCAGTTGTATTGGATGAAAAGTCAACTGTGGTCAACATATAGTCAAACTTCATAATTTTTGGTCAAAACCAATAATTTGAAGTAATATTCATTATTTGATCAATGGTTGACCAAGACTCATCAAGAAAAATCAAGATTTGATCAAAAGTCAAAAGCTTCTAAATTAGGACTTTTCAGACAAAAGTCAATAGAACTTTGACCAAGCATAACTTTCACATACTTTATCAAAAAAATTTCACCAAAGCTCATTTTAAATGGAATTCAATTCTCTACAACTTCATGTCTCACAAGCTTTGGCTAGAAATGCTTCACTTGGAAGTTATGGATCAAAACATTATAGGTCCTTTTAAAAAGTCAACAAAAAGTCATCTTTTTGCAAAGAATTGTTCATGAGCATGGAAACTTCAATGAATATGAAACAAAAATGTATGTTTAGAAGACATCTTGAGCTTTCTAAAAAGTCCAAGAACACCCAAAAATGTTGAAAATTGAGCAAGTTACAAATTGTGCAAGTTGGGCATTTTTGAGGAGGTGCATGAAGGAAAATACCTAGCAAAAGCAAATATTTTCCAAATGGGCCCAAACTTTTATGATCCAAACTTGATTATAAGATTATCCATGGCTTCTATGCTGCATTCCATGCCTTCTATCCTTTTATTTATTTATTTTTGAATTAAATGGCTTAAATTCAAATTTAATTAAATAAAATACAAAGATAAATTATTAATGCAAGATGGGCTTGATTTGTGCATGTCTTGAGGACCAAGGAAGCCCAAAATAGCTGTCAAATTCGTTCAAGAAGATTGAGGAAAAGGTTGAGCAAATTTGGAAAGATTTCATGCAAATTTCCAATCAAATATTTTTGCATTTAAAGCGAATGTTTTCTCTAAAAGGCTTGACCTATTTCCACTCCTCTATATATACTTAACCTCTTCACACAAGACAAGGACTCTTGGCCAGCTTGTTACACGAAATCCTTGCCTCCACCACAACCCTAGAATTTCTCAAAAAAATCCAAGAAGTTCGCAAAATCGTGCAGCCCTTTGCAGTCACTTTCCAGCCGTTTCAATCATCCAATCATGTTCCTGAGGTAGGTAAAGGTAAGAATACACCCTTGTACATAGTTCATGTTGGCTATATCATCCAATATGCATGCATCCCGTTTGTGAATATTTCAAAATCGTATTTTAAGTTATGGATTATTTTAATCAAAACTAACACCACTAATGTCTTCCTGGGATCAAATAAGACAGGTTTCATCCATCGTTTGCAAGGTTTGGTTGCCAAATTGTTAACTGCCATGGTTAGGGCAAGCTAGCTGTTAGGTTTCGAAACCATAGTTACATTCCGTTTTAGGACAAACGAACCCCACCATTGTGTTCTCAAGGGTCGAATTATTAAATCTTGATGTTTTGTTTTTGCTTTTCTGTTTGTTTTCACAGGTTTTACAAAAGGTGGTGACTGGAGAAGATGACCGGCGTTTCCCTTCTGGTGTCATCTCCAGAAGTTCTGACTTCTGGATCTCCAGAAGAGGCGTCTCCAAAAGATTCCTCCATAAGCTCTAGCTTCTGGACTTCCTCGCTGAATCCTCCAAGTTCCACTGGATGTCCCCATCGAATTCCCAGCTCCGGCTTCAGACGCACCAGATCCAGATTCCCCAAGCTCCACCGGGACGTCCCCAATGTAATCTCTAGAAGCCCCAACTTCTGGACCCTTCTAGTGTAACACCCCAATTTTACCCCGCGTAATTAATAATAAAACCAGAGTTTCAAAATTCTATTTAACAAAATTGAGGCATCACATATTCGCATTTTCAACAATTAGCATTATAATGCACATCAAAAGTCGGATATACCGATTCATACATAATTCATCATATACACATATGAATATTCACAACATGGCGGAAGTGTTCACAAAATATACATAACATCATGTTATCATCAATACATAAGGTTATAACATCAAAAGATAGTATGCATAAACTATCCTATCAAAATGATAATGTCGCCTAAATCCCGAGTGTTACTACGACCACAGTAGAGCGACACAAAATAAAGAGACTCGAGCTAATCCTCCTCATCCTCGGGGATCACCTGCACGATACCAATATATAGGCAACGGCGAAACAAGTAAAGGGTGAGATACTCCAAAACATATAATTAGAAGCATAATAGCATATATAAATAGTTTTGGAATTATAATTGATATAAGTTAAATAAAGTATGTCAACATGTATTAAAACTTAATACTTTAAATTAGTATTTAGTGTATAAATTAATACTTTAACTTCATCACATAATCATTATACTCGCATCAACACAAAACATCATGTAACATCGCAATTCAATCATCATTCATCAATTAAAAACCCAATGTTAAACAACTCAAACATAAACATAACCAACTCCATGAGACACGACTATGTTATGCATGTGGTACCCGTCGCTTTGTCCATAAATAGGAACACTTGGCATAAAGCCCATCGTCGCTTGGCATAAAAGCCTCGTCGCTTGGCATAAAAGCCCTCATCGCCTATGCAATGTATGTGACTCGACAATAAAACAACACAACAAAAATATCATCATCGCTCATCAAAATTGGCATAAAGCCCACATCGCCATAATTTATCCATATTAAGATAACTATATCATCGCATCATATTTGCATTATACAAAACATCACCTATAATTCATCATCGCCAAAAGTCATGCATTCACAAATCGGAAACATTTATTAACGACATCAATATAATCATATAGTATCGTCATCAAATAAATCACCCAATTCTAAACATGGAAAAATAATCGAACATCAATAATCGTCGCAAAATCCATTCCTAATAACCGGCATTAATCATGATCGTCAACATCGAAATCGGATTGTCCATACATGTCTTAAATTGACTAAAACGCAATCCGATTCAATTTACCGTAATTAAGCCTATTTCGGATCGTTTCGTTTATTTGTCTAATGTTATATTTCATTTCACCGCATTTTACGCTTTGGTTATGTGTTTGAGTGTTTTCAAGGTCCGAATAATAAAATGAGACAAATCGGGGCAAAAGAAGTGCAAAAAATCAGAATATGGGAGGCTACAGATACATCAACACGGGCCCCCGTGTTAATCAACACGGCCCGTGTCTAAAAGCCACTAGAAAATGCAAAAACACCAAAGTCAGTGAATCAACACGGGCACCCGTGTTGATTAGCCTGGAAGCAATTATCCCTTCTTAAAGAGGTCAACACGGGCACCCGTGTTAATCAACACGGCCCGTGTTGATGGACGCGTGTGAAAACTCCATTTTTACCATTCCCATTAATTCTAATCATCATCAACCTCATAATCCCTACACCTAATTTAACTTTTCTAAACATTTTCAATAATCAACCAACCAAACCCTATAAACCAACTATCAATTTTTCCCCATTCCAAACTATAATCACCAACCCTAACTATATAAGATAGAAATCAAACCCCTTACCTAGCAAGCTTTGAGTGTTCTTGATGATTCTTCAAACCAAGCCTTGCTCTTCTTCTTGCTCTCCTCTTCTTCCTCTACCAAAGCCCTAACTTTTCTCCTTAGCTTCTATACTTAGTGTTTTGGTGTTATGTTTGGAAAATGAAGAAAAAATGGTTTTATATGAATGTTGTCATACTAACCAAGGGTGGGAAGCCCAATTTTCCCTAATTGCTCCCACACCCCTACTATTCTTAAAACATTAATATCATCTAATTAATCATTAACTCAATTTATTAATATAATTTCGGGGAATTAAATATCGGTCCGAATAATATTTTACCGAACCGATCGGAACGTCGCCAAATATATTAATAGATATACCGATTAATATAATTATTCTCGTCGCCTAAACAATCGTCAAACGGTAATTCAAAAATATTAATATAATATAATATTTAAATAAAACGGGCGTTACATCCAAGACGGATCCCCGAAGCTCCACACGGATGTTTCCAACTGATTCTCTAAAAGCTCCGACTGGCGTCCCTGCAGCAGAATCTCCAAGCTCCACTTCGACCCTTTCGGATCAGCAGCTCCACCGGACACTCTCAGATCTTCACCGAAACTCCGGTTGGATGCCCATACTCACAAAGGCTTGGCTTCTGTGGTAGCTTCAGTCAGAAGCTCTGATGGATTTTCTTTACTTTATTTATTTTTCTGCTTTTTATTCCTTTTTTTAAATTAATTTAACTAATTAATTAGTAAGTAGGTTAAATAATTAGTTTAATTAGGGTTAATTTCACAAATAATTTTTTCCATGCTTTTTTTAATTTTTTAACTTAGTTAGTTTAATCAAGGTTAATAATTTTCATTAAAACCCTTTTTTTAAAATTAAAATCAACTAGAATTAGGGTCCCTCTCACATTAATATTAATCTTCAAAAATACCAAAAATATTAGGATTTAGGTTTTCACTTAAATCATTTTTTCTTCTATTCTATTTCTTTGCATTTAAATTCTAGAAAGGATGTATAGAATGCAAGGTTGTTTTCATGTAATAGCGTAGATTTATATTTCTGCTTTTACTTTTTGCATCCCCATTATGTATCTACCCCAAAGCCATGCAATAGCGTAGGAAATTTACTTTCCGCACTTTACATTTCCACAATTTACTTTCTGCACCTATTAAACTGCTAGTAACTAGGCGTGTATGGCAAGATAGAAATCAATCTAGATCACTAAATACAAGATAAAATATCAGAATACAACACATATTTCACACTTGCACCCCCTTTAGGGTATCCTCTGTTGTTGCCTTACGAAAATGGTCATGTCCCTCGATCGTAGGGATATCTTAGCACAATCGCCTACGAATATATCATCATAGTCCCTTCAAATTAAAGATCATAGTCCCTCGAAGTTTCCTACGAATATATGATCTCGTCCCTCGATTGTTGTCTACTAAAAGTGATGATCGTCCCTACGAATATGCTAAGATATCATTACAAGTTGCCTTCTATGACCATCAGATGTCCCTTCGAATGTCCCTTTCACATCCAACAAATAAGGTTACCTATCAACCAATGGTATGGATAGCCTTATTCTAAAGGAAATAAAAATAACATGGAAACGACCATTCTGAGTGGGTAAAATAAGTCTCTTTTGCTTGCTCAATTAAAATACTCTTTTCACACCTCACACTTTTCAAAATCTTTTCAAAAACACTTTGTATGCATTCCAACGTGAATCATTAAAAAGTCTTTTCCAAAACAAAACATTTACAAACACTTCATATACATTCCAGCGAGAATCATTACGAAGTCAAAGCGAAATGACCTTTTCAAAAACATTTTTTCAGACACACACACTAAAAGCAAGTCATAAAGTGAGCTAAGCAATTAAGAGCCCATAGATAACTACGGATGGAAAGGGTGCTAATACCTTCCCTTTTCATAACCACCTCCCTTACTCAGAATCTAATGAAGGTCTTTTCCTGTTCTTTTCGCCTTCCCTTAATTGGATAAAAGAAAAGTCGGTGGAGACTCTTGCTATCCGCAACATTTGCGATCAAACGCAAAACAGACAAGTCAGTTCTTCCACCGTGTTACAGAAAGCATCTGCTACCTCATTCCAAGTATGAATATGAGCATTCTTTAGCTAATAGTACCATTCTAGCTGTACTCCGGATAGACTCTCTTGGAAGAAATGCATCCACAATTTCCTGTCAGTAGTGTGGTGTTGATTCTTTTGAACATAGGACTTCAGATGAAGCTTCAGACAAGAAATTCCATCATACTTACCAAAATTAGGAACTTTGAACTTGGGGGGAATGACCACTCCAGGAACCAGGCTTGAATCATCAAAATTCAAACCGGACATTTTCAAATTCTCCACAGCGTTCAGATGGTCTTCAAGTTGCATATACTTCTCGTTGTCAGGAGGATACTGCTTGCTCATATAGTCTTCTCCTTCTTCCTCTCGAGACCCATGATGACTTTCTTCATCGGCCTTGACGCTTCCTTCAGTTTCGCTGCTCTTGTCTGAGAACTCAAGTTGTCTGACTACTTTGACCGGACCTCTATATCTTTTCCCCATTTTCAGAATACCAATGATCTTCTTCTTTTTCTTCTTGACGATGAGCTCTTTCATATCTTTTTGTCCTTGGGCCAAGTTGGTGAACATCTCTTGGAACTTAGCATTCTGATCTTGGACATCTTTGACAGTTTATTCGAGAGCCATTTTCTGCTTACATAAACAGCGAGAGAATGAGAAAACTGGTCTTTAGAGTACCTGTTATGAAATGATATGCTATGATATGCAATGTTACGCAATACAATGAAATGTTTTCAAGGACCTCAGGAATTTAAATTTGGTAAACAAGCACGAATAAACTTTTTATTAGTCTGATTAGTAAATACAAAAGAAAGTTCAAGCATAAAATTAAAACTCCTAATGTTTAGGCCTCTCATGGACGCTTCCTCTTTGTGTTGATGTAGGTGTTAATGCTCTGTTCTCTGTGAAGTAGCTTCATCAGCTCCAATACTCTTTTCTTGCTTACATAACACTGAGCTTCGGAGGCATGTATGGATGGAAAATGATATAAGACTCATCGACTTCAGCAACAGGTTCCATAATTACTGGTAGATTAGCAACATATGGCATCATGGGATTTTGAGCGCGAGCCCGCACCCATTTGAGGTAAGGTTCCCAAGGAATAGAATTTCTTCACCATACCCCAAGCATGCACAAATCTTTAATGGTAACCTTGGAGATCGTTGTCGTAGTCAAACACCATGCCTTAGATGAGCATATCATGAGGACCATCTCTTCGAGCATAACCAAACTGACGTAGTGCTAGAGAAGGGTTGTAAGTGATACCCCCTTATGCCAATGAGTGGTACATTAGGGAATTCCCCACAACGCTCAATGAAAGTGAAGTCTTTTTTAGAGTAGAGACACTAACAGATATCTGAATGAGAGAGTGACATCAACCTTTGAGACCACTTCAGACCTTATTCATTCTTTATCACTGATCGAGGAAGGTGCGAAATAAACCACCTGGGTAATAACGGCATGCAACACATGAGAGTTCCTTGTATTTTCATAGTACGAGTGTGGAGAAAATGAAGAATATCTCCAAATAAGTTAGGCACAAGATTATGAGTGAGGAATTTCTTGATGGCGTTCACGTCTATGAATTGATCTGGATTAAGAAATAACACCAAACCATAGATTAGCAAATCCAAAACATCTTCGAAAGCGTGGAAACTCACAGCCTTTAAGAATTCTCGAGCCTTCTTTATCAAAAACTTAGCAAGCAAACCTTTAACTTCACTCCTTGTTTCCCAATTGGCTTCAATGTCTGACCGCTTTAGGTGTAAAGCTGCTGCGATGTCTTCAAACTTTAGAACTTTTTTATGAATTGGTGAAAGGTATCTGATTAAGGATGGGTATCCCATGTAGCTTAGAGAATTCTTCCATTGTTGGTACCAACTGAAAGTATGGGAAGGTGAAATAATGATGCTTTAGATTAAAGAATAAGAATACGGCGCTCATCATATCTTCTTCAAAACTGGAGGTAACCAAGTGAGTAGATAACCATGCCTTTTGATGAACTGAGATTGGTCGGGAACTTTTAAGACTAACTCCTTGAGTTGAGAAGGTATACCTACGAAGTTGATTCGGATAGTCTTCCCAGAAGCCATGGCCCTACAAAACAGAGCAAAGATGAATCCCTGGGTCCTTGAAATGGTTAGAAATGATATGATGTTATGATGTCATGACGTCATGTTTAAATAGCACACACAAGAAATTCACACAATAGCCCTAGGTTTAAATCTTGCATGAGGTATAGGTGTCTACCCTTCACCGGAGCTTAAGTTAGTTCAACCTGTCCTACAATAGTAACCGGGTTCTAGGAATCTCATATCACGGATCTTTCTCACAAGCTTTATTTTAGTACGACTACCAAATGGTCGATCAAAACATCCCAAAAGTCGAATCTCAATGAGCGTAGCATTGAGTATCAACCAACCTCAGTCTGCACCAAAGTTGGGCATCTCACTACCTTCTAATGGCTAAGATGGGTCAATTAGGGTTCTAAAATTTTAGTTAGTGCTTGATGACACCACGCAGATGCCAAATATTTCCTCAACTGAACATGAGGAATATCAGGACATCCAAAGTGTCACACTAACCATAGCCATCATTTTAACCGTTTAGGTCTACGCGGAATAGTCGTGATGATCTATTGCTACTTACCTAAGGAAACCTGGATCCGGGAGTAGGATCCCCCCCATATATAATACCCAAGTACCCTTAAAAGTAAATCATATAAAGCAAACAGAAAGAGATTAAAAGTGATCTAAATTCCTAAGGTAACCTCTCTTTGGGTGTCCTCCCCAGTAGAGTCGCCAGTTCTGAAACACAGTGGGAGAACTGACTTGTTTGTTTTTCATTTTATCACAAATGTTGCGGATAGCAAGAGTCGCCACCGACTTTTATTTTATCCAATAAAGGATAGGTGAAAAGAACATGAAAGACCTTTGATAGATTCTGTGTAAGGGAGGTAATTATGAAACGGGAAGGTATTAGCACCCTTTCCATCCGTAGATATCTACGGCTCTTAATTGCTTAGCTCACTTTTGAAAATTTTCTTTCTGAGTGTGTGTGTTTGAAAATTATTATGAAAATTATTTCGCTTTGACTTCGTAATGGTTCTTGTATTAGTCCTCAAGAATTTATGCGAAGTGTTGGGAAATATTTGTTTGGAAAAATGTAACTTTGTAATGATTCTCGTTGGAATGTATACAAAGTGTTTGTTTGAAAGTATTTTGAAATATAATTGTGAGGTGTGAAAATAATTTTTTTGATTGGATTGGAGAAAGCAATTAAGAGTCTTATTACCCACTCAGATGGTCGTTTCTTGTTATTTTCCTTCTCCTTTAGGATAGCGTTATCCATACCATTAATTGGTAGGTAACCCTATCCGTTGGATATGAAGGGACAATTGTGGGGTCATCGTATGGTCATTGAAGGCAACATGTAAGGATACCTTTAGCAATTCGAAGGGACGATCATCACTTATTCGTAGGCAACAACCGAGGGACGAGATCATATATTCGTAGGCAACATCGAGGGTCATTGAGGGACTATAATCTTTGTATCAAAGGAACTATGATGATGTTATTCGTAAGTATCTTTGCTAATGGTACCCCTACGTTCGAGGGACATGACCATTTTTTATCCGAAAGACAACAAGAGAGGATACCCTAAGGGGTGCAAGTATGATAGAGTGTGTTTGATTCACATATGTTATCTTAATTAGTTGAGGTGATCTAACGGTTGATTTTAAATCTTGTCATGCAATCTTATTAGCCATACATCTAAGTAGTGTATATATGTACAAAGCATAAAGGTGCGGAAAGTAAAAGTGCAGAAAAGTAAAGTTCTAAGCTATTATAGAGCTTTGGGGAAGATACATAATAGGAGGTGCAGAAAGTAAATGTCCTAATTATCTATTACATCCCATGAGCAGATACATAACAATAAAAGGAACATGCGCGAAAAATTATACATCCTGGAAGCAGTTACAATAATATGCGCAAAATAAAATAATCAGGATAAAGAAGTAAAGTCAAGAGAAGTTTGAAAAAAGAATCAGTGAGTTTGGGGTTAGTAAAAAAGGTTTTAGGTTAGTAGACCTAATTACTATGTGAAAAAGTCGGGTGAATCGGAAAACGCTAATTCTAATTGTTTTTTAATTAATAAAAAAAATTTAATTTAAATTAAATTAATTAACCTAAATTAAACTAATTAATTAATTAAAATAAAATAAAGTTAATTTGAAAATTAATCTTAATTTTAACTAATTATTTAACCAAATTATGCTAATGGTTAATTAAAGATTAATTAGTTAATTAATTAAGAAAAAAATGGTTAGAAAATTGAAAAAGAGAGAAAATAAGAAAAAGGTTTGGGAAAAAGGTCCCTAGGAGGCTCGAACCCAGAACCATAGGATTGCCAATACCAAGCCTTGCCATCTGAGCTGCGCATTTTTGTTGTCATGGAAACCCATCCATTGGATTATATATGTATCATATGTTGCATTTTTAATTTTCAACACAAATCAAGCATGGGCCCCATGAGTATCTCTCTAGCCAATTGGATGAAGAAAAAGTGTCACGCATGAGTCAGAGATTCAATGCCAGAGTCCTTCACCGGAGCTAGGCTCCAGACATCTTCTCCGATCGTCCACAAACCTAAAAACCTACAAATGCATCAATCAATGAAAAACAAAAACCCAGATCGATTAATTTGACCCTTGCGATCATGATGGTGGGGTTATTTCGTCTTGAAACAACATGTGACTAAGGTTTCGAAACTCAACAGTTCGCTTGCCCTAACAATGAATTTTTTCGGTTTATGCACCAAACCTTTACAAACGATGGATCAAACTTGTTCTAATGAACCTCAGGAACACATTAGTGATGTTAGTTTGAATTAAAACATAAAAGAATGAAAAATACAAGTAACACAAAAAGTATGCAAGTTGAGTTCATGCATGGATCGATTCAGAGTGCTTTGGCCATGGCTTTGGACTTGTACTTACCCTACAATACCTCAGGAACACGAATCAGTGCTTGGAATTGCTTGAGAATGGCTGGAAATTGAAACTCGATGGTGCAAGTTTCTTTGATATATTTGAAGCAAAACCCTAGCTTTTTGGCTGCAAGAATTCGTGTCCTAATGATCTGAATGTCTTGTGTATATATAGGGCCAGAGAACTAGGTCAAGAGATATAAAGAAAATATATTGCATCGAATAGAAAATATTTGATTTTCCAATCTTTCAAATTTGCATCAAAAGCTTTCAACTTTGCTTCAATCTCATGCCATGCGTTTTTGCCAGCTTTCATGGACTTCCTTGGTCCTCAAGTCATACAAATAACAAGCCTAACACGCCATGCTTCTTGTTTTGCATTTTATTTTATTTAATATTGAATTTTAATGAAATAATTCAAAAATAAATTAAATAAATGGTGCAAGGGCGTGTAAATGGACTTAGAGGTCATGAGCCATCTTAGAAACAAGTTTAGACTATAAAACTTAGGCCCATTTGCAAGATTTTTAAGTTTGGTCAATATTCTCTTCATGCATTTCTTCAAATTTCCCAAAATTGCACAAGTTGTATTTTGCTCAATTTTCAACGTTTTGAAGTGCTCTTGGACTTTTTAGAAAGATCAAGATGTCCTCTAAACGCTCCTTTTGGTTTAATCTTCATTGAAGCTTCCATTTTCATGTACACTTCTTTGGAAAAAGATGACTTTTGTTGACTTTTAGAAAGACCTATAATGTCTTGATCCATAACTCTCAAATGAAGCACTTTTGGCCAAATATTGTGAGACACAAAGTTGTAGAGAATTGAATTCTCTTCAAAATGAGATTTGATGGAAAAATTTATGATAAAGTATGTGAAAGTTATGCTTGTTCAAAATTCTGTTGACTTTGTATCAAGAAACCCTGATTTAGAAACTTTGACTTTTGATCAAATTTTGAGTTTTCTTGATGAATCATGATCAACTCTTGATCAAATGATGAATGTGACTTCAAAATCTTGATGTTGACAAAAAATGATGAAGTTTAACTATATGTTGACCACCAGTTGGCTTTTTGTCCAATACAACTGATTCTCAATCATCTGAGCAATTGACTGTGCAAACTTTAGTTGCGAGGCTTGAAACTTGACATGATGATACCTCGAGACATATGAGGAGGTGTGATTATTACTTGAGGCAATATAAAGAATTTTTGATTTAGATAATCAAAACCCTAGTTGTGGGGTTGATTGTTTAGGAGAGGGCTCATATTGTCAACCTTTGAGAAATTCTTGAGTATGGAGATGTGGATTGACATGAGAAATAGGATGGCAAATTTTGGGGTATAACACGTACACATCAATAACACATGCACCTGCACAAAATACCTCTCATACAATACTCCATAAGATAAGAGCATATGAGATTTCATGTCAAATGATCAAAAAAATAAAATTTTCAGCAAAGCCCATTAGTTTAGTATGTTAGGTTTATTATAAATAGCATACTAGTCTCTCATCATTGCATACTGCAAATCCTATTTTAGGGTGAGAGGGTTATTTGTTATTCTTGTATACTTGTAATCTTATTTCAAGAGTAAGGAAAGAATAGCAGTTAATAATCAATCATTGTATTCATCGTGTTCTTCATTCTTTTTTCTACCCTAATTGTTTCTTGATCATTAAGCAACAAGTTTATATTTTGTTCTAAGGAATCTGATTCACAACATGTACCTTATCAACTCATACTATACACTTACTACCACCATCATTATCATCATCATATGGGTTCATTTAGTTTGTGAAACAATGAAGTAAAAATAAGGTGGATGAAGTTTACACAATAGCTTCATACGTTTTATATTTCTTCTAATTATATCTCAAATTAGATGAAGTTTCCTGTTGTTGTTATTTGTTCATTCACTTTTCTTTAGCCCTACAAACACCATGAAAATTATATACATGTGAAACCGCAAACTTATTTGTCAACAATACAACATATACAACAACATCATATAACAACATACAACAAGAAAAGAACAATAAATTATCTAACAAGAAAAAATAATAATAAAATCATGTGAAACATAACAACAGTATACACGAAAACGAGATAATAAGAAAAAAGAAGAATAAATTTATACAAGAAAAAAAAGAATGACGTCTATTCTGTAAAATAAGAATGTCTTTAATAAACACAAACATAACTTTTACTTTTACACACAATCAAACATAACTTTTTTATTAAAATCCATCATTTATTATCACAACTATCCAATAATTTCAATTAAAAAAGAAATTAAACTTTTAATAAATTTAAAATTTTATTTCTTCTCATTGAATATTTTAAATATATTAATATTGGTACGTATTCTCCATACTTCCTTAGAAAATCTTAAAGTTACATGATTATCTTAGATTTCAATGGTTTTAGGTATATGACTTATTTTTGGATTATCATCTGCATGTTTGAGTAGTATACCCTCAAACAACACCAATCTGAATTTTTTCTCCATCTTACACCACTCGAAATTACATTTTTATAGCTAGTTCTACATTTTTATTTGGTCATAAATAATCAATATGTTCACATTATATTATATACGAATAGAGACGAAGGATAGTAATTGTAACATTTAAATGCCACACCAAATAGTATGAAGTAACTACACAAACAATTTATTGAAATTGGTCCTCAAAGAAAAAACATGATTCTGCATTGGAGGGCCATAATAACAAGAATGCATAAAGTCCTTTTCAACCATAGGGAATCCAAAGGTGGCAAGCACATACCATATTTAATGTTTTTGTACTAGCATGATATTATATGTCGTGTATAGGGAAATAAATAAAGACCATGCATTGAAAATTTTGTTTCATAGGAATCGAAAAATAATTAATTAACATGTAAAACTATAAAGTCCTAGCATGGCTAATGTTATAGTTTTGAGAATATAGTTGTCACACTATCTCAATATGCTTCACATGATTATACCTTTGTCATGTATGAACCAATATGAGTTAATATAATGAGTTTTATTATAATATAAGGTATGCATTACATATGGAGACAACTTGACAGTTGTTCCAATGCATATTTTCGTTGTTTAATTAATTAATTATGTGTCTTTTCTCTTAAAAAATATGCGGGGCTAAGTGTTACTCATGTGACTTATGGGAAAAAATTTATTCCATTCTTCATCAATTTTGTTTATCCTCTTATATAATCATGGATAAAGTTTAGTAATAATTAAAAAAATTAAAATAGGAAAATCCTAATTCAAAGTAGAAAATCAATATTAATAGATTAAATAATATTAAAAATGATAAACGAGTATCTCTATCTTGTTTAGATTTGCCTCACAAAAATCACCAAAAATATCCGAGCATAATTGATTGTATGAGTTTAAAATTTTGATTTATTCTATAAAAAATGAGGACGGGTTAGGACGAATTCGTAGATATAACACTCTATAAATTTAAAACTTGTAAATTTTATATCAATATCAACATCCGCAAAGTCAATAAAAATGAAAGAAATCGATCAACATAATTAATATACTCAAGAATATATACCTAAAAATTTATTTGATTCTATTAAAAATATAGATCAAATGGACATTTTCATATAAGTGAACCCTATTTTCCATCCCTAAACATCATCATCATCAGAATTTAAATTCTAGTGTGTAAACTTTTAATTATTATTGTCACTTTGTAAAAAAGAGTCTACAAGCATATATAATTGAGATTTTATTGAAATCGACATGAAGCTTGCATACATTGTATTATTGTAACTTAGTAAGCACATATTTTCCTCTTTCCTTGTCAATTAATTGCACAAATTGTCATTTAGTACGTACAATTAATGAATTAAATGACAATTAATATTAAGTATGATTTTTTTAACGATAATATATATGAATTTTTTAACTAAACACCAATTAAGAAAACTTTACGAGAGTGATAGCTATAGTACTATATCCACGTGTCAATTGAAGTTACTGTACATGGATACTCGTGTACGATTCTGCATTATTTTCAACTGGGGTGTTATGGTAGGACCAGTTAGAATTAGAATAGAAGTTGTCAAATAATTGAAAAAGATAATTTTAGCCTAAGCTCCTAAGAAATATTTGCATGTGATTATGTGAATACTCATTTGTTTTCCAGCCAGAACATTTGGTGGCCTATCCTATCTTCATGTCTACCCTGAAATCTTACTTCTTTTACGTCCTATAGTGAAATGAATGATGCATATATTTATAAAATAAATAAATATAACTTTTAGTTTTTAATAAGATATTAATGATTTGTTTTAATTTTATTTTTAATTAATATCACACATATCACTTTTAATTTTATGTTTTGTTTTTGTATTATTGATAATAAAAATAATTCAATATTTTATTAAAATTAATTTGACAAAATTAACACATATTTTTTTCATTATTACTCTTTTTGTCTCATAAAAATATTTCATTTTTAATATTTATCTATTTTTAAATAGTTATTATTTAAAAATTAATAAAACATTAACTATCTTATTTTCATTAATATATTTTATATATCAAATCTAAGTTCCCCTCTACTAATTATGATTAGTAAAATATTTTAAATAAATAAGATACATTCATTAAAATTAATTTAGTGGATTGTTTTTTAAGAACCAGAACAACCTCACATAGCATGGTATTCTCCGTATCTAAATTATATGTCACATTGATAATTATACATAAATTAAAAATATAATTAATTTTATATGAAAAAAATTAAAAATAATTTTATAGAAGCATGTTTCATTAGTTAATTGTATGCTAAAAATAAATAATATTTTTAAAAGAATAAATAATGTCTTTCTGATACGATGAACCACAAAAATAATGATTTGAAATGGAAAATAGATTGAGAATGATGAGGGTTTTAGAGAAATTTTAAGGAAAGAAAGAAGGAATAGTGTTGATAAAAAATGACCATACTAATTACTATTTTAAGTAATCAGCATCGTCCACTAAATCGAAATTATACTCCTGATTATATATAAAATGTCAAAGTGACAACAAAATTCAATCTTTCCTTATTTTCTCTTTCAATCCTCGTTAAAAATGTCTCACGCATTAACATTTGTCCCATAAAAATATTTCATTTTTAATATTTATTATTTTAAAATAATTATTATTTTAAAATAATCATAACTCATTAACTATCTTATTTTCATTAATATGAAATTTCAATTCACGTCTACTAATTATGATTAATAAAATATTTTAATTAAAAAAATACACTCATTAAAAATAATTTAATGGATTGTTTCTTAAGAACTTGAACAACCTCACATAGAATAGTATTCTCCATGTCTAAATTATACGTCACATTGATAATTATACATAAATTAAAATAATTTGATATGATAAAAAAATAAATTACGAATAATTTTATAAAAGTGTGTTTCATAATTAATTGTATGCTAAAAAGAAATTTAATTTTTTTAAAAAAAAGGAATAGGATAACTAATATTTAAGAACATAGACGGAAAACACTAATAATTTACTAGCATTTCAGTCATTGTTATAAACAAATATTTTATTTTCATTCAGATTTATGGATCATTAATGATATATTTTATCTCAAATATAAATCAAATACATCAATTAAATACATAAATTATAATACCGACTAAAATGTGTATAATTTAAATAAACTATTACGTCAGTTCTTTACTATAAATTGTTTTGATATTTACAGATTAAAAATATAAATATTATTATATAAGAAAGAGAAATTATAAAAAAGAATTATAAAATTATTCTCATTAATGGTATGGAAAAATAAATCTAAAATTGACCGAAAAATAATAAATACTAGAAAAATAGTACAAATAATTTATTAATATACAACGATTTTTTTCACAGTCACTTATAATAAAATAAAATAAAAAAGAGGAGTATTTTATTAGAATGAAATATAATTTAAGATGATACATAGAGTATTTCTTATGAGTGGAGAATGACATTTTGTGAATATATGTGAAATGAATGTATGTCATTTATCTTAATAGTTAATGTGTGGTATGGCATTTACTATACCCTTACATTATTGAATTTATTGAACTATAAGTACAACTATGACCCTTATCTGACTTCATAAAATAGCTCAGATTCTTACTTCTTTTTCTATCAATGTCAAGGAGCCTAACCTTTACATAACTCAAGTTTCAATTATTATATGATCTTTTCACACCTCTCACTTACCACTACACTTGTCATAAGAGGCTTATTCAAAGATGGGGGGAAGAGTTAGTGTTAGCAAGAACAAGGAGAAAAAGTGTCCACAAAAACATGTAAAGAATTTGAAAGAGAAAGTGAGAATTCTACAAGATGAAATAAAGGAGATGATTAGTGAGAGAGAGAAAGAGAGTAGAAACTATGAGAGAGAGATAATGGTGTTTACTTTCAAGGAAGCGGATTGGAAACAAGAGATGAAGAGGATGAGAGAGGAAGTGAAGAGGTTGAGGGAGTTGGTGAAAGAGAAGGAAGAGAAGATAAGAGAGATGGAAGAAGATGGAATGGTGGAGAAGAATTGTGAGAAGGAATGGGAATTAATGGGGACTAAGCTTTTGATTCAAGAGATGAAGGAGGAGAGAGGAAGAAGAGATGAAGCTGTTGAGAAATGGAAACAACTTTATCTTACAATTAAGACTGAGTTGGATGATCTCATTCAAAGAACTTATGATGGTAAGCAAATCATGATCTCTTATTAATTATTCTTTTTAAGAATTTCTTTCAATTTATTATTTGAGTTTATCTTTAAAATCGATCAAGAGTTTTTGTAATTTTACCTTTTAAAGATGAAAAAGTAATACATTAATTATAGGTCTGAATTTGCATTTTTGCAGTTGAATATCTTTACACAAGTATTACTATCAATTGAATTAGATTAATAAAACATAAAATTCATTAAGATAGACTATAAATCAATTGAATTGGATTAATAAAACATAAAATTGATTAAGATAGACTATAGAAACATTATGTGATTTGTTAATGTGTTTACTATTTATTTCTATAAGTTTCTATTTAAAATAATCTATAATTATACTAAGAATAATTTGATTTTACTTATCTTTCATACATAATTTATACATAAATGCTTTATTTATATCTTTGATATCATTGTTATAAATAAAAATTTATTTTATAAATTTATCGAGCAATAAATATATTTAGTTTTCTCTTAAGATTTCAAACTCGAATTGTATTACTAACAATTTCTATGAAAGGTCACAATAGTTTGTGAATTATTTTTACTTTATTATTGAGAAATATTTTTACTACTAAGTTATATATAAATTATGAGATTTTTGATTTATTTGAGATTATTTATTTATTTGGAAATATATTTACAGGTGATGGTGTGTATTGGAAAACAGAGGAAAATGGCATTCAAATTGAGAATCTGAAGCATGAATTGCAAGAAAAAGAAGAAAGCATGAAAGCATTAAAAGCAAAACTAGTTTCAGTGGAGAAAGAAAGGTACAAACAAGAGAGAGAATTTGACTTGTTAAGGCAAAGTTTGAGAATCATGAATGGCAAGAAAAATTCAATTCAAACAAAAGAGAAGAAGCGTTTCAAAAGCAAATTGGGAAAATAAAATGATGCATAATTAATAATTGCATCTCCAAAATTGAACTATTTGGTTGAATAGGTGTCATTGTATACTTAGTTGGTTTGTATCTTACATGTAAAACTATTTATTTTTCTTAGTTTCTTAACCCTTTTTTCTGCGGAAAATAAGCAAGGCAATAAATAGTATGAAAAATTGATAAGTCTTTTTCTTGGACATTTAAAATGAAACAAAATATGATTTCTAAAAGATTGTTTGCTCTTTGTTTTGAGTATGGGTTACTAGGATTGTGCCCTTTCATATAGACGAATATAGATAAATAGTACTATATAGTACCTACCAATTGCAAATGAAAACTTATTTCATTAATCTCAAAAGACTACAAGAAATATATAAAAATGATCCTAAATGAATTAAAGGAATGGAGAAATAAGTTTAAATATGTAGTAGGTAGGAGATATAAAATAGTGTCACAATTTGCTTTTAGTTTTAGTTCATTATTTTCTTTGCATTATTTAAACTTAGAATCTTAATAAAAAATTAGGTTTGTATGAAATACTTATTGAGTTGTATATAGAGCTGACAAAAAGGATACGGTCTATTTGACATGTTCATTTTGCTCTCATTGCAAAAATGGACACTGTCTATTGAGCATGTTTATTTTAGTCTCATTTTTAAGGAGGTGATCAATATTTTTTTAGTGAATTTTTTAATTCACTCTATTATTTTTTTATCTACCCGTACGAAAATTTTAAATTGCTCTTGAAAATTGGAAATATATATCTGGAGCGGATCACCATCTGAAAAAATTTATACCAAACTGAAAATTAAGTTCTGCTTTTGTATCGTAACTATATTTTCAATTTAATTCATAACAGAAATCTAGAAAAATTCATTTCATTGTCTAACATAAAGATACATAATACAAACCGAAAGTTAAACATAAATCGAACATTACAAATCAATATCATGGTGGACGTTGCAGCATCCATGCAACCATTATTTTATCCACAATAACACCGGACTTTACCAACTTTCCATCTTCACCAACTACTTGTTTTGATCCCACACCAGGTTTAACCCGACTTCTCACATTTTTTGTAACATGGTACCTACAAAGTAATGCAGAAGAAGTCGGACATACGGTTGCAACGACATTCATTAGTGTCGTATCATGGTTGGTAACAATAACCTTTGGCATATCCTCTTTGTCCTTCAACGTGGACCTACACACCTCTAAAGCCCATTGAAAGTTGTCTTCTTTTTCGCACTCGAGAAATACGAAATCAACAGAGTACGTCTTCTCAGTCGATGTAACACCAACAATTTCTAACAATGGTAGCCTGTACTTGTTGGTTTTGTACGTCGAATCCATTACGAGCATGGTAGGAAACGTGTTGAACAGTTTAATTGAATCAGGATGAGTCCAATAAATGTCTCTAACAGTTACTCCATCATCCCCCTGCAGGTGCCTACAAACATAATTGTTCTCATCAAGAACTTTCAAAAGGTGTTGCATTTCGGTTCGATCCTCCTGAATGGCTAACTTTGTTTGATAGCGCTTATTGTACACTTGTTTTATATTAGAGGAGCTCTCTGGTCTTTTGCGCTTCAAGGTTGCAAAAATGTTTTTGGGAGGTACCAAATTCAAAGTCATGTCGAAAACACAAAGTTTCTCATCTGGAAATAGCCAACATGATAATGGATGAACGACCAAATTTGGAGTTAAATCATGATTGTGTTCTCCGCTAATCACATTAAACTTCCACTTATTGTTGGCCATAAGATAACCACGCAACCGAAACGGACACTCACATTTTCTTGTGTCGGTTTCCTCGCGTTTCAAATTTTGAATGCGAGTCACATATTTTCGCTTCATTCGCAAGTCACAATAACAAACATATTTCTTCTATCAGTGTCGTTATCGGACCTTTCTATCACAGTAGCAAATCCTAACCTCATTGCCTCTAAACGAATCCACTACAACATATCGTCCCATAATTCAGATTCTTGAACATTTTCAAAATGTTCACGAACATCGACCGCCTTAATTACGCGAGCTGGAACTACGACTGACGATACAATTTCGGTGAATCGAGCTTAGGAATGTTATCGGGGTGCACCATACCTATGTAACATAATAAAATCATAAATACACATATCACAGTGAAATATGCTGCATAATTTCAAAACAGAGATAAAACCGAAAATAAACTTTCGATTTATTTCAACTAAAATCGAAAATAAACTTTCGGTTTGTAAATAACCTTATTTTCAACAAAAAGTTACAGATTAATGCAGTCAATGAGGAATAAAAGGGATGATGTTTACCTGAAATTCTTCTTAATTTGTTGAACTTTTCTGATATGATAAACCAAAAAAATGTGGATTTGGAGTGGATAATGGATTGGCAACGGAGAGGGTTTTGGAGGGGTTTGAAGGAGAAAGTGTGTTATGGTGGTGATCACCATGGTTGCTGCTTATAACAATCAGCTTCGTGACAAAACCAAAAATAAACTTCTGGTTTCATACAAAATATTCAGGTGGCATATAATTCAATGTTCCCGCTTCTATGACTGGAGTTATACTTCCGGTTTCATACCGGAAGTTAATCTCCAGTATAGTTTTTTACATTTTCAGGGGTCACACTCCATTTTGATTGGTCTGAACAAAATAGGGTGCGAACCAGAAATAAATTTCCGATTTTGAGAATGATATTTTTGAATTTTCATGAGGTGCGCCCCATTTTTATGGGATAGGTTAAGAAATTCACAATTTTTTACTCATATCCTGTGACACTTTCATTTTAATTTGTCTTGTTTTTTATAGATTTTATTGGTGCATACATTAACATAAATATTTACAATTTTTAAATTAAAAAAGGTTCAGTTTCCGTGGATCCTTCCACTCCACCCTTATTCTTTTTTACAGAGCGACTCAAATTTTTAAACTCATGCCTTACATAATATCTACTTTGCTCTGCCCTGTTTTTTTTCTTCCACATAATATACCTAAACAGAGCAGAATCCCGTTTCCCACCTATTGTATAAGCACGTTAAGGAGTGGCTACAAGTGCATCTAGCACAAGTGAAATATAACATATTATAACAAACATACAATAAAAGATTGGATTTGAATGGAAACATCACAAAATATATTCCATATTTTTATAATATTATTACATGTGGTTAGATTAAATCTTAGACAATTTCTTAATCTATTTCATATATTTCTTATATACCATCGAAATTTTAAAAATATTTTTAAAAATAAAAAATATATTTCCGATACACACAAACTTATTTTATTTTTCAAATTATTTCATAAATACACTTCTGATATAAAATCGGAAATGTAATCCCGATTTTCAATCGAACTTATATAAGATCAACATATGAATTATCCACCATTTATTATATTTTCTTACCAAGGAGAATATAATTAGTAGCCACCATTTAAATATCATTGAATATTGTTGGAACCAGTGTTTTAAAAACCGGACCGGCCGATCGGACCGGTCGAACCGGGAACCGGCCAGGTAATCGGCCTGGTTCAATAGTTGGATCGGAAATGTCGTTGAATCGGTAAGAATCGGCAAGAACCGGTGAAAATCAGAAAAATTGGAAAAACCGGCGGTTTTTTAAAACCGGTGGTTCAACTGTATTTTTTAATTTTTTTATTTAAAATTTTTAAATTTTTAAAAAAATATGCAATTTAAATTTTTTATTTATTTGGATTATTTTATTAAAATATTATATTTAAATAAAAAATAAAATTAATTAATTATATTATTGAGAAAGAAAATGTTGTTGATGCGGTTGATTTTGTAGATAATTTTGATATTGAAGAAGGATATCTTAATATTAAAATAATCTTTACTCCTTGAAACTAAATAGTAGATAATAAAATTATTTTGTTATAAATTATTCAATTATACTATGTTGCAATTATACTTTGTAATTTTGTACTATTTTATTAAATATGATACTTATATTTAAAATTTAAATTTAAATTATCAAATTGTAAATTTATTTATGATATGATATTTTTAAAATATTTAAAATATTTAAAATTTAAATTTAAATTATCAAATTGTGAATTTATTTATGAAATGATATTTAAAAAAAATTAATTCTAATTATATTTTGTAGAGATTGAGTCATCTGGTTCGACAAGTTTTATACCTATATCGTTTTGTTATAAAGGCCGATTTAATCAACTGAGTTATCCGGTTTAATCCGGTTTAATCCGGTTTAGTCATGCGGTTCGACCAGTGATCCAGTGGTTCAACCAATAAACCAGTGACCTAGTACCTTCACCGATTTCATCTCCGGTCCGGTTTTTAAAACACTGGTTGGAACAATTACCAACAACATCAGGACCATTCTTCTCTTTCGTATAAAGATAGCATACCTTTCTTACTTTAACTTTGATTGAAAATCGAAAGTACATTTTCAGTTTTCTATCGAAAGTATTTATCTAGAAAAAAATAAAGAAACTAATGAATTGGTACATACCAAAAATATATTTTTGATTTTTATGAGTATTTTTGCAATTTTACGTGATGTGTAAGAAATACATAAGGTGGACTAAGAAATTGCTAAATCATTTGAGAGTTTGGAAAGGAAGATGAAAAGTGTAAAAGTGTTAAAGTCCTACATTAATTAAAAATAGATAAAATACTAGATTTACAAGAAAGATGACTCATACTCTCATTGTCTTAAGATTTTGGATAAATATATGGCATTAAGGTCTCTAGTGAATCTTGAACATTTAACTCATTGATATTTATGGGTCTCACTCCCTAGGCTCTCCAAGAAGAGAATTTTGAGAAAAAAAGATTTTGGAGGATTTATTTTTATTCAAAAATTAAAATTTTCCTATTAGAGGATGACTATAATTTTTGTTTTTACTCCTCTGTCTCATAAAAATATTATATTTAAAGAATGCGCAGTTCTTAAGAAAATTATTATATGTGTTTGTTTTAATGACAAAATTAAAGTCATTTACTAGAATACATTTATTAATTAGAGTCATTGAAATAGTTGAACAAAATGAAAGTTAATAAATATGAGTATAGTAGTGAAAAAATAATAATAAATACAACATTAAAATTATAAAGAGATAATTTTTTAAAACAAAGAAAAATACATATAAAATACTTTTTATGAGATGAAAAAGTATAGTATTTCAAAAAATAATAAATATTTGTTATCACTAATAATTTATTTTATTTATTCACTTATAACTATTTTACATTAACACTGTGTTTGTTTGAAGAAAAATGAATGAGAGAGAAGTACACAAGAGAGAGTTAAAGGAGAAATAAGATTATTTTTTTGAGTTAAAGGAGAAATAAGATTTTTTGTTTTGTTTAGAAGACAAGTGAAATAAAGAAGAGAGTTTAAAAATGGTGGCCACCATCTTTTCTTTTCTCTGCTAATTATCGAAGAAATAAGGAGGGAGAGAAAATTGTTGTCTTTCTTCCATACCTACCCTCTTTTAAATTTCGAGACTGGATCACAACAATTTTGTCCTCTACTCATATTTCACTAGTATTTAACGGATCGTCGCATGGTTATTTCAAATGTGAGAGGGGTGTTCGTCAAGGGGCCCCTCTTTCTCTTCTTCTATTCTATTTGGCGGGGGAAGTTCTTAGCTAAGGAATCTCGAATTAGATGTCTTTCGAAGCTATTAAGCTTATGCTTGGTCCAAGCAAACTTTCTTTCCCTTCCCACACACTTTACGGAGATGACATTCTTGTCTTCTGCAAAGGATCCAAATCTAACTTAAGAGCTTTGTTCTCTTTCTTTTCTTCTTATGCAAGTGCATCTGGTCAGATTTTCAGCACATTGAAATCTTCTTTATTTGTAGGAGGAATGACGAAGATCCGTTTTCAAAGCTTGCTCAATTTTACGGATATAAAGGTTCCCTTCCCTTCGTGTATCTTGGAGCTCCCATCTTCAATGAGAAGGCTAAGCCTCAATACTTTCAACATATTGTAGATAAGATTTTGGCTAAATTTTCATCTTGGAAGGGATCTCTTTTGTCCATTGTGGGTAGGGTGGTTTTTGTCGAATCGGTGATAAATTAGATGTTAACTTATACTTTTACGGTCTACTCTTAGCCAGTTTCGATAATTAAACTTTTAACCCTTGCAATAGTAGCGATATTTAATTTACCCCCCTTTTAAAAAAATTCTTTTCGACCCTTATAAAATAAAGATTCTGTTTCCAAACACCCATATTCCATGTTTGGCTGAGAAGGCATAAGAGGTGTCTGGCTTTACACCAGGCCAAAGCATTTATTATTATTATTATTATTGCCAATTAATTCTATATGTAGTTAGACGGTACATTATATATAATATAAAGTAATGGTACATTATATTTAATGATACATTTTTTCAATAATAGTATATATTATATATGTTTAATATATTAATAAATTATTTTATTTATTTATTAATAATTTATTTCAATTATTTTTTTATTTTTTATTAAATAATATTTATTACATAAAATTTATTAAATAATTAGTATTAAAAATGTTAATTAATAATTATTGAAAATGTGATTAAATTATTTTAAATAATATTTAATAATACATTATTAGTAAATATTATTTACGTAAATATTTAATAATACATTATTAATAATATATTATTTACGTAAATAATAATTAATAATTAGTAAAAATGCAATATTTTATGACATCATTATTGCATTCCTTAATTCGTAGAAACCTCAAACGACACTCAATTTAAAACGAAGGAAGTAACTAACACTACTTCAAACCTAATCTATTTTCTATTTCTTTCTCTCTTCTCACATTGTTTCTTACATCTTTATTTCTTCTCAATTTCATCACACAATTTCATCACATAGTCAAACATACCCTAAAATTATCAAAGGTCCTAAAATTGATACTAGTAGGTAGTAAATCCTACCCAAAAAACGTGAGTGGTTGATATATATGTCAGAGAAAGAAGTCACTGAAATCAACCTCATACCATCAATACAAGGTTTGACCATGAATCATCTCCTTGTGTCCCTTTTTCCTTTTAATTAAATAAATGTAATAGAATAGATGAAATCAAGAAAAATAATTATAAAAAAAAGAGTGGGAAAGCGAAAATGTTAGAGAAAGATACTGATAAAATTGTGAAGAAGAAATTGAAGAAAAACTCCAAGTCTATAAAATTTACAACTCGTTGCAACTAAATTGTTTCTTTTAACTATGAAATGGGAATCAAAAAATTAGAAAGACAAGGAAGAGGAGTCAGAAAAATTGCGGCAAACTGGTTCCGTGTTTCTTTGCAACATACTGGAATGAAGAAAAGAAAAAAGTTGTGGACCCTCCTTCCTCTCTTTTCTTTATCTCTCTTCGATGTCTCTTTCGGTAATCCAAACAAAACAAGTTTGCGCTCCAAAACCAAACGTACCTTAAACGATGGAGCTCCATCATGATCATCATCAGCCCTTTCTAAAAGTGCCATGTTTGGTTGCCTTTACTCCTATGCTTTCATGTCATCAATGAAATTTAATACTACCACCTTTCTAATGAAATTATAATCTATACTAATATATAAAGACCAAACATAAGTTTGGTGTAGTTTTTTATTTTTTAAATATATAAGTTCAAAACATTATTTTAGTGTTGTCTTTTTATTTTCTAAATATATCATGTTTTTATTTTAAATTTTAACTTCTTTTTTAATAACCGTTAAATGGCGATTTTCGTAACTCATCATTATATTTTTTATTATACTTTAAATAATTAAAATTAAATCTATACTAATATATAAAGGTAAAATATAATTTTAGTGTAATCTTTTTATTTTTCAAATATTACCTTTCAGTTTTCATTTTAAATCTCAACTTCCCTTCTAGTAACTCTTATATGACGATTTTCATAACTCATCATTACATCTTTTTATTATATTTTAAGTAACTAAAATTAAATAAAAATATGGTTAAATGTTTATTCACTTAAGCATTAAAGAAAGTGGACAGACAATGAAACTACTGGTGAAATCATCGGATAAAATATCAATGAAGTCACCATCGGACATTTTTTATTCCGCGAGAGGAAAGAAAAACATCGAGTAAACATGAGAGGGAGAAATATAGTCTTACGACCAAGAGATCGGGTAAGGGAGTCAGTTATCTGAGGGGAAGGTATTACACCCCACACGTTCGTAGACTCTACGGTATCCACTTCTACTTTCTATCTAATGGATGTGAGTATCTATTTAAAATCTATGCCTAAGGTAAAATGAATGAATGCAAAGTATTATGTACAAAAAGGAAGGTTTTTTAGTCGTGCTTGCCGCCGTTGCGAACCTTTAGTGCCTACGTACCTCATTCGTGCAATTAGGGATCAAAGCACTACGTAGTTCTCCTTAAAAATTTTGGTTGATTGCAATATTTTTTATGAGAAATTCCATTTCGCATCCTTGCGATTATGATTGCAATTCTTGCTTGGCGTTGCATCTTATCGAAAGTCTCATGCTTGGCCGCTCGCACAATTAGCAATTCGCTTGGATTTGAAAAGAAACACCCTTATCGAAAAGATTTTCATAAAAAAAAGGTCTGAAGACAAAATGATTTGAAGTTGGTGAATTGTTTTTACCTTAGCGAAAGGATTTGAGTTTATTAACATGTTTTGAGATTTGATCAAGAAAATGTTTTAGTTTTAATATGCAAAATGGGGAGAAAAACATCTAAGGGGAACTATCTAGCTCTATCCATAATGCTATCATACAAAGGTGGCCCTATGTCAAGGATGAAAAAGGAATCTCTACCTATGTTGACATGCATGGATAACTATCCTAATGTTTGTCTTGGTTGGAGAACCAGGTGATCCTAAGGGAACATGGTATATACATGCGTGAAAAGCAAACAAACAATCAACAAGTAGAATTGCCTTAACCAAGGTCTCTAAATAAACCAGAGGGGTTCCTGACATGATCTAGCAACGGAATCCCCAACATGCATCTCTATTCATACTTCTCATGGCAAGGAAAGCGATAAAAACTTACTTCTCATGCTCTCTAGAAAAGCGGTAAAAGAATGCAGTGAAAAGGATAAGAGAATACCGAACGGATAATAATCCGTGAAAGCTATAACAAATAGAAAAGAATCCGGAAAACACCATGAACTGTTGACAAGCAATAAAGAAAATCTGGTAAGCAATGCATCGAAGCATCAATAAGCATGGTCGGGATATGTAGCGTGCACATCGAATACCGATAGAAATCCTGCAAACGATAACCATCCAAACAATACAAGTAGACAAAGCACAATGTCATATGCACAAAATATAAGACATGTATCGTACACATCCGTCCGATGAGACACCTGCACCAGATAACCATCCATGGCAATGCAAGCCAATAATGTACAACGACATGTACATTGGACAAGGAATGTGTGTTGTACACATCCGAGTCAAACCCAAAAACCTGCATGAAATACATTAACCAATGTATCGAGACAAATCAAGACGGAATGTGTATCCTACACATCTGTATAATCGAAATATTTGCACAAAATACATTAACTAATATATTGGAAAACGGAATGTGTATCGTACACATCCGTGCAATATAACCTGCACAAAAATACATTAACCAATGTATAATGGCGAACATAATTTGTATCATACACATTCGTACAACATAACCTGCACCAAAAAATACATTAACCAATATATAATGGCAAACAGAATGTGTATCGTACACATTCGTACAACTAAACCTGCACGAAAATACATTAACCAATGTATAATTGCAAATGGAATTTGTATCGTACACATTCGTACAACTAAACCTGCACGAAAATACATTAACCAATGTATAATGGCGAACGAAATGCATATCGTATACATCCGTACAACTAAACATGCACGAAAATACATTAACCATTGTATAATGGCGAACATAATGCGTATCGTACACATCCATACAACAAGTACCTGCAAAAAATTAGTCATGCAAAAATATGGGCAATAGGATAAGAGATTGCGTGTCGAATACAAAATTGGATCACAAAATGACAATTCAAATGAGTTTCCGATTACATAATCAAGTGATAATTATGTAATCGGAAACTACCTCAAAGGTACCTTGCATAATCAACAAACATGTCAAAAATAACAAAGAAAACATAGGTAAGAAATAATGGAAGAAAGCTTGGAGAAATCATGGCATTTGAGCAAAGAAAAGTCAAAAAATGAGAAAATTTGACAGCATGCGTCGACCTAAGAAAATTATGCACCGACCTAAAAAATTTGTGCGTCGACTCATGAGTCAGCACATAACATCCCGAAGGTGGTTCAAAATAGAAATTTGGGAGTTTTCGTCGACCTAACTGGGTTTTGCGTCGACCTAACTGAGCTTGCGTCGACCTATGGGTCAGCACGTAACTTCTAGAACGTAGCAAAAAGTGTAGATTTTTCTAGAACTTTGAAACAACATAACTTTTGCTTCGGGAATCCGTTTCGCGTATCGTTCGAACCGTTGGAAAGCTAAAAAATAGTAGAACTTTCATGGAACAATACGAGAAACAAATTGACAAGCAATCAAACTACAAATCCCTCTCGAAGATTACGTAATCAATATATGCATTTGCAATCAATTTTTAGAGGTTTCTACAAATTGTATCGGATCTAAGGCGAAATTCACACCGATTACATAGTCACTACCACAACCTTGATAAGCCATGGTATACATTAAGCAACAATTCAATTCAAGGGGAATTTATGGCCCAATCAAACGACAAAACTATGCGTTAACATGTATCGACATGATTCAAACATTTTATCAAACACATAGTCTACACAACTTAACACATGATCTTGCACAAGCATAGTTACAAGGATACAACCACATACACATGAAAATTAAGACTTATAAACAAGCATTCGATGAACATCGACATTAAGATCTTGAATAATCACTTTTTCGAGAAGTGCTTAATTGCAAAGTGCTTTTTTAAACTATCTAATTCCGGATTTCAACAACATGTTTCAACTTGCAATTTCAATTCCTCAATTAAGCTTCGATTTGATAATCAATTCTCAAGAAAAGTGATTATTCTAAAAGAGAAAAGTGCTTAATTCACGAAATCTCACCGTAAGATCAAAGAGGAGAATTCTGATGTCGAATCGAAAACCAGAGGGGAGATAATAAGGAGAGATCCCTTTCAAGTTTTCGCGAAGCGTTTACCTTTCTCCTTTTGCGAGATAAAAAACGTTCGATGGCAACTTTATTGATATAGTTATCAGATGATGTTCTGCCGATTGTTTCAGCTGGCGACTTCACTGGGGATCGTCTAGACCTTTTTCTGGTGTCATATGTAACACCCCTTCTAATTACCCGCGATTTTATAAATAATAATCAGAGTTTTATCCACAATTAAGAGGCGTCACAATTTAAATCATAAAAATTGACCCAACAGTTGTCATGCTTTCACTGAAGAATAAATCATTAAAATAAATCATACTTAAAGTTATGTTTAACAGCGAAAATGAAACATAACAAAATCCCGAATACATCATTCAATAGTTATTCCAGGATATGTAATCAAGACACCATTCAAAACTATTAAAAATATCCATTAAAGGATTCAAGCAATCGTTTCCCCAGTGTTACATCTACCAGAGTGCGACACTGACACGCTGACTAATTAACTGACTCGACTCTAGAGCTATCCTCACCAACTCAAGCTAATCACCGGATCGAAATTGTTAAAGTAAGGGTGATATTTCAATTCAATATAACATGCATTATCGTTTTAAAATGCAACGAGAATGATCGGATCGTTAATCCATTAACCAAACACAAATCATAATCAATTCAGGCGGTTCACACAATGAACATGTATATAACAAACAATGGAAATTGCAACACTGGAATCCATCCTAGCATGTTACAATCCCATATGCAATGCGGACTCTATGCATGTGGTACCAAAACGTGAACCGAGTTCACCTCCTTTACATGTGGAAAGACAATGTAAATTGATGATTCGCCGAAACGAGTCAAGAATCCAATCCATGATTAGCCCCAACCACCGGTCAAGAATCTAGCCTCACTACCTCCGATAAGTCTATTGGCTCGCGATTCACTTCCGCACAATGGGAATGAACCAATTAAACAAATGCTCATGCATGCATCATAAAAGCATGCAACATCAATTCAACGGAATATGATAACAACATAATTCCACATAAATACCAATACCAATCTATCACATGATAACAACATAATCATGAATTAAATTATCACAAAGCATAAACATGCCAAACGCTTACTCTTCAGTCAGTAAGACTATCACCAGTATATAATAACAATAACACACGATACCAATACAATCATGAATAAACCACAAGGAAAAGAAAACATCACATGAACGTCAATCTCCATTCAACTTGTCAAACAATCTAAACCAATTCACAGATTATGATCTCAACATAATTCACTTATTGCCAATCACCAATGTATTGCATTCAATCATAATGAATAATCAACACAACATTGTAAGCATTAGTACTCATCCGATAACTCAGGCCATTCCTATTAATTTCACGTTATCCTTAATTAATCCATACTTTTCAAAATCGGAAGCTCGATTCTTTTAAAAATAATTTTGGAGAAAATAATATTTTTCCTTCCTAAAAGATAGTGATTTAGATTTAAGAAATAACGCCACTTTTCGAATTCTGGTTTAGAAAATATGAATTTTGAAGTTTAAGTATTTTTGAAAAATTGCACATGGAACCGGTTCCTACCTATACAGAACCGGTTCTGTGAAGTTTAAAATGAGCTCCTTGGTTTTGTATGGGAACCCGTTCCGACATAGACGAACCGGTTCACGAGTACAAAACCCCGTTTTGAAAATAACACTGGAACTCGGTTCCTCCCACAGAACCGGTTCCCCGACGACAATTTACGCAACTTTTGACACTTTATGCATCCTTTATCATTTCAAACTTTCCAATACGAGTTGTGACATTATGAACACCAATTTACAATCATTTTACACCATTATAACATCAAACAACATAGTTTACTCATCCCTATTAGTTATTTGACACATTAATGATCCTAATTCCATACACCGACACAAAATAGGGTTTCATTCCATAAACCTATAATCAATTTCCTAACATACCCAATTACCGGTTGATTCCCAAAACCCATAAGGCATATTAACCGAAAGAAATCACCCACCCTCGATGATTCTCGATTCCTTGGCGTCGGCTTTCCTCTCTTCTCTTCTCTTCTCTTCTCCAATTCTACGTGAAATAGTTTTCTCCAAAAAAACTCCTCTTTTCCTTCTTTTCCTTTTTATATTCCTTTTAATATTCCTTTATTTATTCCAATAAAATACAAATAAGTGGTAATTAGTAAGAGTAGAGTAATTTACTCCTCACACCCCTAATTACACCTCACACCTCCATCTCTTCTTTTCTTTAATTAATCTCATTAAATCCGAAAATATAAATAATCAAGCCTTTAATTAATTGAATAATTAAATTCCTATTTATTTAATATTTGAATTAAATCGGGGTGTCACAACTCTCCCCCACTAAAAGAGTTTTCGTCCTCGAAAACATACCTTAGACGAAAAGTTCGGGATACGAGTCCTTCATCTGACTCTCCAGTTTCAAGTTACATTTCCTTCATTTGGTCCTCCCAAGCTACTCTCACGATGCTATCTCTTTACCACGGTTGCTTCACTTTCCGATCCTCAATTCTCGCGCTTGATCAAATTATCCCGCTGCATCATCACACGAATCTCATGAGACGGATCCATGATGTACCTCCTCTGAGATACATGGAAAACATCATTCAAATTATAGCGGCGGCGGTAAAGCAATCGATAAGCAACTTTCCCAACTCTCTTGGTAATCGAAGCAGACCAATAAAGCGAGTCAACTTCTTGACTTCAAGCTCGACCAATACCGATCATCGAGTAACTCGCATGAACACGTGGTCTCCTTCATTAAACTCAAGATCCTTCCTCCTCTTATCATGATGACTTTTCGGCGACTACGAAAGCTCTCATCTTCTCTGAATCACCTTGACCTTTTCGAGTTTGTTGGACAATCTACGGTCCATTCACTTTCTTCAGATTCGTACCAACACAACGGCGTCCGACACCTCCTACCATACAATGCTTCAAACGGAGCCATACCGATGCTCGAATGAAAACTATCATTGTAGGTAAACTCTATCAACGGAAATAGCTATCCCAAGCTCCACCTTTCTCTAACACACAAGCCCTCAACAAATCTTCTAACGACTGAATCGTCCTCTTGATCGACCACATGCATGGGATGATATGCGGAACTCAATCTTAACTTAGTACCCAGAGCTTCCTGCAATCCTGTCCAGAACTTAGACGTAACCCTCGGATCTCGATCCGACACAATGCTAGACGGAATACCATGCAAACTTGCAATCCTCTCAACATACAGTTCCGCCAACCTCTCCATCGGATAATCCATTCTTATCGGAATAAAGTGAGCAGACTTTGTCAATCGGTCGATAATAACCCAAATAGAATCACAATTCTTCGCTGTCCGCGGCAAACCAGACAGAAAATCCATAGAAATGTCATCCCATTTCCACTCCGGTACAAACAACGGTTCCATCAATCCCGACGGCTTTTGATGTTCAATCTTTGATTTCTGACAAACCAAACACGCATACACAAACTCGGCAATTTCCCCTTTCATTCCAGGCCACCAAAATAATTCCTTCAAATCATGATACATCTTAGTAGCACCGGGATGAATACTATACCCACTACGGTGTCCTTCTTCCAAGATACTCTTTCTAATCTCAACAACATCCGGAACACACTCTCATCACCATCGTTTCTCATCAATTGGAACTCACCTCCTTGACCTTGGTTAATCAATGTCAGCTTCAACATGCCCAATTTCACACTATCCGGAGTAGTTTTACATACCAAACTTAAGTCTCTGAATTGTTCCACTAAATCCAATTCACGAACCATTAACATCGACATATGCAAGGACTTCCTACGCGCATACGCCGGCGTTTGCCTTACCGGGATGGTAATTCAAACCGAAATCATAATCCTTGAGAATTCTAACCACCTTCTCCTCATATTCAACTCTTTCGGTCAAAAGATACTTGCTCTTATGATCCTTTGAACACTTCAAACCGTGAACCATACGGATAATGCCTCCATAATTTCAAAACAAACACGGTACCAACTCTAAATCATGAGTCGGATAATTCCCTTCATGAATCTTCAATGTCTTGAAGCATAAGCCACAACCTGCCTATCCTGTATCAACACACCACCTAAACCCATCAATGTGGCAATACACACAACAAGGGACCCGGATTCGGCAAAATTAAAATCGAGCACTAGTCAACCTCCTCTTCCACTCTTGGAATCCTTCCTCACAATCGAATCCCAAAACAATACACTTGGTTTTACAAATCTATTTCTCGAGCACCTTCCAATAGCTTCTTCAATTTTCTATATCTAAAGTTGGCGTCTTGCGGTGTCATAGAAATAAGTTTTGTACCGAGCGACATTAACAACGACTCCGACTCTCCTCAACCATCACTACATGATAAATAAATTACTTACAGGTGATGGAACCATTTTAAAACAAAGTTCATCACATTATCTTTCCAACACTTCAAACGAAACTCAAATCAGACATCCAAACTCAAATTATGGATTCTACAAGTTTTGAAAAATGTCTTGGAAATCAATTCCTGTGATAGGTAATCGATTTCTCACCTTGTGAGTGAAAAATCCCAAAACATCATAGAATGCAAAATTTGAGATTCTAACTTCAACATACCGCACACATCATTCACCATGATTAATTGCGTCAAGTTACAATTCAATAACCAATTCACATCATTGCATACTTTATATCAACCATTGACACGACACATTAATCTTTTCAAGAGCACAAAGAGGTAACTCACGACAACTTCACGATCAACCGAAAGTGTTGCAACATTCCAACCACGACTTCATCTTCTAAGTCATCCTTCTTAATTACCAAATATTTTCTAGGCCAAGAATATGCATTGACTCTTCAAAATGATCCATAATCACTTGGTTTAACTTCAAACATTCAACCCAAGGATAGCCTCAAGCTAATCCAACATCTTATTCAATTGATGAGTCGCTATTATTCCCAGGGAACATTAGAACTCACACCTAACTGGGACACCATTATCCATACCACCGTCCTAAATGCAGTCTTCTGAATATCCTCCGCCTTAACACGAATTTGATGATATCCAGACCTCAGATCAATTTTACTAAATACACAAGCTCCAACTAACTGATCCATCAAATCATCAATCCTCGACAATGGATACCGATTCTTGATCGTCACTTTATTCAATTTCCTGTAGTCAACACACAATCTCATTGTACCTTCCTTCTTCTTAACTAACAACACCGGCGCACCCCACGGCGAAACACTAGGATAAATAAACTTCTTCTCTAGTAACTCTTCCAACTGTTCCTTCTCGGACAACTCGGATGTCGACATGTGATCTGGCGCCATCGACACGGACTAGTTCCAGGAATTAAATCTATAGCAAACTCCACTTCTCTCTCAGGTGGTAGCTCACTAACATCTTCGGAAACACCTCTGGAAATTCATCCACCACTGGCAATCCAACTTACTCGGAACAATCTCAAAACAATTCTTCACTACCGGTAATTCATCGCTCTTAGATTTTCCTTTCACTTCCGTCGAAGAATACAACATAAACACCACACCATCATTAACAACTACGTAACTCTGATCATCCATCTTAATTCATTGTCCTTATTAGAGTCTTCGTCTACTCATATGGTTCACAAGCTTCTACCACACTTCATTCATATTCATCACTTTATGCCCCATTTAGATAGTAAGACAATTGTATACCATCCAATACGATTCCGTCTACTATCAACAAGAGATTAAGGGTGATCAAGTCCTCAATTTGTCGATAGACATCCGATAATCACACTGGAGTATAAACCATCATTACCAACACTTCCTGTTCTCAGAATCGTACTTGCCTCTTTGCACTTCCAACTATGACTCACGTCCAAACGATTCCAACAACTCTAACCCCTCTTGCACTGTCTTCTCAAGCAGTACCTCGTACCAATGACTTAGAATCGGAACATATCCGGGAAGCATCTCTTCTCCCCCATTTAGTTTCACACTACTCCTGCAATAATCGAACAGAAAGGCAACAAGTACCGACAATGTTGCACACACTTGTCGCGTACAAAGGAATAATGACATTAAGACACTGGTCACAACGACCGACTATGCTCTGATACCACTATTGTAACACCCCTTCTAATTACCCGCGATTTTATAAATAATAATCAGAGTTTTATCCACAATTAAGAGGCGTCACAATTTAAATCATAAAAATTGACCCAACAATTGTCATGCTTTCACTGAAGAATAAATCATTAAAATAAATCATACTTAAAGTTATGTTTAACAGCGGAAATGAAACATAACAAAATCCCGAATACATCATTCAGTAGTTATTCCAAGATATGTAATCAAGACACCATTCAAAACTATTAAAAATATCCATTAAAGGATTCAAGCAACCGTTTCCCCAGTGTTACATCTACCAGAGCGCGACACTGACACGCGGACTAATTAACTGACTCGACTCTAGAGCTATCCTCACCAACTCAAGCCTAATCACTGGATCGAAATTGTTAAAGTAAGGGTGAGATTTCAATTCAATATAACATGCATTATCGTTTTAAATGCAGCAGAATGATCGGATCGTTAATCCATTAACCAAACACAAATCATAATCAATTCACAGGTTCACACAATGAACATGTATATACCAAACAATGGAAATTGCAACTGGAATCCATCCTAGCATGTTACAATCCCATATGCAATGCGACTCTATGCATGTGGTACCAAAGCGTGAACCGAGTTCACCCACGCTCCGTTTACATGTGGAAAGCGGTGTAAATCCATGATTCGCCCGAACAGAGTCAAGAATCCAATCCATGATTCGCCCCAACCACCGGGTCAAGAATCTAGCCTCACTACCTCAAACCGGTAAGTCTATTGGTTACGCGGTTCACTTCCGCACAATGGGAATGAACCAATTAAACAAATGCTCATGCATGCATCATAAAAGCATGCAACATCAATTCAACGGAATATGATAACAACATAATTCCACATAAATACCAATACCAATCTATCACATGATAACAACATAATCATGAATTAAATTATCACAAAGCATAAACATGTCAAACGCTTACTCTTCAGTCAGTAAGACTATCACCAGTATATAATAACAATAACACACGATACCAATACAATCATGAATAAACCACAAGGAAAAAGAAAACATCACATGAACGTCAATCTCCATTCAACTTGTCAAACAATCTAAACCAATTCACAGATTATGATCTCAACATAATTCACTTATTGCCAATCACCAATGTATTGCATTCAATCATAATGAATAATCAACACAACATTGTAAGCATTAGTACTCATCCGATAACTCAGGCCATTCCTATTAATTTCACGTTATCCTTAATTAATCCATACTTTTCAAAATCGGAAGCTCGATTCTTTTAAAAATAATTTTGGAGAAAATAATATTTTTCCTTCCTAAAAGATAGTGATTTAGATTTAAGAAATAACGCCGAAAACGACACTCGAATCGGAGTTACGGTTTAGAAAATATGAATTTTTGAAGTTTAAGTATTTTTGAAAAATTGCACATGGAATCCGGTTCCTACCTATACAGGAACCGGTTCCTGTGAAGTTTAAAAATGAGCTCCCTGGTTTTTGTATGGGAACCCGGTTCCGACATAGACAGGAACCGGTTCCTGAGTACAAAAACCCCCAATTTTTGAAAAATAACACTGGGAACTCGGTTCCTCCCCACAGGGAACCGGTTCCCACGACCTGCAACAACAATTTCTACAACTTTTGACAGCTTTATGCATCCTTTATCATTTCCAAACTTTCCAATACGAGTTGTGACATTATAAACACCAATTTACAATCATTTTACACCATTATAACATCAAACAACATAGTTTACTCATCCCTATTAGTTATTTGACACATTAATGATCCTAATTCCATACACCGACACAAAATAGGGTTTCATTCCATAAACCTATAATCAATTTCCTAACATACTCAATTACCCGGTTGATTCCCAAAACCCATAAGGCATATTAACCGAAAGAAATCACCCCTTACCTCGCGATGATTCTCGATTCCTTCGGCGTCGGCTTTCCTCTCCTCTCTTCTCTTCTCTTCTCCAATCCTACGTGAAATAGTTTTCTCCAAAAAAACTCCTCTTTTCCTTCTTTTCCTTTTTATATTCCTTTTAATATTCCTTTATTTATTCCAATAAAATACAAATAAGTGGTAATTAGTAAGAGTAGAGTAATTTACTCCTCACACCCCTAATTACACCTCACACCTCCATCTCTTCTTTTCTTTAATTAATCTCATTAAATCCGAAAATATAAATAATCAAGCCTTTAATTAATTGAATAATTAAATTCCTATTTATTTAATATTTGAATTAAATCGGGGTGTCACATCATACCCCAAAATTTTCCCTCCTACTTCTCAAGACAATTCACATCTCCATACTTAAGTATTTCACAAGGGTTGATCAAACAAACCATCTTCTAAGCAATCAATCCAAACTAGGGTTTTGCTCCTCTCAAGTCAAAATGGATTTCCAATGCTTCAAGTGGCCATCATACCTCATCATATGCTTCAAGGGATCACCATGTCAAGTTTCAAGCCTTACAAGTCAAATTTGCTCATCCAATTGCTCAGATGGTTGAAAATCAACTATATTGGACAGAAAGTCAACTGTGGTCAACATACAGTCAAACTTCATAATTTTTTATCAACATCAATATTTTGAAGTAATATTCATCATTTGATCAAGGTTTGACCATGATTCCTCAAGGAAAGTCAAGATTTGATCAAAAGTCAAAGATTATAAATTAGGGTTTTTCAAACAAAAGTCAACAGAACTTTGAGCAGACATAACTTCCACATACTTTATCATAAATTTTTCCACCAAAGATCATTTTGAAGGGAATTCAATTCTCTACAACTTCATGTCTCACAAGCTTTGGCAAAAAATGCTTCATTTGGAAGTTATGGATCAAAATATTAAAGGTCCTTTTAAAAGTCAATAAAAAGTCATCTTTTTGCAAAAACGTGTTCATGAAGATGAAACTAAAAGGAGTGTTTATAGGACATCTTGAGCTTTCTAAAAAGTCCAAGAACAATAAAGAAATGTTTAAAATTGAGCAAGATACAAATTGTGCAAGTTTGACATTTTTGAGGAAGTGCACAAAGGAAAATACCTAGCAAATGCAAATATTCTTCAAATGGGCTTAAGTTTTCATGATCCATACTTATTCTTGAGAATATCCACGACCCCTAAGTCCATTTACACGCCTCCTTTCCATTTATTTAATTTATTTTGGAATTAAATCATTTAAATTTAATTTAAATAAAATAAAATGCAAGGAGCAAGGTTATGACAAGTTGGGCTTAGTTTCTACTTGTCTTGAGGTCCAAGATAACCCATGCAAGCTGTCAAATTCGTGCAAGATGCTACAAGGAAGGAAAAATAAATTTTGGCAAGATTTGATAAACATTTACAAGAGAATATTTTTGCATTCAAGACAATATATTTTCTCATTATTATTGATCAAATCTTTTGCTCTATATACACATTACAAGACCATAAGCCAGGAGAAAAAAGAGAGAACAAATCCTTGCCTCCACAAGCAACCTTAATTCTCCAAAAAGTCAAAGAAACTTGTATTTTTGAGTTTCAATCTCTAACCTCTTTCCAGCAATTCCAAGCACACAAGCGTGCTCCTGAGGTAATACTGAGTAAGTATACATCATTATCCGTGGCCAAGCATGCTTGAATCGTGCATACCATGAACATCCGCTTACATATTTTTCATGAATTCGTATCTCTATTTCAATCGAAGTAGTGGTGAAAAGACTCTTGTTTTTCCACTTAAGTTGGATATGAACTTCCTCAGGAAATTTATTTTACCCAGCAAAGAATGAAGCTCTTTTTTGGTCAACGGAGGTTTGACGTCCATGATGGCTTTGGTTTTGCTTTGATATAGTTCTATGCCTTTTTTTGCACCACAAAGACAATAAAATCACCTGCATGCACACAAAAAGCACACTTTAATGGATTCATTTTCAATCTATATTGCCTCATTCTTTCAAACGATTTTCGCAGATATTGCAGATGCATCAATTTATTGTTCGACTTTATTACATTATCATCAATATAAACTTGCATAAAATCTTCAATAAAATCATGGAACATAGAGTTCATTACCCTTTGATATGTTGCTTCGACATTTTTCAGGCCGAATGGTATGACCACTCATTCATATGTTCATAATGCTCCTGGGCAACGAAATTCTGTCTTCGTCACATCTTCATCTGCAATAAAAATTTGGTTATAACCAACATAACCATCAAGCATACTTAAATATCCAAAACCAGCGGCAGAATCGACAAACATTTCTGCCACATGCATAGCATATTCATCTTTAAGAGTGGCAACATTTAAATCTCTAAAATTAATGCACACTCTTAATTTTCCATTTTTCTTTATGACTGACACAATATTTATCAACCATTCGACGTACCTTGCATTTCTTATAAACCTGCTCTTGAGGAGTCTTTCGACTTCCTCCTTGATCTTCGACATTATTGCTGGAGCAAAACGTCGAGGTGTTTGCTTTACTGGCTTTTTTTCATCTTTTATTGGCAATTTCAATCCGACCAAATCCTTTATTAAACCTGGCATTTCATTATAATCTCAAGCAAAACAATTTTAAATTCTTTCAATAAAGATATTACCTCGGATTTCAGGTTTTGGTCGATATTGGCGCTGTTATAAGTTGGTCTTTTATCACCCTTTTCTCCAAGATCTATTTCTTATAAAGGGTCTTGTGACTGCATATTTTCAAGCGTCATAGGCTCATCATCATATATGCAGTCGAAACGCTTCTCATTGACGTATTCTTTTATTATATTTTTATTTGGCGGTTTTGGCTCAATAGCCAAAATGACATCTCCCTCCAGAATTTGTATTTTATTGGCTTCAACATCCATGTTTTCTTTAGCTTCTAGTGCCGAATTTATTTTGTTTTCGGCACTATACGCCGAAATCCTCCTCAGAGATTCAAGCTCAAACATCATTGTCACTGATGTCTCCCAAGCCTGTCAGCCAATTTTCAACATATGGATGCTCTAAGGGTTCCGCATCCCATATGAAACCATGGGTTTCATGTAGTTTTAAGGAAACAAACTCCTCATCTAAATTGGCATATAGTTCCTCTGCAGGTTGGAAAGGAGAAATGTTAGCCAACTTTTTATCGAACTCCTTCCCGATATTATTTACATCGGCCATGAAGTACCCTTGATCGGCCTCAAAATTCTCCACTATACCATCTTCTCGCCATATTATTAAACGTTGATGCATGGAAGACGGCACAACTCCTCTCCATGAAGCCATTCTCTACCAGCCAACAGATTATAACTTGGCTTTCCTTTGATTACCATAAATATGGTCGGCCTTGTCACTGAGCCGACAGTTATGTCTACCTGAATCACTCCCACATTGTTTCTGGTTCGACCTTCGTAGTCTGATAAGACCACGTTATGGGACCTGATATTGGTGTCGAACTTACCGATTTTCTTCAAGATATGGTACGACATGATATTGACAGTCGCGCCACAATCTACCAACACCTTGTTGATATTAGTTCCTTCGACTTTAGCTCTGATCAACAGAGGCTTGAGGTGGCTTCTCATAGCCATGTCAGGCCTTTTGAAGAAGGCATCTTGGTTCTCAATGGAACCATTGTTCATGATAAAGTAGCAAGTTGGCTTATGTAAATCCATTTCCTTAGCATCGACATCAGTAGATTCTTCCACCTCTGTCGGACAATCATACTCCACAGGGAGAATTGACACCACATTAACCAAGATGTCGAGACTTTCTTCTGAGTTAGAAGAAAAATCATCAATTTACTCTTTAGAACATTTGGGAACATGTCGGTTTACAAACTCTTTGATTTGTACTTTGATAGCAGGGTCGACTTTTACCCTGTATTACTTCTGGTTTATCACTTTGTTTGTAGCAACCTGTAGAGCAACAATTGCGGCTTGTCTTTCAGCCTGCTTTTTGCGTTGTAAACGCCTCTATTGAGTTCTGCTCATGGATTATTTCCAATATAATTCTCATATATGTGGCTATTCCTCTCTAATATAAATTCGTGTTGGTAACTCATAGACGACTTTCCGATTTTACCTCGAGGCTTAATCCATGTGTCTCTAGGAGCAGCAGCAAAAGGGATGAAACTCTTTGGCCTTTCTTGAGAGTTCCATATGTTTCTCCTAGGATCCCTTGGGTTAGGGAATATTTGATTGTGGACTTTGGATTTTCCATTCCCTAATTGTAGCTTTTGAAAATTCTCAGCAACAACTTTGTCAGTCACAACCCCGCACCTACGGCACAAACAAACTGTCGAGTCCTTGTTTTTGCAGCGGTACAGGAAATCTATCAAGTGCTCATCTGGCCTAGGGTAGATATAAGCTTTAGCTAAGCCGACATCAACATTCTCCCCTGTACTCTCTTCGACTATGTCAGCTGGAAATTCATTAATCTCGACCAAATTAATCTTAACAGGTTCAGCGAAGAGAGCCTCCTCCTGACTAAGAGGATCAGTATCAGTTTTCATCTTTATGGCAGCGAGTTTCAAAAGACCCTCTTGTAGCGATTTCTAAACAAGGTCCCTGAAAAGAAAACATTGAGAGGTTGTGTGACCAAGATAATTATGATATTTACAAAAACCTCTTTTCTATCATTGTTCTAATGGTGACATTTTAGCATTAGGAGGTACTAAAATTTGACCATCTTTAACTAACAAATCAAAAATTTCTTCACATTTAGAAAATCAAATGTATAAGATTTTGCAGGACATTTAGAATTGTTTTCGACAACAACATTTTCCCTTTAGAAGGAAACAAAGATTTACATTCATACGCAGACCTTGGCTTCATTTCAGCCACATCGACATCTTCCTCAGTCGGCGAGATATAGTCGACCTCGTATATGGGATTTGTATCATCATAATCTATATAGGCTACTTTTTCTTTCTTAGCCTTAGTATGCCTAACCTATTCTAGACATAGACGCTCAAGATGTTGAACCCTATCAGCTAGTTGTGACATACTCTTAACAAAAGTTGGGTCGATTTTCTTTCTAATAGAATAATCTAACCCTCCAGCAGCCATTTGAACAAGTTCATGTTCTGGCACTTGAGTAAAATATCTCGCCTTTAATGACCTAACTAGATTTAAATAATCATCTATGGTCTCAGCAAATCTCCTCTTAATATTTGATAACTCGACCAAACTAATTTTTGAATGTCCTTCATAAAATTGTTCATGAAATAATTTTTCCAACTTAGTTCATGAATCAATTGAATTAAGAGGTAATGTGGTAAACCACGTGAAGGCTTCCTTAGTGAGAGACGAAGGGAAATGCTTTACCCTTAGGTTCTCATTATTCGACATATCACCAGATTCTGTTAAATACCTAGCAATATGTTCAACTGTCGATTCCCTAGATTCTCCCCCAAACTTAGTATATTTAGGAATTTTCCACCCTCTAGGGTTTTCAGTCTGTAAAATGTACTCAGACAAATGGGACGAATATGTTGGTCTTTGGAGTGTGGTATTCATACCGTTCCTATCCATAATTCTCTCAACAATGGTAGTTAGATTATTTTTGACAGCTAGATCTTCCTGTCGAATTTGATCAAGAATTTGATCAGCCTCTTGTTGTCGATTAACTAATACCCTAGGGGGTTCGAAAACAACATTTCTACGAGGCCCTACAACTTGTCCTTGATGGACAGTTCCATCTTCTATTTCCCCCATGTCTACTTGACCAGAGGGATCTAATCGAACAGGTGGCGCCTGTTGAACAGGCGCTGGGGGAGCACCCAAAAAATTACACAGACGTGTTAATTGGGCAATCACCTGTCGATTCGTTTCAGCGGACTCTCTATTAGTCTCATCCGACTCTTGCACCATGGGGTTAAATACATTATCCATTTAGTTAGTCAACATATTAACTAACTCATGATTGCTATCATCCATTTGCTGCCTCAACACTGCTACTGAAGTATTAGTTAGAGGTGACACTAGTTATTGGGTAGGCATTCCCCTATTTCCTCCTGCTGCATATCCTTGTAAAGGCAAATTCATGTTTTGCACGTTATTTGACACTACTGATGCATTTGAAGTCGACTAATATCCTGACATTAAGGAATACAACATTCCATAAGGGTGTTAACAATACCAAATCGAGGTATCGCTGTGTTCGGAATGACATTCGTAGCCACCATAGGCCCAAGACTCACCGGTGTGGTATGGGGAATAGGTATTGATACTGATGTAATCGACCCTGATACAATTGTGTTGTTTAGTGGGGGAAATAACGCAACTTGAGTAATTACTGGGTCAGATGTATCTAAAGTACGTGATGTAATTTCATCCATGTTCAAAGTAGTGTTAGACATCGTAGGTGTACATCTCCTAGTTTATGGTTTATTATACTCTTTAGTTAAGCTTCCACTTCTAAGTCTCATACACTTATGATATCTAACTATAAAAACTTAGCACTGATCCCACTAGGCGTGCCAATTTGTTTACTGTGGAAAATGGTAAACAACCGCTGGTCCTCAAAAAGTCCTAAAACTAAGGGTCACTCGCAAGATCGATCGGTAGATCTTAAGACATGTGCTAAGATTTTTGAAATTGTACTGATTCTGTCTAAATCCTTGCCTAGGAAATGCTTTCCTAAGACTAAGGGAATAAGTACAATGGCTTCCCACACAATAGTTCAGGTTCGACCGATAGGTAACTCGTGACCGACGGAGACAAAAACCTAAATAACTTGACATATCTGAGTATTCACTATGATTTTGACCTACTATGGTGACTCGTGACCGACAGAAGACTGTGAATTCAGGTCTGTTCTAAACGAAATAAGGGTCGATCGGCTATTTTGTTAACTCGAAACTTGTAACAAGAAGAGCATCAACATACACGAAGATACAATGTGATTGCCGAAAAGTAGATAGAATGCAAGTAAAAGCTTCAAGGAAAACAACTGAAATTTAAAGATTTTGCATTAAAATAAAGGTGGTGATTCACGTTTATCAAACACTTTCGCAACTCTTTCTTCCTGACGCTCAGAATTGGGCAGATTTTTGGCAAGTATTTTGAGTATACAAGTGAACACACTAAATTTACACTGAGATGACTTATTTATAGTGTTTACAACATAACTGCCTAAAAGCATCTACAGATGATATTTAAAACTTGAAGAAACCGCCTCACTGTATTTCGCCACCTGTTTGGAGCTTAAGCAACACATGAAGCTTTTGATAACTGCCCACAATTTTGAAGTTTGAATCTTCCCGCTTCTGGCCTCTAATAGTAAACCGATCCCAGCTTTGACGCTTTCTTTTAACAAGAGAAAAATAATGAAATTTCTCTAAGTCTATAATTCTTTATTATCGACTAGGCTCAACTTCGACTACTTCCTTCGCTATTTAATATTTGGTCGAATCGACTAAATTCCACGCTTTATCCATCTGGTCGACATACCTCTTCTTCGACATCTTTGTCTTAGCATTTTTTCTTGGTCATGAATTTCAATCTTCTGGAGAACCTTTATCTTTAAGGATCGACCCTTAGTGTACAAGGACATCTGCATTTAATACATACCTTTGAATACCTTAAGAAATTTTAGTGTAACAGGGTGTTGATAGGTCTCTTGACCAAATCCACCAAGAAAGTTGATTGATTTTGACGAAGTTAGACCGAATAAATTCATCTGATACAAAATAAACTTGAAAATTACTTATTCTTTACCATATTATTTTTCTTTTGTCCCGACTCGAAAAAAGTGATCAATTGGTGGCATGAACTTTAATGTTCTAACATAAGCCCCAAAAGATGACTTGAGATTTGATCTTGGTTCAACACTTTTGTCACTTGTCGTGTGGTCGCGTTGATTTCTAATCAAGCTTCTAGCAAGTTTCCACTAACCTTGTCCATTTGAAATTCTCAATCATCTTTGATCAAGTGATGTGATAATTCCAAAACCAGTGATATACTTGACAAAAAACAATTGAAACTTGTCGTGTGGTCGTGTTGATTCTATCAAGCTTCTGGCAAGTCTTCATGCGTAATTTTCAAGATGGTCACCTTGCTGAAGCCTAGCAATTAACAATTCGATGATATACTTGACAAGTTTCAAGATGATCATCTTGCTAACCTTTATTAAATGCTTTTTATTTTCTGCTCTTTACTTTCTGCAATTTATTTTTATGCTCTTTATTTTTATGCACCTTCAATTTTAACATTTATATTTCATGTCATTCTTTTTTTGCTCACTTGAGCATTTTATTTTCTTGTCATTTTTCCTTTTCTCACTTGAGCATTTTACTTTCTTGTTATTTTGAATCTTCTCACTTGAGCTTTATTTTTATTTTCCAAAATATCTAATAATTCAACTTGAACATAAAAAACTTTTAATTGGACTTGGTTACTATCCTTGTGCTTGGAGCTTGATCTTTGGACTTAGAATTAGGACTTCTACCTCAACTTGGAGATTTTTGTGCCCTTGGTGTTATTTTGTCTTTTCTGGTTATTATCTTTTATGCAGGTTATTTCGTTATACTCGATCAAGAGTGGATTTCCTTCAAATACAGACGTTACTCTGCCCATTTTTATCAAGACAAGAGTTCACCTAAAAGCATTGATTTATATGAAGCTTGGTTTTTTTGTCTGGTTATTTGTTGTTTATGTGGTAATCTAAAGGATGGGATACGGTATTGGCTCTTGATGTCAAGTACTAGCCTTCTCACCCGGTTAGATCTTTCTTTACCTTTACCTTTTACTTTATGCACTTAAGTTAACCTCTTCATCTCCTCCCCCATTCTTTAATTTTCAAAATCTTCCCTTTTTTTCAAAGGATTCTTGTTTTCAAAACTCGAACTGCTTTCAAAAAAAAACTTGGACTTAGGTCCATGTATTTTTCAAACTTATTTTCTTAATAAACTTTTAATTCATGTAATAATACTTTGACTTTTCTTTTTCATAAGACTAAAAAACACCTAACCTCATTCAAACTTTTTGAGCTCTTTGTGGCTTTTCTAAACTAACATTTTCTTAAACTCAACCAACACACAATTTTGGTCTTTTTTAGCCAAACTACTTGGTTTTGATTTCAACATTGCACATTGTTAGTATGTAGGCCTGGAACTCATTGGAAGTTCTATAATACCAAAAATTATAAAAATACTTCTTGCCCCCTCCCCCCCGCCACCATCCATTTTGTACATACACTCTCTTTTTTAGCACACATATACAAATTTTCAAAAAAGGTTCGTGCGGAGTACCGCAGATGCTTTGGGTGCCTAACACCTTCCCTTTGCACAACTAACCCCCGGTCTCAGATCTCTGATCTTTTTGTTAGGATAAAATAAAAGCGCGATGGCGACTCTTTTGTTACTTTTTGAGTTAAGTCAATTCAATGGCTTATACTCACAGTTTTTGCCGCTGCACATGGTGAACATTGGGTGAGTGGAGCTGAACAACTTGATTTTATGGGCCACATTGTCATAGGAAAATGGAGCTAGTAAGTATGGTAGTGGTTGATGCACATCTCTGAAATGACAGTTGATGGAAATGCCATGATGACTATGATGTTAGTGATCTACATCAAATAATGTGAAAGAAAAGTCGAAAATCTCTCCATCTCCCTCCGGTCGAAAGAGACATTTTGGAGGGAAATTTGTTAGCTGAGATTTTTAAAAAACCTCAAATTCCATCTTAGCCAAGGAGAAGAGGAGAAAACTTTGGACAAAGGGTTTGGTGAGGTTCAAGAGCATGGTCAACACGCATGCACACGATATTTCGACGTAGAAATGGCGAATTAAGATGTCGAAGCTTAGCTTGGAGATGGGTTATGGATTTAGTATTTTTTTTCCAATTGACAAGTATGTACATTTCGACCAAAGTAGTTGACTTGAACCAAGTAGTTGAAATGAACATGAGTGTTTGACTAACCACTTTTTGGTCTTATTCGTATTAGAAAGATATGTGGAAGCAGTTCACGAAGAGGCATGCAATGAAGAATGTGATACTTAATGAAGAAAAGTCCACCTTTAAGAAGTTATTTTTATTTCAGTATAAATAGTAGTTTTAATAAGTGAATCAGGGTGTCAAATTTACTATCAAACTCTCAAAAATCAGAGTATAAAGCAAAGAGAGAAATGAGTTCCAAGAGTGCAATGTACATTTTGATCACCAATTTCCATTTATGCTAAGATTTACTTTCAATTTTACTTTATGCTTTTGTGTTCTTCATTGTCATAGATGTCGAAGCTTAGCTTGGAGATGGGTTATGGATTTAGTATTTTTTCCAATTGACAAGTATGGACATTTCGACCAAAGTAGTTGATTTGAACCAAGTAGTTGAAATGAACATGAGTGTTTGACTAACCACTTTTTGGTCTTATTCGTATTAGAAAGATATGTGGAAGCAGTTCACAAAGAGGCATGCAATGAAGAATGTGACACTTAATGAAGAAAAGTCCACCTTTAAGAAGTTATTTTTATTTCAGTATAAATAGTAGTTTAATAAGTGAATTGGGGTGTCAAATTTACTATCAAACTCTCAAAAATCAGAGTATAAAGCAAAGAGAGAAATGAGTTCCAAGAGTGCAATGTACATTTTGATCACCAATTTCCATTTATGCTAAGATTTACTTTCAATTTTACTTTATGTTTTTGTGTTCTTCATTGTCAAACTCTTTATATTTTCAATCGGAATTGTATTTAACTTGATTTTACTTTCACAACTTGATTTCAACCATTTTTGAAATCACTCACACTCTTACAATTGACACTTTCTTTGAAAAACTTCACTCACATTATTTTGAGACCCTCTAGTCGGTCTCGCGAGTAATTTTTAATAAGAGATAGTAGTGTTTATCAAATTTCAGGGTAAACACTCATCTATTTCTTTATAGGTGGAATTTCTTTATGGCCGGGCAGGAAGATTGTACCTTGGGATGGACATATTATGTCAGTTACTGGAGTGCAACAAGGTAACCCGTTAGGGCCGTTCCTTTTTTCTCTATGTCATATCCATACATTCATCATATTAGAGATAATGTATCACTGAACTATTATTTAGCCTAAGAATATGTTAACCTAGTAATACAGAGAAAGTAGTTATTTAATTTTTCGCAAGACTTGCTCGGATACATTTTGTAAGTCTAAGAGTGCCTAAGAGGGGTGAATTAGGTATATAAAAATTTATTTGGTTTTATGAGAATACGTGTAGTAATTTTTGTGGTTAAGTGTTTGAAGGTTTTTGACTATATCTTATCTTTTCTGAATTATGGTGATGAAAACGATAAAAGCGGAAAAGTAAAGAACACGGCGATATATCCTGGTTCCCCTCACAATCCGAGAGTACTCCAGTCCCCTTTCCAACACAAAAGAGATTTCACTATAGTTTAGAATGATTGTACAGCCTATGCTTACTATCTAACCTATAGGGTGACCAAAGGTTCTTAACACCTTTAAGGTCAAACAAACACTAATGTGAATGAAGAACAATCCTCTTCAAATCACAACACTTACTTCCAACAATCCTGGATAGTAAGGGAATATTTTCCTTTTGTAATACAATAGTTTATTTGAAAGAGATGGAGAGCAATATCAATCTTTGATTGATCTTCTTCTTCAAGAAAGAAACAATTCTCAAGCAATGATTATATATGTTCACAAATGAATGTATGAAACTTGTAATGATTTCTTAATGAAAATATATATGGCAAGTTTCACAAAAATTATGATTTGTAAGAACACTTGAAAGTTTGTAAGATGATGAAAATTTGAATGATGAAAATTGTTAATTGAAGAAGGTAATTTGAATTTGAAAAATCTGCACTATTTATAATGTCACAAATACCTCTTCATTCATGCCATTTGATATGAAAAGATGCAATGCAATCATGAATGAATACCATTTGAATTATGTTCAAAAAACAAAAGAAAATCATCTTGGTTCATTGGGAAGTTCCACCTGCGAACCGGTTCCTAGTGAACGTTATAACCCAGAATTCAAAAATAACACGCAGGAACCGGTTCCCCTATAGGTACAACCCGGTTCCTGGTACAAATTCCAGGGAGGTGCTTTTTGAACAAGTTTGGAACCCGGTTCTCTGTTAGGTCAGAACCGGTTCCTAAAAGTTTATTTTCAAAAATTCTTTTTGAAAAAGATTTCAAACATAGTTTTTCTAATTGTTAAAAATGTGGGATATGTATATGATTATGAATGCATATTTGTGAACATCTATATTCAAGTTAAGAATTATTTATACCTTTTGACATTGTTGTTTCTTTAATAATTCTTCTTCTAATCTTCAAGACTTGTAACAAGGTTTTATATGATATTGATATACTTTTTGCACATCCTTTTGAATGTTGATATCCATGTTGTCTTCATCAAAACCAAGACTTTAAACATGACTTGAGAAGCTTGCAATTACACATTTGAGAACACATAATTCATTGTCAACAGATTTAGACTTCAAATATCAAAATGATTTTATTTGAGATGTCCTATTTAGTGTTAGGATCAAAGTTCTATAGTGTTTGAGTATGTAGCAGCGAATGTTTAGAATTCTAAGTAGAATATATATTTATAGAGGGTTAGGGGCTCTCATATTTATTCCCGTTGTAGTTTTGATGAAGACCTTGACCTCGTATAACCAGTATACCCTCCTCTCCATGTGCCTTTAAGAACAGCAATTTTGAAATCCACCTTGTACACCCCATTTTGATTCTAGACCAAAGCACATGCAACAAAGTCACAAGTGAGGTCCATAGCAAAAAGCATTTGGTTTACATTTTAATTATAATTATGAGGATGAAAGAAGAAGAAAAAGCCTAGCTACCTCGTATGAATATGAACTATGAAGTATGATTGGATTCCCTTTATTCCAATATAAAGTAGTACTATCATAGGTAAAATTGTTATTTTTCATTACCTCTTTTTGTTTGTGTTTGAATGTTTCCTGTATGTCACGTTGTTGTGACCATTTTGAGTAAGATAGGTTAGATAAAAATCTAATCAAATGATTCTTTAGAACAGTTAAGGCATGCTTGTACACAATTATTGAAAGAGAGAATACAAATTCCAACACTCTTTCTCGAAGTTGATAGATTCTGTTTATTTTAGGACCCATGGTGATGAAAAAAGAGACAATATATATTAATTGTCTTTGATTTTACGTGAACTATCAAATTAATCATATCATATCATAAGTTAAAAGAAAATGCTAAGCCGAGTAATTCGTTGCAAAACTGACTAATATGCACTAACATTATGTTACTTATTCTTAATGGATTGTGTCAATTAGGACTTTAAGTTAATATATATATATATATATATATATATATATATATATATATATATATATATATATATATATATATATATATATATATATATATATATATATATATATATATATATATATATATATATATATATATATATATATATATATATATATATATATTAAATGACGTATGATGAGAAAAAATAAAATATTTGAATTAATAGATGATATCTTATATTTTCAAAGAGAATAGATGTTTTTTCTTTTATGTAGAGAATTGATGTATCTTTACATGAACTAAAGTGGGGATTTATATTAGGAAAAAATTTACCTACAATTTTATAGATGTGATTTTTATTATTTTTTAACGAAGATGTGGCAAGTATGTTTAATATTTTTTGAGAGTGAAAAAAATTATAAATGTATAAGAGAAATTATATATTTATCATATTTTTATTGAAAAATAGTAAAAATCAATTGTATCTAAATTTTCTTCTTTATACTATTAAAATTATAATTATTAAATGAATGTAATAATTTATATTATTATTTTAAGAATGTGTTTGGATTGACGGTGGACAAAATTGATTATAGTAGAAATGAGTTTAATAGAATTGATTTTAACAAAATTGAGTTTAGTTTGATTGATTTATGTTTGAATACATTTAAGAAAAGCCAAACACCTCAAAATTACTAAAAATTAATTAAATATCTTTAGAATTGATTTTGTGTCTTTCAAAAGCAGAACCAAACAACACTAAGTTGACATTTACTATTTTAAGTTGACAATAATTCACAATACTATTTTAAGTTGACATTTTAGATAAATAATTCTAAATAATAATAAATTATTTTATTATTTATTATAATATTCCCTTTCGAAATATTTATCATGATACTTCATTGAAGTTTTGCCGAGGAAAATTTTATGGAAATTTATGTTGCCTCGTTAAAAATTTTGATAAGAAAAATTTGTTGGAATAAAATCTTAATAAGAGAAAAAGAGTATTAGATTATGCTTCTCTTAATTATAACACATTTACTTCTTTTTCAAAAATCTCGAAGGTGACACTTTTCAATACTTTGTACCTGTTTCTTGAAAATTGATGTAAGGAGTGCATTTGAAAGAGATATGGCACATTATCGCACAAATGAATGTATTGAATATTATTTTTTTGTGTTTATCAAATTTTTGTGTGAATGCGAAGAACTTTAGACGAGTATGTTTGATTTTGTCACTTTTGATGTAATTTTTTTCATCTGAGTAACACATGTTACATTGTTTCCATAAGATAAAAACATTATGGTTGAAATAACCATTCTAAAAGGTATGTTCCATAAAAAATCTCTAACTCAATTTTCGGGGTTCGAAAACTTTGGTGTAGGTTGTTGCAATTTTGCATACATTAGAAGAATAAGCGGTTTTGTTGAGTGTAGAGATTGATGGAACAATTGTGAAAGTTGAGTGAGTGTGTAGAATGGAAGGTAGGTGGGGGTTGAGGAAAAGAGAATGGTGGTAGTGGTGGAGTAGATAAGTGAACATTGGATATACTCCTTCTTGTGTAGGGTAAGGGAAACATGTAGAGGTAATTCATCTTGGTCCCAATTCCTCGTTTCATGAACATTCTAAGCATAATGTAATTGAATGTCATGTTTGGTGCAAGAAAATTCATATAGTAGTCATAACAGAAACCATATCATAATTAAGTTATAAAAACACTTCATAAAAGTATCTTACAAATAAACCAGTTTCAACTTAACATCACTGTTGTTGCTACTTGGTTCATTTCATTCCTTGACAACATTAACAACATGCACCCTCAACATTTCAACACTTCCATCTTCTTGCACCACAACTTCACACAAGCATATATCCTTCTCTGTAATCTTGCTCTTTCTACAAAAATCTTCCCACCCCTGCACAAACACTCGCCCATCTCTCCACGTTCGTATTTTGCCTCTCTTTTCAATATGTTCCCTGTTGATTTGTGGCAACATGTGGTGATATGCAGCTATTTCATTTCCTTCAACATCCTGTCATAACGAAAAGGATCAACGCAGACCGATCACCAAATCCTCAACCCAACTGGAATTATCATACCTTGCAGTGACAACATACAAGAGTGATATTTTTTGTGAAGCAAAGGCATAGATCCTGACTCACATTTTTCGGAATATACTGCAAAAACCAACTCGTTTGTAAGGAAATGATAATGGACATAATCAGAGTAGAGTATATAAAGAACTGTACCAACTCATTGGGTCTGTAATAAACATATCTTGTTAAAAAGAACGGATTTCCCTGCTGAATATACATTTCAGCATCGATTTCCATGTCTTCGAGTTTTGTTACTGCAGCAGAACTGCTTCCAATGCACCCTAAAACATAATAGATCAACAAATATATCTTCTCTCATATACAAACAAACAAGCAAAAAGTGTTTATTTTCCAGTAAGATATATGAAAACTTACAAGGATTGCAGGATCTGCAATGTCGATAATCATTCTCATTCTCACCATTCACTTTATCATTTACCTTCTCCTTTTCACACATTGATGATAGTTCGAGGATTTTGAACTTGAATACATTGTTTTCAACATGCGTGAAAACAATGTAGTCATTGTCCTCTAAATAATTTTCTTCTTTGAACCCTTTCCAGCCATCATCAAAATAAAGCTCGTGACCGATACTAAGGGCTTTGATATACCAATCTCTACCTCGGTGATTTCTTAGGATAAAATCCGGCATTACAGTCTTTTTTGAATGCAGAAGGTTCACAAAAGCATTTGGGATAAGCTGCAATAGATTAATAAAAGTGATAAAGTTTTGGTTCTTTGCATATCCAAAACAAAATATAAAAGCATTAATAAAGATAAGAAAATACCATTCTCTCATGATCCTTCTCTACGAGGAAGACTTTGAAGAAATCAGGGTACTCTTTCACCATCTTTACTTCTTTCTACTTTCTATACTTCTTTTGAAATGTTGTACAAGTTGCAATGCTAAAGGGTTGGTTTTTGAGAAACTTAGTGGAGAAGGATGTTATTATTATCTTTTTGTATAGAAAAATGTTGCTATTATTAATTTTTCTTCCTTAATTGTTTGTTTTCTTGAAACGATTAAAGGTTAGTGAAGGTGTATTTGTGCTTCTGTTTATGGCATTTAATAATGTGCAATGCAGGAGCAAAAATAGTAATATGGTAGATATGTGTCAGTGGTCCTTGTTATAGAAGAATTGTATTATAATTTGTTTGATGATTCATTTTGAAATGTTGAGTTTTGCTTTATTTGATGCTAAAAGAAGGAAGGAGTGTATGTTCACATTATTTACCGGACTTGGGCTTTTCATTTGGTGCGATACTTAGAAAATATTTGGTGCGATAACCCTTAACATTTATTTTCCTACCCTTATATAAATTTTATTAAAAGTAGACAAATGTGAAAAATAATTGATTTTCAAAACTCTCTTGTAAAGTTTTCGGTACACAAATAAAATTTAAAAATATTTTAAAAAATAACTTTCAGAAACACCTTTGTAAAGTTCTCCAGTATACAAAATATAAATTAATGCAAAAAAAAAAAACTTTTAGAACACTTTTGAAAAGTGTTCCGGTACACAAAATTAAGTTAACGTTATAAATGACTTCTGAAACACTTTTGCAATGTTTTCTGATATATAAAATAAAAGTTAAAAATATTAAAAAGTAAAATAATAATTTAGTTAAAATATACAAGGGTAGAGTTGGTATTTTTTTATAAAATGTAGGTGTATGGGGATAAAGGTAGGGGTACGAGGTAAACAATTTGTTACTTATTGTTGGCTTGTTAAAGCCTTTTGAAAAATTTAATTTTGTAACTCTTTCGCGCATGAACTATTACTGATCGGTGATCGATGGATATAGATCGCAACGATAGACTTGAACTTCTGGTACCATGTAATATGGAATGAACTACTAGGTTAATAGACCAACGCCCATAATATTAGAGTAAGATGAAGTAATTAGATTTGAATTTAGATATACTGGAGAAATGGCGCGTCTTCCTTTAATATAGTAGGGCATTTATGAAGGTGTGAAGAAAACACAAGAAAAAGGGGGTTTGAATTGGGTTTTCCACTCTTGAATAATTTTTGTATCTTATCAATGTTGCGATAAGTGAGGTTCTTGAAAAAGGTTTCAGAAGCATATATGATAACAATAAACAAAAATATGGAACACATGATTTTATCCTGGTTCACTTGAGAAGTTCTCAAGCTAGTCCAGTCCACCTTACCAAGGTGATTTTGCCTTGAACTCAAGGTCTTAATCCATTATAACCAACTTGATTACATTCTTCACAGACAATTGTAGTGACTAACATCCACTAAGACATCGATCTTAGTATACTCAAAGCTTTTGACCTAACCGACCCTTTGAAGAACACAATACCTTCTAAAGCTTCTAACCTCCCTGGTCCTTTAGAAGAATTTCTTACCACCTTCCTAAAGCTTCTGACCTACTTGGTCCTTTAGAAAGAACACAATACTTTCTAAAGCTTCTGACCTACCCGATCCTTTAGAAGAATTGTTTAACACCTTCCTAAAGCTTCTGACCTACTCGATCCTTTAGAAGTTACAAACTATTGTTTACTTTTATAATGTATGCTCACCAAATAGTGCTTCTACATAAGCATATGTAAACTCAATTAAGTACATCAGAAGATCCTAATACACACTAAAGATTATTACATTGTTTGCAGCTTTAATGTATGATCTTCTTTTCTTCAAGTAACTCCTTCACGGACAATAACCCAAAGCACTTGAATTGCTGAAATCTTCTTCTCCACAAGCTTCTAAGAGCTTGATAGAACTTGATATAGTACATAGAAGAGTTTCTCCTTATTGCTTCACTTTAGAAAAGTTTGGACAACAACCCTTGTTCCATAATGTCTTAAAGCAAAATACCCATGTTGTGGATCTTCAAATGGAGCTTCCATGATCATCTTCGTTGTCTTTTGTAGCTTAATAAACTTCTTGGAAGCATGTGAAATTAAGCACAGTGTGAATCAATGATTTGTCGATTTGAGATTATCAAGTAATATGATTCAAGACTACATGTTATTCTACATGTTATTCTTGTTGTTGATATCCTGCTTGATAATTTTGTTGCTTTTCATCAATGATAATTTTCATTATTGTAGCATTTTAGCACTCAGCAACAACAACTCAAACTTATGATGCTTCCCTTTATATAGCCAGTCAATATAAATTCATTGGCCATTTGAAAAAGAGATCCGTTACAAAATAGTACTTCCATGTCCTCTTCTTTTCCACAATTTACGCTAGTAGAGAGAAGTGGAATAAAGCCTTTTCGGACTATGTACTATTTGTAATACGTTAACATTATCTTCTAACCTTTTGTACTTCAGAGGCTTCTACGAGCATGAGTAAGAAGAGAGAACATAACTTTTGGTTATTCAAAACTTCAAGTATTTAGAGTCTTCAGATTTTCGTCTTCAGATTTTCGTCTTCAGAGTCCTTAGCACTTAGTCATGAAAACCTTGTATCACATCTAAGGTTAAAAGAGCTTCAAGTCTTAAGAGTCTTAAGAACTTCGTCTTCAAAGTCTGCACTTGGTCTTAGAACCTTGTATCACATCTAAGGTCAGAAGAGCTTTAAGTATTCAGAGCTACATTTTCAGAGTCTTTAGCACTTGGTCCTTAGAATCCTTTGTCTTCTGAAACTTGAGTCTTCGGCATCTTGGGCTATGTTCACTCATAACTTCTTTCTTGATATTTTTAGACTGGTTTCTTTATACTTACATATCAGAGTACTATGCTTTAGAGCCTTCTGAAGCTTTCCGTGCTACTTGTTCATTAGAACCTCTATAGCTTAGAAGTAGAGCATTTTCTCTTCTAATGTCTTGGCCACACCATTAATCAGAAGTAGAACCTGTTTGTTTATTCTTAAAAATACAACAAACATTAGAGTATCAGAATTGTTCACACAAACATACTCTTCTCTCTCCAGTCTAGGGTGAGGGCTTTGCTATGTTTGTCTTCTTCTATCAGATGTTGTTTAACTTAAGTGAAAAGTTACGATGCGACGTCATTTTCATGGGGAATTCATGCCTTAAATGTTCATCGTACTCTAGATGTCTTTTCATGTGATTTATCATGATGATCTTATGAAACTAGATTACTCGAGTGTTTTTATGAGGAAATTTGGACCATTGGTAGTGCATATTTCTTTTCTCTCAATGAGACATCATATGTTTTTCAGAATTGCTATATGGTTTTGTTGATCATTACCCTTTTATTTTATTTTTTCATATGCATTCTTTACAACATACCATTCTTCTTGGCTAATTGAAGTGGTACCCTCCATGCATCAAAACTCGAAGGGGGATAATTATGTTTCATGGGTAGTTCCTAAAAGATACCCAACTATTTCTATCTTTGCTCGCAAATGTAGTCTTAAAATGTTTTTTTTGAAGTGAGTCCTTCTTCTAATTGGGGCGTACTCATCCCTGAAGAAGACAAAAATATCTATAGTGAATATAAAGAGCCATTTATCCACTTTTATGAGTGTATCTTTTCGATTTTAGGTCTCTAATTTTCTTTCAATGATTTCAAAGTTGAAGTTCTGAACCATTTGATGTTTGCCCCATCACAACTGAACCTTGAGTGTTGGTCCTTCATCAAAGTCTTCCAATACTGGAGTGGCTATTTGGGAGGAAATCGATCTTTGTCACTATTCTTCCATCTTTTCAAGGTCTATTATTGTACGAAAAATCGTGCACATGGCCAAGGCTTAATTACACTAATCATGTTACCCGTTATTTCGAATGTATTTTGTTGGTGGGATACATTTTGAAGATTAGATATTTTTGGTTACTCCTCTCAACAAGGAGGCTAATGCGAAGATCTATGCCATATAGACTGAACTTGAGTACTGATGTGCGAGTTTATTACGTAAGATCTAGAGCCAAAGTCATTTTTTAACAAGGATCAGGTCATATGTCAACAAGGATGATGACCTGTTCTAAGAGAATATTTAATCACATTCATCAAAGAATTGAGTTATGCCACGGGTGTCATATGTTAGGAGGAAGCCTCAAGAAAATGTTTGAAGTGGATCATCAAAACTCATATCTTGATGGATGCTAATAAAAAGGATGATCCCTCAAGGAAGATGTTTGCCATTTTTTGGTAAGTTTCCCACCATTTTTATATTATTTTACTTATCATCTTTGTGTGCAATATTTGTTGATGATTTACCATTGCTAGATGTAGTGTAAGGGAGTAATTCGACAAATGAATAGGGAAAATCGAGTTATCTTGGTTATGTCCTGCACTTCAAATGCTCCCACTTTTGGATGAGAATATGGAGTAAGAAAATAGTCTAGAGGGGGAGGGGAGGGTGAATAGACTAAATCAAAAACTCAACTGATTTTCCCGATATAGATTGTCGTAGGTTTTTCGAAGTTACGCGCGGAAGATTTAGAGAAAATAAGAGAATTATATTTGTATTGAAATTTGATCACGTTAACACTTAATCACTTCACAAATGCCAAAGATGGTTTTATGATGATACACAAAGGGATTCAATTGATAGCAATTGTATATTTATCGATATGTGATTATACATTAATTCAATTTCAATGAATTCTAATATAATCACCACTAAAGCTCGATTATGTTTCAATTCTAACAAACCCTAACCTTGCGTATTAAAGCGCTACCAAATGAATAAAAAATAAACTACTCTAAGAATTAAAAAAACCTAATCATGCAATATCCTACGAAAATTAAATTCAAGAGAGAGAGAGAGAGAGTATGATTTATAGTGCTTCAGTGTTCGTCCTCGCTTTCCCTATGTGCAGTCTTCAATAGTGTCCCATTGAAACATATATTGTTCCTTTTATTTTGACAAGTATTTCAAGAGTTCACAGAATCACTAATCCACAATGTTGTACCCCAATTTTTGCCCCTAATATTTTATAAAACTTCATACCATTACATTACACAAAGATCACAAATGGTCTCTCTCTCTCTCTCTCTCTCTCTCTCTCTCTCTCTCTCTCTCTCTCTCTCTCTCTCTCTCTATCTTTGAGTTTTCCCCTAGGAGATCACCAAGAACCCTGTGAATGTGTGTGATGATTTATACTTGGATAACTTTGATATGTGTACACTTTTCTCTCTAAATGTTGTAGGTGAATGGTGCACACGTTTATTATTCAAGGAGTCAATATGTTCATGTGTTTATTTTCATGCATTCTCTCCTTAATCCTCAAGACTTTGAAAGTATTGTCTCTCATTGAAGACTTATATTGTCATCAACTATGGTCTCTTATCTTGAGTATATGATTCATTCTTAAAAGATATCATCAAACTTGAATAATTCTCCATTCTATGACCATCCATCTTGAAATTAGGGTTTTGGACTTTTAAGGACCATATCTTGGTGTTTGTATGAAGTTTGTGGATAATTTCAAGGCCCTTTGATTCTTAAAATGACTTCTAATATGAATATTATTTGATATAAGAAGTTTAATTGATGAGAAGATTGTTTTGGAGGTCTATGGTTGCCAACTCTCTAGATTGGAGGTCTATGAAGTCAAAAGATTACAAGTCTTCGATGAATTTCTCAATTTTTGGTCAATCAACTTCAAGCGATCATATCTTAATCATCATTTATCACATTGAGGTCATTATTTTTGCACAACAATCTTGAAGATGTGAAATTTATCTCCATATATGTTTTGATGATTGAAAGTGTTTGGAAGTTTCTTGAAGAAATCAAAAGATTATAGGTCATTTCACAAATTTTCTTCAATTTCATTAGGCCATAACTTTCTCAATTTTTGGAGTTTTTGGATGATTCTTTTTGCCAAATGTTCCTTGAGAGGTCTACTTCATTTCATCTTTGAAAGTCAAGAGCAAATTTTGAGTGGAAGAGCTAGTTTGAAGGAAAAAGCATTATAGGTCATTTTTAGAAAGTGTGGCATGCTTGACCAAGGCCTGGCCTAAAAATTAGTGTTTTTCCATGAATCCTAAAGGCTATATCTCTCAGATCAAGCATCCATTGGGATTTATTCTTTTTTCATTGTGTTCTACCCTATGAATACTTCATTTGGATCAAGGAAAATCGGAAAATGCACGAGGGAATTTGATTTGGCCTCAGTTCAAAGTTCGTGCCAAAATCTTTTTCGAGCACACCATCAGTTTGTGCATTTTGCGCTACCAATCATTTTTAAGCCAAAATTAAGCTTTGTTTTCATGACTAATCATGTTCAGAAGTTGCCTAGAGTTAATTAGTACCTTGAAACACAAGTTTTGGCTAAGTTTTGATGCACATGAGGTCACACTTCCTTCGTGCACACACCTTGCACGATTTCGCTCTAAATCTCACAATTCCTTCTCATTCTCATCACTATTCACTTTCCTATAAATAGAGGACCATTCCTCACTCATTTCATCAAGCTTTGATAGCCAGAAAATCGCTGCCAAACTCTCTTCAAACATCACATTTCTGCAACTTCGAATTCGTGTTTAGACCACGTCCAGTTTGAAATTAACCCTTAATTCTTCTTCCTTGAGCCTCACTAAAGCTAACAGAACAAAAATCGTGCCCTTAAGTTCCCTGAACCGTGTTATCCAAGTCCAATTCCAGAGCTCTGAAAGTGAACTTTGTTCAGGTAGAAATCTCCATCAAATGAATGCCTAACTTGTTCTCCTCATCTCCCTGATCCTTGTGATCTTCACCATTTGCGTTTTCATCAAGTTTTGACTGACAATTTCATCAAACTCTTATTCGCTATTATTTGAGTTTTTTCCAAATTTCTCTTCACTCAGTTTAAATAAAATTTTCACGAGCATGTGGTTAAGATCGTCTTGAAGAGACGAATTCAAGGATATCACTCATGTGTATTGATTTTACAATTTGAGGAAAACGAGTTTGAGAGGGTTAGAGGTTGAAGACGACCTACATGTCCGTCTTCAACCAATGATAGGCAGCCATGTAATATTTTCAAATTCAATCTGGTGATAACGCCTTACCATGCACGCGTCTCTGGAGCCTTTGGATCTGATTACTTTTATTAGTCAGTATTGATCCAACGCGTGACATTTTTCCTTGTTTTATTTTTTATTTATTTTCCGATCCGGTGTTAAAACCAAGGAGGTCCATATCAAGCACAGCGCGCCATGTCCATTGGATGTGATTACTAATGTGTTTTGACTATGATCAGATGGTCCATATTTTTTGGTTTTTTATTTTTATTTTATGATTTTATTTTAAATGTTTTAAACAAAAAATCATATAAAATTCATTTTTGACTCAAAAATTATGAAAACATCCACAAAAATATTTTGAAATATTATCTTTCTGATTTTTATATTTTCATAATTTTATTTTTAGTTTTGGTATTTTTTATAATTTTTCTCTTTTATTTGATGTTTTAATTGTTTTAAAATACTTTTTGACATTTTAAAACTCTGGAAAAAATATGGAAGGATCCAATGGTCATTTGAAAAAATATTGGAGACCTCATTTTATTTTTATTTCTGATTTTACTATTTATTTTGTTGCTATTTTTGGGTTATTTCAGCTTTTATTTTATTTTCTAAAAATATTTCCTGACTTTAAAAAATTCTAAAGTTTTTTGTCAATACTTGTTGAACTCTGTTTGACTTTGAGTAATTTTCTTGAAATTTTATTTTGATGAAAATATACTATTAATGTATTTCGTCAATAAAGTCCAATTAAATAACCTAATTTCAAAAATTACTTTTAATCCTTTCTATTTGATTTTTATTTTCATTTTATTTTGCTGACTTTTGAATTTATTTTGGAGCAACATCAATGGAATTTGGATGTTAATAGGTCTCCTGGCCAAATCCACCAAGAAAGTTGATTGATTTTGATGAAGTTAGCCCGACATAAATTCATCTGATGCAAAATAAACTTGGAAATTATTTCTTCTTCTCCATCTTATCTTATTTTTCTTTTGTTCCGACTTGGAAAAAGTGATCAATTGGTGGAATGAACTCTAATGTTCAAACATAAGCCCCAAAAGATGACTTGAGCTTTGATCTTGGTTCAATACTTGTGGCGCTTGTCGTGTGGTCGCGTTGATTTCTAATCAAGTTTCTAGAAAGTTTCCACTAACCTTGTCCATTTGAAATTATCAATCATCTTTGATCAAGTGATGTAATAATTCCAAAACCGATGATATACTTGACAAAAAAAAATGGAAACTTGTTGTGTGGTTGCGTTGATTCTATCAAGCTTCTGGCAGGTCTTCATGCATAAGTTTCAAGATGATCACCTTGCTGACGATTAATTACTAACAATTCGATGATATACTTGACAAGCTTCAAGATGGTCATCTTGCTAACCTTTATTAATTGCCTTTTATTTTATGCTCTTTACTTTCTGCTTTTACTTTTATGCTCTTTACTTGTATGCACTTTAATTTTAGCATTTACATTTCATGTCATTTTTTCTTTGCTCACTTGAGCATTTTATTTTTTTATTATTTTGAATTTTCTCACTTGAGCTTTATTTTTCTTTTCCAAAATACCTAATAATTCAACTTAAACATAAAAAACTTTTAATTGGACTTGGTTACTATCATTATGTTCGGAGTTTGATCTTTGGACTTAGCATTAGGATCCCTACCTTATCTTGGAGATTTTTGTGCCCTTGGTGTTATTCTGTCTTGTCTGGTTATTATCTTTGTATGCAGGTTATTCTATTATACTCGATTAAGAGTGGATTTCCTCCAAATACAGTCGTTACTCTGTCTGTTTTTCTTCTTGAGACAAGAATTCATCTGAGGCATTGATTTATCTAAAGCTTGGTTTTTTTGTCTGGTTATTTGTTGCTTATGTTGTAGTCCAAAGGATGGGATATGGTATTGGCTCTTGATGTCAAGTACTAATTTTCTCATCCAGTTAGATTTTTCCTTACCCTTACCTTTTATTTTATGCACTTAGGTTAACCTCTTCATCTCTTCCCCATTCTTTAATTTTCAAAATCTTCCCTCTAAAACCACCCAACTAAACTTTCGACTGATAGGGGATATCAATGGAGTCGCCATCGAACATTTTTTATCTCACGGAGGAGAAAGGAAAACATCGAGTAAACCTAATGGGGAAGAAACCACGGTATCACGACTGAGAGATCTAGGTAAGGGAGTTTGTTATGCAAGGGGAAGGGATTAGCACTCCCCATGCCTGTAGTACTCTGTGTCATCCACTTCTATTTTCTATCTAAGGGGTGTGTTGTATCTACCTATTGCTCAATCGCTACAATGCATGTACAAGAAAAGGAAAATAAAGAAACCACGGGGGAAATAAGGAAGTTCTTACAAGTTGTGCTCGATCGAGCCCCATGACAAGATGCCTACGTATTCCCTTGTGCAATGGGAAAGTCAGAGCGCCATAGTCCGGCTCACTTGTTTTGGTGGGTTTTGTGTTTTTTACTTATGAAAAGGTTTTAAACACAAAAAGGAAAAGGCGCTCGAAGGCGAAAAAGAGTTTGTCTTGATTGGTTGTTTTTACCTTTATGAAAGGAGTTCAAAGCATTATTAAGTGTTTTTGTTTTCAAAAGAAAAGAAAGAAAGTTTTAGTTTTAATTACATGCGAGGATGCAAAAAGATAGAAACAAAACAAAAGGGATACTAACTAGTACTAGCCCTAATGTTGTCATGCAAAGATTGGACCTATGGTTGAATATAAGAGGAGTCTCTACCAATGTAAACATGCAAATGATGTAAATCCTAATGTCTAGGCTCGAGAGCTATCCTAACCGAGCGGTCCTAAGGGAAATCTATCCTATATTCGTCTTGGTTGTAGAACCAAGGGATGCAAAGGGATGAAGCAATCAAGTGCTTTAGTAGAAGCACACGAACAATGCAATGCACAAACAAATGTCAAAGAAGTGCAGGAAAATGAGGAAGTCTCATAGCCTACAACAGTAAGCCGACGTCCAGAAGCAACCAGGAGCTAACACATTCTGATTCCCGTGAATCGTATCACCGCATGACATGAATTGTCAAGTGTGAAGAGAAAATGATGCGAGTTCAACAGTAAATGCAAACCCTAGGAAAGCATGGAGAGTCAGAATAGGGAACTCTTGCCACTTTATTACTATTGACTCGATAAAGGAATCAAAACCATTTGCGTGTGTTGATCTGACACGGACTAGAACTGTGTAGGGGTCGATTGCGGACCCTTTCTGCGTGTCCATCATATCATCATCATATAGCAAGAAATATAAAAAGCGGGACTTTGCTTGGTGGTGCCATGTCAGGTTGCCTAATCACTCTTGACCTATGCAAACCAAACACAATTAGCACACTGAAGCGCCCTAAAAGGGTCTTTAAATAAACTAGAGGGGTTCCTGAACATGCTCCAACTATGGAAGCCCCATCATGCATCTCTATTCGTACTTCTCATGGCAGAAGAAAGCTGTAAAACCCCACTTCTCATGATCTCTAGGAAAGTTGTAAAGAATGCAGATAAACAAGGGATAACTAGTACCAAACGGATAAACAATCCGAAGAGCACTGCAAGCTAAATACACTCCGAAAAACTTCAAGTATTGCATCCAAGAAATAAGAGTAAACCGGTGAGAAATGCTTAAGGCATAAATAGCATAGACGGAATACGCGCTCATGCGTATCCGAAGCAATAACACCTGCAAGAGAGGAAAAATCCCAACAAACAGACAATAGAACGTATGCATATGTGCACGAGCCAAGAAACATGTGTATACACATTCTGATCAAGTGTACCTGCAAGGAAACCATGCAAGCAGAAATTAGAATATACGCATATGCGCACAAGCCAAGGAACATGTGTATACACATTCCAATCAAGTGTACCTGCAAGAACGGAGTTAAACCAAAAAAGCAGACAAAAAGGGTGCACACGTGTGTGTACAGACGCAAAGCACTTGTAAAAAGGGAGTAAAATCCAAGAAACAAATAATAGAATGTACACGTATGTGTACAAACGCAAGAACAAAGTTAGACCGAAAAAGTAGATAAATAGAATGTACATGTGGGTGCACAAGCGCATATAACCTGTAAAGAGGGAGTAAAACCCAAGAAACAGATAATAGAATGTACGCTTATGCGTACAAACGCAAAAAATCTTCAAGAACGGAGTTAGACCGAAAAAGTAGACAAGTAAATGTACACGTGGGTGTACAAGCGTAAATAGCCTGTAAAGAGGGAGTAGAACCCAAGAAATAGATAAAAGAATGTATGCGTATGCGTACAAACACAAAACACCTGCAAAAATGGAGTTAGACCCAAAAAGCAGACAAATAGAATGTACATGTGGGTGTACAAGCGCAAAATACGAAAGTTCGTGTCATATGTATGTGGAACACAAGCACCTACACCAGACACATCTCAAACAATGTTCCACAATATTAAAACATATGATATTTTACATTTAAAAGTTAGAAAAGATAAAGTTTTCAGGTCTAGGTCGTGCTAAGCCTGGTATGTGGCGCTAAGCGCGGCCTCCTGCACAAACAAAACCGAAAAGTTAGAGAATTCAGCACTTAGTGCGCTCCTGGTGGCGCTAAGTGCGACCTTTTGCACAGACAAACCCAAAAGTCAGAGAATTTGGCGCTTAGCACACTCCTGGTGGCGCTAAGTGCGACCTTCTGCACAGACAAACCCAAAAGTCAAAGAATTTGGCTTAGCCACTGTGGCGCTAAGCGTGACTCAGAACTTGTGTAATTGCTGCGAACCAAATCTCCTTTCCATGATGTTTTCATGCCAAGAGTCAATCCGAAACAGTCAAATAACAAGGAAAATGCTCATTAGAAGCACTTAAATTCAAAAGTTAAAAGTTATTGTTTGGAAATAGAAATGCAAAAGAGTGAAAGCATGGCAAAGCAATCAATCAATCTCAAACATGCAAAGGCATGTATGTCAAAGTGATCCAAAAGCATGTATCGCAATTTGAAGAATGTATATCAAGGCAAAGCATGAATTATCCATAAGACATAAGGTTATGCATGAACATGTGAGGAATGCAAGTTAAAGTAACAATTCCAATACTCATAGATGAAAATCAATGCATGAACATATGAGGAATGCAAGTTAAAGTAACGATTCTAATGCTCATAGATGAAAATCAATGCATGAACATGTGAGGAATGCAAGTTAAAGTAACAATTCCAATGCTCATAGATGAAAATCAATGCATGAACATGTGAGGAATGCAAGTTAAAATAAAAATTCCAATGCTCATAGATGAAAATCAATGCATAAACATGTGAGAAATTCAAGTTAAAGCAAACAATTCACAAGATTAGGTGCATGTATATGAGATATGTACAATGCAAATGCTCTTAAGGATCAAAATGCACTTAAATCTACATTTCGACACGCTTTTGCAAACAAATCAAACTTGATTCTCACAATTCAAGGCATGCTAATGGACCTATATTCTCTTTAATGCACGAGCATGTGATAGATGATGCAATATGCACAAGTTTGAGACCTAGAAGTAAAGAAAATGCAAATACACGAGTGTGTGTATCCTATGTGCAAAAGGTCTTCACATCGACACGAATAACGTCGCAAAATCGAATTCAAGAATGAAAATTCAAGAATCGGAATCCACATGGAAAATGCAAGAAAATTCAATATTCAATTTCAAGAAAAAGCTAAAAGTAAAAATAGCTTAAGATAAGTGCTTAATTGAACTAAACATTCACTTGAACTTGAAGTTTGAATCAAATTGAAGAGGAATTCCTTGTACTCTTCAAAGAAAATACCAAATCAACGTTGAATTGATGATAATACTTGAAATCAAGCTTGAATTCTTGAAGATCTTGAAGCTTCAATGGTGAATTGAAGAAGATGAACATGAATTGCTTAATTCTTGGAAAATTGAAAGAAGATCAAGAGGAAAAGCTCATTCTAGGTTGAATTCAACAAGAATTAGAAGAGGAGGAGAAGGATCTGAGGAAGAAACTGCTCCGTTGAGAAGATGAAGTTCCGGAAAAGTCGCAGGCTGCGCTTAGCGGCAGGGGGAGCGCTTAGCGCGGTTCACAGTGCTGACCGGTGTTAGGGAGGAGCCAGGTGGTGGCCTGTGGTGGTTGGTTGAAGGGAAAAGTGAAATTTGATTTTTGTTCTTGAGTTTTGGCTTTTTGTTTGAGAGAGAATTAGAGAGTGATTTGAGGTAAAAATTAAGCAAATGATTGTGTTGTTGTGATTTGTGAAGGAAAAAAAGAATATATAGTGTGGAGAATTGGGCCTAAGAGTGCCTTGGATGCATAATCAAGCCCAAATCGCGGTTATCCGGATAGTTTTCGTAATTAATTCAAAACAGCTCGATCCATCGAGAATTTGAAGTTGGACTCTAAACGAAAAATGAATGGTCAAGGCAATATGAATTTTTGAAGTTTCAGCTCAGTTTTCAGGCGACAGACACATGTAGAATTTTCAATGCGCTCTTCGGAGAAAATGCCTCGAACGAGGGTCTTCTGATCAAAATTTCCAAGTGAGTTTTTTTGAGACAATCGAAGCTATCAAAATTTTTGAACTTTTGGCACTGGTCCCATCTCGTTTCGGAAAAAATTGAGCGAGATATGATTTTTCAAAGTTTGCGTACCAGATGAAAATTGCTCAGTTCAGCTCAAAATTGTGTCCGAAGAATAAAAAACTTGTCTTAAACAGTGAGGAATTAGCTCTCGAGTTGTAAATAAAAGTTGTAGAGGGCTTCGATACAGAAATTTAGAAATTGACCCCGCTTAGTTTCGAATTTCCATCTAGGAAATATGCATTTTTTAGTGCGTAGGACACACGGTTCAACACTAAAATTCTGTTTAATCCACTTGAGAAATCAATTTCTTTGGGGACCTTCCTAAAATAATTTGCTTCAGGCTTTCAAACAAAAGTTGTAGATAATAATGAGAGGGACTTGTCAGTCAAAAATAATTAAACAATACCCTACAAGCTGAGAGATACGCCTTCTAGAGTGCCCAAAATGCACTGAAAATGCAAAATCCACTTTATTGAGAAATAAGCGAATAAATTCTTTTTGTTTGACGAAACGGCCTCCGATCTAAACAGATAAACTGGAGAATATATCGAAATGATCCCAATGCTTATGAAATCAAACCGAAATAGGTTTCTGACCAGAATATGTTGTATTGAGCATGCGAATCGAAGAATATTGATATCGGACTCAAAGGGATCTGAGATACCCGAAACGCGCCATTTCTTTCACCACTTGGGATACCTTGAACCTGGTAACCCCATTATCAATGTTATGCATATGACTACATGTATGTTTATGAAATCAAATTATCTCTGTTGAACGCTTTTCTCCATCCATGATATTGATGTTTAGAATTTAAGAATCTACGATGACCGAGAAAGACATTCTTCTGACAAAGTTTCAATCGCATCGTATCGGTTCCATCTTCACAGATAGGACACACTTTTTCACCTTTAATACTATACCCGGATAGATTTCTGTATGCTGGAAAATTGTTAATTGTTCCAAACAACATCGCCCTTAAGTTGAAACTTTCTTTCTATACCCATGATAAACCTCCACACCGTTCTCCCAAAAATTTTCAAATCTTTGATTAAAGGTTCCAAGTATATGTCTATGTCATTTCCTGGTTTTTTAGGCCCAGAAATTAACATAGTTAACATCATGTACTTACGCTTCATACATAGCCACGGAGGTAGGTTATAAATCATAAGAATCACAGGCCATCTGCTATGCGAGATACTTTGAATACCGTGTGGGTTCATTCCATCAGTAGACAATGTCAAGCAAAGGTTTATTGCTTCTTTTCCAAATTCAGGATAATCATTATCAATTTTCATCCACTGTGGTGAATCTTCCGGATGTCAAAAATTTCCATCAATAATTCTTTCATCTGCATGTCAAGTCAAGTGTCTTGAATTGGTTTCACTACGATACATCCGCCTAAATCTCGGAATTATAGGAAAATACGATAAGACTTTTGTCGGAGACAACTTTTTCTTATATCAAGGGGCACCGTATTTAGGACACTCATTTAACAATGCATACTCGTTTCGAAACAAAATGTAATCTTTTGGACAGACGTGTATCTCGTCATAGCTCATGCCAATAGAGTACAACATCTTTTTGGCCTCATACGTTCGATTGGGAAGAACATTATCCTATGGTAGCATATCTTTCATAAGGGCTAATAAATCTGTGAAACGTTTATCCGAGCATTCATTGCCCGCCTTTAAGTTGTACAACTTTAATACCGCAGACAATCATGTGAATTTTGTGCAACCATTATACAACGGTTTCTTTGCATCACTTACCAACCTCTCGAACATTTTGGGACAATCATTAAGATCTTCTTCAAGCGCTTCTGCAATCTCTTCGACTCCATCATGAACGTATGTATCTGTGCAATTATCGTTTGAAGCATAGGTCATATTATCCCCTGATTCAACATTCCCGTTACTTTTCTCACCATACATATTCCAACAATGTATAACTTCTATCAATTCTATACCGTATTACATGTGATGCCAACTGAACCGCGTCAACCCGGTTCCCATAACAACAACACAAACAAGGACATGTCATTCGACTGGGGTCTTTGGCGTGCGTAACAGCAAACTTAACGAATTATGATACCCTATTCTAGTACTCTTTCGACAATCGATTGGAATACATCCATGTCTTATCCATGGTTTTACTAATTAAGCTAAACAAAAATAACTAATTAGGGCACAAAATAGTATACTGCGTTTCTGTCAAAATGCAAAGTATACACAGAATGAATTCGGAGCAAGAAAACACAACATATTCATGCAATTTAAGACAAAGTCATCCCAATACCAGTAAATTGAGGAAGAAATTTACCTTGGATTTACCGAATAGCAACGTCAAGAAGTCAAACTCACGAAAACACAGGGAATGAGCGCTGTACATATAAAACAACATCAAGGATAAGTCATAACATATAAAACAATTCAAGAAACTTATATGATGCACATGAACAATTCAAAAACCAAGTAAGTTCTAAAGAAACTCAAGTTATTATTCAATTCACATTCAAAAATGGAAAATCAAATTCAAAGTAAGTTCTAAATCCACAAGAAATTATAATGTATGAAGGTACATGAACAATGCGTATTTTACAACGGAATTAGAATGAACCGAATGTTAATACACAAAAAGTTGGATGAAAACCAAACAAACTTCATGCCAATGCTAAACAAATGTCCGATTAAACTCATTCATACAATATTCAAGAATTAAAACTAAGATACGTTACCATTTACAAATCTCGGACAACAACACATCATATCATGAACCAAGAAAAAAAGTCAATTTAAAACCATCGAAACTCGACATAAATGTCATCCAAACATCAAAGCAACCTAACTTGTGCATTAAACATCAATTAAATCACACATTTTCACCAATTTACCATGTCCAGGAAGCACTACACCATATCATAAAGTAATAATTCAAATTGAACTAAAATTTTATGATAAATACAAGTTAACTTCTAAAATCACTAAAACAAAAATTTAACCAGGTTTCTAAATTCTTTGCAATATCCGGGAAGCAACACACATGGACATATATGCCTCAAAATACCAATTCAAACATGTTTGAATAACTCAACACAACAAAGCTTCAATTGGATTTAAATTAACAAACAACTCCATGAGTTTAATACTAACTTCCAATAAAAACATACTCAAATAACATCAAGAAACAAACCACACACCGCCATAAATAAATTTTAATAACCATAAGAAAATATCAAAAAGAGAACATAACATCCCCTTGAGCATATCATCAAGAAGATAATTTTAATGCTAACTAGACAGTCCATTTTAATGGCAGATTGGAAGTTAAGAAAGAACACATTCACAGTGCATGTCAAAAGTCATCAAATTATAATCATAGAAATAACCGCCTTAATCTAAGCTTGACACAAACAAACCATAATCAAGCTTCAACTTAAACAATAACAACAAAAATGAAACATTATGTAAGTACGACAAGTAGAACACCTGAGAGCAAATACGGCGAGCAATGACGGACGGACTGAAAATACGGCGAATTTCCGGTGAGAGGCTTGGGACGAGACGAAGTAGAACAGCGAGCCTTGAGACGAGACGGAGGTGGAACGACGAGTCTGGAGACGAGACGGAGATGGGAAGGCGAGTTTTGGGAAGACACGACAAGATTGGGAAGGCGAGTAGCAGGAACAGAGAGAAGAAGAAGATGAACAGGGTAACAAACTGAGAATGAAAGAATGAAAGCGTATTTAGAATTTATTAATTTTAGTTATAAAATTATCTATGAAAGTGCTTTCTAAAGGCCATCTATAAGAGCGCTTTTTCCTTAAAAAGTGTTTTCGTATCATAGGCCTATAGCAGCGCTTTTAAAAGCGCTTTCTAAAGGTCAGCTATAAGAGCGCTTTTGAAAAGTGCTTTCTAAGGTTAACCTTTAGCAGCGCTTTTCAAAAGCGCTTTCTAAGATGATTTTTCTAAGGCCTTTAGCAGCGCTTTTTGAAAAGCACTTTCTTAGGGTACCCTTTGAAAGCGTTTTTTTTAAGCGAAATTTTTTTTAAACCTATGAAAGTGCTTTCTCTTAAAAGCACCTTTGTTGAAGTGTTGCCAAAACTTATTTTTGAGGTAGTGAGGGTTGAATAGATTTTTTTAAATAAAGTGTAAAATTGTGTAAGTTTTTTTTAGATGTGGAATAGAAGAATCATGTGATTGACTTAATGTATAGAAAACACAACGATGCTAAAATGATGAAATAACCAACAAGTAATATGCTAATTAATCAAATTTGATTCACATTGAGATGTTTGAATTAAATTATATTAATTGAATTTAAAATCTAATATTGCAAGTGTTTATATGTATAATCACTAGAAAGAATACTTAGTAGACTAGATCTATGACATACTTAAGTTTAAATATCAAATTGTTAAAAAATAACAAAATCTAATAACATGCAATTTTAGAAAACGGTTACACCTAATAGCATGCAAATCTATACATAAATTAAAAGAGAGGTAGAGAAAATGTACAGTGAGATTTATACCAGTTTAATGTGTCTTCCTCTCTTACATCTAGTCCAATATTTAATGACAAGCCATTGAAAATTGATGAGTATTCCACTCATTCACAAATTATTACAAGTATATTTTATTTTGAAACAACATATAATCATAGATAAATTGAAAAACTTAAAGCCAACTGCAAAATAATAGATATTGAATATTTATTTTTCTTCTTTTGTACATAACTCTCAAAAGTGTAAAGCACTCCAAGATTTCTGCTGCAACAATCTTCAGTCAATCCTACCTAAATTCCTTTTTTCAAGTATTTGAACTGTTAAAAGAGTTAGAAACTCCTAAATTTCATTCGCAATGAAATTTTTCTTTTTCTTCATATCAATCTCCATAATTCATAATCACAATCTATAATTCATAATCACAATCTGACTCTTTAATCTAAAACACAAAACAGTCTTCAAAAAAACTATTAGAACATCTAATACCTCATAACTACCTCTTTAATCTAAAACACAAAACAGTCTTCAAAAAAACTATTAGAACATCTAATACCTCATAACTACCGCTCACACTCACTTATAAAGTTGGATAACCACAATAATGGTGTTTTTGACTGTAGGTTAAAGATGGAGTTTTTTTAAGACAAATCTCACACACAACACATGATCACACTCTAGAATTCAACACAAGAAAAAGTTCTTCTTCAAAGTTAATTAGAGTAAGAAGGATTGTGTGATTGACAAAATTGTTAGAATAATAATGTAAGTACGAGTAAGTGGAGAAAAAGAAATTGATTTATAAATGTGCTAGAGATAAGATATAGTTCGAGGCATAAACCCAATTTACATGCATTTTTCAATAAAGAGTTGTGAAACTATTCTTTTTTAGCCTTAATTATAACACTTCATATGTTTGCATAGGCTAATGGTGTTTCCAGTTCAATTGCATAAGCATATTTTTAAATTCTTGATTTACAGTCCTAAGGAAATATAGTAGAAAATTTCTATGAATGATCTAGTATAAATACATTTCATGAACAAGTCATATTCTCAATACCTTAAAAAAATATATATATATATATATATATATATATATATATATATATATATATATATATATATATATATATATATATATATATATATATATATATATATATATATATATATATATATATATATATATATATAGTTGCAAAGAGAACAAGTTGACTTCAAACCCAATACTAGAAGGGTTCCAAATTTCATTCTGATAAGCACAACAAGCAATGACTTTTCAACTAAAGTGCATTTTTGTCTTCCAATGTAGTCATAACAGAAACCATTCATAAGAAAGTTAAGAAGAAAAACAGAACCAGACAAGTTTTAAGTTAACAAAACTACTATTGTTGCCGCCTGCTTCATTCATTCCTAACCTTCCTAAGAACGTGCACCCTTATCATTTCGATTGCTTTCTCTTCATGCAACACAATCTCACACAAGCACCTATCACTTTCTCTGATCTTGTACTTGGCCCAAAATTTTTCCCACCCCAGCACAAACACTCGCCCATTTTTCCATGTACGTATCTCCCCTCTCTTCTTGCTATGTTTTGTGGTCATTTCGGGCAGCTTCTCATGATAGGATGCTATTTCATTCCTCTGAATATCCTGTCATAACAAAAAACAAAGGGTGCACCAAACTTGTTGAATATCAACTTATCAACACAAATCAAATAAAGTGTGAAGAATAGAAGATACCTTGCAGAGGCAACATACAAGGTTGACATGTTTTGTGAAGCAGAGGCAGAAATCCTTTATAACTTTCTTTGGAATATGCTGCAAAACAAAAGAGTCATGCCATATTAAGTACACCAAAGAAGGAACATGAATAGCTGTAATCAAATATAAACAATTATACCAATTCATTGGGTCTGTAATGATAGTATTTCGAAATAAAATAGGGATTTCCAGGCTGAATATACATTTCAGCATCAATTTCATCTATTTCAACTTCTCCAACCCTAGAGCTGCTCCCGTTGCCACCTAAATCAAAATAAATCATGAGGTAAAAACATACAACAATGATAAAATCAAATACTTTCATTTTTCATGTCAACACTTACATGCTTTGCAGGTTCTACAATGTTGATATTTATTTCCACTAACTTCATCATCATCATCAGTAAAATCATCATCATTATCATTATAATCCTCATCATCACTATCATCATCATCATCATCACCATCCATTACCTTCATCTTTTCACACCTAGATGACAGTTCAAGAATTTTAATCTTGAACACATTGTTTTCAATATGTGCGAAAACAATGAAGTCATTCTGCTCTAAAGAATTCTCATCTTTGAATTGTTTCCAACCATCCTCAAAATAAAGCTTGCCGCCAATAGGACGTGCTTTGACTTTCCAATCTCTTCCTCTTTGATCTCTGAAGATATAATTTTTCAATACCTTTTGTTTTGAAATCATCGCTTTCACAAATGCAACTGGGATAAGCTGCATCATATTTAAAAAACAATGCTTAAATATGTTGCCAGTGAAAAAGTGAGAGTGTGATGATGGAGAATAAGAAAATACCATTCTGTGAGAGTGTTTTTCTTTAAGGAAGACTTTGAAGAAATTAGGAAACTCATGGGTGGTGTTAGTCATGATTTGATTATCTGAAACTCACAAACTTATTATAAGCAAGCATAATATCCAGTTTTACTAAAAAAAAACAATTTCAAGCATGTTAACTTGACTTTGATAATCTCAGCAAATTAATTTCAACAACTTTAGCAACCTTATATCAACCTGAAACAGCCCTAAACACATGAACTGCTACTTAAAATTAATTTAACAGCAACAACATCTTCCCTCTTGTTTATTCAAACCATACAAGTAATCAACAGTTCAACCTATCAAAATGATGGATATAGATGTCATACCGGGTTGTGCTGAGTGTAGATTGAAGATGGTGGTGTTACAGAAGGGTGTTAGGTGTGGAGAGATGAGAGGTTGAGCGGTTCTGAGTTGCATGTTGTTGGGAGTATGTGAATGAAGGGTGCCGACGGTGGTGGCGTGAGGGTAGACGGAGGACGATGAAGAGGAGGATGAAACGATGGTGGTCGCAGTGAGTTGTTGAACGGCGACGATGAAGGTATAAGGCAGATGAGTGTTGGAGTATGGATCGAAGGGGTGTTAAGATGATGATAAAGGTGTGACGTGAAGAGTGGATGGAGGTTAGGCGAAGAAGAACGGTGGGTTTGATGGAGGGAACGAAACGAGGGAGTACCAAATTATAACATATATAAAACCAAAAATTAGATTAAAATAATTATCATAATGCCTAAAATGACCCTAACGATAAAATGGACTATTAAGTCCAAAAGGGCAAAAATTAATCTATACGGAAATATTTTTGTTTTGATTTTTGGAGATAAAAATTGGACACCTAAAATTGTCAAGAATGATATAAATTCAAACACTAAATTATCCGAAAAAATAAAATGAGTACATTAAAATAAATTACGGGTCTCAAAGATTAAAAAAAATTATCGAAATGGTTAAAATCGAAATAAAACGAAAATAAAGAATATCCGACTTTAAAACACTTACGGTTAAGAACGAGTTTTCAAAATGGATAGAAAAATTAGAGAGAGCACATTTTCATGATCTACGCAAATTTTCCCTCGCAAATTTTCCGCATAGTGTCGAATCCCTTTTAACGGTCTGTTTATAAAACCGAAAATTACATATTATAGACATATAATCAACTTAACACAATGCAAGAAAAAGGTAGAAAGATAAAAATGCATGAAGTAAATTAACGGGTATTTTACAACTATAAAACGATGCGAACTTTGGTTTAAATTGACTTTCAGTCAACCTAAACGCAACTAGCAATACAAATGTGATGAATGAGTGACGGTTCAATGCCAATGACCTAATGAGATCATATGCAGATGAATGTGAAGTCTAAGTTAGATAGATTACAGTTAGGAGGGAAAATTTTGGGGTGCGACAGCTGCCCCTATTCAATCATCTTAAACCTTGTAAGTGAGAAAGGTTGACAGCTTTCGAACGTTCAAGGTGGAAGAGGATTGAATACCCAAAGAACCCCAAAAATTTGCTCTACGCGGGATACCAATGCCAGATAAGATATCTTGACTACAGATTCAAGGAAGAGGTAACCGAGTAGAAGAAACCAGTTAAGCAACATCAGGATGTCCTAACATAACAGTAATTATAAAAAAAATCTCAACATCACGGGGGATAACCGAGTAACCAAAATTAGCAATAAACAACAAGTCTTAATGAAAATGCACTTAGAAGAAAACTGCATTTCTTAAGCAAAAAGGAAAACAACAGATTAAGTCATCTCAGGATGTCTTAACAAAAATGCTCTGGGAAGAAAACCGCGTTTCTCAAGCGAAAAGAAAAACAACAAATTAAGCCATCACAGAATATCTTAACGAAAATGCTTCAAGAAGAAAACCGCACTTCTCAAGCGAAAAGAAAAAACAACAAATTAATTCATCTCAACGATGCCTTAATGAAAATTCTTTGAGAAGAAAACCGCACATCTCAAGAAAAAAGAAAAGCAACTGATTAAACCATCTCAGGATGTCATAACGAAAATGCTTAGAGAAGAAAACTACACTTCTCAAACGAAAAGAAAAGCAACAGATTAAGCCATCTCAGGATGTGTTAACAAAAATCCTTTGAGAAGAAAACCGCACTTCTTAAGCGAAAAGAAAAGTAACAGATTACGCCATCTCAGGATGTCTTGACGAAAATGCTTTGAGAAGAAAACCGCACTTCTCAAGCGAAAAGAAAAGCAACAGATTAAGCCATCTTAGGATGTCTTAAAAAAATGCTTTGAGAAGAAAACATCACTTCTCAAGCGAAAAGAAAAACAACAGATTAAGCCATCTCAGGATGTTTTAACGAAAATGCTTTGAGAAGAAAACCACACTTCTCAAGCGAAAAGAAAAGCAACTGATTAAGCCATCTCAGGATGACTTAATGAAAATGCTTTGAGAAGAAAACCGTACTTCTCAAGCAAAAAGAAATAAATTAAGCCATCTCAGTGATGCCTTAATAAAAATTCTTTGAGAAGACATCTGCACTTCTCAAGAGAAAAGAAAGAAAATAAATAAAGCCATCTCAGCGATGCCTTAACAAAAACGCTTTGAGAAGAAAACCGCACTTCTCAAGCGAAAAGAAAGAAAATAAATTAAGTCATCTCAGCGATGCCTTAACGAAAATGCTTTGAGAAGAAAACTGCACTTCTCAAGCGAAAAGAAATAAGTTAAGCCATCTCAGCGATGCTTTAACGAAAATGCTTTGAGAAGAAAATCTCACTTCTCAAGCGAAAAGAAAAAACAACAGATTAAGTCATCTCAGCGATGCCTTAACGAAAATGCTTCGAGAAGAAACCCGCACTTCTCATGCAATAGAAAAGCAATAAATTAGAAGATTCTATCGAAGATATGATTGAGAATTTGTCAGAAAAAAAACCCAAAGAGTTAAAGAATACCCGCAGACTTTAATGAAGATATAACTGAGAATTCGTCAAAAATACCCAGAGAGTTAAGAAATACCTGCAGACCTTAACGAAGATATAATTGAGAATTTGTCAGAAAAATTCCAAAGAGTTAAGGAATACCCGCAGACGTTAACAAAGATATAATTGATAATTTGTCAGATAAATCCTAAAGAGTTAAAGAATACCTGCAGACTTTAACAAATATATAGTTGAGAATTTGTCAGAAAAATCCCAAAGAGTTAAGGAATACCCGCAGACCTTAACAAAGATATATGGCTAGACCAATATCAGAATTTTTGTGCACGAATGTGCAATGAGCCATGGCATGTTGAATGTCTTGACCGTGTAACTTCCGAGTTACCGGCAAAACAAATTCATTAGCACAACCAAGAATACACTTCTTTGGGGATAAACAAGTCATATCCAGCACATTGGTGTGATATATATGTTTATGAAGTTGGTAAATCTTGCTTCCGACATTCCTGTTGATAAAAGATTTTAATGAACATGTACAGATATGTTAAACAACTTCTGAGTTAACAAAATCTTTAATCTGTATGCAGATAGATTTACCGGGGATAAAAGAATTAAATTCAGCATCTGTGATTGAAAAACTTCTATGGTAATAAGCTTCAATTTGCTGGCATCATACGGACAATGCGTTGTAGCAAGTGGATATGTGGATCAACTTCTGAGTTGACGAAATATCTTGAGATTAAATAAACATCCTACTTGGTGGATATTTATCTGTTGAGTAATTGAGGACTTACTTGGGAAATAAACACACCAGAAGTTCAATGGGGATCTACTGAGAACAACTCAGCGAAAGAAACCTATAAATGTCACTGCCACTAAAATTTAATGATGATATTCTTATCTGAAAGAAACTTGGAAAATACACTGAATAATGTTGTAGTAATACTTTCTGAAGGAGACTCGTCTGGGGGTAAAAATGAAACTTTACTGGGAAAACTTCATAAGAAAACCAAATGAGATCGCCACTTGGAATTCCAGGTAGAAAATTCTATTTACATTAGAGTTAATTCAAAAGTAGACGACTGCTTCGCTGGGGAAGAAATCTCGACTGGAGAAATCCATCAATTATTAAGATCCAAACAAGTATACAACTTGCGATGGGAAGAAGAGAATAATTCTGCCATATGAGACATAATCTTCAAACTTTGATCCTTATGAGGATATTTATAGTTTCAGTTGGGGAAAAATCTTCTCGGTACTGTTGGAAGAGAAATTTCAAATGCATCATGAAGATAATGCACCAAACATTGAATGTCGATCTACCACTTGAATGGCTCCAAGGTGATCCTTGTAGAAGGAAAGATAGCAATTTCTGAAATGCTTTAATTATGATAATCAACAGAGTTCCCCAAGTCTGATACAAAGAGAACATAGTCAGTAAGTTCGAGGATCGAAAGCGGACGTCGGCGGGGATAAAACAACTCATGTCTACGCACAGGTCTGACGTGGATTTTTCAATAGTTGACAGGATGACATCTTGATGTAAGAAGGTTGTAACAAACATATGCAAATATGTTGGACAACTTTATCGTTGACAAAATCTCATTTTGTCGCTACTGAGCTAATAATGAATTGAAATAATTAAGAAATAACTCCACTGGGGGTAGAGGAATCAAGTTTAACACCGGCTGAGAGGGATAGATGCTTCCATAATGGATAGATCCTCCATCCGTTAGTATGGGGCTGATAATACACAAACACGTATTGACATTTCTAAACAATTTGATGTTGCAACAAATCTTCCGAAATCTTTTAACTATCCCACCTAGTAAGTGCATATTTCTATTGAATAGGTGAGGAATACACTGGGTGAAATAAACACACCAGAGATTCACAAGGGATTGGCTGAGAACAACTCAGAGAATCAGATCCATAGAGAACTGCCGCCAGTAAGACCTACTCGAGAAGTTGTTATCTGGAGAGAATAACAATATTGGTTTTAATGTTGTTGTAATCCTGCTGTAATAGGTCCTCCTGGGACACCTGAAGCTTTATTAGATAACACTTCAAAAGAAACTCAAGGGGAAATATGACTGGGGAAAACCCGAGTAAGAAATTTCGTTGATAAAAGAGTTCACTTGGGGAAGATCAACCACCTTGAGAGAGGTTCGATTTGAGAATCATCACTACTGTAGATCCGTTTATGAACAAGCCTTCACACTTGTGATAGGAAGAACTAAGTCTGTCATTCGAGAAATAGTCGTTAAAGTCTGATTCTGCTGAGGAGAACCACTAGTTGATCTTGGAATATCCCGAGTCTTGGCTGGGGTTTATGCATGAATATATTGAATGAATTAATGCATCAATATACCGGTTAATGCATTGGCTATCAAACTGAATTCTCGACATCGCTGTTTCGGAAGAGAGAAGAAAATGGAACAATAAGATGATTGACCAAATTCTAAATATTGCATTGTCGTCGGAAGGGCTGCATGCTAATTCTTGTAAGAGGAAGAATAACAACTTTTGAGTCGATCATATAATGGTGATAAGAGGAATGTCCCCTGCTTGGGAATGCAGCTACATTGGATATTGCACTTAAGAGATATCTTGACTTCAGAACCTCAACATGCCTTATCTGTTAGACCTTCGAGAAATCTTTCTTGAAAAGCAGTGCCCCAGTATCCTGTATTCTGAAGCAATACTCTACTGACCGTCGGTATTTCAAAGTAACTGGATTTTCTGATATGGGAATATCATGCTTCGATATGAGATTTTAAAAATATTTCAACATCTCGAAATAAATGCCTCAGATCTCAGAGTGGCGGGATTGGCAAACATGGGCGACTTTCCCCAGGATGAACCTTGGAGAGACTCCAACATCTTGAAGTAATTGCTCCAGATCAATTGAATCTTTTCAACAAGCTTGCTTTAGAATGAATCTTGGAGAGACTTCTATATCTCGAGATAATTTCCTTAGATTGTGTGCATTTGAATAAAGAGCTATGTAAACATAGGGAAGACCTTCCCCAGGATGAGCTTTAGAGAGACTTCAACGTCTCCAGTAATTGCTTCAGACTGATTGATTATTGAAACAAACACTTGCTCCAATTAAGAGAGCTTCACTGTCTCGAAATAACTGCTTAGGATCAACAACATATGAGCAACCAACTTGCTAGAATGGGAGCTTTTGGAAGACTTCATTGTCTCGAAGTAATTGCTTCATGATGACCGGAACTGAGTGATTAGTTCTTCAGAGTTTGGAGCGGAATGCACCAATTTATAGCCTTAGAGAGACTTCCACATCTCGAAGTAATTGCTTCAGGCTAACTGATTCTTGAAATGACAGTTGTCCCAGGCTAACTGCTCTTTGAGAAGTACCAAATCACCTGCTGATTTCTCTTTAAGGACCTTCCCCATATTGGCAGAAATTTGAGAAACTGAATTTCGACTTGATTGCCCCCAAGTTAACAGGATCTTGAGAAAACAACTTTTGATATGCTCAATGGAGTCCTTAAACGTCATGCCTCTTGATTTAACAAAGTGATCAAATCTCTCCTCTTTGGACGAAGTTAAATTCTTCATTGAGATTCATTATGAGAACTTCTTTAATGTCAGATAATTGTTTTACATGTAGAATAATGTTTATTATGACAATTCTAATGCAACATTTATGCGTCTTGAAGGTTTGTATGAAAAACATTATGACTCTCTCTCTTTTTTGTGAGCGAAACACCTTTAGAGTGCAACACTGAAAACTCTTTTTTTTTATGAGAGACAAGACGAGCATATAATACCAACACAGATATTTAGCGCACCGTAGGGGTCAGTTAAACGCGATCTCTTCGCCATATGCTTTTGAATTAACCCATGCTTCAATTAGGACTTTTAAGGTTTGTAACGCGGTCTGGTTCACGGTTTTTTTACAAAAAATATTTTTAGGCTCAAAACTATTTGGTGCCCACCCATTCTTCATGACGTTCTTCAGTCCTAAGTTCAACTATCTTGATACGGGCACTCATCTCTCGAAAGAAGTTATGATGGTTGAGGAAACGAAATGAGGTTTCTTGGACACGACAATCACTAATATTTTTGTCTTTGGTGTTTAACCACACAACTTGTTATTTGCTGAGAATTCCCTTTGATAATCCTTTCTTTGATTTCCCTAAATTTTGCCTAAGCGACTTGTTTTTAAGTTTCGACTTAGCGGGACTTTTCTTTCTTTCTTTCTTATTCATTCTTCGTTTTTGAACAAGTCGTGGATCTTTACATCGTCTTTGATTTGTTGGAAGTGATTATGGATGTCTGAGTCTTTGGGTAGATGAGGGATAATCGTTGTTGTATCGTCATCTGGTGACCTTCTGATATGTGAGAGATAACCATCATGGTATTACCCTCTTTTAATGCACATTATTGTTAGATGAAGGTCGACTATTGCAATTTCGACCTTCCTCAACCTTTTGAAGGATAACCATTGTTGTACCCTTTGACGCGCACTCTTGATGAGTTTTGAACGCTCGATCAGATTTGCTGAACACTACCCGCCCCTAGGTTAAAATGAGGGTTTTTTTAAAACAAAAAAGAAACTCCTACTTCAAGGCTCGAATGGGTTAACGAAGGTTTATCTCCTTTATAACTTTGGTGTTTAGGGATTTGAAAAAATGACTGTACATTGTTATGAGGGTTCTACTCTAAAGTATACAATCAGAGACCTGGCATATTTCAACTATCGTCATCCTCCCTCCCAATCTTTGCCTACGCGAAAGACTTGGTAACGTTGGTATCAAAATGCTCTTAAATCAAATAAAGAGTGATAAAAAATGGATTGAGTGACAACGAATTAATTACTTCAAGACAAACATACTCATCACATTAAGATTAAAAAACAAACAAGTTTCTACATGCAAACAAAGTTTAAACAATTAAACAAGATACAAATGAAAATGCAGTAAAGAAATAAAAGATTGTCATTGTTGAGCATACTTGAGCCTCGTCTTGACTTGTTGATTCAGATGACTTTCAGTAGTCTTGGTGCTCACTTGAGTATGGGGTTGCCATTCACACAAAAAATCCCTCCTTGAAGATTCAAGTACTTCTGGTCAATCCATTGTTGAACCTTGGCTTTGCAGGCGTTGCATTCCTCTGTAGAGTGTCATATTGTTCCATCGTGATATCCACATCATGCATTATAATCATAACCAAACGGGAATAAATTTGGTGGGTTAAGAAATTTAGGAACCACCAATGAACTTTGAATCAGATATGGAAGAAGTTGAATGTAGGTCACTGGAATTGGATCAAGAGGAGCCTCCATTCTTTCTAGATTATTCCAAGGTACAATTTGATTTTGGGAATTCCAACTCTGAGGTTGAAGAGGATCAGACAAAGGTTTTTGATGCAAAGGCTTGAAAGATGGTAATGGAGGATAATGAGTCGGTGATGCGGATGAATTCCCTTTGCTAGAACTTGAGATATCTTTGCCAAAGGATACCAACTTTTCGGAAGTGGACATTTGGTCTACTTCATTGTTTACACTATTCTTCAAAGTATCAACTCTCTCTTGATAAGAAATTGTCCCAATGAGTTTCGGAAGTACCTCGAAATTGCTATCATCATAATTTGTAATGAAAATGTCTAAGCTCGAGTCATTCTGTTTGAAAGACAGAATCTTGTCATCAATTAGCTCTTGAACTTTGCATTTGAAGGCGAAACAATTATCAGTTTCATGTTCTGCAGAGTCAACATGAAAAGCACATTTGGCACTCTCATCAAACCAATCTTTAGTAATCCCTGGCATTGGCTTCAACTCCCTTGGTATCACAACACCACTCTGAATTAGGTAAGGCAATAGTCGAGAATATGATATTTGGATTGGCTGAATATCCTGTTGAGCATATCAGAGGTAATGTGGGTTAATATGTTGATTTAATTCCCTCTTCTTTGATCTAGGAGTAAGCAATGGCTGTTGTCGAGGAATCTTCGAAGGTGAAGGCCGAAGATGACGTCTAGTAGGAGAGTTTCGAACTGGAGAGTTGACTACATTTGGATGTCCTTGACCCATGGAGACACTAGACGATAGAGCGGTAACCAAGTTTGTGGTAATTAGTGCAGTGTTGCATTTTCTCTTTAACATGACTTGCAAGAGATCCATGACCAGACTCGTCTGAATTTTCAAATGTTTAACTTCCGCCCTTAATAGTTACTGACCACGTTGAAGCTCATATATAGCCCTGTTAGACATCCTTTGAGTTCTAAACGCGTGTCGAGTAATCAGTTTGATCTTTCTGGACAAAAGAGATGAAATGAGTTTTTTTGATGAAGATGAAATGCATGGTAATGCATGCAAGAATAAGAATGTAATGTAATGGTAATGCATGTAAGAATGCAATGTGATGCGATCATATTGATCTTATGCACAAAATCACATGCAAAGTTAAACAAACAAAGGTTTAAAAAGGATGGTAAGACATGGTTTCAACGTCTACCTAACAAATCCCCATGCAAGGTTAGTTCTAATGTTTTTTTTGCTAAATGTTTCTCGGAGTCTCAAATCCCCTTTTTACAAATATTATCATCACGCGAACGACATACGTGGTGATAGTATTTCCAAAAGTATACTCCAAGAAACGGATATTAAAGGGATACTCAAAATCCTTAATTTTAGCAGTCGTCCTAGGTTTGGATATCCTAAAATACTTAGAATTATAGGCCACTTGTCTAGAAATTATTGTCCTGCACTAGCATACAGTGCAATTACCCCCTTAAAATTACCAACTCTAAGCTAGGTTTTCACGTCAATCCAAGGGACACGATGTCCAATGGACCTAAGCTACGCAACTGCTCTATCCTAATGTTACCTAGACGTATGGGTATTGGGATTATCTATGAATCATAACTAACAAATTCCCAACAATAATATACATCAATAGGATAGTATATAAAACGTAAAGAAATAATAGGCAATGAACAATAAATAAATATCAAGAAGAAAGCAATAAACAAACACACAAAAATGCAAAGAACTAAACTAGGGTTGACTCACTTAGTAAAAAAAATATGTCCTCAGTGGAGTCGCCAACTGTGATGACTTGTTTTTTCATCGATTATTTTAAAACAATGAAGTCTCCACCTAATTTTATTTGTTCATAAAGAACAGGAAAATATAGATAAAACCCACGAAGAAGGATAAGGCGGTCTACGAGACCAAAAGATATGGATTCGGGTGTCGGTTATGCAAGGGGAAGGTATTAGCACCCCTCACATCCATCGTACTCCAAGGGACCCATTTAGTTCGTGTGTGTTTACATGTGTTTATTTAATTTTCTAATTTCTAAGAAAGGTGAAAGAAGAATGGTCTTTACTTTTGGGTTTTTGAACTCGCCAAAGACACCGCATCTTGTGCCTACGTACTCCCTCGTGCAATGGGAAAGTCAGAGTTCCGTAATTCTTCTCGAAATTTTTTAAGTTGGTTGTGTTGATTTTATAAGAAAAATCATGCATTAGACATTTCAAATGCTTGAACTTTTGACTTGTTTAGTTTGTTTTAAAAGCTAAGTCTTCGTTCATATTTTAAATGGCTATTGCACACTCTTTTGTAAGAAAAGAGTTTGATGGTCGCATATGAGCGAAAAAATATTTGAGTGAATTGAGTCGATTTTAAGTGGATGAAAAGTACCGAACAATAGAACTAGCATCCTAATATTCAAATACTAGAAACCAGAGGAGCTCAATGCTCAATGAGTCGTCTATCATCCCACAAACTTTTCTTATGAAAAAAAGTGAAGTGAAACAAAGAGTGTATGAACCAATGTTTATTCGGGTTATGGTCAATCGATGCAAACTAGGGCTTCAATTAACCTTGTGAGAATGGCCCTACCCATTCCCAACTATGAGACCCTTGAGGAATTTGGATTATGAGCCAAGAGGATATAAGAATTTGATTAAGGAGGTAATGAAGTAGGAAAGAAAGCGAGTGCATACAAGGTGGCCATATGTATGCTCCTAGAAAGTGGGACTAGCGTGGCAATAGTATTCTAAACGGCCGATTGGAACAATCGATCGGATAGTTGTCGCTGTAGAAGGAAACATACAATGATTGATCTTAAGGTTGAGGATAAAAAGTCTAAGCTCAAAAAACTACTCTAGCTGAGCAATCCTAGGGAAACTATCCTAATATCCACCTTGGTTGAAGAACCAATGGATACAAATTGATGGAGCAAGCAAGTTCTTTGGAAGAAGCACACAAACATGCAATGTACATACAAATGATACACACATGCGCGGGGAAGAAGAAAGAAGTTTCATTGCCTCAATGGTAGCGTGTCACTGGAGTCAACCAGGAGCCATTTTTTGGAGGAAAACCATAGCCACGAATGGAAATAAACGGTTCCACCATGAGTTTCCTATGGGAGAAAGGTATCACAACTTGATATGAATTACCAAGTGTGAGGAGCATATGAGTGTGAGTATCAGCATGTGAATTTTAAAACCATGACAAAGCGTGGAGAGGCATAATAGGGAACTCTTGCCACTTTTTTATTTGACTCGATAAAGGAAGCATCACAATTCGCGTGAGCTGAGCTGACACAGACTGAATTGTGCAGGGGTTGATTGCGAACCCTTTCTGTTTGCCCTTTTATCATCATATCATTGTATCATAAGTGGGACTTTGCTTGATGGTGCCACACTGGGTTGCCTAACCACTCATGACCTATGAATGTACAAAAGTAAACACACAATGAAAGTTACCTCCCTTTGCACGAAAAGGATTTTAAACAAACCACACACAGGTAGCACACAGAATCACCCTAAATGAGTATTTAAATAAACCGTAGGGGTTAATGAAAGTTCTCCAACTATGGAAGCCCCATCATGCATCTCTATTCCTACTTCTCATGGAAAGGAAAGCGGTAAAACCCTACTTCTCATGCTCTTTCTAAAAGCGGTAAAAGAATGGGATAAAAATGATAAGGAAATACCAAACGGATAACAATCCGTATAAGCAAAAGCAAGCTAAAAATACTCCGAAAAACTTCGAGTACTGCCGACAAGCAATAAAAGAAAACTGTTGAGTAATGCGCGGAGGAACCAAAAGCATAATCGGAATGTGTGTCATACTCATCCGAAGCAAATAAACTCGCAATAGATTGCAATCTAGACAATACAAACAATGGAGTGCCTATCGTAGGAAATATTAGAATGTGTGTCAATACACATATGAAACAATCCAATAAACCTGCAAGAAATCACAATCCAGACAATGAAGATAAAGAATGCGTGTCGTACGCAAATATCACAATGCGTGTCGATACACATCTGATAAACCAGCAAGAAAGGTGAAAACCAAACAAGCAAACAAAGAATACACACACATGTGTGCAAAATTGGAATGTTCTTGTACACATCCAAATCAATTCGATAAACCTGCAAGAAGATGAAAACTAAGTAATGCAGACAATAAGTGCACACATATGTGTGCAAGATCGAAATATGTGTCAATACACATCCAAATCTCAAGGGTAATGCTCAAAGTACCTCGCACATGTAACAAAGTGTTAGAAATAACAAGGTAGAGTGCTTATCGGACGCACAAAGCTCAAAAGCGAATATTCACATGATGATATACTAGTATCATCATACAAGAAGTGAAATAAAAACTCGAAAATTGGCTTGGGAAAGCGCTTATTCGAAATCGGAGCGAAAAAGTCAACTTGTCAGAGTGGATGTGACGTTTTTCGGACCTTAAAGGAACGGGGCAGAAAGTGTGTTTTAGGCATGTTGCACTTTAAATTTGATTCTGAAACCATCAAAACCAGTTTTAAAACATGCCAAAACATTGGGAACAAGTATTGCTACCTTGGACCTTTGAGAAAAATGTGTTTTGATGAACAAAAATGCATAAAAATGCTTATGGAAAGTGAAATTCATGTGTCGATTTAATTTCCAATTCTTACTTGCTTTGTATTTTTAAATGAGAAAGAATTGGATATTAAATCCATACATGATGCAAACAGTTGAGTATGCAAATGATATGCAAAAATCAGAAAAGTTAGAGTTGAAAAAATGCAGGAAAATGCATATTTATTCATGTATTTAATGTTTTTTTATGGATGAAATGCATGTACATATGACAATACACAAGCAATGAGATGATCAACCTACACCACATCTAGTCATGATGTAAAATGTGAATTAAAGTCACTCAAGACTCAAGAACTTAACATGTTATAATGCATCAATTTAATTATTCAAGAATGCATCAATCAACACATGAAAATGTGCATAAAAACTAGGCTTCGACACATTTCGAGTTCATAAAATCAAGCATAAACACATGAATTTGATTCAATTATTCAACACAAATGTAATCTAATGCATGAACATGTGATTTACAAGCCAAACAATTAATACAAATGCACTATGTACAAAGAAATGGCTTCAAACAAGTGTATGAGCACAATTCTACATCTCGACATAATAACTTTCACAAGTCAAGCCTTAATAGACCAATTTCTAAGCAATTAATTAAGATTTGAATTCAAAAAAACAATTTCAAGTAATTCCTCAAATCAATTTAGAGAATAATCACTTTTGAAAAATCACTTAAAATAAGTGATTATGTGAAGAATCACTTACTTGTTCTTGAAGAATCAATAGAGAATTGAAGAAGCAAGAGGTAAGGAATCACGATCGGAGTCCAACACAGGAAGAAACTTGCCGAAAAAAGCAACGGAGGGAGGCCTGATCCATGTCGGACATGTGGCGAAGGGAGGAGGAGAGAGGAGAGACCTCTTTGATTTTTTACTTTTGTTGACTTGAGAATTTGAGAGAGAAAAGAGAGAAAATTGGCTCTTAGAGTGTGAAATTTAACAAATGATTCTTCTTCTAAGATTTGTGAGAGAAAAAGTTTATATATAGGTGCTAATTTTGGGCTTTGGAGTGCCTTGGATCCAGGATTAGGCCCAAATCGCGATTATCCGAATAATTTTCATCAACAACCCAAAACATCAAGATCTGTGCAAAATTTGAACTCGGACTCTTCACGAATAATGTTCAGAACGAAAAATTGCTTGCGAAAGTCAAAATTTCAACTGAATTGGATTAACGGTTGATGAGATATGAATTTTTGAAGTTTCAGCACACTTTTCAGGCATCTGACACATGCGGAATTTTATTGCGCCACTCAGGAAAATTGCTTTTAATGAGGATCTTCTGATCAAAATCCGAACTCGGGATGTTCATAACTATCGAAGCCAATGGAATTTGTGAACTTTTGGCACCAGTCTCACATTGTTTCGATAAAAATCGAGCGAGATATGATTGTTTGAAAGTTGAGCGTCAGATGAAAAATACTCGGTTCGGCTCAAAATAACTCCAAAGAATGAAATTCTAGTATTGATTGGTAAGGAATCAACTCTCGGCTTGTTCATGAAAGATGAAGAGGACTTAGGGACGGAATTTTAGACACCGACCCCGCTCAGTTTCAATTTTCCAGTCAGGAGTTATGAATTTTTTAGTGTACCATGAACACGGTTCAACCATAAAATTCAGTTTATCCCACTTAAAAGATTGATTTCTTTAGAGACTTTCTTCATAGGATTAGCCTCCGACTTGTGAATGAAAGTTGGAGATAATATCTATATGGAATTTCCAGTCGAAAATCATCCGAAAATACCCAACGAGCTGAGAAATATGAATTCCATAGCGACTGAAACACACAATAAACCATAATTCGCTTTATTGAGAAATGAACTGTCAAAGTTCTTCTCTGAAGAAATGGCTCTCGATTTGAACAGATGAATTGGAGATCACATTTAAAAAATTTAAACGCCTATGGAACCATCCCGAGGTGAATTTCTGACCAGACGATCGATTATGCATCAAGTATACAAACATAAAAATATCAATTTCTGGCTCGAAATTGTCTGAAAGGTCGAAACGTAAAATTTCTTCTGCAAATTGAGATACTCTGAACCTCAACACCGTATGATCAATGAATGATATGTATGTAATGCACCTATAGATTAAGTGTAAGCCAATTATTTTATTGAAAATGAAGAGAGCGAATTTTAGGGTACAATAGTTGCCCCTATTCAATCTTCTTCGATCGGGGGGTGAGATTGGCACAAGCCTTTCGAACCACCAAGGTGGAAGATGATTGAATACTTAATGGAACCGTAAAATTCGCAGTCTCAAGAAGAGCGAAGAATTATTATATTTTGGATTTTCTATTTGAATATATATTCAATGGATAAAAACATCTATATCAAGATGAATGCACAGGAGAAAAGACAAAGGGGACCAACTCATATAAACGAACTCGAGAAGAATGCTCACGAGAACATGTTTTGAAGCGACCTGAAACACCCCGGTCGAAAAATCAAAGGATATAGCTATATATCAATGAAGTCCCCATCGAACGTTTTTTATCCCGCCAAGAGGGAAAGGTAAACATCGAGTAAACCTGAAACGAAGAAATCACCGTCTTGCGACCAAGAGATCGGGTAAGGAAGTCTGTTACACAAGGGGAAGAGATTAGCACCCCACACATCCGTAGTACGCTACGGTATCCGCTTTTACTTTCTATCTAATGGGTGTAAAGGTCTAACTATATCTGTATATGGTATAACGCATGCAAAAAAGAAAAGAAGAATAAAGAAATAAAGAAAAGAATAAAAGAAAGAAAACACGGGGAAAAGAAGGAAATATTTACAAAGGTTGCTCGATCTAGCCCCGCGACAGGATGCCTACATATTCCCTTGTGCAATGGGAAAGTCAGAGCACCGTAGTTCGGCTTACTTGTTTTGGTTGGTTTGTGTTTTTTTAGATTAGCAGACGAAACAACAAACGATGACGAAACAGCTCCATGATGACAAAACATCAGTAGCAGGATGACGGAACATCAGCAACGGGATGATGAAACATCAGAAGATGAGATGACGAAACATCATCAGGACGACGGAGCATCAGCAGCAAACAGGACGACGAAACATCCTAAAACTAATTGGTTTGTATCTTTTACTTTGGAAAAAGTTTCATATTATTAGAGTGTTTTAATGCACTTGGCAAAACAAGATTTTAGTTTTAAGGATGCAAAAGGATAAAGGGAAAATGGCTAAGGGAAACTAACCTATTTCTAATCCTAATGTTATCATACAAAGTTGATCCTAAGTTTTAGGGTATAAACAAAGGGAAGAATCTTCCTAAAGTTATCATGCATGGATGCCTAACTCAATGTCTAAACTCGATAACTAACCTAATCGAGTCAACCTAAGGAGAATCTATAAAATCAATCATCTTGGTTAGAAAACCAAGTGAGAAGAAGGGTAGGATCATGTAAGGTGCTTTGGCAAAAGCACACACACTAAGAACTAACAAGTGCTAAAAAGAAAAGAAGAAAAAAAAGAAAATGTGGTGGAATCAAGTGAACAATGTTCATACAAAGTATCATGTGGAGTGAGGTCAGTAGACACAACATACATTCACAAAGTTTATACAAACCTTTAACAAACATCAAACATCACTATAAACATACACATACAAAGTTAATTCACAAACTAGGTCGAAACTAGTCCTAAAAGCATACGAAAAGCTAATTGTGCGAAGCGTTAGACTTAGGGGAAGTTAATGGTCAAATAAAGAAATAAAATGACACAAAAGTTAGTAGCTAGACATGTTAATGTTTCATTTACATCACACAAATAAATCATAAAGATTCAAGAGCAAAAACCTACCAAGAGTGCGTAAACATGCAACGATCATGTGTAGTGAAGTGAATCTAAGTGTGTGAGACTTATGATGTGCAAAAAAGGTGTCAAGATGGAGTGACTACAGTAACAACATCATAGGAAAGAATTAATAACCCAATCATAAATAAAAATGTCACAAAAGTGCAATTACAACCTTAGGGCGAAAGCTAGTCGAAGTGCTTAACTTAGGAAGTGTTTACAAATTAAAAGAAGCCATGAGAAGGAAAAGATGAAAAGAGATGGACCAAGAAATACCAAGATACACAAGTTACAGTAGAAAACAAATAATTTCATCAATAAGATCATTCAAATATGCACTCTAAGGATTCACAAACTAAACACTTAAGAAAAATGCATTCGATTCATACAAGTGCGGACAAACATGTGTATGCATGTGCGTGTGCGTGTGCGTGTGCATACTTGTGCTAAGTGTCACATAATGGAGGGATAAGAAGCAACACATAATGAAGAACTACTCATGCTGTACCTTATCAATTTACAAGATATTCCAAATTGCACATATACAATATCAACACAAAAACTAATTAAGAGCTTGACCTAGAATGCAACTAGAAGTCGAACAAAGCATGGTTAATGCATGAAGGAAAAAGAGTGAACCTCATAGAATAAAAAGACATGGAAGGAAGTAGCTAGAATGGTAAGAATTCATTATCATCATATACATAATCATCATGAAAATTCACAAACAAAGTAAACTAAGAAAGCCTAAGTGTTCATCTAGAAGTGTGTAGTGAAATGTGCATGGATATGCAATTGTGAACACGCCTTGTGGTGTCATATTTGAGTGAAGTCAATGATGGACACATAGATATTACTTTCATGTTAGACACAAACAAATTACAATCACCTAAAAAGAAAACCTACACAAAACTAATACAAGAAAAACTAGTCAAGAATTTGTCCTAAACATGCACCTAGGAGTCAAATGAAGCATGACATGACATAGGTGAAGAGGCATGAACATTTTAGAAGATGGAAAAGAATGAAAGTCAATATTTATCATGGTATATATGCACTCACGTCATATACACAATCATCATAACCTTTACATGAGCAACTTTCAATAAGAAAACATGAATGCGCATCCTAGAAATGTGTGATGGAAAGTGTTTGTGTGTGTATTCAAACATGCTTGTGTCAAGTGTCACATACAAGTGAGATAAGTGATTAGAACATAAATATGATGTTAACACAAACAAAAAACACTTATCATACATCACAACCATTTATGGTACAAAGGTTAGCAACGGAAAAGATCGATTCTAAACCCTAGAGTTAAATTTAAGTAAGCGTACAAGTTAATGAGTCAAATATGGTAAAAAGGCAAGGTGAGAAGGTAATGTGATACACAAGGTCAGTAGATTAGGACCTAAGTAAACCATAAACAAAAACATTTCAAAAAAGGTAAAGAGCTTGCATACAAAAGTACATAGAATTAGGGTTTAGAAACACCATAACTAGTCAAATATGGCGTTTGATAAAGACTAAACAAAATAGTTTTAATTAGATAATTAAAACCATGTGTGACTTTTGTTATAAGTTTAACTCAAGATATGATTCATGAGCAACCAAATGTAGAAGACGAGACTTCAATACACAAACAAATCACCTATTTGATGAACAAAATCATCTAAAGTAAATACCACATATCTTAGATCAAACGACATTGATTAAGATTTGTAGGAAGGGATTAAAGTCTTGTATGTCATAGGGTGATGATAGAACCCTCACAAGATGCTTGTCATGAGATCAAGTTAAGGTCAATTGAAGTGACATACCTCAAAAATCATGAACCTATAATCCCTTAAGGTATTGTTCAACCAACAATTAGAAGAGAAAGAAGATTTAGCTCTTTTAGGTCATCATGATGATCTTACAATTGAATGCAAGACAATGAATAAAAGAGAATGGAATTATTGATCACATAATGCACAAAGTCAGAAGTAAAGACCAAAAATTCAATTAGAATTGGATTTCTAATACCATGAAAGATGCACATAATACAAATGTTACAACCATAGCTACAAGGTGATGACATCTTAGCAACCAAACTACCATGAGTTGTGCAAGTTAGGGATCTTAAATGAATCAATCAAACTGGAATCAAAGCCCTAAACATTCCATGAGGATAAGATAAAGAAATGAGAAGTAAATTCCCAAAGGATTGCATGAATGCATTCCTCATATCTCATAATTCATGCAAAATAACCCAAGATGAAACACCTTCCAGTTAAAGGATCAAGATTATCCAATGAGGTCAAATGTCTCTCAAGTCTTTAGAAGATTATCCTTGAGGTTATCATACCCCTAAGCATCAATTAGAAACACGAATTGCACAAGAACATGGTTTAAGAATCAAAGCATCAACAAATTAGGGTTTTGGAAACCATACAAACTTTACGCTCAAGGTGGAAACCAAATGATCAACATGTAATTTTCCATGAATGAAAACATGTTTACATATAAATAGAGCATTCAAATGATCATCACATATCCAAAGATTGGCCTTAAATTATGTCCATAAGCTTCAAATTGAAACTCGACTCAATTACACTAGGCCAAAGGACATGTTCACTTTAGAAGTTCCATGAGAGTAGAAAGATGGGATATAAAATCCAAGCAAAAATGAACTAATGAGTTCAAATCCCTTACAAGTCAGAGACATATCTGTCATACCCCAAAATTTGCCCTCCATCCTCTCAAGATATTTCATACATCCATACTCAAGGATTCCTCAAGAGTTGATCAGACAAACTCTCTCCTAGACAATCAACCCAAACTAGGGTTTGGCAATTCTCAGGTCAGGATGGACTCCCAACATCTCCAATGGTATTCATGCCTCCTCATATGCTTTAAAGATTCTCCATGTGAAGTTTCAAGCCTTACAAGTCAAGTTTCCTCAGACAATTGCTCAGATGGTTGAAAAATTAGTTGTATTGGACAAAAAGTCAACTGTGGTCAACATACAGTCAAACTTCATAATTTTTGGTCAACATCCTCATTTTGAAGTTACATTCATCATTTGATCAAGGGTTGATCATGATTCATCAAGAAAACTCAAGATTTGCTCAAAAGTCAAACTTTCTAAATTAGGGTTTCTAGATGAAAAGTCAACTGAACTTTGACTGATCATAACTTCTTCATACTTTCTCAGAAATTTTTCCACCACCTCTTTTTTTGAAGGAAATTCAATTCTCTACAACTTCATGTCTCACAAGAATGTCCAAAAAATGCTTCATTTGAGAGGTATGGCTCAAAACATTACAGGTCATTTTCAAAGTCAACAAAAAGTCAACTTTTTGTTTTGAAGATATATTGAGCATAGAAACTCCAATTGATATGAGACCAAAAAGGTTGGTTAGAGGACTCTTAGAGATTTTCAAAAAGTCCAAGAACACTCAAAAATGTGGAGAATTGAGCAAGATACACTATTCAGAAGTTGGGCAATTTTGGACAATTGCACAAAAGGACATTTTGGTCAAAAGGCAAAATTTTCCAAATGGGACTAAAATCTTTTGGTCCAAACTTATTCATGACATGATTTTTGACCCATAAATGCTTGGCCATGGTAATTTTCTATTTTTATGATTTATATTTGAATTTTAAAACATTTAATTCAAAATTAAATCATGTAAAATATGAAAATAAGATTTTTTTCAAAAAGGATTGGATTTATATCTTCCTTGAAGTCCAAGATAGCCCATAATTCATACCAAATTCGTGCTAGCCTTTGCATTCATGAGAAAATCAATTTTTTTTTTCAAAGATTTGATTTATTTTAAATGGAAAAATATTGCACATTGATGGATGAATCTTTTTTCACTCCTTTTTCTCTCCAAATTGCCTCTATAAATACTCAGCAACATACCAAGCCAAAAGCACGAAACCCTAGCTCTTGCACTAACCCTTATTTTGCCAAAATATTTTTCAAAGTTGGAAAAATCGTGTTTCAATTTTCAGCAAGTTTCAGGCTAATTTGAGCATTCAAACGTGCTCAGGAGGTTTCCAGGAGTCCAAAACATCTCTTGCTCGAAGCCAAATCGTCCCAGATCAAGCCATCTAACTCTCACCGGTTTGGAATCTTCTCAATTTCGATTTCGATATTTCATGCATTGTTAATGTTTTTGTTGTGTTTATTTGAATTCAGGATGATGATTAGGTCACATTAGAACCCTTACATGTGAGCTTGAACGTCCAGAAACCCTATTGCCATTGTTAGGGTTCGAAAGGCTGTTTGAATCGGGTAGCTTTATACAAGCATTTTTAACTGAAACTAACATCACCATTGGATTCAGGAGGTCCGATTTAGGGGGGTAGGGTGTTCTTTTCCTGTTTATTCATCGTGTTTTGCAGGTTTGAAAAGTTGGACGGCCGGAGAAGACGACCGGAGCTAGGGCTCCGGCGTCGCTGACTTAGTTGACCGGCGAGGAGGCTGGCGTGGCGAGATAACGCGTTCCAATTCGTCCATTCAAAAACAGATGGGGCCCGCGCGCTGACTGTGTTTGATTTTCAAAAATCCATGACACGTGATCACTTATATTCTATTGTTTTTAACTTTTCCAACACAAAGAGCCACTTGTCCTAGTGGTTAAGGCGCTAGCTGTTCCAAGATCCTCTCACATGTCTCCTGTTCGAACCCTGCTAGGACCGGGTTTTCATTCTTTTTTACAAACTTGCACTATTTTCATATTTTTCTATTTTCTATATTATTTAATATTTACATGTTATTTTAATTAATTTTATATTTTTATTTATGCATTAAAAAATCATCAAAAATTATTTTTCTTTTTACATTATTTTCATAAAAAACTTTATTTAATTTATAAAATTAAAAAATATAATTTTGCATGCATATTTATTTTTATTCATAATTTTGCATTTAAATCACTTTTAATTCATTTTTAATTATTAAATTGCATCCAAAAAATCCCAAAAAATTATTTTAGCATATTTATGTTATTTCCTGCATGTCATATTTTTTCCAATTAAAAATTTACATTTTTTCTAACATTTTCTCTTATTTCGATTTCATCATATTTTCTGAGTTCTCATTCTTTTACAGGTTGATCCGATTCAGACGATTTTTCTTTATCATTTTTTTTCCAATAATGTAACTGTTTATGGGATGTAATAGTTTAAATTAGGGTTTTATTTTCCGCAAGTTTAAATTATGTATCTGCCCCAAAGCCATGTAATAGCGTAGGACATTTACCTTTCCGCATCTTTACATTCCGCATTTTAATTTCCGCACCCTATAAATTGCTAGTAACTAGGCGTGTATGGCAAGATAATAATCAACATAGCTCACTAATTTTCAAGATAAAATATCTGAAACAACACACTCTTTTCACACATGCACCCCTTAGGGTAATTCTCTCTCGTTGCCTTACGAATTCAAAATGGTCAAGTCCCTCGAACGTAGAGGTATTCTAGCACCGTTGCCTTCAAAACAAATCATCATAGTCCCTTCGATACAAAGATCATAGACCCACGATGTCGCCTCCGAATACATGATCTTGACCCTCGATTGTCGCCTCGAAAATGATGATAGTCCTTCGAATGTGCTAGGATACTTCCTACAAGTTGCTTTCTATGACCATCCGATGTCCCTTCGATTGTCCCGCTTACATCCAATGAATGGAGTTACCTACCAACTAATGGTATGGCTAGCGCTATTCTAAAAGAACGTAAAATAACACGAAAACGACCAATTCTGAGTAGGTAATAAGACTTTTAGTTGCTTGCTCTATCAAAATGCTTTTCACACCTCACACTTTTGTCAAAGTTCAAACTCTTTTCAAAACGAAACATTTCCGAACACTTTGTATACATTCCTACATGAATCATTACAAAGTCAAAGCGAAATGTCTTTTCAAAACATTTTCAAACACACAGAAAGCACAATTTTTAAAGTGATCTAGAGCAACTAAGAGCCCGTAGATAACTACGGATGGAAAGGGGTGCTAATACCTTCCCTTTTCATAACCTTCTCCCTTACTCAGAATCTAACGAAGGTCTTTTTCTGTACTTTTACCTTCCCTTAATTGGATAAAAATAAAAGTCGGTGGCGACTCTTGCTATCCGCACATTTGCGATACAAAATCCTAAAAAGTCAGTTCACCGTATCACAGAACTGGCGACTCTGCCGGGGAGACACCCTAAAGAGAGAATGCCTTAGGGATTTCTAAATCACCTTTATTGCTTTCTGTTTGACTTGCTTGCTTTATCTTTAAGGGTTGCTTGGGTATTATATTTGTGGGGATCCTACACCGGATCCGGTTTCCTTTAGGCAAGTAGCAATAAATCGTCGCGACCGTTAGACGTATATCAAAACGGTCAACATGATGGCTACGTTAGTGTGACACTTTGGATATCCTGATACTCTTCATTTCCAAGTTGAGGATAGTATTTGGCTTCTGCGTGGTGTCATCAAGCACTAACTAAACTTTTAGAACCTTAATTGACCCATCTTGGCCATTAGAAGGTAGTGAGATGGCCGGCTTTGGTGCAGACCGAGGTTGGTTGATACTCGATGCTACGCTCATTGAGATTAGACTTTTGGGACATTTTCGGTCGACCACTTGGTAGTCGTATTGAAATAAGCGCCTACAAGAAAGATCAATGATGTGAGATTCCTAGAACCCGGTTACTATTATAGGACAGGATGAACCAACTCAAACTTTTGGTGGGGTAATCACCTATACCTCATGCAAGCCTTAACCCTAGGCTCATTGTGTGAATTGCTTGTGTGTGCCAAACATGACATCATGACATCATTTGCATTGCATATCATTTCTAATTATTTCAAGGACCTAGGGATTTATCTTTGCTCTGTTTTGTAGGGAAATTATGGCTTCTAGAAAGACTATCCGAATCAACTTTATGGGTATACCTTCTCAGCTCAAAGAATTGGTTTCAGAAATTCCCGACCATGCTCAATTCATCAAAAGACATGGTTATCTGCTTGACTTGGTTATCTCCGGTTTTGAAGAAGATATGATGCATGTCCTATTCCAGTTCTTCGATCCGAAACACCATTGCTTTACATTCCCAGATTATCAGTTGGTTCCTACCTTGGAAGAGTTCTCTAAGCTACTTGGGATACCTATTCTTGACCAAATGCCATTCACCGGTCTAGAAAAGGTTCCTAAGTACGAAGACATTGCATCAACCTTACATCTTAAGCGCGCTCAGACATTGAAGCCAATTGGGAAACCAGAAGTGGAGTTAAGGGTTTACTTTCCAAGTTCTTAATTAAGAAAGCCCGAGAATTCCTCAAAGTTATGAGTTTCCATGCATGTGAAGACATTGTGGCCTTGCTAATCTATGGTTTGGTTCTATTTCCTAACTCGGATCAATTCATAGATGTCAACGCCATCAAATTGTTTCTTACCCGCAATCCTGTGCCTACTTTACTTGGAGACATCCTACATTCTCTCCACACTCGTACTACTAAGAGACAAGGAACTCTCATGTGTTGCATACCGTTACTTTCTAGGTGGTTTATTTCACACCTTCCTCCATCAGTTTTGAAGAATGAACAAAGGATGAAGTGGTCTCAAAGACTAATGTCACTCTCTCATTCAGATATCCGTTGGAATCTTTTCTCTCAAAAGGATTTCACTTTCATCGAGCGTTGTGGAGAATTCCCTAATGTACCACTACTTGGTATAAGGGGAGGTATTACTTACAACCCTTCTCTAGCTCTACGTCAGTTTGGTTTTGCCCGAAGAGATGGTCCACATGATATGCTTCTCCAAGATATTGTGTTCGACTACAATCACGATCTCCAGAATTACCGACGAAGGTTCATACATGCTTGGGGCATGGTAAAGAAGTCTGATACCAAGACTTTGGGGCACCAAAACTTCATTCCTTGGGAACCTTACCACAAATGGGTGCGAGCTCGAGCTCAAAACCTCATGATGCTATTCACGCCTATTCTACCAGTAATTATGGAACCTGTTGCTATAGGTGACGTACCCTATACCGTTCTCCATCCTGACATGCCTACTGATTTTGAAGACTTGAAGAGATCCTGGATTCAGCTCAAAGAAGAGAGGGATACCTTTAAAGCTCAGTGTTATGCAAGTGAGAAGAAAGTGTTAGAGTTGACCAAGCTACTTCACGAAGAGCAAAGCATCAATGCCTACATCGGCACCAAGAGGAAGCGCCCATGGGATACTTAGAGATTTAGGATTTATTTGTTGTTTTGAACTATCTCTTGTACTTAACAAGAAAAAGAATAATGAAAAGAGTACTAATAAATGTTTGTTCATTGCTTGTTTAAAAAAATTTAAATCTCTAAGGTCCTTGAAAACATTGCATTGCATTCGCATAAACATTGCATTGCATTCGCATAAACATTGCATATCATAACATAACATTGCATCACAGGTACATTGAAGATTGGTTTTCTCATTCTCTCGCTATTTATTTTAGCAGAAATGGCTCTTGAACAGTCTGTCAAAGATATTCAGGCTCAGAATGCTCAGTTCCAGCAGATGTTTACCAGTTTGGTCCAAGGCTAGGAAGATCTGAAGAAGCTCATCAACAGAAAGAAGAAGGTTGTTGGTCTCCTCAACATGGGTAGACGCTACAAAGGAGGTCCTAGAGTGGTTAGTCGAATTGAGCTCTCTGAAGGAAGTGTCAAGAAGGAAGATGAGCAAAGTAACAAGGGTGATGGCGAAGGCAGTCAGCCTGAACTTGAGAAGAACTATGATGGTGGCCAATACTCTGATGAGGATGACAAGTACAAGCAACTTGAAGACCGTCTGAATGCTGTGGAAAACCTGAAGATGTCCAGGCTGAATTTTGATGATCTGAGTCTCGTCCCTGGTGTTGTGATTCCTCCCAAGTTCAAAGTTCCAACTTTTGCTAAGTACGATGGCATGTCTTGCCCTAAGCTGCATTTGAAGTCCTATGTTCAGAAGATCAATCCCCACACTGATGACAGAAAGTTGTGGATGCATTATTTTCAAGAGAGTTTGTCCGGAACTCAATTGGAGTGGTATTATCAGCTAGAGAATGACCGTATCCGTACTTGGAGTGACTTGGCTGATGCTTTCTACAGACAGTATGAGTACAATGCTGAATTGGCACCCACTCGCATACAACTACAAAGCATGTCTATGGGTCGTGATGAGAAGTTCAAGGAGTATGCTCATAAATGGAGAGATCTAGCAGGCAGAGTTCAACCACCCTTGTCCAATAGGGAGTTGGTTGATATGTTCATGGGAACACTGACAGGCCCATTCTTCAATCATCTGATTGGAAACTCTTCAGCCGGATTCACCGAGCTGATACTTACAGGCGAGCGTATTGAAGCTGGTATCAAGAGTGGGAAGATTCAGATAGAGACATCTTCAAATGCTGCGAAGAAATCCTTTGGGGGTAAGAAAGAAGTCAATGCTGTGTATGGTCAGAAAAGCCGAGCCAAGACCGACCGTGCTCAATCTGTGAGGCGGTTGTGAATCCTACATCACATCGGCAACCTCGCGAGACAACGCGCAGCGCGAAGACAGTTACAAGATCAACATGCCATTGTCGCAAGCCTTGCAACACATGTTGAAAGCAGAGATGATTACTTTGAGGGATCCTCCTCAGAATGTCAACACCTCATCTCCGAAATACAATCCTAATGCTAAGTGTGCTGACCATTCCAATAGCCTGACATAGTAATCGATGATTGTTGGGCTCAAGAACAAGATTCAAGATATGATTGAAGCTAAGCAGATTGAATTTGATCCTCCTGTTGAGACTCCGAATGTGATCAACGCGCCTATGCCTAATCATGACAAGGGTTCTAATGTTGTTGGTGACGATACTTATGTTTTCAACATAGATGACTTGACCATTCCTCTGATGACTGTTAAGAAGAATTTGTTGCAAGCGGTGTCAACCTGTGATGCCCGAGAATTGTCGTTGGTGCCCATCCGCTGATGGTTGTGCTTGGTTGAGAAGACGTGTTCAAGGCATGATGGATAACCGTGAGATACTATTCTCGAAACCACCGTGCGGCGTGTGAAGAAATGTCTAAGTTGAAGATTGACAATGCGAATGAAACTGCACCATCTGTGGGACACCTTGGGCAGCCAAGTGGAAAGTATGATTACATGGTGAAGTACACTTCACGAAGCTACAAGATTCCTATTGAAGATGTTAAGGCGACTAGATGGGGTGACGACTTCCCGAAGACTATGCCGATGTTAACACAATAAGGATCTCTCTCGATTACTGCCTAGAGTGGCACCTCTCATTATTACTTCTCCAAGACCAGTTCCATATTCCTCGACAAGGCCATTCCTTGAACTATGGAGTCGATGTTTACTATCATGGCGCAAGCAAGACCCTCGACCATTGAAGATCTTACGTTGAAGCTACCATTCGACATTGACAACATCACGGATCTAGTAAGGTGACCGAACCGGAAGGGTATTCTCTCGGATATCTCTCCTCCAAAAGACACCGCGACTCCACTCGCATTCCAAATATTCAATCCATTCCCAAGCTAGAGGGAAAGAACCAGTGACTCATCCTGCTCAGCCAGAAGTACCAAAGGAAGTTACTGAAGACACCTCCAAACAAGAAATGGAAGAAATTCTGAAGATTATCAAGAAGAGTGACTACAATGTTGTGGAACAGTTGGGACAAACTCCGTCCAAAATTTCCATGCTTGCTCTGCTCTTGTGCTCCGAGGCTCATGCTAATGCCTTGGTGAAGTTTCTGAAGAACGCTCACATACTGGAAGACACTACCACTGACTAGTTTGAAGTTTGTATTGCTAGCCTGGCTGCCAACAACGGCCTAGGCTTCTCTGACGCTGATATGACTCCTGCCGGAAAGAAACACAACAAATCCTTGCACATCTCTGTTGAATGCAAGGGCACTACACTATCTCATGTTTTGGTGGATACCGTTCGCTCAATATCTTAAAGCGCTTTTGATCGACTTGATGTCGAAGGGTTGGTTCGAGACCCGTGACATTATCGTGAGAGCTTTTGATGGTTCTAAGCGAAGATTGAGAGCTCACTCGCTATCAAAGTCGGTTCCCGCACTTTTGACTCCACATTCTTTGTCATGGACATTCGTCCGCTTACTCTTGCCTACTTGGGCCCTTGGATACATGGGGCGTTGTTACCTCTACCTTACATCGTCAAGTACCCGTAAAGGGAAGGTTGTCACAGATGTGGTGAAGAAGAGTATATGGTCACCATCTACAATCATTCCGATACCTCGAGGTGGAGGGTGAATTCTTTGAGACTCCGCAAGCTTTTGAAACAATGCCCGAGTCACGCCTGACTCTCCGCCTCTGAGATTGTTAAGACTCCTAGGATGTCCACATTGAAAGATGCTCAAGTGCTGAAGAAGGTAGTTCTATTTGGGGTCGCTCCCGATCTTCCTTTCAACCGACAAGACCGGTTTAGGCTTCACCATCAAGGGTCGAAGATGATACGCCGCGAACGTGCGGCCAACTTCCTTTCGCATCGCCAGTGGAATCCATGCTATAGAAGACGACGACAACGGCTTCGACATCGCGAGTGGATCTTCCCAACTCCGATGAAGGGCTCAAGAATTGGAAGATCAAGACGTCATACCAATCTCCTTTAGTCGAGTAGTTGCTCTTGTTTTGTTTTGCTTTTCGTATTTCTTTATGTTTGAACAATAAACTTTGAAAGCCTAGTGCCTTGCCCGGCATCATGGCTCGCTTGGGGTTATTATCTATTGTTTGCGTTTTCATTCAATAAATTCGTTGGACTTTTGCATTTAATTGTTTGTTTTCTTTCTTTACTTTATCACCCTTCAAAAGCTATGTTTTCTTACACACACCCACGTGATACAAAGTAATCACTCCGAATCTCGTTAATAACTATGCTATTGCTAAATATGACTTCGATAATCCGATCTACCAAGTCAAGAAGAAAGTGAGGAAGATTGTGAAGTGCCGTGGAGAACTTGTCGACCGCTACAAAAAGAAGAGCGAGTTATACACCACACTAAGAGCAAGTTGAGGTTGTGAATTTGGGTGACGAAGATGTAAAAGAGATCAAGATAGGAGCGGATCTTGAGAATGTTAAAGAAAGGTTGGGATGCTACGAGACTATATTGAGGTTTTTGCTTGGTCATACGAAGACATGCCTGTTTAGACATTGATATTGTGGTACACCGATTGCCAACAAAAGAAGGTTTTCTCTGAAATGAAAGTTCGTCGATGCGTCCCGAGATGTCGAGAAAATCAAAGCGAAGTTATGAAACAGTTCAACACGGTTTCTAGTTACTTCTTATCCGCATGGGTTGCAAATGTGGTGCCTATCTAAGAAGGATGGCATGGTACGAATGTGTGTGGATTACGTAGACCGAATAAAGCGAGTCCGAAAGACGATTTCCCACTTCCTCATATTGATGTTCGTTGACAACACCGCCATAAGGTTTTCTTTCATGGATGGTTTCTCCTTACAATCGATCAAAATGGCTCCAAGACATGGAGAAGACTACTTTGTTACACAAGGGGCACTTTCGCTACAAGGTTATGCCGCTCGAATCAAGAACGCGGTACCACTTATCGCGCTATGGTAACACTATTTCATGACATGATTCATCACGAGATAGAGGTCTACGACGACATGATAGCTCGATCACGCATCAAGATGAACATCTCGATCATTTGCGTAAACTGCTTGATAGGTTGAAGAAGCTGATCGAGACTTAATCCTAACAAGTGCACCTTTGGAGTCAGGTCCGGAAAACTCCTAGGATTTATTGTCAGTGGAAAAGGTATTGAGGTTGACCCCGCCAAAGTTAAAGCTATTCAAGAAATGCCAGCTCCCCGCACCGAGAAGGAAGTCAAAGGTTTCTTGGGCCGATTGAATTACATTGCCAGATTCATTGCACACTTAACTGCTACCCGTGAGCCAATCTTCAAGTTACTTAAGAAAGATCAAGTAGTGGAATGGAACGACGATTGCCAGATCGCTTTTGACAAAATCAAAGAGTACCTACAAAATCCTCATATCCTGATGCCGCTCGCCGAAGGAAGACCTCTTATCATGTACTTGATGCTAGAATTCAATGGGTGTGTGTTGGGGCAACATGACGAGTCCGAAAAAGAGCATGCAATATACTACCTTAGCAAAAGTTTACCGATCGTGAAACAAGATACTCACAAATGAGAAAACTTGCAATGCTTTTACTAAGACAAGATATGTTGACTCACACTACCTTGTTGATTTCTAAGATGGATCCAATAAAATACATATTTGAGAAACCACTCTCTCGGAAGAATAGCAAGATGGCAAATGATCTTGACCGAATCGACATCCAAGACACTTCTCGAAAGCGATCAAAGGAAGTGTGGTAGCGATCATTTGGCTCACCAAGCCGTAGATGACTATCAATCTATGCGATTCGAATTTCCGGATGAAGATGTTTTACTAGTTACGATTGAAGAACCGGCGGACGAAGGACCCGAACAAGGATCCCGATGGACTATGGTCTTTGATGGAGCCTCAAATGCACTTGGCAATGGCATTGGCGCCATCATTACATCCCCTACAGGCGGACATACGGCTTTGACCGCCAGATTATGTTTCAGTTGCACCAACAACATGGCCGAATATGAAGCGTGCATCATGGGTATCGAAGTTGCTATTGACTTAAGAATCAAGTTCTTGCAAGTATATGGAGACTCAGCTTTAGTGATCAGTCAGATTAAGGGCGAGTGGGATACGAAGCATCCGTATCGAGAGCATGTTCTTGGTTTGATCCTCTACTTCGAAGAAATCACTTTCAATCATATTCCACGAGAAGAGAATCAGTTGGCAGATGCATTGGCTACTATGTCGTCTATGTTCAAGGTTAGATGGGACAACGAGGCTCCCCAGATTATCATTGAGAAATTTGACGAACCAGCGTATTGTTATGAGCTTGATACAGACGAGAAACCTTGGTACTATGACGTGAAGAGGTATCTTGAGACTCAGGAATATCCCGCAGGGGCATCTGGTACCCACTCCAGCAACGGCATCTTGTACAAGCGCAACCACGACTTGTGCTTACTCCGCTGTGTAGATCAGAAAACAGAATACACATCATGGAAGAGTTACGAAGGCATTTGGTACCCACTCCAAAGGGACACACTATGGCTAAGAAGATTTTGAGAACAAAGTTACTATTGGTCTACCATGGAAGTCGATTGTCACCGCTACGCTCGATCATGTCACAAGTGCCGTTATGCGACAAAGTGCACGTACCTCCGACCTCAGATGTCCTAACTCCTTGGCCTTTCAATGTGGGGCATTGATATGATCGGAGAAATCAAGCCCACCGCCCAACGGACATCGTTTCATCCTTGTGGCAATCAATTACTTTACCAAGTGGGTAGAAGCACCTCGTTCGCATCATTACTAAGAATGTTGTGGCTCGATTCATCAAGCATAATCTTATCTGTCGGTATGGCACTCCCGAAAGGATTATCACAGATAACGATTCCAATCTCAACAACAAGATGATCATCGAACTCTGCACGCAGTTCAAGATCAAGCATCAAAACTCTTCTCCTTATCGGCCTAAGATGAATGGCGCAGTGGAAGCTGCCAACAAGAACATTAAGAAGATTATACAGAAGATGACAGTGACTTACGAAGATTGGCATGAGATGTTACCATTTGCTCTTCATGGTTACCGCACTACGATGCGAACATCAACAGGGGAAACCCCCTTCTCTCTCGTATACAATATGGAAGCCGTCTTACCAATTGAGGTTCAGATACCCTCAACCAGAGTCCTCCAGGACGCAGAGTTAGGCGAAGACGATTGGGTTGCATCACCGACCGTTAACTTGATTGATGAGAAGCGACTCGCGTCCATCCGCCATGGACGATCTATCGAGCGAATGATCAGAGCATTTAACAAGAAGGTCAAGCACCGAGTCTATCAAGTTGGTGATCTAGTAGTCAAGCGCATCATTCTTCCACAAGGTGATCCCAGGGGCAAATGGACTCCCACCTACGAGGTACCATTTGTAGTCAAGACAGTATTTTCCGCGGAGCTATGATACTTAGCACCATGGATGGTGAAGACTTCCCACACCCGTGAACGCAGACATAGTCAAAAAACTACGCATGAATAGACCCGCTAGGTCGATCGACCTAGGCAAAATAAGGGCATCTGGCGAACCAAAAGTGCGGGCAAAAGTTAAGGATATATACAAAACATGTACACTCGGCAAGTCGAAAACCCAGGCGGCTTGGGCAAAAGGGTATCCCGAGAAAACCCGAAAGGTCTAGGCAAAAGTTAGATTTAAGCGTACGACTATGTCTCTTCCGGATCACCCTTCGGACTACTATCATTCAAGATTCAAATGGCGAAGATCAGCCTACTCACTTTCTCTGACAAAGGAGATGAGATAGTCGAAATATATGAGTACTAGCATAGTTGGAACTTAACGAGATTGTTTCCGCATAGCTTTTTACCTTTCCGATGTACAAACTACTTGGCCATACGCCACCTTTCAAATAAACGCAAACTTCTTTCTCTTTACAATTTTTGTTGTTGTCGTTTGCAATAAGTCCAACGTTTGTTTTGAATGACTATACGCATTTGACAATAAGAATCTAATCACAAACATACGAAATGCGGACATACAAAAGTAGTTACTACAGGCTCTAGGAATTGAGATGACGACGAAGGTCACCAAAAGCATTCCCCCGCAGAACATAATTGTCATACCCCAAATTTTGACCTAATATACCATCATACATTTGCATCATTGCATAACTAACAGTTCAGATAGCATTAATCGGGTATAGCACTCACAGGTCAAAATTAGGGTTTCATCAGATTTTCATCTGATTCAAGATCTAACCAATTAGGGTTTGAGATTTTCTCACTCCATTTGATCTATCTTGATCAAATCATCAGCTTTCAATCCTCAGATATCCATTTTCTTCACTGATCAATCGAGGATCGACCAATTAGGGTTTTGGTCGAGCATAGGCATTCTCTGATTTTTTGAGCAGTAATTGACTTTTTTGGATAGAGATTGGTCATTATATCTTAGATACAACATCTTGACCTAATTTCTGGATTCAAAACATCACAGAGGTTCACAAAAATTCATCAGTCAATTTCAGAAATGTCTGATGAAATTTCATCTGCACAGAAAAGTCAAACTTTGACTTTTGGTCAAATTTTTCAAAACAAAACTTTTTCCATCATCAAAATACTTCAAATGATCCATAATGATCATAAAAAATCAAATAATTTAGAAAAGTCAACAAAAAAGTCAAAATTTCTATACTTAGAAAAATTTCTAAGTGTTGAAATTTCACATTTTTTTCAAACTTCAAGCCATTTTTTCACCTAGTTCCAATTGGAATTTGAAAAAACTCAAAGCATGAAAGTTGTAGAACATGGAAAAATCTTTCCAAAATGTCCAAGAACTCTCAAATCCATGGAGTCTAGATATACTTTTGAATTTGAAATTTAGAGCTCCAAAATCCATAATTTTCAAGTACAAACTTGTAAAATTATAGGTCATTTTGTGTTTTTTCATTTAAACCACTTGCCAGCTTGCCAAATTGAGTCATCAAACTGATAAACATCAGTGAGAAGTGATGATTGAAGATTGGATCAAGTTTGGATAAATTCACACATGGTAAAAAAGGAAGGTTCCTTTTGCTTTACAAATGACAATCTTGCCCTCTAAGCTTTCTTTGAATATCCAAATGCCATGGACATTTGCCTAAAATTTCAGAGCCTATTTGTCTATAAAAGGATCATAGTTCAAGCTTCAATCAACACCAAAATCAATACACAAATCCATGCTTTTCTTCTTTTCTTGAAAATCAAGTATCATAGAGCAAAATTGCCAAACATAGCATTTTTGAAAATCCAATGGAAACATGATGAAAATTGGTGTCCAACATGTTCCATAATCATTAACAAACTTGTTCCAAACTTAAAATCAACCTGTACTAAGCTAAATCAGAAATCATTTTGCATTTTTCAAACTTGTACAAACTGCCATAGCAATCGAAATTGGAGTTTGGTTTGATTCCTTGAAGTTTTGATCATCCATACACCTTCCATAAACATCATAGGAGTGATCCAAAACAAGAACAACAAACTGTAACACCATTAACACGATTTCCAGATTTCATTTTTGAGTGTATGCAGGTTGACTTGTGTAGCTCGATTCAAGCAAGTTCAGAGCAAGCAGGCTATCCATAGAGCATCCTTACATGTCGTTGGAGCTTAATCAATCGAGAAACAGCAACTGGAAACACGTTTGCATCGAATTCGATCTTCACTTTTCCAAGTATGAACACGAGTTTGGTTCTCATGATTCTTTGCATCTTTTGACAAAAACTCTTGGCCATTCTCTTTCTGCACTTAACACGATCCTTAACCCTCAAAAAAATCAAATAATCATCAACTACAAGTCATTTAATTTGATTTCTCAGTTTTAGGGTTCTTAGCTTTTCCAGAAATCAAAACACGTTAGGCTTAAAATAAATAAAATTAACAACCACAGTTGTATTCCTTGTTCAAAACCGAGTCATTTTGATGTTTACATCATCCAATTCCATTGAGAAATGAGGGAGATAGCTTGGATCAAAGATTCTGAAAATCAAAAACCATGAACCCAGAATACGCGCGTGTTCTTGGTGTTCTTCATTTTTAAATTTTCAAACTTTCCAATATCATGTCTACGCGTGTTCTTAATCCACTAACACTCAGCGCGTTTGGCTCAGTTGGTTGCTTGCTTGCTCTTAAGGCTTTGTGACACGCGTCCCACCTCAAGGTCAGGGGTTCAAAACCCAGCAAGACCAAATTTTTTTACAAACTTGTCATATTTTCATGTTTTTTTATCAAACTTTCACAATTTTTTTGACCAATCAAAACTTCTCATTTTGAGATGATTTTTTAAACACTTGTCAATAAATACATTTATTTTGTGATAATGCAAAAATTTTCAGAAAAAAAACTTTCATCGATTAATTTTTAATCGAGGCAAAACGACGTTCGAACACTTTTCAAACCTCCTTAAAGGTGAATTTTTCAAGTTTTCGACTTCCGATTTTTTTCAAAACTTTTCATAAATGAACCTCACATTTCAAAACATTTTCAAATCATTTTTCAAAACATTTCATCAAACTTGCATCTTTTACCATGATCAATCTGATTTAAACGATAAAATCAAATTCGTTCTTTCTCGAATTTCTCGATCGATCATGGGCCACCCTTATGGTGTAAGTCCCAATCCTTTATGTACATACTTAGTTTTACTTGTACATATTCAAATTATCATTGTTAATATTCAAACGTAAACAAATTTCTTTCATTTGTTTTCATTCGTTTGTCTATACGCCAAATCCATTGGTTCTAAAGGAAGGTTTCTCCTGAGCAAGATTTCTTTTAAACCAATGGGCCTCCATCACGGTGTAAGTCCCATAACATTCTTTTATGTACATAATATTTCCTTGTACATATCAAACTTTTGTCAAACATTTTTTAAAAACAAACTTTCATCTGTACATAATACAGATATTTCAAAATACTTTTATCTGTACATAACACGATACTTCTTTTTCAAAACCTTTTATACGTACATAATGAGATACTCTTTTGAAAATACTTTTCTGAGATAAACTTTGATCAATCATTTCATTTCATCGTACATTTTACACTAAATACCATTGGTATTGAAAGGAGCATTATTCCTGAAAGCGCTTTCAAATCAATGGGCCTCTCTTCGATGTAAGTCCCAACCCTCCTATGTACATCCATCTTTGTGCATACATAAAAACTCGTTCGTGTACATATTCATTTCCTTGTACAGTTCAAACTTGTGAATAATCAAGTTACGCTCGTTTTAAGCGTTCGTTTCACGACACTTGTTTATATTTCATAAACTGCGTAAATAAACATCATGCATTGTTTATATTTCCTTCATAAACTCCTGTGAATACATATCACACACACACACTGTTTATACAACCGTCTAATAAATAACATAACAATTAGACTAATCAATAGGTTTCATTGAGTTTAGCCTCCGCTTGGGCTTCATACAAGACAACTCATCACCAGTTGAGTTTATCCCCAGCATGGGTCAGCCTTCTCTTGGGCTTTGTACAAAGAAACTCTCCCCACGAGTTAGCCTCCGCTTAGGCTTCATAAGACAACACTCCTGTTGAGTCGGCCTCCTCTTGGGCTTCGTTCAAAAGAACTCCTCATTGAGTTTAGCCTTCTCTTGGGCATCATACAATGAAAGAGACAGAAATCTCTTATGACCTCCTATTGGGCTTCCAATACAAAGAATCACCAGCGCTAAGATAGAACCACGAAAGGATGGTTTCCGGTGAAATCACTTTCAAATTCCCAAAGAGTAAAATTTCGGTGAAATTGCTCTTATTCGAAAAGGATGATTTCTCGGTGAAATCCTTTCAAGCCAAAACCCATACCCTATAGCTTCCTCTTGAGCTTCATACAAGGACCCTCGATGACCCTCGATGACCCTCGGAATGCCTCCTCTTGGGCTAACAATACAAGGACCCACGGGCTTCTTAAAAGCATCCCTTTAATCCAATCAATTTCTCCTAAGAGATTTAGACATTTATCATCTCTATGGAAGAAGTATCTCATCCATTACATCACATACAGTCAAAAACTTTTCAAACTCTTTTTAAACTCTTTTCAAACAAAAACATCTATTAACATTAAGTGGTAACGCTTGTACACTCAAGCAAAACACCCATTACTTACAGTTAAAAGAATCAATCATCTTTTTCAAACATCTTTCTTAAACATGTAAGTGGTAACGCTTGTACACTCAAGCAAAACACCTAATACTTACGATGAAAGATTTTAATCAATCAAACTTTTCAAAAAATGTATGTGATGAAATAGATTAGATACATTTTTCATTAAGATGACATTTGTCTCTCTTACTAACATCCGTTGCTTTCCACTAGCATAAGTGGGAACTACGATTGCTCGACTTTCTCAACATCCTTTTGAGAATACGTGAGCCAAGGTCTCATCCTTGCCGAGCAAATTTCTATCTCCTCGGACCAAACAAACCATAGAACCACAGAGATCCGAGCTACAAATGCTCGATTCCCACTAGGGATATGTATGCGAAGATCCACGATCTTTGCGAGCACAATAATAACAAAACCTAGAATCCCACATAATCTCTTGTTTCTTAAAATCCAAAGGAGAAACTTTCCCAATCATAGAAATAGCAATTAAAAACACACAACATATCAAACATATTCATATATAAAGCAGATAACTACATATATTTAGGGTGCTCCATCTATTCCTTTATATACCAATCCCCTTACTCGAATCTCCCCAATGCGTTATGTCTAGTTTGCGCTAGTCGTTCACGCATACCAATATCAATTGAGGGTATTTCACTTTCCCTTTTCATAATCATTAAATCATCTTTCTTGTGTTGAAAATAATAAAGCTTGATGCTCGCGGCATCTTTATAAACAAATCAAAAGATTTAAATCGTTGCGTGCGAAGATCCGAACTCACGTTCGCATCCTCGGCGTCACCTTTAAACGGAAAAATGGCGACTTTTGGGGATTACGTTGAAACTTTGATTTTCAAAAAGAAAAGCGTTACTACGTCCGAGAGCACCAAGCTTTTTGTTTTCAAAAAAAAAAAGGGATAAGCTTTTCATATTTTGCATATATCATTTTTCTTTATTGTGTGTTTCGCGATTTCACTTGATGGAAAGAAATCCTAACCGGTTTAAGAAACATTTTAAGATCTAGGTGGAGGTATTAATCGTGAGCGGTTCAATGCTTTCGAAGTTAATATTTCCCGATGGAGGTTGTCTTGAGGGTATTGTGTTTAAGCAAGTAATTGCGAGACGTATTTTCGGAGAACTTAAGAAGTGAGTGGATAGAACACATAAACCATCACGGCCATTAGGATGTAGTGCGAAATTATTCGGTGTAAGCCTAGAGTAATTGTCATGCGATACTACGATCAAAGAGTTTCTCTTGAAAATATTATTGGACCATCGAGTATTCAACAAATCCAATAATGTTTTGAAGGGAGTTGAGCACAGTATATCGTAGAACCCGATTCACGGATGAATAAGCCCTTAGAACTTAACCCGTTGATTCTTATCGTTGGCTTCATGCTCGTGACTTGAGCGCTTGCCGTGTGTATAACTACTAACCATGTTTGCTGCATTCATGCATTCATTCATTCAAAAACAAAAAAAAACTTCATTTTCTTTCCATTTCCAAAGAATTTAGAGATTTTTCTTTGTAAAATATTTTAGGTTAGAGTGATGGACGTCGAGAGGAAGATTCACCAAAAGACAGTTTAGAATTCTGATGTAGGAAAGTTGAAAGAGTTAGCATCCTTGGTAGAAGATCCCTCGGTTTGAAAACGCTATGGAACTCTTTTAACTCTTTTGAGCGCTAACGTTGATGAAGGACTTCTCAAAACCTTCGTTCGTTCTACGATCCGATCTATCGTTGCTTCACTTTCCCGATTATCGGTTGATGCCTACTTTGGAAGAGTATGCGCATATCCTAGGATCTCGATGTCGGACAAAGTGCCTTTCAATGGTTTGGAAGCCATTCCTAAGTCACAAGTCATTGCAACAATGACTCATTTAAAGAAACCCGAGATAGACAAAACCTAACTACGGAGGAAAACTCTTAGGACTAACTTCAAAGTTCCTAATGGAGAAGGCTCTCAAATTCTCTGAAGTGGTAGTATGGTAGCCTTTGAAGCTATTTTAGCTTTACTCCTCTATGGATTGGTGTTGTTTCCAACGTCCCAAATTTCGTTGATATCAACGCCATAAGGATCTTTCGATTGGAAATCCGTTCCCACCACCTTGGTGACACGTCGTCTCTATTCATCATAGGAATCGTCAAGGAGACGGAACTATCGTGTGTTGTGTACCTCTTTTTCAAATGGATTGTCTCACACCGCCTAAATCTCCTATCTTCCGAAAACAAAGGCGAGTGGCATTGGTCAAGAAGACTCATGTCTCTTACAAATGGCGATATCCATTGGTATACCTTGGCAAACAATGAGATGGAAATCATTGAGAGTGTGGAGAATTTGCCAACGCACCTCTCATTGGTACGAAAGGAGGAATCAACTACAACCCATTCCTAGCAAAGCGTCACTCGGATCAAATTCGGTAAACCTCCTAGTTTTACAGTAGAAAGCTACTTCTATCATGAAGGAGAGGATTCCCAAGGATTGAAGGCTAGGATGATCAAAGCTTGGCATCACATCCGAAAGAAAGGAAAAGGTAAGGCAAAGAATTGTGTAGCCATGGAAACCTACACTTCTTGGATAAAGAAAAGAGCAAAGGAATTCCGAATGCCTTACGCTTATGAGGATCCCATGTTCTCAGTCGCTTCCAAATCGACAAATTTTCCCGTTGAAGCTGTGGGAGAATACCAAGAAGCCTTGACCAAGATAAGGTTTGAGAAGGAAGCTTTGGAAAGCAAATTCCTTAAGACTAACCTTGAGAATGAGAAGCTCAAGAAGCAAGTCAAAGATCATGAAAAGACGCTCTACTTCCAGGATGAATGGCTCATGGAGAAAGATGAGAAGATTAGCCAGAAGGATAACGCCATCCAAATCGTCAAGGAAAGGAAAAGAAAGCTCGAGAAATGACAACCAAGAAGCCCGCTCCCAGCGAGTGGAAGAGAGTCATTAGCAAGCTAAAAGCGAGAAAGCCAAACTAAAAGCTCACTATGGGAAGGAAATCCTGAAGCTGAAGCTACATCAAGCCTTTGGATCGTCATCCGACGAAGATGTTTAATTAGTTTAATTTAGTTTGTAATTTTTATCATTTATTGTATCATTTGTGTGAGCAATGCTCCAACAAAAAAAACAATTGTTGTAATCTTCCTTCATTAATCAATAAAATTTGTGTTTTCCATCCAAATATTTGCCAGAAATATCTCTTTTAGCATAAATTCTTTGGAAATTTCTTTTCTTTACAATCATATTCATGCATCATACTTTGCATTTAAGTCTATCATCTAGAGTCTAATCATTCACAGTTTTGAACTGTCACTTTTCCAGATAGAAAAATTGTCAAGCTGTCGCGTCTTAGAGTTTCTCGACTGCGTCCGCAGCCAACTCGAGCGTCGATACGGATCAAAAGAAGAAAAGTAATGGAGAATTTTGAGCAAGAAAACGTTGAACTCCGTAGTACAGTAACTACGCTACAAGAAGAAGTGGAGAGACTCACATCTTTGGTCAACTCGCTTGCCACAGCACAAAGTCAACAAGCGACATCGGCGGTCATAACCAAATAGCAACTTGAGGATACTACTACTCGGTTTCATCGCGATCGAGGTTCACCTTCGGATGCGGAGGGCTATCCATGGGAATGCCTTTAACCCGGCATTGGAGTTCGCCAACCGACTTCTCAAACAACCTCGCTTGAAATACCTACTTTGCAGCAAAACGCTACGTTCACTCCACAACGTGGAATAACTTTTCCACAAGTAACAATGTCGGTTTCTCAACCGATCATGTTGAACTCAGCTTGTAGTGCACACTACCACAGACGAAGAAGTTCATCACACTCCAGGAAATAACACGAACTCGTGGTTCAATGGAAAATCTCCGGAACAACTCCTCAAAATGCGACTTGAGATAAAAAGCGATTCAAGGGAAAGAATTGTTTGGGAAAAGCGCCAGGATCTCTGTCCCTCGTGTGAAAATACTGAAATTCAAAATCCGGATTTTGAAAAGTACAAAGGAATTCTTGTCCTCGAGTCATCTTACAATGTATGCTAGGAAAATGTCTACGTACAATGAGGATCATCAGCTGTTAATTCATTACTTCCAGGATAGTCTCACCGGTGCCGCACTAAAGTGGTACATGGGTTTAGGCAACACGAATATCCAATCATTCAACGACTTAGGTAAAGCCTTACAACAATATAAATTCAACTTGGATATGGCTCACGATAGGGATCAACTCCGCTCCATGTCTCAAAAGGAAGAGAGACATTCAAGGAATATGCGAACGATGGAGAAATTGCCAAGTCAACCCGCCTTGGAAGAGAAAGAGATGACTAAGGTATTCTTGAATACTCTAAACTCATTCTACTATGAGCGAATGATCGCTAGCGCTCCGGAGACTTCAACGAAATGGTAAGCATGGGGATGCGACTAGAAGAAGGGTTCGGACGGACGCTAACCAAGGAAGTAGGATCTTCTAGTAATACCAAGAAAGTTGGAACCAGTTCCCAAGGAAAAAGAACATGACGTAGGAATGGTATCCAGAAACCACGCAAAATGTCATTCAACAACGATGTAGGCGCCATAGCGCCCTGTCAACACAACTCGAGAATCGCTCCGCAATTTCAACAAAGTCAACAAACTCAACGCCTCGTCAGCAGCTCGGGTTTCAACCAAAACCGACGCCTCGGGTTACTCGGTTCGACCCAATTCCCATGACGTACGTAACTTTACCTACGATAGAAAGGAATCTAATCTGAGACAAGGTTACCACCTCGGTCCACGAAAAACTACCATGGTGGTACAAAGTCGACATGTCTTGCCCTTTTCACCAAGGGCACCAGCCATGACCTTGAGCATTGCATAGCATTGAGGCGTCGAGAGATTAGTAAAGGCTAATCTTCTTTCCTTGAAACACAAGTCCGAATGTGCAAGCCAATCCACTTCCCATAATGGACACTCGGTGAATCTAATGCTAAGGAATACGCGGTACCTTGTCACGGATGTAAACTTAGTCAAAGGAAACTTGGTGCATCTTCATGAAGCATACGTACCATGAGCACCTTCACTAAGCACAATTATGCGACTTGCTATATCTGCTCCAAGAATATCCATGGATGTCCCACCATAAGAGCGGATATTCAACATTTGTTAGACATTGGTGATTTACAAATCTCGAAACCGAGATGACCATGGCGTAAATACCATAGGGCATTTTCCGCATGAGCTTTTAGTCTCGAGATATCAACTCGGAAAATCCGAAGTAAGCGTTGTGATCCCTTGTTTCAACATACCCGAGCATGTGGAGATCGCGTTGGTTCCAACATTCCAACATCTCCTTTGGTGATTTGCCCACCGGTCTGTTAAAATGCAGTTCTACTAGAGCAATTCCTTACCGTACAATGCAACCTTGATAGAGGATGGGAAGAGAAACCCATGCCTACACTTCCACTAATGTCAATATAGTAAATCGGACGAGTAGCGAAGTGGGCGTACACGCTCCATTGCCACCAAAATCGCCTTGACTCACATTGTTAAACAAAACCAAGTTAACATATCCTCCGAGAATCTGCAACGATTCCCATTGTTAACCAGTACAAACATTGGTTCTGATGGAACCAACATCAACTCGAACTTTGACGAGATCTTGAAACTAATCAAGAAGAGCGAATATCGAGTCGTAGACCAATTGATCGCACTCCTTCAAAATTTCAATCTGTCTTTACTCCTTAACTCAAGCTCACCGAAGCTTTGATGAGAGTACTAGACCGAGCTTATATGGATCACGATGTGACTACAGACCAATTTGGAGGATCGTCTCCAACATAACACTGCAATAATCGAGTTTTAGTGACGAAGAACTTAGGAAGAAGGAAAGATCATAACTTGGCCTTGCACATCTCGATGATTTGCGGTCAGATTCCCTATCCAATGTATTGGTGGATACGGTTTGTCTTTAAATGTAATGCCAAAAGCGGCTCGCTCGTTTAGCTTACAAAGGAAGCCAATGAAGTTCAACGACATCATAGTAAGAGCTTTCGATGGATCGAGAAAGTCGGTTATTGGGAAGTTGATCTCCCAATGACAATTGGCCCTCACACTTTCAAAATTACGTTCAAGTCATGGACGTACCGGTGCGTATAGTTGCTTGCTAGGAAGACCTTGGATCCACGATGCGAGGCGTAACTTCTCTCTCCATCGAAATTAAAATTCACGATAAATGGAAAGTTGGTGACCATCGGTGGTGAACAAGCTTTACTTGTAAGTCATCTATCCGTTTCTCCTTCATCACGCCAATGACATTGAGCGCGCATCTCCCAAAAATCATTAGAAGATGAATCTACTAAAAGCAGATCATCTATCTCTTCGTATAAAGCGGCACAAATGGTGAAAGATGGCAATACTCGAGGATGGGGACAAGTTATCAAACACATCAAGAATGAAACAAAGGACTTGGGTTCACACCGTATCCTCCAAAGAAAATGAAAGATGAAACACTTTCCCGATCAAGGAAGTATTTCATAGTGGAGGTTTCTTAAACCTGTTCATAAGAGGTTAATGTTGTAACCATTGAAGAGGATGAAGATGATCCATCGAATCGAAGAATGGAGCACTTATTTGAATAGCCACGAATATGTGTCTCAAGAGGAATCATATGCACCGGTGATCAATTCAAAGACATGTCCTGACAACATGAAAATCCACAGTCCTGAAATTGGGATACCTTGGGAGAACCAAGTGGCAAATCGACTACATGGTGAAATACTGCTGCGAAGCTCGAAAATCCGGATTGAAGATATCCAACCCACGGGATGGGGTGATGACTTTGACTACCCTAGTCAATCGAAGAGGAATACTCGTCTTCTCAAACTAATCAACGGATCGAGGTCCCAAATGAAGATCTCTGTTTCAACACGTCGTGGATTTCACCAAGCCGATCCCGGTTACCATTACATTAACATGATCACGAAGATCAAGAGTATGATTCGAGGATACGATGCGGAAAGTGTCGACAACGATTCTCTTCACTCCAAGACGGAAGGAACATCCCGATATTCAACACAAAGATCAACAGGAAGTACAAAGGCTATCTCTCATACCCGATCTGTTAATCAAGAAGATTGCTTTAGCACCAAAGGCAAAGGCCATTGTCCGAGTCTTCAAAGCACGCTTAACAATCAAAGTTTACTCGAGGGTTAAACCAAGCGGAAAATTACCCGAGTACCTCGACTTCAAGGATTTCGTCACTATTGGAAACTGTTGAAGTTAGGACTAATGTTCATAGCTCTAAGTAGTTTATCTTTGCTTTTTGTTTTGAACTCTCGCTTCGCCCAAAGTGAAGAGATGTTTTATAGGGTTTAGCTTTTAAATAATTTCTCTTTGTCTTGCCCAAGACAAATGAGTTTGTATTTTAGGGCCCTGTTCATATTGTGAAACATAAATAAAACGCGTTGTTTTGTTTCCACCCTCTGTGTTTATTTTCATTTTTACCCTTTTCCGGAAATGATAATCCTAAAAAAAAACATAAAAAAATCTTCAAAAAAAAATCATAATGAAAAATTAATCTGCAACACTTTCACATTAACTTTCAAAAAAAAAATGATGATAAATTTTTTTTAATCAAACATAAATAAAAAATGCAGATTAAACAAATGGACAAATCCATTGAAAGCATTAACTCTACGCTCTCTCTCAACTTTGAAATCCCTGAAGTCATTTGAAGAAGTTGAAGAAGAGATCCGGATGAAATTTCTAGGCTAAAGCACGAGGAAAGGATCATTCGACCTCACAAAGAACCTCTAGAAGCAATCAACTTGGGTTCGAGGAAGATACAAAAAAGTCAATATCGAGCTTCACTCAAAGCGTGTCAAAGGCAAGCGATAAGTCTTCTCAAAGAATACGTTGATGTGTTTGCTTGGTCCTACCAGGACATGCGGGTTTGGATACCACATAGTAGAGCATCACTTGCCGTTAAAACGAAATGTCCGATTAAGCAAAAGCGAGGAGAGTTCATCACGAAATGGTGAGAAAATTAAAAGGAAGTCCAAAAACATTTCGATTTGGTTTCCTTGTCACTCGAGTATCCTCAATGGCTAGCCAACATAGTACTGTATCCAAGAAAGATGGAAAGGTCGAATGTGTGTTGACTACGAGATCCGAACAAAGCTAGTCAAAGCGATTTCCCACTTCCGCATATCGACATGCTAGTGGATAGTACTGCCAAATTCAACGTCTTTTCCTTCATGGATGGTTTCTCTGGTTATAATCAGATCAGAATGGCTCCCGAAGACATGGAGAAGACATCTTTCATCACGCCATGGGGCACTTTTTGCTACAAGGTAATGCCATTTGGATTAAAGAATGCAGGCGCAACTTACCAGAGGGCAATGACTACTCTCTTCCATGACATGATGCACAAAGAGATTGAGGCCTACGTGGACGACATGATAGCAAAGTCTGACACTGAAGAAGAGCATATAGACTATCTCTTAAAGTTGTTTCAACGACTAAGGAAGTTTCAGCTCCGCCTGAATCCTAACAAATGCACCTTTGGGGTAAGATCAGGAAAACTCCTAGGTTTCATCGTCAGTCAAAGAGGAATTGAAGTTGACCCTGACAAAGTCAAGGCTATTTAGGAAATGCCTACACCACATACGGAAAAGCAAGTGAGAGGATTTCTCGGACGGTTGAATTACATCTCGGTTATCTCTCGGATGATCACACGTGGGCCGATATTCAAGCTTCTCGCAAAGATCAAAGGTAGTGTGGATGGAAGATTGCCAAAAGCATTTGACAATATCAAAGAATACCTGTCAGAACCACCAATACTGATCCCTCCAGTGGAAGGAAGACCATTGATCATATACCTTACCGTACTAGAAGAATCCATGGGCTGCGTACTTGGACAACAAGACGAAACCGTGAAGGAGCATGCCATCTACTACCTGAGTAAGAAATTCACAGACTGTGAAACTCGCTACTCCATGCTCGAGAAAACATGTTGTGCTTTGGTGTGGGCTTCAAAACGTCTTCGCCAATACATGATCAATCACACGACTTGGTTAATATCCAAAATGGATCCTATCAAGCACGATTTGAGAAGCCCGCTTAACCGGAGAATCGCTCGATGGCAAATGCTACTATCTGAATATGACATCCAATACCGCGCTCAGGAAGCGGTTAAAGGAAGCATTCTCGCGATCACTTGGCTTATCAGCCGCTCAACGAATACCAATCTCTCAAATTTGATTTCCCAGACGAGGATGTTATGTACTTAAAGATGAAAGATTGTGACGAACCGCTACGGGAGAAGGACGATCCGAGAATCCGATGGGGCCTAGTCTTGATGGGCGTAAATGTTTTGGCAATGGAATTGGGCAGTCATCATCACTCCAGGGTTCTCATATCCGTTTTCCGCCAGGTTGCTATTTGATTGCACCAACAACATAGCAGAATATGAAGCATGCATCATGGGTATCGAAGAAGCCATCGACTTGAGGATCAAGATCCTTGATATATATGGAGACTCAGCCCTTGTGATCAATCAAATCAAAGACAAGTATGAAACTCATCATTTTGGTCTAATTCCTTACAGAGATTATGCGAGACGATTGTTGACTTTCTTCAACAAAGTTGAACTACATCATATCCCTCGAGATCAAAATCGGATGGCAGACGCCTTGGCTACTCTATCTTCCATGTTCAAAGTCAATGATTGGAATGATATGCCTAGAATTCGCATCAGACGCCTTGAAAGACCTGCATATGTGTTTGCAACAGAAGCAGTCTTCGACGATAAGCCGTGGTTCCACGACATCAAACGTTTCCTTCAAACACGAGTACCCACTCGGGGCATCGTACAAGGATAAGAAAACTCTAAGGAGGCTTTCCAGGAATTTCTTCCTCAATGAAGATGTGCTATACAAAAGAAACTTCGACATGGTTCTGCTCAGATGCGTCGACAGACAAGAAGCAGACACGATCATCCATGAAGTGCATGAAGGGTCCTTTGGAACCCATTCGAATGGGCATGCAATGTCGAAAGATCTTAAGCGAGGATACTATTGGATAACGATGGAATCTGATTCTGCAAACACGTCAAAAGATGTCACAAGTGCCAGATCTACGCAGATAAGATCCATGTGCCTCCGACTCTACTCAACGTTCTCTCCTCTCCGTGGCCGTTCTCCATGTGGGGCATTGACATGATTGGAATGATTGAACCAAAAGCGTCCAACGGACATCGCTTCATTCTGGTGGCTATTGATTACTTCACCAAATGGGTCGAAGCAGCATCTTACGCCAACGTCACAAGACAAGTGGTTGTGAGGTTCATCAAGAACAACCTCATTTGCCGATATGGAATTCCAAGTAAGATCATTACTGACAATGGATCAAACTTGAACAACAAAATGATGAAAGAACTGTGTGAGGAATTCAAGATTGAGCATCATAACTCGTCTCCTTACCGGCCAAAGATGAACGGCGTTGTTGAAGCTGCCAACAAGAACATCAAAAAGATCATCCAGAAAATGGTCATCAATTACAAAGACTGGCATGAAATGCTGCCATTTGCTCTGCATGGGTATTGTACCTCAGTACGCACTTCAACAGGGGCAACTCCTTTTTCTCTAGTATACGGTATGGAAGCAGTGCTTCTCGTAGAAGTTGAGATCCCGTCAATGAGAGTTCTCATGGAAACCAAATTATCTGAAGCTGAATGGTGTCAAAGCAGATACAACCAGCTAAACTTGATTGAAGAAAAGCGCCTAACCGCTCTGTGTCATGGACAACTGTATCAAAGAAGAATGAAGAAAGCTTTCGACAAAAAGGTCCGACCTCGTGAATTCCGAGAAGGCGACCTCGTGCTTAAAAATTACATCTTTTCAAGATTCTAGGGCAAATGGACTCCTAATTAAGAAGGCCCATGCATCGTCAAAAAGCTTCTCTGGCGGTGCTATGACTCTCACAACCATGGACGATGAACTCCCGTATCCGTGAATCTTGGTGATCAAAAAATACTTTGTCTAAAAACAAAAGAACATTCGGTAAGTCGAAAACCGAAAAGGCGGCTTAGGCAAAATAGCGTCTCGGTGGATTGAAAACACGAAAAGCGATCGAGCAAAAATTAGAGACAATAAGCGAAATTATCATAGATCGAAAACACGAAAGGGCGATCTAGGCAAAAACAAGGATACAAAAAAAATGACAAAGTAACTGCAGTCAGTTTGTATTTTGTCCACATGAAGAATTTTCCATCAACGGATCTTCAATCAACTCTTCTGAAGCAACAAGTGCAGTTGGAATTCAAAGTTGTTAGGGATAGTAGCGGTTATTTGCTTTCAATGTAGCCTTTTCCCAATAAATTATCATTTCCAACTTTTGTAAATAGTTCATGGAATCACGCCTTTGGCTGATTACCATTCTATTCAATAAATTTGAGCCTTGTGCCTTTTGTTTGCAATTCCTACTTTATTCTGTTTTGCAAAATAACGCTTTTATTGTGAAAATCACTTTTTGAAACTAAAATGTTTTAAATAAATTTTTACTTCAAAATTTTGAAACAAAAGCAAAATTCTCCTTTGAAACTACGAACACGGAAATAACTTCAACCGTTTCTCCAAGAGTGTTTCGATCCCCAGTGGAGTCGCCAACTGCTACAGCAGTCTTCTCCTCATCAGAAATCATCAAAGGACGGTATTCTTATCCAAAAAGAATCCCCGATCAAGTTGCCAATGAAATACCTCTCTCGGAAAGTGTAAAACATGCAACTCAAATTCTTCATTAGTGAATATCTGCACCATTGTTGCAATTTTCACCAAGTATTTGTTTGAACTGTGACGCGGTCCTTTTCCCAAATATCCCTTTAGTGTCTTTGTCAAGTATTGTTAGCATGCATATAACATTCATGACATTCATACATAATAGCATCATTCATTGCATTTTTTGCATCTCTCAAAATGTTTGCTTCCAAATCACTGGTATAAATCATGCTTACTCATACGAGTACAAGTCTATTCCCAGTAGAATATCTCCAAACAGAAAAGATACTTTTTTCTTTTTTCCCCAACGGAGTATTCCCAAACAGAAAGGATATGTCTTCCTTTTTCCCGGGCAAAGTCCCCAAACAAAGAAATGCATTTTCTTCTCTCTATCATGTTCGCCAGCTGAGATTATCCCTCGTTGGAAACAATGTCTTGATTAACTTCTTTCTCTCCAGTTCATTCCTGGATAGAACACTATCTGTTATTCACAAAGCTGAATACACAGCAACCTCATTTCCCAAGATTTACCTTGTTATAGTTATCACTTTGCTGATAATTGGTAACATCTTCAAAACCCATTACCATACTATATCACAAGGCTGATAATTGGTAATATCATTTCCACTTACCTTAAACATTGTCACAAGGCTGACAGAAGGTAATCTCTTTGTTTCCCAAAACGAAACGGATATTCACATATTCTGTGAATCATTCTTTCCCCAACAGGGACGTATTCACAAATTTCCCTTCACTATGTCATTTCTTTGATATCCTTTGGGTAAAACTTTTTGCAATCATTTTGCATCATCCGCATTTTTTGGTATCTTAGGTCCAAATTTTGCGTATTCTGATATTTAAGTCTCTTTACACCTATCAAAACGAAGATATTCATCTTCATCTCTCAGGTTAAAGAAACTTAAATAGGGGCATCTGTCATACCCCAAATTTTGACCTAATATACCACCATACGTTTGCATCATTGCATAACTAACAGTTCAGATAGCATTAATCGGGTATAGCACTCACAGGTCAAAATTAGGGTTTCATCAGATTTTCATCGATTCAAGATCTAACCAATTAGGGTTTGAGATTTTCTCACTCCATTTGATCTATCTTGATCAAATCATCAGCTTTCAATCCTCAGATATCCATTTTCTTCACTGATCAATCGAGGATCGACCAATTAGGGTTTTGGTCGAGCATAGGCATTCTCTGATTTTTTGAGCAGTAATTGACTTTTTTGGATAGAGATTGGTCATTATATCTTAGATACAACATCTTGACCTAATTTCTGGATTCAAAACATCACAGAGGTTCACAAAAATTCATCAGTCAATTTCAGAAATGTCTGATGAAATTTCATCTGCACAGAAAAGTCAAACTTTGACTTTTGGTCAAATTTTTCAAAACAAAACTTTTTCCATCATCAAAATACTTCAAATGATCCATAATGATCATAAAAAATCAAATAATTTAGAAAAGTCAACAAAAAAGTCAAAATTTCTATACTTAGAAAAATTTCTAAGTGTTGAAATTTCACATTTTTTTCAAACTTCAAGCCATTTTTTCACCTAGTTCCAATTGGAATTTGAAAAAACTCAAAGCATGAAAGTTGTAGAACATGGAAAAATCTTTCCAAAATGTCCAAGAACTCTCAAATCCATGGAGTCTAGATATACTTTTGAATTTGAAATTTAGAGCTCCAAAATCCATAATTTTCAAGTACAAACTTGTAAAATTATAGGTCATTTTGTGTTTTTTCATTTAAACCACTTGCCAGCTTGCCAAATTGAGTCATCAAACTGATAAACATCAGTGAGAAGTGATGATTGAAGATTGGATCAAGTTTGGATAAATTCACACATGGTAAAAAAGGAAGGTTCCTTTTGCTTTACAAATGACAATCTTGCCCTCTAAGCTTTCTTTGAATATCCAAATGCCATGGACATTTGCCTAACATTTCAGAGCCTATTTGTCTATAAAAGGATCATAGTTCAAGCTTCAATCAACACCAAAATCAATACACAAATCCATGCTTTTCTTCTTTTCTTGAAAATCAAGTATCATAGAGCAAAATTGCCAAACATAGCATTTTGAAAATCCAATGGAAACATGATGAAAATTGGTGTCCAACATGTTCCATAATCATTAACAAACTTGTTCCAAACTTAAAATCAACTTGTACTAAGCTAAAATCAGAAATCATTTTGCATTTTTCAAACTTGTACAAGCCATAGCAATCGAAATTGGAGTTTGGTTTGATTCCTTGAAGTTTTGATCATCCATACACCTTCCATAAACATCATAGGAGTGATCCAAAACAAGAACAACAAACGTAACACCATTAACACGATTTCATTTCATTTTGAGTGTATGCGGGTTGACTTGTGTAGCTCGATTCAAGCAAGTTCAGAGCAAGCAGGCTATCCATAGAGCATCCTTACATGCCGTTGGAGCTTAATCAATCGAGAAACAGCAACTGGAAACACGTTTGCATCGAATTCGATCTTCACTTTTCCAGGTATGAACACGAGTTTGGTTCTCATGATTCTTTGCATCTTTTGACAAAAACTCTTGGCCATTCTCTTTCTGCACTTAACACGATCCTTAACCCTCAAAAAAAATCAAATAATCATCAACTACAAGTCATTTAATTTGATTTCTCAGTTTTAGGGTTCTTAGCTTTTCCAGAAATCAAAACACGTTAGGCTTAAAATAAATAAAATTAACAACCACAGTTGTATTCCTTGTTCAAAACCGAGTCATTTTGATGTTTACATCGTCCAATTCCATTGAGAAACGAGGGAGATAGCTTGGATCAAAGATTCTGAAAATCAAAAACCATGAACCCAGAATACGCGCGTGTTCTTGGTGTTCTTCATTTTTAAATTTTCAAACTTTCCAATATCATGTCTACGCGTGTTCTTAATCCACTAACACTCAGCGCGTTTGGCTCAGTTGGTTGCTTGCTTGCTCTTAAGGCTTTGTGACACGCGTCCCACCTCAAGGTCAGGGGTTCAAAACCCAGCAAGACCAAATTTTTTTACAAACTTGTCATATTTTCATGTTTTTTATCAAACTTTCACAATTTTTTTGACCAATCAAAACTTCTCATTTTGAGATGATTTTTTAAACACTTGTCAATAAATACATCTATTTTGTGATAATGCAAAAATTTTCAGAAAAAAAACTTTCATCGATTAATTTTAATCGAGCAAAAGACGTTCGAACATTTTTCAAACCTCCTTAAAGGTGAATTTTTCAAGTTTTCGACTTCGATTTTTCAAAACTTTTCATAAATGAACCTCACATTTCAAAACATTTTCAAAACATTTTCAAATCATTTTTCAAAACATTTCATCAAACTTGCATCTTTTACCATGATCAATATGATTTAAACGATAAAATCAAATTCGTTCTTTCTCGAATTTCTCGATCGATCATGGGCCACCCTTATGGTGTAAGTCCCAATCCTTTATGTACATACTTAGTTTTACTTGTACATATTCAAATTATCATTGTTAATATTCAAGCGTAAACAAATTTCTTTCATTTGTTTTCATTCGTTTGTCTATCGCGAATCCATTGGTTCTAAAGGAAGGTTTCTCTGAGCAAGATTTCTTTTAAACCAATGGGCCTCCATCACGTGTAAGTCCCATAACATTCTTTTATGTACATAATATTTCCTTGTACATATCAAACTTTTGTCAAACATTTTTAAAACAAACTTTCATCGTATACGATATTTCAAAATACTTTTATCTACATAACACGGATACTTCTTTTTCAAAACCTTTTATCGTACATAATACGATACTCTCTTTGAAAATACTTTTACGAATAAACTTTGATCAATCATTTCATTCATCCATTTTACACTAAATACCATTGGTATTGAAAGGAGCATTATTCCTGTGAAGCTTTCAAATCAATGGGCCTCTCTTCTGATGTAAGTCCCAACCCTCCTATGTACATCCATCTTTACGTACATAAAAACTCGTTCGTGTACATATTCATTTCCTTGTACACAGTCCAAACTTGTGAATAATCAAGTTACGCTCGTTTTAAACGTTCGTTTCACAGACACTTGTTTATATTTCATAAACTGCTGTAAATAAACATCATGCATTGTTTATATTTCCTTCATAAACTCCTGTGAATACATATCACACACACACACACTGTTTATACAACCGTCTAATAAATAACATAACAATTAGACTAATCAATAGGTTTCATTGAGTTTAGCCTCCGCTTGGGCTTCATACAAGACAACTCATCACCAGTTGAGTTTAGCCTTCTCTTGGGCTTTGTACAAATAAACTCTCCCCACAGAGTTAGCCTCCGCTTAGGCTTCGTATAAGACAACACTCCCCTGTTGAGTCAGCCTCCTCTTGGGCTTCGTTCAAAAGAACTCCTCATTGAGTTTAGCCTTCTCTTGGGCATCATACAATGAAAGAGCAGAAATCTCTTATGACCTCCTATTGGGCTTCCAATACAAAGAATCACCAGCTAAGATAGAACCACGAAGGATGGTTTCCGGTGAAATCACTTTCAAATTCCCCAAAGAGTAAAATTTCCGGTGAAATTGCTCTTATTCGAAAAAGGATGATTTCTCGGTGAAATCCTTTTCAAGCCAAAACAACCATACCCTATAGCTTCCTCTTGAGCTTCATACAAGGACCCTCGATGACCTCGATGACCCTCGGAATGCCTCCTCTTGGGCTAACAATACAAGGACCCACGGGCTTCTTAAAAGCATCCCTTTAATCCAATCAATTTCTCCTAAGATATTTAGACATTTATCATCTCTATGGAAGAAGTATCTCATCCATTACATCACATCTGATCAAAAACTTTTCAAACTCTTTTAAACTCTTTTCAAACAAAACATCTATTAACGATGAGTGGTAGCTTGTACACTCAAGCAAAACACCCATTACTTACGTTAAAAGAATCAATCATCTTTTTCAAACATCTTTCTTAAACATGTAAGTGGTAGCGCTTGTACACTCAAGCAAAACACCTAATACTTACGATGAAAGATTTTAATCAATCAAACTTTTCAAAAATGTATGTGATGAAATAGATTAGATACATTTTCATTAAGATGACATTGTCTGTCTCTTACTAACATCCGTTGCTTTCCACTAGCATAAGTGAGAACTACGATTGCTCGACTTTCTCAACATCCTTTTGAGAATACGTGGGCACAAGGTCTCATCCTTGCCGAGCAAATTTCTATCTCCCTCGGACCAAACAAACCATAGAACCACAGCAGATCCGAGCTACAAATGCTCGATTCCCACTAGGGGATATGTATGCGAAGATCCACGGATCTTTGCGAGCACAATAATAATAAAACCTAGAATCCCACATAATCTCTTTTCTTAAAATCCAAAGGAGAAACTTTCCCAATCATAGAAATAGCAATTAAAAACACACAACATATCAAACATATTCGGATATAAAGCGTAGATAACTACATATATTTAGGGTGCTCCATCTATTCCTTTATATACCAATCCCCTTACTCGAATCTCCCAATGCGTTATGTCTAGTTTGCGCTAGTCGTTACACATACCAATATCAATTGAGGGTATTTCACTTTCCCCTTTTCATAATCATTAAATCATCTTTCTTGTGTTGAAAATAATAAAGCTTGATGCTCATGGCATCTTTATAAACAAATCAAAAGATTTAAATCGTTGCGTGCGGAAGATCCGAACTCACGTTCGCATCCTCGGTAGCGTCACCTTTGCGAACAATAATCCCGAGGTGTCACTCACTAAACCTCCCCAGTGGAGTATATGTTAATCCACGCGGTGATTCCACTCAACTAAGAAATGTTACATCGGTCTCCGCGGTAACACTTCATCCCAGCTAAGATGTTTATCCCTGGATACCTCTCAACAATTCTCCGGGTATCCGGACTCGAGACTTGGTCGGATAGTATACCGAGAAAATCTACATCTCTATTCCCGGTCAAAGATTCCAACTGACCCGGTCTCCGGCAACCATCAAATGCTCTCGGTGAGATCTATACTCAAAATCCCGATGGGCGCCTCTAATTTCTTCCCAACGGATCTACATGCAAGATCCCCAACAAATTGCCTCCCAGACTCTTCTCAGCAGGGTCTATGTATGAGATCTCCAACAACGAGCTTCTCAAATCTCTACCTTCCTCAACAATATCCAGGCCCAAGACTTGGTCAGATAGTGCATCGGAGGAATCCAGGATATCTTTATTCTCCTTCAAAGCGGGTTCTCACCTACCGAATCCCCAGTCGAAAATCCTCAAACAGAACATCCGCATCTTCTTCAAGATGGATATGTTTTGAAATACCACAACATCTATCATTCATACATTACTCATAAAGTCACAATTCATGCATATGTCATTCATACACATTGTCATGCGTCATACTTTGCATAAGACTAACAAATATTCTATCAAAGTTTCTCTTGTTTTTCCAAAGCAGTGAAAGTCACTTCACAGTGGTCCAGTTAAGCCCGAATCGAAAACTATCGATAGTTGTCCTCCACGGTGGTCAGATTAAGCCACAATCGACGGAAAACTATCTGAAAGACCACTCCTAGTTGTCCTCCGACGACTGGTCCAGGATTAAGCCCCGAACCAACGGGAAAACTATCTGAAAGATCACCCCTAGTTGTCCTCCGACGACTGGTCCAGGATTAAGCCCCGAATCTCGACGGGAAAACTATCTGGAAGACCGCCTGGTTATCCTCCGATAACAGGCAATGGATCAACACCCAATACACAACAGGGAAGCTATCCACATTTTTGCCAACTACTATTCCCCTCAGAGTAATCAGCACGAAGATCTATTCTGAATCCCTTCTTATTATCAACAGCAACTACAGAGTCTGGCGTACAACTCAGTTGCCTTGGATGGCATCTTAAGCCCATCTCCGACTACTTGTCAACATTTCTTCGCCTTCAGAATGCTGCATATTTGGTTAAAAATCAATACAAACTAATAACTTCATTCAAAGATGAGCACAAAGTCTAACATACGAGTCCCTCCAGATGGCATCTTAAGCCCATCTCCATGCTCCTTCCAGAAACGACCACAGAGCCTAGCGTACGGCTCACTCCCCAGCATCGATCTTTCCAGATGGCATCTTAAGCCCATCCCCGTCAATTCTCCTATGGACATTCTCGAGTCTAGCGTACGTCTCATCCCCCAGCAAAGTATCCAACTTCTCCAAATGGCATCTGTAAGCCCATTCCCGCATCATCCACCAACAGCGAGTGCAAATTTTTAGGTGTATTCGAGTGTTCAATCATCTTCTACCTTGGTCACGAAGGCAGTGTCAATCTAACCCTTCGGTACAAGAAGATTGAGCAGGGTAGCTGTCATACCCCAAAATTTTCCCTCCATCCTCTCAAGATATTTCATACATCCATACTCAAGGATTCCTCAAGAGTTGATCAGACAAACTCTCTCCTAGACAATCAACCCAAACTATGGTTTGGCAATTCTCAGGTCAAGATGGACTCCCAATATCTCCAATGGTCTTCATGCCTCCTCATATGCTTTAAAGATTCTCCATGTCAAGTTTCAAGCCTTACAAGTCAAGTTTCCTCGACAATTGCTCGGATGGTTGAAAATCGGTTATATTGGACAAAAAGTCAATGGTCAACATACATCAAACTTCATAATTTTGGTCAACATCCTCATTTTGAAGTTAAATTCATCATTTGATCAAGGGTTGATCATGATTCATCAAGAAAACTCAAGATTTGCTCAAAAGTCAAACTTTCTAAATTAGGGTTTCTAGATGAAAAGTCAATGAACTTTGTTGATCATAACTTCTTCATACTTTCTCGAAATTTTTCCACCACCTCTTGTTTTGAAGGAAATTCAATTCTATACAACTTCATGTCTCACAAGAATGTCCAAAAATGCTTCATTTGAGAGGTATGGCTCAAAACATTACTGGTCATTTTCAAAGTCAACAAAAAGTCAACTTTTGTTTTGAAGATATATTGAGCATAGAAACTCCAATTGATATGAGACCAAAAAGGTTGGTTAGAGGACTCTTAGAGCTTTTCAAAAAGTCCAAGAACACTCAAAAATGTGGAAAATTGAGCAAGATACACTATTCGAAGTTGGGCAATTTTGACATTGCACAAAAGGACATTTTGGTCAAAAGGCAAAATTTTCCAAATGGGCCTAAAATCTTTTGGTCCAAACTTGTTCATGACATGATTTTTGACCCATAAATTCTTGGCCATGGTAATTTTCTATTTTTATGATTTATATTTGAATTTTAAAACATTTAATTCAAAATTAAATCATGTAAAATATGAAAATAAGATTTTTTTCAAAAAGGATTGGATTTATATCTTCCTTGAAGTCCAAGATAGCCCATAATTCATACCAAATTCGTGCTAGCCTTTGCATTCATGAGAAAATCAATTTTTTTCAAAGATTTGATTTATTTTAAATGGAAAAATATTGCACATTGATGGATGAATCTTTTTTCACTCCTTTTTCTCTCCAAATTGCCTCTATAAATACTCAGCAACATGCCAAGCCAAAAGCACGAAACCCTAGCTCTTGCACTAACCCTTATTTTGCCAAAATATTTTTCAAAGTTGGAAAAATCGTGTTTCAATTTTCAGCAAGTTTCAGGCTAATTTGAGCATTCAAACGTGCTCAGGAGGTTTCCAGGAGTCCAAAACATCTCTTGCTCGAAGCCAAATCGTCCTAGATCAAGCCATCTAACTCTCACCGGTTTGGAATCTTCTCAATTTCGATTTCGATATTTCATGCATTGTTAATGTTTTTGTTGTGTTTATTTGAATTCGGGATGATGATTAGGTCACATTAGAACCCTTACATGTGAGCTTGAGCGTCCGAAACCCTATTGCCATTGTTAGGGTTCGAAGGTCATTTGAATCGGGTAGCTTTATACAAGCGGTTTAATCGAAACTAACATCACCATTTGATTCAGGAGGTCCGATTTAGGGGGGTAGGGTGTTCTTTTCCTGTTTATTCATCGTGTTTTGCAGGTTTGAAAAGTTTGACGGCCGGAGAAGACGACCGGAGCTAGGGCTCCGGCGTCGCTGACTTAGTTGACCGGCGAGGAGGCTGGCGTCGCGAGATAACGCGTTCCAATTCGTCCATTCAAAAACAGATGGGGCCCGCGCGCTGACTGTGTTTGATTTTCAAAAATCCATGACACGTGATCACTTATATTCTATTGTTTTTAACTTTTCCAACACAAAGAGCCACTTGTCCTAGTGGTTAAGGCGCTAGCTGTTCCAAGATCCTCTCACATGTCTCCTGTTCGAACCCTGCTAGGACCGGGTTTTCATTCTATATTATTTAATATTTACATGTTATTTTAATTAATTTCATATTTTTATTTATGCATTAAAAAATCATCAAAAATTATTTTTCTTTTTACATTATTTTCATAAAAAACTTTATTTAATTTATAAAATTAAAAAATATAATTTTGCATGCATATTTATTTTTATTCATAATTTTGCATTTAAATCACTTTTAATTCATTTTTAACTATTAAATTGCATCCAAAAAATCCCAGAAAATTATTTTAGCATATTTATATTATTTCCTGCATGTCATATTTTTTCCAATTAAAAATTTACATTTTTTCTAACATTTTCTCTTATTTCGATTTCATCATATTTTCCGAGTTCTCATTCTTTTACAGGTTGATCCGATTCAGACGATTTTTCTTTATCATTTTTTTTTTCAATAATGTAACTGTTTATGGGATGTAATAGTTTAAATTAGGGTTTTATTTTCCATGAAGTTTAAATTATGTATACGCCCCAAAGCTATGTAATAGCGTGGGACATTTACCTTTCGCATCTTTACATTCCGCATTTTAATTTCCGCACCCTATAAATTGCTAGTAACTAGGCGTGTATGGCAAGATAATAATCAACATAGCTCACTAATTTTCAAGATAAAATATCTGAAACAACACACTCTTTTCACACATGCACCCCTTAGGGTAATTCTCTCTCGTTGCCTTACGAATTCAAAATGGTCAAGTCCCTCGAACGTAGAGGTATTCTATCACCGTTGCCTTCAAAACAAATCATCATAGTCCCTTCGATACAAAGATCATAGACCCACGATGTCGCCTCCGAATACATGATCTTGACCCTTGATTGTCGCCTACGAAAAATGATGATAGTCCCTTCGAATGTGCTAGGATACTTCCTACAAGTTGCTTTCTATGACCATCCGATGTCCCTTCGATTGTCCCGCTTACATCCAATGAATGGAGTTACCTACCAAATAATGGTATGGCTAGCGCTATTCTAAAAGAATGTAAAATAACACGAAAACGACCAATTCTGAGTAGGTAATAAGACTTTTAGTTGCTTGCTCTATCAAAACGCTTTTCACACCTCACACTTTTGTCAAAGTTCAAACTCTTTTCAAAACAAAACATTTCCGAACACTTTGTATACATTCCTACATGAATCATTACAAAGTCAAAGCGAAATGTCTTTTCAAAACATTTTCAAACACACAGAAAGCACAATTTTTAAAGTGATCTAGAGCAACTAAGAGCCCGTAGATAACTACGGATGGAAAGGGGTGCTAATACCTTCCCTTTTCATAACCTTCTCCCTTACTCAGAATCTAACGAAGGTCTTTTTCTGTACTTTTACCTTCCCTTAATTGGATAAAAATAAAAGTCGGTGGCGACTCTTGCTATCCGCACATTTGCGATACAAAATCCTAAAAAGTCAGTTCACCATATCACAATATCCTTGCTCAATCCAAAAGTCCACGGAATGATCAAAATAAAGTTCAAAAAGGCAACACTAGTTCAAAATTGAACTTGCATGACCAATAAATAAGAAAAAATTGTATAAAAATACAAAAGTCAGAAATAAAAATCTACAAAAATTGGAAACAGTAACCTAACATCCCAAACATGACCAAAGCTATTTTTTATTTTATTTTCAAGAAGACATGATAAAAAACAATAAAAATGCAAAATGGGGAATGCAAATCAAGTATTTAATGCTCAAATTTAATTAATTATGCAAAAATAACAAAATTATGACATAAAAATCAGAAATGCATGATGAATGGATAGAATGTTCCAAAATATTTTTTATGCATTTTTTGTATGGATAAAAATATTTTAAATAATTTAATTATGCATGAAATGCAATATAATGTAAAAAATTATCTAATTATGCAAAAATAACAAAATTATGAAATAAAAATTAGAAATGCATGATGCATGATTTGAATGGTCTAAAATATTTTTTATGCATGTTTTGTATGGATAAAAATATTTTAAATAGTTTAATTATGCATGAAATGCAATATAATGTAAAAAATCATCTAATAATGCAAAAAATGCCAAGATTATGAAATAAAATTAAGAAATGCATGATTAACCTAGAGGATCCATAATATGTTTTGTGGGATTTTTCAACATGGGAAAGTATTTTTTCATGAATTTTTCAATTAAAGCATAACCAATTAATCTTAAATTTATTTAATTAGTCAAAATATTTTTAAAATTTTAGAAAAAATTCCATAAAATATTAGAGGTAAATATGAGTCTATGATATTTTTTTTGTAATTTTTGGATAAATTTTGGATGCAAAATAAAATGGTTAAAGATGTTAATCATAAAATAAATTAAATGAAAAAAAAAGAAAAAGAAGTCAGCCAATCAGATCATGACACGCATCATCTTCAACCTCAAGCCAAGCCCTAAAATGCGTATGAAACCAGTGCCATGCATGCTACTTCTGATCTCTACAACTCTCTTATTTCTTAACCAAATCACACGATTCAAGGCTCAAATTAAAGGTTACATGGCAAGCTACCACACACAACTTGTAGAAATCAAAATGATCAACCATGCATCAAGAAATCAGAGTGAGAAAAACGTAAAAATCATCCAAATCCATATTTTCAGAACATCGTGTTATGCAACACACTTCAAAAACAGAGGCAAGTATACATCAAACCTATTGTTTGGCCAGCTAACCACGCATGTATAAGCTTTTATTCATCAATAGCAAGCTAAAAACTCAGATTCAAAGTTCAACAGTTACCTCTTGATTTGGAAAATAAATCCAAATGGGCCTCTGAAATTGAAAAGAAAACCTCTCTTGCTTGCTCTTGTGACTTCAATGGAACGATAATAGTAAAGAGAATCCTTCAGAAACACGATTTGCAGAAGTTCCAAGCAAGGTGAAAATTGAAAATGCAGAGTGTGTTTTAGATCTGGAAAATGAGTGGGAGAAACCTCTCTAGCACAATGGGAAGCTTCTTACTTATATAGAGGGAGTATATATAAGGGTACATCAGTCTTTCCCCCAATAAATCCGTTAGAGCACAAAAATCATAAGCAATGGCAAGGTGAGTCAGCTTTGCGTTTTGCCTCTGTACCAACTCTCTCTTGCTGCGTTTTGATGACCTGTGTGGAGTGTGTGAAAATGCAGCACGTGGTTCATTCCTCAACTTTACTAGATATGGCAAAAAATAGAAGTCGTGCATGGCAATGGTGTGAGGAATGCTTATTCTGTCTGGGATTTTTATGGCAAAGAATGAAGTGGCATGAATGCTTCGATTCCCAGCTCATGCTTGCCTAGAAGTAACTTGTAAGAACAACACAAAAGCATGAAAACAAACTCCTGTGTGCACAGCCTTGGATCATCCTGTTCAAGCTCTATTTTCTCACCAATGGCTCATGCAAATCCTGGATTTTAGAGGCCCATCAAGAGCTCTTGGGATGAGGATCATAATGGGCTTTGGTTCACTAAAAATGGGGCTGAAATGAGTGAGTTATGGTTGCTAGAAGTTGTGCATAAGCATGGAATTTTGGCCAGGCACACGCGCGCGCATCTGGGCTTGCATGGTCGTGCATGGAACCAGTTTCATGGCCTCCACTTGTGATCCATGTAGCTTTCTCAATATTGAACCAAATGATGTGATCCAAAGCTCAAATTAAAGATCTCATGGCATGCTTCAAGATGCACGAAGTAGAATTATCAAATTCCATCTGAATCAAAAGATATGAGCTTCAAGATCATGCCCACCACTTGTTTGTGGAAAGTACGCGCTGAGAAACCCAGAAATCTGCAAGCTTGCCCAGCCTAGGTCAAAACTTGTGCATGAAACTTCTAACTCAAATATCTCTCAAATGGTGCATTTTTGAGAAATTTTACACATTGACAAACTTGTAGGATTTTTTCCAAGCTTTCCAAAAATGTATGGTATGCAACCATTGGATAAAAATTGAGAAAGTTATGACATGTCAAAGTTTCATAGGGTGGACACTTGGAAATTTTTTTATCTTTAAATAACTTCAAGAACAAGTTAACCCTAATTTCTTCAACTTTCTTGGTTCAATGATGGATTTGATCATGAAATATGAAAATGTGATATTTGAATTGATGGTTGACCAAAAGTCCACTTGGTCAACTCATGACTTTGACATATTTTGACCCAAAATGACCATTTTGCCCCTTGTGATCAATTGGCTTGCTTCTAATCAAAATTGAACCTCAATCTTTCAACCATGGGTGTCCAACAACATATAGAAACAAATGAAATCAAATTTGAGTGAAAAATCTGGAGAAATCCTGATAATACCCAAAACCCTAATTGTGCACCTCATGTGAGGAGATAGCCAATCAAGCTTCAAAACCTCAAATCTTCTGAATGTGTTGAGTAATTCTTTGAACCATGATAACTCAAATGATAAAAGGAAGATGATACTTCAAGAAATTGACTTATCCAAACTTCAAACTTCACAATGGGCCAAAACCCTAATTTCATCAGATGAATGACACAGATGAATTCCTCATCAATTCTTTGCAAAAGTTCAACTCTTGAGGAATCAATGAGACAAATGAGATGTCTTGAGATATAATACATCATTGTGACTTGAAAAATCCACAGATATGAGAGCCTGAGATTCCCTCAGAAGAGGTTGCTAACACAATCAACCTTCATAGCCTGTAGAGGACTTGAGGACCCAAAGATCTTTAATCCTATCATAATGTATGAATGCAATGCAATATAATGTTTATGATGAAACATAAGCCTAAATCAAGAGGGTAAATTTTGGGGTGCAACACGACCCACCTAGAAAGAGAGTACCTGATGATCTTCGTCACGAAGAAGCTTGTAGATAAGCAACCTTCGCAGATCAAGAATGAGGAAACATAGCGATAGTGAACTCAACAGGGAGAAGAACATCGGGCAAAGACGAACTTCAAACATAGATCTTCGACACGAAGCGCTTGTTGATAAGCAAATTCGTAGATCTAAGCAATGAGATCTCAACAGGGAGGAAGAACATCACTCCAGACATAGATCTTCAGCACAAAGGTGCTTATTGATAAGCAGCTTCACAAATCTAAGCAATGAGAACTCAACAGGGAGGAAGAACATCACTCCAAACATAGATCTTCGGCACAAAGGCTATTGTTGATAAGAAGCTTCATAGATCTAAACAAGAGAACTCAACAGGGAGGAAGAACGTCACTCCAAAAATAGATCTTTAGCATGAAGCTCTTGTTGATAAGCAACTTCCCAGATCTAAACAAGAGAACTCAACAGGGAGAAGACGTCGGGCGATGACGAACTTCAAACGTAGATCTTTGGCACGAAGCGCTTATTGATAAGCAACTTCACAGATATAAGCAAGAGAAATCAACAGGGAGGAAGAACTCCACTCCAAACTTTGATATTCGGCACGAAGGCGCTTGTTGATAAGCAACTTCGTAGATCTAAACAAGAGAACTCAACAGGGAGGAAGAATGTCACTCCAAACATAGATCTTCGGCACGAAGGCGCTTGTTGATAAGCAACTTTGTAGATGAAAACAATGAGGACACCTGGAGACGGTGCACTCACAGGGGAAGAAGACGCCGCGCAAAGACGGACTCATTTGGGAAAAGAAACACCTATACAAAGATGAACTTACTAGGGGAAGAGACCGACAACTTGCACAAGCAAGAGAAAGTCTACCACTTAGTGGGGAAAAGGGTGACATGGCCTTACCTGACTGAGGTAAATTACACCACAGAAGACTCCACTAGAGAGGGAATGGGTTCCCATGAGACACTCAGTTCGAAGTGACGATTATGGAAGCAGAAATCCGTTGAGAAAATATTCTTGAGGGTAAACCACAAAAATTATTTATTTCTTCGGGATATGTACATAATTGGAAAACATTTAATATGCATGTTTGAACTTTTATGGTGTAATTCTCCCAATCAATGAAATGCTACGCATTTAGGGTAGATGTAATGTAATGAATGCATGCTTGAATTATTAAATTAGAAGTAATAGTATCGATGATCGGCTGCTAATAAGCCATGAACATCCAAGAGAGATGCCACTGAGGAGTGGGCTTTAAGGAAAACACTTTGCAAAAATAAATTGCAACTCCAAGACGGGAATCATTCGTCACTTGGGGAGAGTCCAATTGGACTTCAGCCTAATCTTGGCTTCATGGGGAGAAATTCGTTACTCTTTATTGAGGATACGGAAAACTTCTCTAGAGAATTCTCCCACTTTCACTAGGGAATTTGGAAGAAACATCACAGGGGATTCTGGAAGAAACTTCGTTGGGGATAAACAACCATATTGAGTGAAATTCACAAATGTCTGCGAGCAGTCATTAGCATCTTGAATAAATAAAATGGCATTAGACTTTGTAACACGGTGAACTGACTTTGAGAATTTGTTTTGCTTTTTATCGCAAATGTGCGGATAGCAAGAGTCGCCACCGACTTTTCTTTTATCCAATTAAGGGAAGGTGAAAAGAACAGGAAAAGACCTTCGTTAGATTCTGAGTAAGGGAGAAGGTTATGAAAAGGGAAGGTATTAGCACCCCTTTTCATCCGTAGTTATCTGGGCTCTTGGTTGCTTTTAGCTCACTTTAAAAATTGTTTTCTGTGTGTTTGACAAAATGTTTTGAAAAGGCATTTCGCTTTGAGTTTGTAATGATTCATGTAGGAATGTATACAAAGTGTTCGGAAATGTTTCGTTTTAAAAAGATTTTAACTTTGACAAAAGTGTGAGGTGAAAAAGATGTTTTGGTTTAGCAAGCAAAAGAGACTTATTTTTACCCACTCAAAACGGTCGTTTCCGTGTTGTTTTGCTTTCCTTTAGAATAAAGCTATCCATACCATTTTTTGATAGGTAACCTTATTCGTTGGATGTAAGCGGGACATTGGAAGGGACATCGGATGGTCATAGAAGGAAACTTGTAGGAATATCCTAGCACATTCGAAGGGACGATCATCACTTTTAATAGGCAACAATCGAGGGACGAGATCATGTATTCGTAGGCGACATCGTGGGTCTATGATCTTTGTATCGAAGGGACTATGATGATATGTTTGTAGGGAACGGTGCTAGGATACCTCTATGTTCGAGGACTTGACCATTTATATCGAAAGCAACGAGAGAATTACCCTAAGGGGTGCATGTGTGAAAAGAGTGTATTGAATTCAGATATGTTATCTTGCAATTTGAAGTGATCTATGTCCGTTTTTATCTTGCCATACACGCCTAATTACTAGCAGTTTATAGGGTGCAGAAAATAAATTGCGGAAAGATAAAGTCCTACGCTATTACATGGCTTTGGGGCAGTTACATAATAAGAGTGCGGAAAGTAAAAGTCCTAATTAAACTATTACATCCATAGGCGATTACATAATATTGAAAAGCGAGAAAAATAAATGCAACGTTACAACACATGTGCGGATACATAATCGGAAAAATATTTTAGGTTAGTAATGACAATAAGATGATAAGATAATTTTTTGGTAATTTTTTGAATCGATTTCGATAATTAAAAGCAATTAAAAGTGAACTCAATGGTTAATTAGCAATTAATTAAAATATGCATGCAAAAATGTTAATTTTAATGTCAAAAATTAAATAAGTATTTTTCTGATTAAAATGCAAAAGGAAAATATTTTTGGTGATTTTTAAATGCATGAGAAAAATATTTAAAGATAAATTAAATTGCATGGAAAATATTAAAAGAAAAATAAGAAAAAGTGTTAGTTTTCAAAGTGATAAAAAATATTTGCCATGGCCAGGGATCGAACCAAGGACCATGCCCTCACACGCGCACTACTTGCCAACTGAGCTAGAGTGTCTAGCTGTTTAAACAATGAAACAAAAACAATATAAGCGAAGTTGAATCCTGATGCCCAGATTACGCGCGAAGATCTTCATCTTCTTCGTTTGAATTTTCAAACACATAGCGTCGGTCTAGTTCGACACTAAGGCCCCTACAATTTTCAAAAATCTCATACAGGCAATATAAATTAGTTATGGATACATGAATCGATTGCAAACATCATTCTAAACACGATGGTGGTCCTGGTTTTGTCCAATTTTACGTATTTTAGGAAGCCCTAAAACAAAGCAGAAAACCCTAGCTATGGCATCTTTTGATTCCGGTACCTAAAATGCAATTAACCAATGCAGAAAGCTTCGAAACTCCATTCGAACCTATGATTTCGTGATTCTGGGCTTGTTGATGGCTTGTGAGTATTTGGAACGAATCAATGAACCTCCAAGAATGTATTGGAATGCTTGGAATTGACTGAATTGATCTAGAACTAGGGCTGCCACTTGCTTGCAATGCACGGTTTTTTTGAGTTTGATTAGGGTTCTTTGAGGCAATTTTTCTGTTCTTTTTCCATGTGTATGCATTGTGTATATATAGTAGATGGATCTAGGTCAGAAATCAAGAGAAAATAATTAATCAATCAATGTAAAAAAATTTGATTTGGTATGAAACCAAATCTTTCCTTTTTGATCCAATTTTCACCAATTCTCTTGCCAATCAATGTTAATTTCGAAATTGCCAGCTTTTATGAGTTGCTTGGACCTCAAGAATGAGAGAAAAATCCAATTTGCATTTAATTTTAATTTTCTACCTTTTATTTTAATTTAATTGGCTATTAAATGATTAAAATCCAAATTAAATAGAAATATAAAGAGAAAATTCGTGGCCTTGGGCTTGGAGGTTCCAAATTAGCTGAGGAATAAGTTTGAACCAAGAAAAGTTAGGCCCATTTGCAAAATTTTGGATTTTGACAAGTATTTCTCTTTGTGCACCTCTTCAAAAATGCCCAACTTGTGCAAGGTGTATCTTGCTCAATTTTTAACATTTTTGGGTGTTTTTGGACTTTTTAGGAAGCTCTAGATGTCATCTAAGCAACCTCTTTTGTTTCATATCAATTGGAGTTTACATGCTCAATAACACTTCTTCACAAAAAGTTGACTTTTTGTTGACTTTGAAAATGACCTATAATGTTTTGATCCATATCTTCAAAATGAAGCACTTTCTGACCATGATTGTGAGACATGAAGTTGTAGAGAATTGAATTCCCTTCAAAATGAGAGGTGGTGGAAATTTTTTTGATAGAGTATGAGAAAGTTATGCTCAGTCAAAGTTCAGTTGACTTTTCTCTAGAAAACCCTAATTTGGAAAGTTTGACTTTTGATCAAATCTTGAGTTTTCTTGATGAATCATGATCAACCCTTGATCAAATGATGAATGTTACTTCAAAATATGGATGTTGACCAAAAATCATGAAGTTTGACTATATGTTGACCACAGTTGACTTTTTGTCTGATACAACTGATTTTCAACCATCTGAGCCATTGTATGAGGAAACTTGACTTGTAAGGCTTGAAACTTGACATGGAGATTCTTTGAAGCATATGAGGAGGCATGATGACCATTGGAGATGTTGGAAGTCCATTTTGATCTGAGAATTGCAAAACCCTAGTTTGGGTTGATTGTCTAGGAGAGGGTTTGTCTGACCAACCCTTGAGGAATCCTTGAGTATGGAGGTATGAAATGTCTTGAGGAGTAGGAGGGAAAATTTTGGGGTATGACAGACTTCATTGGGGAATCAAACCCTCGTGGGGGTATGGATCTTTAAACCAAGAATCCACCAGGGATAACATAATAACCTTTGTCTCCAGGAATAAAGATCTCAATAGTAAGACCATACTGGGGAAAGAGAAATCCGATTCAGATAGACAACTCCACTGGGGGAAGTAAATACTCTTGTCTCAAACGGATTATTCGAGAACCTATCTGTTGTGATGCTCAAGATAACTTCAAACGAAAGAGTGCGACTTACATCGGGGAATAAAATCAATCGACCGGGGCGCGACTTGCATTGGGAAATTTGATGTGCCAAGGATCCATTCACTAGAGAACATGATAACAGTTTATTAGTCAAAGCATAATTCACTGGGTATACATCAACCCGACAACCTTCTTGGATATGGATTCTGCTTTGGAACGGACCTCAATGGGAATAAGCCTTACCCACCATTAATACTTTAGGGGAGATACAAATTATTGTCGACCAATTTCTGGGAAGATCATAGGTAGACCTTATGCCGTCAGAAAAAGAAACCCAAGAAAACTCCTCGGTGTCGATGCACTGGGGAATAATCTGATGTCCATACGCTAGGGAGAGAGAGAACTCCTAAGAAAAGTCAATTGATATACCAACTTAGTAGGGTGATAATTCCATCATCAAGAACATGCGAGAATATCCCGAGTGCACACTTCTTGGAAAACTTCACTGGGGAAGTGTCCGATCATAAGAAAATCACTCGGGATAACCATCATTTAGGCACCGTCTTCACTAGTGATAACAATCCTTCAAGCACCGTCCTTACTAGGGACAACAATCCTTCAAGCACCATCCTTACCAGGAATAAAGGCTAAAATCCTCTATTGGAAATAGTGTGAAAATCCAACATACATCCATTGGAGAATTTCGCCTGGAATAGGTATCAACGACTTGCACTCGGGATTTATGCACCGCCTCAGGATGATACCCTATCAATGGTATTAGAACCTGTTTTTTTTAAAAGCAGCCTCCATTGGGGATAAACCTCAAACAACATCAAGACTTATATTGAGGAGTACGACCATATCAATATGTTGAAGCATGAATCATAGGTAACAAATCAACCCATCAGGCCCTTCTAGAAGTGAATTCCGCTTGAGAATTGGCTTCATAAAGGATGAACCTGGATTGAGATGCACTCGTTATTGGGGAAAGAGGCCTGATCTTGATAACCAATCACACATCTACAAATTGCAAGTCATAACAATGTCTCCAAGCATGCAGTGGAAAACTTTGGATATCGACATCGACCCCAAAATCTTAAGCAATTTCAAATGTTTATATCATATGTTTAAGACAAGACATAATTTGGATTAAATTTTTTTTTATTGATTGAATTGCTGGTAAATGGGAATTCACTTCAAGAAGCAATTCCTAAAAAGAGGTAATTGCATACAAATCATAATGATGGAGAAACATAAATGGCAACATGAAAACAAATTTTCAACAGATCCGACTTCGCTATGACTTTTCATGACCTCAAAGAACCTCAGCCATCTTGCTTTCGGAATAGGCTAATTGGATTGATTATGTATCCATCCAAGCTAACCATTGTAATGGAGAAAAGAAATACAGATGCCATATAGACCGTAGTTATTTGCCACTCTACGGGTCTATTTCATGTGAAGTATTTCTTGACTACGTCTGCATTGATGGGATGAGGAAAATCCTCTCCATCCATAGTTGTAAGCATCATAGCTACTCCAGAGAAAACTTTCTTCACAATGTATGGACCTTCATAATTCGGAGCCCATTTGCCTCTAGCATCTGTATTTTTTGGAGGCAAGATTCTCTTCAACACGAGATCGCCAGTCTGAAAATTCATAGGAAGTTCTTTCTTATCGAAGGAAACTTTCATCCTCCTCTGGTATACCTGTCCATGGCAAATTTCCGCCAGTCTCTTCTCGTCAATGAAATTCAACTGATCTAAACGATTTTGGACCCATTCAACTTCATCTAACTAAACATCCGTCATATTTCTCAAAGAAGGGATTTCAACCTCCACGGGTAGGATTGCTTCCATACCATATACTAGAGAGAAGGGGGTGTCCCCGGTTGAAGTGCGTACCGAAGTATGATAACCATGCAGAGCAAAGGGTAGCATCTCATGCCAATCCCTATAGGTGACAACCATCTTCTGCACAATCTTCTTAATGTTCTTATTCGCCGCCTCCACGACCCCATTCATCTTTGTGCGATAAGGAGAAGCATTGTGATGCTTGATCTTGAAACTGTCACATAGTTCCTTCGTCATCTTGTTGTTGAGATTAGAACCATTGTCAATGATGATCTTCTCGAGAACTCCATACCGACAAATGATGTTGTTCTTGATGAAACGAGTAACCACTTGCTTGGTCACATTGGCATAAGACGCTGCTTCAACCCACTTAGTGAAGTAGTCAATGGCAACCAAAATGAAACGGTGACCATTGGAAGTATTCGGGTCAATCCTCCCAATCATATAGATGCCCCACATTGCGAAAGGCCAAGAAGAAGTCAAGACGTTCAACAAAAAAGGAGTCATATGCATCTTATCAACATAGATCTGGCACTTGTAACCTACTCTAGAATGATTGTAACAATCTGTTTCCATTGCTGATCAATAGTAACCTGCTCTCAAGATTTTCTTGGCCATGGTATGTCCATTGGAATGCATCCCGAAGGATCCTTCATGGATTTCTTCTATAATCTTGTTTTCATCGTGTCTATCCATGCATCTGAGAAAAACATAATCATAGTTTCTCTTGTACAACACGCCATTGTTCAGGAAAAACATGGCTGAGTACTTCCGCGGAGTCTTCTTATCAGTAACCGAAGCATCCTCTAGATATTCCTTAGTTTCAAGATAACTTTTGATATCATAAAACCAAGGCTTTTCGTCAACTTCCTCTTCAATCTCATAACAGAACTCTGGCTCATCCAACCTCATGATGGTGATAGAGGGGGATTCACTGGCCCATTTAACTTTAAACATGGATGACAGAGTAGCCAATGCGTCTGCCAAATGATTCTCTTCTATTGGGATGTGATTGAAAGTAATCTCATCAAAGTATGGGATCAGTTTCAAGACATGCTCTCTGTACGGAATAGGATTAGGGTGACGGGTATCCCAATCTTTGTTGATATGGCTAATCAATAGAGCAGAGTCCTCATATACTTCTAATATCTTAATTCTCAAATAAATGGCGGTTTCGATCCCAAAGATACAAGCTTCATACTCGGCCATGTTATTCGTACATTCGAAACAAATCTTGGAAGTGAAAGGGATATGAAACCCTTTTGGAGAATTAATAACGGCGCCAACACCATTACCCAAAGCATTAGAGGTACCATTGAACATCATCGTCCATCGTGATCTTGTTTCGGGTCCTTCATCTAGGCCTGGGATATTACAATCCCTAATAAACATAATATCCTTGTCTGGAAATTCAAACTTCACCGACTGATAACCATCTTCCATGGGCTGATGAGCAAGGTAATCCTCCAATACACTACCCTTAATTTCTTTACGAGTAGTATACTGGATATCATTGTTGTACCCCAATTTTTTCCCCTAATATTTTCTAAAACATCATACAATTGCATTACACAAAGATCACAAATGGTCTCTCTCTCTCTCTCTCTCTCTCTCTCTCTCTTATATTTGAGTTTTCCCCTAAGAGATCACCAAGCACATTGTAAATGTGTGTGATGATTGATACTTTGCTAACTTTTATGTTTGTATACTTTGCTCCCTAAATGTTGTAGGTGAATGATGCACAAGTTTCTTATTCAAGGAGTCAATAGGTTCATATGTTTATTTCCATGCCTTCTCTCCTCAATCCTGAAGACTTTGAAAGTATTGTCTCTCATTGAATACTTCTCTTGTCATCAATTATGGTTTCTCATATTGAGTATATGCTTCATGCTTGAAAGAGATCATTAAATTTGGAAAAAATTCTCCATTCTATGATCATCCATCTTGAAATTAGTGTTTTGGACTTCTGAGGATCATATCTTGATGTTTTTATGAAGTTTGTGTATTATTTCAAATCCATTTGATTATTAAAAGGACTTATAATATGAATATTATTTGATCCAAGAAGCTTAATTGATGAGAAGATAGTTTCGGAGGTCTACGATTGCCAACTCTCTAGATTGATGCTTCATCTATCTTGTATGACGTCAAAGGATCATAACTTGGTCATCCCTTGTCTCCTTGAGCTTATTCTTCTTTCACAATGAACCTAAGGATGTCTAATACAACTTAGTTCAATTGTTAGGAAGAGATAATGCTTGGAAATTTTCCTATGAGGTCAAAAGATTACGAGTCCTTGATGAATTTCTCAATTTTTGGTCAATCAACTACAAGTGATCATATATTAATCAGCATTTATCATCTTGAGGTCATTATTTTTGCACAATAATCTTGAGTATGTGAAATTTATCTCCATATAAGTTTTGAAGATTGAAAGTGTTTGGAAGTTGCTTGAAGAAGTCAAAAGATTATTGGTCATTTCATAATTTTTCATCAACTTCACAAGGCCATAACTTTCTCAATTTTTTTTGTTTTTGGTTGGTTCTTTTTGCAAAATGTTCTTGAGAGGTCTATTTAATTTCATATTTAAAAATCAAAAGCTAATTTTGAGTGGAAGGCCATGTTTGGATGAAAAAGATTATAGGTCATTTTTTGTGAAAAACTTAGAATTTTTTCTAAGTGTGGGAATTCAGAGGATTTCACACGATTTCAAGAGGATGTAACTTTTTGTTCGGGATGCCAAATGACACATTTCCAAATGCATTGCAAATCTTGTAATCTCGGCATTGCAAATGCATTTCGAAATGCCAAAGTCATTTTTTTAATGATTTTTCTCTTTTATTTGATGTTTTTAATTGTTTTAAAATACCTTTTGGCATTTAAAAATTCTGGAATGATCCAATGGTCATTTGACAAGTATTTGTGACCACATTTTACTTTTATTTCTGATTTTACTATTTTTTGCCATTTTTGGTTTATTTCACCTATTATTTTATTTTCTAAAAATATTTTCTGACTTAAAAAAATTCTAAAAATGTTTGTCAACAATTGTTGACCTGTGTTTGACTTTGGGTAATTTTCTTGGAATTTTATTTTGATGACAAAAATATTATTTATGTATTTCGCCAATAAAGTCCAATTAAATAACCTAATTTCAAATTTACTTTTAATCCTTTTTTTATTTGATTTCAAGTTCTTTTTATTTTCTTGACTTTTGAATTTATTTTGGAATCACAAATTTCCTCATCAATGGAATTTGGGTGTTGATAGGTCTCTTCACCAAATCCACCAAGAAAGTTGATTAATTTTGACAAAGTTAGATCGAATAAATTCATCGGATGCAAAATAAACTTGGAAATTATTTCTTCTTATTCATCTTTTTTTTTTCTTTTGTCACGACTCGAAAAAAGTGATCAATTAGTGGAATAAACTCTAATGTTCAATTGTAGCGCTTGTCGTGTGGTCGCGTTGATTTCTAATCAAACTTCAGGCAAGTTTCCACTAACCTTGTCCATTTGAAATTCTCAATCATATTTGATCAAGTGATGTGATAATTCCAAAACTGGTGATATGCTTGACAAAAAACAATTGAAACTTGACGTGTGGTCGCGTTGAGTCTATCAAGCTTCTGGCAAGTTTTCATGCATAAGTTTCAAGATGGTCACCTTGCTGACGACTAATTACTAACAATTGGATGATATAATTGACAAGTTTCTAGATGGTCATCTTTCTATCATTTATTAATTGCCTTTTATTTTCCGCTCTTTACTTTTCCGCTTTCACTTTTATGCTCTTTACTTTAAGAACTTTATTTTTAGCAATTACATTTCATGTCTTTTTTTTCTTTGCTCATTTGAGCATTTTATTTTCATGTCATTTTTTCTTTGCTCACTTGAGCACTTTGTTTCCTTTTCATTTTGAATTTTCTCACTTGAGCTTTATTTTTCTTTACCAAAATACCTAATAATTCAACTTGAACATAAAAAAAAATTTAAATTGGACTTGGTTACTATCCTTATGCTTGGAGTTTGACCTTTGGACTTAGGATTAGGATCCCTACCTCATCTTGGAGATATATGTGCCTTTGGTGTTACTCTGTCTTATCTGGTTATTATCTTTGTATGCAGGTTATTCTGTTATACTCGATTAAGAGTGGATTTTCTCCAAATACAGTTGTTACTCTGTCTATTTTTCTTCTTGAGACAAGAATTCACCCGAGGCATTGATTTATCTGAATCTTGATTTTTTTTTCCTGGTTATTTGTTGCTTATGTGGTAATCCAAAGGATGGGATATGGTATTGGATCTTGATGCACTTAGGTTAGCCTCTTCATCTCCTCCCCATTATTTAATTTTCAAAATCTTCCCTTTTTTTCAAAGGATTCTTGTTTTTTCAAAACTCGAACCGCTTTCATAAAAAACATGGACTTAGGTCCATGCATTTTCAAACTTATTTTTCTTAATAAACTTTCAATTCATTTAATAATATTTTGACTTTTCTTTTGCTAAGACTAAAAAACACCAAACCTCATTCAAATTTTTTGATCTCTTTGTAGCTTTTCTAAACAAACATTTTCTTAAAATCAACCAAGACACAACTTTAGGCTTTTCTTCAATGAACTACTAGGTTTTTTTTTCAACATTGCACATTATTGGAATGTAGGCCTCGAACTCATTCGAAGTTCTATCAAACCAAAATTTATAAAAAATATATTTTTTCTCCCCCCACCATCCATTTTATACACATACTCTTTTTTTAGCACACATATACAAATTTTCAAAAAGTTCCATGCGGAGTACCGTAGATGCTTTGGGTGTTTAACACCTTCCCTTTGCATAACTAACCCCGGTCCCATATCTCTGATCTTTTGTTAGGATTTTATTCGCTATTTTTTCCTAGTCCTTTGGATAAAATAAAAGAGCGGTGGCGACTCTTTGTTTACTTTTTTGAGTTAAGTCAATTCAATGGCTTGTACTCGCAGTTTTTGCCACTATAGAAAAGTGGTGACTCAGCTGGTGATGTTTGACCTATTGTTGGACCATCTCTAACTGGGTTGACCCTATTTTTGTTTATTTTTATATATGAGTCATATTTTTGTATATTGTATGCTTGTTTGTCTGGATGTTTTTCTGGTTTTTCAGGGGTGCTTGGTGATATTCTTTTGAGTCCTATACCCGGACTCGGAAAACTTAAGATAGGACGGGAGGTATTGTCATGTTAACTTTTAGGGAGTAATCCCGAAGAAGGAGACATGAGATCCCCCACTCAATGGAGACCTCCTTGATTGTGGTATTTTGTTTACCGAGCGATCGGGAAGACATGACTGCTTTCAACCTAAGAGTCCGCGAAGCTGAGCATCCGGAGAACCCTTAACCCATCTTGGATTTTTAGGGGTAGTGTGGGGACTATTACGATGTTATCCGAAAGTAGTTGCTACGCAATACTGCACTCAAACGAGTTTCACCTGACTTTTTTGCTAACTATCGGGTACATCGGGAAGTTAGTAGTATTTGATGGAGGAATGAATACTTTGGGGATTCCTTTTAGAACCTTGATCTACTGGTGACAAAGCTTAGAATACCTTGTGGGTAGTACCCTCTGACTCCATGCTCGTGACGCCGAACCTATGGACCCCCATGTTTGTGATCTTTGTGTGTTTATGCACCCATGCACATCTTTTCCGACAGTTGCTCAAAGAACTTAAGATTGACCTTTGCAAATATCTCAGGTATACTTTGACCATGGATTATGGACAGAGGAGGAATCGAAAATACAGTTTCAAGGATCCTAAGATTGAAGGATTAATGAGCTTGATTGATGAGATTGAGAGTCCAAAGGATTTCTGGGAGAAGTATGAGACTATTTTATATTTGATGAAGACGAAGATGAAGGATGAACTTCATTACACTTTGGTTCAGTTCTATGATCCGTTGTACCATTGCTTCACTTTTCCTGACTATCACTTAGTTTCTATCTTAGAGTAGTATTATTATCTGTTTGGTCGACCTATTACTAGTGTTATTCCTTTTACTGGTTTGGAGGAGGAGTCTAAGTCTCATGAGATTGCTGTTATTACCCATCTGAAGAGGTCTGAGATTGAAGACAATATGACTACCAAAGGGTGTATCAAAGATTACCGACTGCATTTCTTTTGAAGAAGGCTTGTTATTTTGCATATATGAAGAGTATGAAGGCTTTTGAAGCCATTTTTTCCTTGCTTGCCTATGGTATGTTCTTGTTTCCCAACGTTAACAACTTTGTCGACATTAATGCTATTAGGACCTTCATGATTGGGAATCCAGGTCCCACACTTCTTGTTGTGACTTATTATTCTATTCATCTTCGAAACTTCTGTCGAGAAGGTGAGATCATCTATTGTACACCATTACTATAGCGTTGGTTTGTTTCTCACTTACCTACAACTGATGCCTTTTGGAGTCTTAGGAAGGAACCTCGTTGGGAACCAAAGATTATGGCTCTAAATCATTTCGATATTGCGTGATATCATCAGGTTTATTATGATGTAGATATTATCGAAAGTTGTGGTAGCTTTCCTAATGCGCCTCTTTTTGGTACAAAGGGATGTATTAGCTACAATCCTGTTCTTGCACGTCGCCAACTTGGTTATCCGATGAAGAACAAACCAAAGAGTTTTCACGTGAGTGGCTTCTCTCTTAAAGAGGGTGAAGACCACAATACAGCTAGGAAGGATATAGAGAAAGTTTGGAGTCATATTCATAGGAAAGGAAGAGAGAATCTAGGGCAGAGAAGAGTTGTTTCTTTGGAGCCTTATCTTTTATGGTTTCACATAAGGGCTATTGAGTTAAAGATGTCGTATTCTCGAGAGGAGCCTCTTGCTGATTTGTTCTTAGCTACCACTCGGGGTTCAGATGACATAGAGGATCTTCAGCTTGCTTTGGTAAGGATGCAACAAGAGAAGAAAGCTTGGAAGAACAAGTATCATACCTTGAAGATGTCTCATGCATTAGAGTAGAAGGAAAATGATAATTTGATTAAGATTTTGAGAGTCGTGCTGTAGAGATGATGGAGAAGTAAGAGGATTTAATTTCTACTAGTGTTCACCCAGTTCTTAATACTTGTGTTTATTCTCACACTCGTCCCGAGTTTGGTGTTTGGAAAGGTTATGTTGACAGGTACGTGTTGGAGAACGAGTAGCTGAAGGAAGAAATCAAGAAGCTCAAGAGGAAGAGGTCATCTGATGAAGGGTCTTCTGCAGATTTGGTTCCTTAGGACTCTTAGTTTCTGTATTGTGCTCTTTATTGTACTTGGGTTCACTGCAACTTGTATTGAAGATTTGTAATCCTCACATATTTTATTAATGATATGAGTTTATTTCAGTATTTCAAATGTGTTATGCTTTTATATTTTTCAAATTAAATTGTCTTTATTAAGTTCCTTGAACAATAATAATGATAAACAAAAACAAAAACAAAACATATGCATTACATGTCATGCATCATGACACACACATTCTTGCATTTTCATATTCTCCCAGGTGTCTTATCTGTTTCTCTGCTTCATTCAGTCTTCAAGCTATTGCATCAGTAGAACACCCGAGCCAACTCCAAGAAGAAGATGGAAAATCTAGAGCAAAAGAATCACGAGCTACGCGAAGAGGTTATCTCCTTGAGGACCAGTATGGCCAACTTGACTGCTATGGTGGAACAATTGGTAGCTACTCAGGATCAACCACTACCTCCTGCACCCTCTCCTCATATCGTCCAACCTCAATAGAAAAATGTTATCTCTAAAATTCAAGATGTTCATGTTTCTGCTGTGCCAGTGGTTTCTACCGTCTAACACCGTATGCCCCCTGGTTATCCTTGGGGAATGCTAAAGAATTTCATGCATGAAGGTTACAACCTTGCTGCTCAAGTGACCTCTTTAGCCCAACCTGATGTTGTTTCTGCACCTCCTATGGTGCATTCTACTTCTGTTTTCAACAAAGAGTTTGACAATCCATTCCCTTGTCCGAGTGAAAGCTTAGACTTCTACGATCGAATGGATGGTTTCCAGGAATAGTTTGGCAAGATGCAAAAAGAGCTGAAAGCCCTTAAATGGAAAGAGTTGTTTGGTGATAATGTCAATGATCTGTGTTTGGTTCCTAATGCGAAAGTGTTAGCTAAGTTCAAAGTTCCAGAGTTTGAAAATGACATGGGAAATTCTTGTCCTCGTGACCATTTGATGATGTACTTGAGAAGAATGTCCACCCATACAGAGGACAGGCATATGCTCATTCATTTCTTCCAAGATAGTTTGACTGGTGCAGCTTTGAGGTGGTCATGAATCTAGACAACAGTGACATTCATACCTTTAATGATTTGGGTAAAGCTTTTGTGAAGCATTAGAACTACAATATGTACATGGCGCCCGACCATGATCAGCTAAGGGCAATGGTTCAGAAAGATAAAGAATCATTCAAAGAGTATGCTCAGCGATGGTGTGAGCTTTCTCCAAAGGTTATTCCTCCTCTAAGTGAACAAGAAATGACCAAGGTTTTTCTGAAGACTTTGAGTCCTTTCTATTACAGGAAGATGGTGGCTAGTGCACATAATGATGTTGCTGAAACGGTAAGCATGGGAATCCGTCTAGAAGAAGTCGTCCAAGAGGGACGTTTGTCGAAAGAAGAAGGATCGAGTAGAGTTAAGAATTCGTCCTTTGGATTTTCCAAAAATAAAGAAAATGTTAATGCTATTGTTCAGGAATGGAGAACTAGGCCCCCTAGTAGGCGTCCTCAGAACCAACAAGTTGTTGTTGTTACCCCTGTTGTTGTTGTCGCTCCAACAACTATCCCTTATAACAAAACATCTCAGCAAGGGAAAGGCCTAAATAGAGAACCGTTTGATCCGATTCTGATGACTTATGCGGAGTTGTATCCAACATTGATTCAGAGGCACTTGGTGCAACCAAGGGCTCCTCCAGCTGTTCCAAATCCTTTGTCGTGGTATTACAAAATTGATCAGACTTGTTTCTACCATCAAGGAGCTCCAGGGCACAATATTGAGAATTGTTATTCATTGAAGTCAGAAGTGCAAAAGATGATCAGATCTGGTTTGTTGTCATTCAAGGACATGGGTCCTAATGTGCAAGGGAATCTATTTCCCAAGCATAGAAACACCGTGAATATGATTGATGGAGAGATCAGAGTTTACGGTGTGAATTCAATCATTGGAGATCCCGTGAAGATGCATGCTTCTCTTTGTAAAGTTTGTTATTGCTCCCATGATCATGTTGCTTGTAATGTGTGCAGTGAAGATACTTGTGGTTGTGATAAGATAAAGAGTAATCTTCAAGACATGATGGACAGGAACCTTATTCAAGTTATCAGATCGAAGGATGATCCTGAAGTTGAAGTAAACATTATTTATGGTCCTCTTAGAGAAGTCCAAATCCGTGATGTGAATGAGACTAATGCTGATTTGGTGAATTTGCACGCTGTCATACCCCAATTTTTGACCTAAGATACCACCTTACATTATTCACATATGCATTCCTGCATCACTAACAGTTTTAGAACAGGATAGATCGTGCGTGTGCTCCTAAAGTCAAACTTAGGGTTTTATCAAAATTTCATCTGTTCAAGATATGATTAATTAGGGTTTGAGTCTCCACTCACTTCAATTGATCTATCTTAATCAATCATCAACATTTGATCTTCAAATTCCCAACTTTTTCACTTGATCTACCTTGAATCGACTAATTAGGGTTTTGATCGAAGATAGTGAATCATTGACTTTCTGCTCAATGAATGACCTATTTGCTTGAAGATTGATCTTAACATCTTCAATGCAACATCTTGACCTAATTTCTTGGTTCAAAACATTGCAAAATCCATGTTTCTTTATCAGACAAATTCTGAATCATCTGATGAAAATTCATCTGCTCAAAAAAGTCAAACTTTGACTTTTGGTCAACTTTTTCAAGACTAAACTTTTTCAATCATAAAAACATTTCAAATAATCCATCATGATCATAAAAAATTAAGAAATGTGAAAAAGTCAACAAAAAGTCAAGATTTGAATTTTTTCTAACACTTAGAAAAATTTTCAAGTGTTAAGAAACATGGTTTTTCCTTACTTTCATGGCCATTTTTCACATAGATCCACTTTGATTCAAGAAAAACTCAAAACATGAAAGTTGTAGGTCTTGTTACAAGATTTCCAAAATGTCCAAGAAATTGAAAAAACACTTTGTGTAGCTAAGGTTTTGAAAATTAAACTTAGAGCTCCATAATCATGAATTACAAGTCATTTTTCAAGAACTCTAAGTCATTTTTCACAAACTTCTCTTTCTAGAAGCCTTGTCACCACTAATAGATAGGTTATAAATGATAAATATCAGTTAGAAATAATTGAGAAGAGGATTGGATCAAGAGGAGATTTTAACCATGGTTAGAAAGTTAACTATTTGCATTAAATGCAAAAGATTCGTTCTTAGCACTTAAGCCAAGTTGCAAGCTCTCTCAATGATAACCTTGCCTTGTCATTCAGAATTTTTGTCCTATAAATAGAGGTCATTTCTTCATTCAAAACTACCCCAAAGCAATCATAATCCAAGCTTTCCTTCTTTATTTCTTGATTTCCAAGTTTCAAAGTTCTAAGAAGGAGAATTTTGCAAGTTCCAAGTTTTGCAATTTCTGAGCAAACTTAGGCTTCAAATGCTTTCTAAACATCATTAGAAAGTTGTTAGAATCCTCAAGCTAGCACAAAAACTAGCCAAACTCAGAAATTATTTCCAAACATCATGTATGCACATATTGAGCCATAACTTACAAACTCTCAATCCACTTGTGCATATTCATAAATTTCACTTCATACACCTTCTATACATCATATAGAAGTAATCCAAAACATCATTACACCACTGTAAACACAAAATCATGAAAATCGATTCTCACTTCAAGTGACTGTAACTGGACTTGGTCAGAACAATCCAGACCATTTCAAACCAAGGTAAGCATACCAACACCTTCCATAAACATCCTTTGGCTGTAGCAATCATCAAAAAACATCTGGAACACCTCCAGCAAGAAACACGATTTCAGTTTAAAGAGGTATAAACTTGAACTTTGAACTCTATGATTTCTAACTTTCAGCACAAAAAAGGCTTGGCCATTTTGTTTCTCCACTATCACTGAGTAATAACCCTCAATCAATTGCTTAAAATTATGCTCATACATGATTTCATCATCAAAACTTAGAATTAGGGTTCTTCGTGTTCATACAAAAATTAATGATTCTAAGCTTAAAATAAATGAAATTAAATGTCATAATCATGTTCCTGGTAAAAATCCGAGCAAGTTTGATGTTTTGATCACTCAAATTCATTGAGAAATGAAGAATCTAGGAATTGAAATCTGGAGGAAGAAGATGAGCTGATGCGCGCGTTTTTCTAACTTCTGAAAAATTCAAATTTTTGGTTTATGTTATGTTTATTGGTTGATGACTTATGAACGGATGTAACAGCCACCTCAGTGGCAAGCCAACACGCATTTAAACTTTCCTTCGCCTTAAGGTCTAGGGTTCGAATCCCCCTGGAACCTTTTTTTTAATAAAACGAGCATCAAGCTTCTGATGCTTGTTTCTCTAGAAGCCCTTCTGAGGCTCAGTCTCCAAAAGTACTTCTGAAGCTTCTACTCTTAGAAGCTTTCCACTTCTACACTCTTTAGAAGCATTTCTAATGCTTCTATCCCCAGAAATATCAAGCTTCTCAATATTCCTAGAAGCATCAAGCTTCTAAGCATCCAGAAGCAGCCAGCTTCTAGAATCCAGAAGCAGCCAACTTCTAAGAATCAAGAAGAAGCATGTTTCCACACACACCAGAAGCAACATGCCTCCAAAGCGCTCCAGAAGCAGCCAACTTCTAAGCTTTCTGCCTCCAGAAGCAAGCCATGCTTCTGACCCCTTCAGAAGCACACAACTTCTGACCTTTTTCTAAACTTCATTTTTTCAAAACTCCTTCTAAACAAGGTAATTAAATGACAAGTCAAGCACATGGCTCAGTGGAAAAACTCTTCACTTCTAAGTCAAAAGTCCAAGGTTCAAACCTCCTTAGGACCAAAAACTCTTTTTTATCACTAATTTCTCAAGTTTCTAACAAACTTCAACATTTTCAATAACTATTCAAAACTTCTCATTTTGAGATGATTGTTTGCACACTTGTCATTTAATATACCTATTTCATGATTATGTCAAAAAAATCCAAAAATATTTTCTTTTTGATGATATTTTTATTAAGTTAAAAAATGAGACATTTTAAGTATTTTAATGCTTTTCAAAAATGTTTTCTTTCCAACTTTTAAACTTAAATCTTTTTCAAAACTTCTTGTGAATATCCTTCACTTTTCAAAATCATTTTCAAAACCTTTTCAAAACTTTTCAATAAACTTACACATCTTTTTCCATGATCAATTAAATTTAAAGATAAACCAAACCAGGTTTCTCCTTGAATTTCTTAATTGATCATGGGCCTCCCTCACGGTGTAAGTCCCAACCCTCCTATGTACATATTCATTTCCTTGTACATAACAACCCCTTTCGTGTACATATTCATTTACTTGTACACATTCAATCATCTTCGTAAATATTCAAGCATAAACAAACTTCGTTCGTTTTCATCCGCTTGTTTATACACCGATTCCATTGGTATTAAGAGAAGCATTATTCCCGGTGAAATTGCTTTTAAAACCAATGGGCCTCCCTTAAGGTGTAAGTCCCAAACCTTGTATATATTCAAGTTACACTTGCTTTAAATGCTTGTTTTATACACTTATTTATATATTTCCTTCATAAACTATTGTGAATACATATCACACACTTGTTAATATAACTGTTCAGTTATAACATAACAACTAGTCTAAACAACTAGGTTCCTTTAGCCTCCTCTTAGGCTTCGTATAAGATAATTCACCTGCTGAGTTAGCCTCCTCTTAGGATTCGTATAAGAAAACTCATTCATTGATTTTAGCCTCCACTTAGGCTTCATATAAGACAACTCCCCTGCTGAGTTAGCCTCCTCTTGGGCTTCGTCCAAAAGACTCCCTCGTTGAGTTTAGCCTTCTCTTGGGCATCAAACAAGAAAGAGACCTGGAAATCTCTTAACAGCCTCCTATTGGGCTTCCAATACAAAGAATCACCCGCGCTAGGATAAAATCCTGAGAGTATGATTTCCCGGTGAAATCACTCTTGAATCCTAAGAGGATGGTTTCCCAGTGAAACCACTCTTAAAACCAAAGCCAGCCATACCCTATAGCTTCCTCTTGAGCTTCATACAAGGACCCTCTATGACCCTCAGAATGTCTTTTCTTGGGCTCACAATGCAAGGACCCTCGATGACCCTCGGAATGCCTCCTCTTAGGCTTACAATACAAGGACCCACGGGCTTCTTAAAAGCATCCCCCTAATCTAATCAATTTCTCCTAGAGATTTAGACATTTGTCATCTCTATGGAAGAAGCATCTCATCTATCACATCACATACAATCAAACACTTTTCAAATCAAACACTTTTCAAACAAAAACATCTTTTAACTGTAAGTGGTAACGCTTGTACACTCAAGCAAAACACCTAATACTTACAATTAAAGATTCAATCATCTTTCAAACATCTTTCTTAACTCGTAAGTGGTAACGCTTGTACACTCAAGCAAAACACCTAATACTTACAATGAAAGATTCAATCAATCAACCCTTCAAAATGTATGTGATGAAATATATTAGATACATATTTCATTAAGATGACATTTGTCTTTGTCTCTTAATAACACCCGTTGCTTCCACTAGCATAAGTGGGAACTACGATTGCTCTGACTTTCTCAACATCCCTTCGAGAATACGTAGGCACAAGGTCTCATCCTTGGCGAGCATACTTCTTTCTCCCTCAAACCAAACAAACCATAGCTCCCTTAGATCCGAGATACATATGCTCTGATTCCCATTAAGGGATATGTATGCAGAAGATCCCAATGATCTTTGCGAGCACAATAAAAACAAAACCTAGGATCCCACATAATCTACCCTTCTTAAAATCCAAAGGAGAAACTTTCCCAAGAATAGAATAGCGAATTAAAACATACAAACATATCAAAATATTCATATATAAAGCTATAGATAACTATATATATTTAGGGTGCCACATCTATTCCCTTTATATAACAAACCCCCTTACCTAGAATCTTCCCAATGCGTTGCGTCTAGTTCACGCTAGTCGTAATGCATATCATATTTATTGAGGGTATTGCAGATTTCCCCTTTTTCATCTCATTTTTCTTGTTTTGGAAATAATAAAGCTTGATGCTCGCGGCATCTTTAAAAACAAATCAAAAGAGCAAATTGTTTCGAGCCAGAGATTCAAATTCCGACTCGATTCCCTCGTTCGTCACTTTTTAACGCGAACACACGCCGAGTTCAATTTCATTGAAGGCCAAGAGGTGCACTAATATAGTGATGGCTCAATATGTAGTACATATCATCGTGGTTGTGATGTTGTGAAAAGAGGTATTCAGCGTCTGCTAGACGAGGGCATTATTCAAATTTTAGTACACAAAGTCGGTTTCCACAACGGTGTCAGTATGACCGAAAGTTTGTCTAAAGGATCTGATGATGAATATGTTTCTGCTGATGAATATTTCTCCGCTGATGAGTTTGGTGAGGAAGCAGATGTGAACGTCATTGTTCCATATTTTGATATTCCCACTCCTATGGAGGTGACCTACTACAGTAAGCCTCCAATAACTCCTTTGGCTATTAGACTACCTGGACCTATCCCGTATAGTTCCAATAAAGTTGTGCCATACAAGTACAATGCCACCATTCTAGACGGAGATGTTAAGGTTCTGATTCAACAGTTACCTCAATTAGGAAATATTACAGATGCTAGTCGAATGACGAGAAGTGGACGTGTGTTTGCTCCTATGTTTCCGAAATTGACTGATGATGGTAAAAAGATTGTGGAAGCTAGTGTTGAACCAAAGAAAGATGAAGGGTTGCCTAGTGAGGTAACTCAAGAGAAATAAATGGATGATTTGTTGAAGATTATATAGATGAGCAATTATAAGATTGTTGAACAATTGTTGCAGACTCCGTCAAATATTTCGATCTTGGCTTTGTTGATGAATTCCTGAGCTCATAGAGAGTCTTTAATGAAGGTTGAAATTATGATGTCGAAGGTAATGTCACGACACTTATATCTTCTTTGAACACAGCTAAATAGAACAGAATTATAGAGTGCAGAAAACAATAAAAACACAGAGAGTTATTACCCCAGTTTGGTTCTAACCAACCTACGTTTGGGGGCTTCCAAGCCAGGTATGAAGTTCACTATCAGTAGTATTAATTCAGAGCTAAACCTTCCTATTTACACTCCTTAATTAATCACCTATCCAATGACCCTTCTAGCTAAGATACTACACCTAGATATGAGAACCTCTACTCACTCCCTAAGTAACACACCATGACACTCAACAAAATCAAAACTGAAGACACTCTTCAAAGACACACAATCACACTCGATTCAAAGCTTATGGTGATTGACAACTTACAACTCAACAAACTTCCTTAGTCGAAGCATACAATAAAAAACAAACTAACTTCCTAAAAATTCTGCACTTAAATTACTTCTGTCAGTTTCACATGTCAGGGCATCTGTTGTGACATCTTCTACTTCAGTAAACTTCATGGCATTTTCAGAGCAGAATGTTTTACCAAAATTGCTACTAATCTATAGAACTAAGAAACTCCCCTTTTGGAAATTTTTGGCTAAAACATTATATGGGGTACAAGCCATACAATTAAAATAGTATCATAATTGACATAGTCTTTTAAGCACATAAAACAGTATCACACAATTGCTCACAACTGCAACAATTCACAGCTACTCCCCCTCAACACACATTTCCCCCCTTTTTATCCAAAATTAGCCAAGCCACTAAGAAAAAATTCATGGAGAATGACAGAAATAAATACTAGATTTAACTAAGTCACTAATATCTATTGGTAGGTACAACCCAAAATACAACAGATATTATGCACTTAAGTGCCAAAATTACATAAAAGAGGGATTAACACATATAACAGATGGAAACATAATTAACATCTTCAGGCACAATAAGTGTTCTGTAGAACTTGCAGACTCTCCACTTCCTCCACTTCCTTCTTCTCCTGAGCCAGCTTCAGAAGAGCTTTGAGTTGTTGAGATGCTTGCTGATAAGTGCCAAAATGTAGTTGTTTTGTATATACATTTTGTGGCACTTATCCGTTCTTTTGTTGATATTTAGTTGAATAATCCCCCGCTTTTGGTATAAATGTGTACATAATAGAATAATTGAGTTTTTGTGTAAATATTATATCATTTGATAGTTTTTCATCTCTATTATAGGTATTCATTCATAATTGGAGCACTGAGTAATAAAGGCCAAAGGCTAAGCTTCAAGAGTGCGATTTTGCACAATACGTCATCGAATAAAGCTCAAATTCAACACAATAAAAACCATCAATTTGGTTGATATTTCTTCATGGTTGGATAGAGCATTGAATAAGCTTTCCAACGCTTCAAACCAGGCGCAATTCCGAGTTACGGTTCTCAAGATACGGCAAAAATAAAATGCTGAAAATAGCAGACCGCACTTAGCGCGAATACCGCGCTTAGCGCGCTCTGCGACATCAGAATTCTTTAAAAGGGGATCAAAACATATTTTTAGGTTATGGGTTGGGTATTTTTGAGTCCCAACACCATCACCTTCATATTTTTGATAGATTTGCTTGGAAAACAACATTGGAGCTTGCATTTTGATGATCCGGAGTCGAATCCCTCGTCGATTGGTGTTGACAAACCAAGAAATGTTTGGTTCCTCTTCTTCTCTTCTCTTTGTAATCTCTTTTGTTGGGTTTTGTATGTATATCTACTCATAACTCATGTATATTTATTGCCCTTGGCGTTGTATAAAGTTTGCTTTACGAATTTGTGTCGGTGATTATCTTAGGTTTTTACTTTATGTTAGGGATTTGAGCTTTGCTAGGGATAGATTGCTTAGATTCTTACCTAGGATGATTATCTGTTAGTTTCTGAATGCTAGAGATAGGTTTGGATCTAACATTCACTATAGAGTACCTGAACTTAATGCCTCTGCGTCGGTGAAGTATGCCAGGAATGGGTATGGAGGTGACGCAGTTGACTTCTTTGTTGTCGAGGTATGCCAGGGATGGATATTGAGATGATTTAGGAGGATTCTCAATTTGGGTTAGGAATAGCTTAGGTTGTGAGAGGTATGTGATGACACGGACAAGTATCGTAGGCCGAGTATGACATGGGTGGTAGATTTAAGTCTGACGGGTAGTTTACATTCGTTCGGACAATTTGTCTATCCTTTATACTTTTGTTCATTTACTTTTTGTCTTTTATTTTCATTTCTTTTAATCTCAAACTCGTTATGATGGGGTTGTCGAGCGACGAATCAATAACCAATCTCTGTGGACACGATACGATATAACCTAACCGGTATATATCACCCGGTAAAAATAATACCAACTCTTTGCTTGCCGCTATACCGCAGCAACACTTGCTTCTTCTTTTGGTACCACTTCTGCAGGACTTACATCATTCCTCTTCAGAGCTAGGATGGGCTCTTCAAGTTTCAGCTTCCTTGCTGAGCTAATGCGTATGACCTCATCCAATTCTCTGCAAGTTGCAGTAAGTTCTACAATCACATCCCCTTTATTTTTTGTTTTCTATTCAGCAGCTATAGATGTTGAGACAATGTCTGGGACATGTGCTCCAACAAACAGCTTCTGATGTAGGGACATAGGGGTTGCTCTTTTATATTCAACATCCAAAGTTGTAGACAGAATTCTAGGATGTTGATGAAGCATTATTCCATTTATGAGAGTGAGAAAAGCTATGGGAAGCTTTGTGTCACAAGTGTCAGCATGCTTTAGAGTCTGATCAAATATATAAGTACCATAGTCAAATGGTATCTTCATGCCAACTGCATAAATAAATTTTCCCAATCCCACTCAGATGGTTGAAGTGTGGTTTGTTGGCACCCAGTTTTCTACTCCTATTTTTTTTTGTAGAATTTCATACTTCACACTTAATTTTCCAACAGATAGCTTCTCCTTCATAGGCCAGGTCTTGACTTGATTTGCAGTTATAGTTCAACATATCTGGTCATCAGTGACTTCAAGCTCACCTCTTCCTTCTCCCTTCTACCTAGATATTGATTGATTATAGCATGTGAGAATTCAACACACTTTCCTCTAACAAATACCTTATGAAACTCTTTGCTTTTATTGTCATCACAGTCTTCTGGGATGTTGACTATGAATTCCTTGACTAGATTTTCATAACATTTTGGAAGTTTTGTCACTGTCTTCATCAGCCATGCTTCAGAGATCAAGTTCATGACTTCCTTTCATGCCAAGGCTTCTTTTCCTAGCTCTGTCACTAAGGCCAGTCTCCTTTGATATATGTACTTCCATCTTGTAGCAAACTTGATGGAATGGAATGAGATGTTGTTAGTAGGAGCATCAGGGACATTATCATTGGACCTCTGAACTAAGGATTTCTTCACTAGTGAGATGTCCGGGACATCAATCTCGACATCATAATCAGAATAAGATTCAAATATGATTTTCCTCTTGCTGGATAATGAAGTAGCTTTGCTCCATGCTTTTGGAGGTCCATACATAACCTTCTTCTTGGCAGGTTTGGATGGAGTGCTGGAAGCAACAACCTTTTCCCTTTCTAATTTTCAGTCTCTTGGAAATCCCAGGGTTAACATTAATGATCAGCTCATTATCAGATAGAGTGTCTACATCTATAACTACTTTAGCAGCATTTTCTACAGTCCTTTTCCTAGTTGAATCTGCCTGATTTTCTTGAGGAGATGTTCCAACAATTGTAGTGACTTCATCAAGAGCAATTTCTTTTTCAATATTTTCTTGAGGAGTCTCTTCTTCCCTAATGGATGATTCAGTATGCTCTTTTGGAGCAACCTCACCAGGCATTTGGGCAAGAGGGATGGTGATCCTCTCAATAGGTAAACCCACACTTAGGGTATTAGCAACTAGTCTCCTTATGACCCTATCTACATCTGCAGCATTTTGAACAGTTTCACCATCATTGGGATCAGAGATATTACCTATAATTGGAACATGTGTTTTCCTTGGTTGTCTTATATGGCAGGTGCAGAGCTTTTAGGTCTTGCATCCGAACATGGAATCATAGAAAGAGGAACAATATTTAGGGCTTCTTCAATTGGAGTACTTTTGTTGATGTTTCTTGATCCTAGTGTAGTGCGTTGAGACATCTTGATAGTTAAGTGTGGAAGATTTATTTTCTGAGGATTGAAGGTGGAGATTTTGTAGTTTTCAGGAAGAGTATAACGTGTGGAGAAATTGTGAAATATTTGAACTCGGGGTAGGATTTTTATATGTGGTGCCTTATGATGCAATATTGTTGAATGATATTTTAAAAATTTAAGCCCCTTAATGATGCTCCCAAATGCTTTTAATTGCTATAACTTCTTTAGCAAACAGACCCCTTGCTCTCTTCTTAAACATTCATATACATCCCATCCTCTTGAATGATAATTGAAAAGATTTAGTTCAGGGGATTTCTGGACCAGATTCATGATTCTTCTTTCAATAGACTGATCATTAAGTTCAACAGACTTAATTGATGTCAGGACATTCATTGGGACATTATGATCAGTTGACTTTAGACTTGTCTTGTCCATCTGGGAATTCTTGCCCACAAATTGTTTGACCTTCACACATATGGTATTATTTGTCTCTAGAGGGACCCATAAATAATAGTTGTTTGCGTATATCTGAAATTTGTGACAAGTTCGAACATAGCGATGACAATCAGCTTCCATAAGTATTTGAGTATCCATACTTGGTGTGTGGTAATTCAGATAATTGCCACTCTTGAAGAATTATACCCCGCCTTTAGCCTGAGGGATTATAGTTCTTGTGTCCTTGCATGCACCTTTTTAAATCCCAACATGGTGGCAATCATTTTTAGAGTCCTCTCGATCGGTCTTTTTCCCTCGTAAGTTCATTTTTGTACATATGTTTCTTATCCTCAGTGAGTTCATCTTTGTACAGATGTTTCTCTTCCCCTTCTGAGTCCGTCTTGGTATAGCGTCTTGGTATGGATGTTCTCTTTCTTAGAGTTCTCTTAAGTTTAAGTGTCCTCTTTCTTGAAGATCGTCTTGGTATAGATGTTTACTTCCTTCTGAGTTCGTCTTGGTATAGATGTTCTCTTTCTTAAAGTTCTCTTTGGTTTAAGTGTCCTCTTTCTTGAAGATCGTCTTGGTATATATGTTTTTCTTCCTTGAGAGTTCTCTTTGGTTTAAGTTTCCTCTTTCGTGAAGATCGTCTTGGTATAGATGTTTACTTCCTTCTGAGTTCGTCTTGGTATGGATGTTCTCTTTCTTAGAGTTCACTTTGGTTTAAGTGTCCTCTTTCTTGAAGATCGTCTTGGTATAGATGTTTTTCTTCCTTGCGAGTTCGATTTGGTTTAAGTGTCCTCTTTCTTGAAGATCGTCTTGGTATAGATGTTTAATTCCTTCTGAGTTCGTCTTGGTATAGATGTTCTCTTTCTTAGAGTTCGCTATGGTTTAAGTGTCCTCTTTCTTGGAAATATTCTTGGGATAGATGTTTTCTTCCTTGTGAGTTCATCTTGGTATAGATGTATTCTTTCTTGAGTTCGCTTTGGTATAAGTGTACTCCCTTCATCATTTCCCCAGTAAGTTCGTCTTGGTACAAATGTTCTCATTCCCTAGAGGGTCTCTTCAATACAAGTGTTCTCGTGTGCGGAATGCCCGAGTTCGCATATATAAGTTTTCCCTCTTTGTATCTCTCTGCATCATCTTTAATGGGTTGTTTCAGTAAAAAGGTTCTCGTGAGCGGAATGCCCGAGTTCGTTTGTATGAACTTGTCCCCTCTATTCCTAATCCTCCGTGAGTCGCTCTTTCATGGGTGTCCTCTCTTCATCATCCCTGGTGGGTCGCTTCAATACAAGTGTTCTCGTGTTCGGAATGCCCGATTTTGTTGGTATAAGTGTGTCATCCTTATGTCTCTCCAGTGTATATGTTCAAGCAGAAATTCAAAAATATAATAAGGAATGCTCGTCATCAGAGCCGAAATTTTATGGTTCTATTGAGTATTCAATCCTCTCCCACCTTGAGTGTTCGAAAGGCTTGCGCTAATCTCACCCCCCGGTCGAAGGAGATTGAATAGGGGCATCTGTTGCACCCCAAAATTCGCCCTCTTCATTTTTCAATAAATAATTGGCTTACACTTAATCGGTAGGTGCATTACATGCGTATCATTCAGTCATTAGCCATGGGTTCGAGATTTTCTAATCGCATGAACACATACATTTCAAAGTTTGATTCATAGAGGTTATTTCAAGTGTCATCTTAATATTCAAGATGTGTGCATCCAGGAGATTTTCTGATTATCTCTCGAGAACCAAGATTTTGGAGTTCTAATTTCCTATTCTGAGTATATTGATTGAGGGTTTCGAGTAAGAGCAGGTTGTGGTCGAATATTTGAGCCTGAATTGATTATATGTTCTTCTGTGAGTCTTGAAGTATCTGTATACGGCTTATCGATCTATGTGATTCATCATCAAGAAGCGATCAGATAAAATGATATTTGAGTGCGCGTATTGAAAATTCAAAAGAAAGTCAAAGTTTGACCAGTGGAACTTTTAGTCAAAATTATTGTCAAAAGTCAAGATTTGAGAAAATGTGATCGTTTGTTGAGAAAAGTCGGAAGAATCGGGTGAAAACAAGATTTCTTGCAATTTAAGTAATCTTGGACTTAGAAAAAATTTCTAAGTTTTAAGCACTTTGTGTTCACGGAGCCATGTTGCTGACTCCGTATCTTGGTTGTCTGTGGTCAAAATTCACGAATTGGTAATCGTTGGAAAGAGCGCATTTCGTACTCCGAGTTTATCCTTGTGAAGATTTCTCCAAAAAAATGCCAAAATTTCGAGTTACGAGGTTCCGAAGTTTAATGTTCATAACTTTTGAAGTTCATACATAGTGAAATATCGAGTGTTTTTCAACATGTTCAAGTGCTCGACTTCTGAGGCATTTTACACGTGTTTCCAAACGTCTTTTTGCATCGAGTTCAAAATCAAAGTTATTCATTTCACAACAATCTACAACTTTCCTGAAGGAATCAAATTAATTCGAAACTCGGATCAAAAGTTATGAGGCTCGGAAGTTACAAATTCATCGTGTTGTCAGTTCGACGACTTCGGGTTCGATTTTCATATGGTTCGTGGCTCCACTTCAGAAAACGCTTAAAAATAAAGTTGCTCATCTCGCGGCAGTCTACAACTTTGTTGAAGGGATCAAATTCATTTGGGACTCAGATCAAAAGTTACGTAGGTCGGAAAATAAGAATTCATCCTGTTTACGAAATTCAAACAGTTGTTGTGTGCATGTTCGAGGTTGTTTTTCTCATCGATTCGATCTTCGCACAGAAAAACTCTGAACATGAAAGTTGGAGTTTGTTATATCTTCTACAAGTTTCGTTCAGGAATTGTTTCATTTCGGGATTCAGATTGGAAGTTATAGAGCTCGAAAGTTATGAGTTTGTCATGTTCACAATATTCAACACAAAAATATTTTGAAGTGTTTGTTTCTATGGTCAAGCTGACCGCTTCAGGTTCGATTTTCTCATAGCTATCGACTCCGCATCGAAAAATGTTCCACTACAAAGTTGTTCACTTTGCGGTGATCTCGAACTATGCGGAAGGGATCAAATTGATTCGAACCACGGATCGAGAGTTATAAGGCTGTAAAGTCCAAGGAAAACATTCAGTAAAATTTTGCCGACAATGTCGTTATTTTGGCAATTATAATTTCTAATCTTTGGGACCGATTTAAGGTATGCTATGGACATCGAATCGGAAAACTTTCAACACGAAAGTTGTTCATGGAAATTTGTCCTCCGACTTTGATCTTTGTACTTTTTTTCAAAGAGCGTTATATTTCGATTTATCAAGTGCAAAAGGGATGTACATGAGGAGACATGGATGAGATGCTTATTTTCCATGATTGGGCAATACCATAATCTATGTGCACGCATAGTGGAAAGATTTTTCCAAAATTAAAGGAATCTAAAGCTTGTAATTCTCGACAACTCGTTCTCCATCATCACACGCTCCCACTCACTTCTGCTTCTTCTAACCATCTTCAGTCCCTCAATCACCATCTTCTTCGCTCCTCTTTCTCACACGCTCACCATTCTCTCTAAACAACCTTCCATAACTACAACAACCACGTCTAGATTCTTGGGACACCACCTTCATCTTCCTCCCTCGGCCATCGCTCGCTCTAACCCTTCTCGATTCCAACATTCTCTTTGTTTTCTAACAAACTTCTCGAAAATGTAACAAACTCGTAGCAACCATAACAACCTTTCTTCTTCATCACTCACCTTCACACTCCACTATCATCACCGCCGCTGACCGTACCCAGGGACCTTTCCCTCCCTCTCTCTTTTTCACCCTCTGAATCTTCAACAACCTCTCCTCCCCCATAACTAGAAGAAGAGCATCGTGATTTTTCTCGAAGGTTAACAGACTGCAAAATCTCTTCTACTTCCATCATCACTCTCATCTTCTTCCATTGCAAAAAGATAATAGAACAGGAGACGCTCCATTCAGCGTCAATCAGAACCTTCTTCCTCGATTGTACGTCGTTTACAATAGGCTTGACTTGGTCCCCGTCAGTCGTCACAGCTGCAAATTTCTCTATGCTTGAGCAAGATTTCGGGAACTTCAAGATCCTATTCATAATCGGTGTTAAATTCCGAGTGGAGTGCGGTTTGGTGTTTCATTTTGGTGAAGTTGATGTTCAGAACCGCCGCAAGCGACAAAAGCCTTACCGGAAGAGACGATCGGAAGGCTCAGTGCTGGTGACTTCTTACCAATGCCCTAGACGTGGCCTTCTTCCTTCGGCTCATGTATGTTTCCTCATTAACTAATCACATCTTGCCACGTGTCTCCTTCTTTTCTTATATTTTAAAAAAAGTCTGATAATATAAATTAATAATCCTTGCCTAATTGATATAATGTCACATACCACATGATAATAAAACGTGACGTGAATAAAAAAGATAAAATTCAGTTTTTTTATTATTGAGATTGGACTTAAGTGTAAATTAGATTTGGGCTTAACACAATTACAATTCGCACCCCCATGCTTGATGGGCCTTAGCGCCATATAACCCTGTTTAATTTATTCTGAAATTTGGCATTACACCCCCTGCTTTGTACCTACACAATTTCCATAGATGTTCAATTTTGCTTCCGATTTCGATTGTTTCGACATGTAAAAAATATATAAAAGTGGGTTCATGACTTTTTAATGTCTTAGGATATTTTTCATATTTTTGTGGATTTTTAGTAATTAATTTCCTTTAGTTTTTAGTCGATTTTCGATAACATGTTTAGAAATGGTTTTTTTCACGATACCTTGTATATTTAGATGCGATTTTTTATCGTTTCTTAACAACAAAAATTCCTAAAAATGATATTCTTGTTCTATGATGTATTAGGAACCTTTAGGTATTTTTCTATTTTTTTTAGATCTTTTTAGGTCTTTATCTGATTTTTCTTTTGTGTGAATACAAAGATGTATAATTGTTTGCTAATTCACCTAGTTAGGAATCGATTTCTTTGCATATAATGTATAATACTTGTTCTAAACTTCAAATAACTTTTTGATTAGCATATGGACATGTTTAGGTAGTTGATTCCTTGGTTTAGAATCAATAGTTGAGTCATATGATTAGGGTACCATGAGAATTAACCCTTAGAGCGGTGGTTGATCGTTTTGACTTAGTTTTGCGCATAGATTTGTTTCAATCATGATATTTCTTGTAAATTTTGTTTGAGACCATTTAATATGATTTAGATACTGACTTGTAGAGTACCATACCTAATTTAATTCAATACTTACTTAATTCTCAAGTTTCGATCTTGTTGTGATGTTTAAAGGCATGTTTCTCTTTGGTCATTTTGAATTGACTAATTATTAGAGCATGATGCCATGTATTTCTTAGAAACTTTAGGACATTTTTTCCCATTAATTGTAGTTAAATTCAAATCTTATCTTAGGTTTTTAAATAGAATTTCGAAGCTAACCCTTAGAGGTATAACCCTTATGAACTAGTTTGATATTGTATAGTTCTTCTAGGTTCCTCTTGCATGAATAATTTGCAATTTTTCCCTCTATCTTTAGGGTTGTTTAGGTAAGCTTTAGAATGCACATTTGTTGCCCATTATCGGAGTTTAGGCTTAGCATGATTTCTAATTGTTGGTTTATTGATGCTCAGGCTTGTTTTGACACTTGTTTATCATAGACCTTGAGCTTTGTCGACTTAGATATGGATTTCTATATTCCGTATTGTGAAATTATTTGGTATCTTGTATGGATTGTATTTATTGCAGGTGCCTTAATTGTGATATAGACTTGTATGTTCCATATTACTTTGATCGTGTATTTGTATGAATTGTATTTCATGCAGGTATTATTTATAACACGGATTTGTATATCCGATGTTACATCGTGAACTATTTTCCTCACGAATTGTATTTCTTGCAGGTGGTTCTGATTGTGATATGGACTTGTATGTTCCATATTACTTTGATCATATATTTGTATGAATTGTATTTCATGCAGGTATTTTTTGTAACACGGATTTGTATATCCGATGTTACATCGTGAACTAGTTTCTGCTCGAATTGTATTTCTTGCAGGTGGTTCCATTTATGATATGGACTTGTATGTTACATATTACTTTGATACATATATTTGTATGAACTGTATTTCATGCAGGTATTATTTGTAACACGGATTTGTATATCCGATGTTACATCGTGAACTAGTTTCTGCTCGAATTGTATTTCTTGCACGTGGTTCCATTTATGACATGGGCTTGTATGTTCCATATTATTGATACATCATTGTGTGAATTGTATTTCATGCAGGTGTTTGTTGTGATGCGGATTTGTATATTCGACGTTATATTCATTCTGGTTTTCTTCTTGAATTGTATTTCTTGCAGGGATTCAGTTTGTGATTGGACTTGTATGTTCCATATTATTGATACATCTTTGTTTGAATTGTATTTCATGTAGGTGTTTATTGTGATGCGGATTTGTATATCCGACGTTACATTCATTCTGGTTTTCTGCCTGAATTTTATTTCTTGCAGGGATTCAATTTGTGATTGGACTTGTATGTTCCACATCACATTGTTGCATATCATCGTATGAATTGTATTTCATGCAGGTGTTTATTGTGATGGGGATTTATATATCCGACATTAAATTCATTCTGGTTTTCTGCCTGAATTGTATTTCTTGCAGGGATTCAGTTTGTGATTGGACTTGTATGTTCCATATCATGTGGTTACACTTCTTTGTATGAATTGTATTTCATGCAAGTGTATTTGTTGATATTCGAACGTGTACAGCACACACTCTAACCCTGATTATTGATACCTCGATACATTTCTGATCAGCTTTATTTGTTGATGACAGCAGTACTCGAAGTTTTCTGGAGTATTCTTAGCTCGCAGTGCTCTTTGGATTTATTATTCGTTTGGTATTTTCATACCCTTTTATCGCATTCTTTTACCGCTTTTCTAGAGAGCATCAAAAGTAGGGTTTTACCGCTTTCCTTGCCATGAGAAGTAGGAATAGAGATGCATGATGGGGCTTCTGTAGTTGGAGCATGTTCATGAACCCCTCTGGTTTATTTAAAGACCCGTTTAGGGCGCTTCTGTTTTATAATTGTGTTTGGTTTGTTTAAAGTCCTCTGCCATGCATAGGGAGGCGATTTTCATTGTGTGTTTACAATTGTGCTTGCATAGGTCAGAAGTGGTTAGGACACCCGACGTGGCACCACCAAGCAAAGTCCCGCTTTTTATATTTCTTGTTATCGAGTCATTGATATGATGGGCAAGCGGAAAGGGTCAACAGTCGTCCCCCGCAGTTCTAGTCCGTGTCTTGTATGGTACACGTGAATCGTGTTACTATTCCTTTATCGAGTCAATAACAAAGTGGCTAGAGTCCCCTATTCTGACTCTCCACTCATTCTTGGGGTTCGTATTTATTGCAGAACTCGCATCATTTGCTCTGTAGGTTATGCCTACGCTTGTTTGACATTTGTTTGTGCATCGCATTGTTTGTGCGCTTCTTCCAAAGCACTTGTTTTATTCATCCCTTTTGTCATCTTTGACCCTACCTTAGGTAGCGATTCGAGATAGACATTGACTTAGGTTGTAAACTATTTCCATTCCTTTTGTCGTCTTCGATTCTACCTTAGGTGGCAATTCGAGATAGACATAGATTTAGGTTGTAAACCTTTGCCATGTTCCCTTAGGATTCTCTCGACTCTATCTTAGATAGATATTTAAGTTAGACCTTAGGTTGCAATCCATGTATGATAATATTAGGGATAGAATTAGATAGTTTCCCTTGATCGCTTTCTTCTTTTTTGCATCCTTTCATATAATAAAACTAAAACTTGCTTTCTTTTCTTTTGAAAATAAAAACACTTAATAAATGTTCAAACTCCTTTTTCAAAGGTAAAAGCAACCAACCAAGACTAATTCTTCTTCGCCTATGGGTTTTCTTTTTTGTGTTTAAAACCTTTTTCATAAGTAAAAAAACACAAAACCCACCAAAATATATGAGCCAAACTACGGTGCTCTGACTTTCCCATTGCACGAGGGAATACGTAGGCATCTTGTCACGGGGCTCGATCGAGCAAACTTTGTAAATACTTCCTTCTTTTCCCCATGTTTTCTTTCTTTTACTTTCTTTCACTTGCATTCTCTTTTAGCATATAGATATAGCAAATAAGTAGTAAATAGATATAAACACACCCATTAGATAGAAAATAGAAGTGGATACCGTAGAGTACTATGGACGTGTGGGGTGCTAATACCTTCCCTTCGTGTAATAGATTCCCTTACCCTATCTCTCGATCGCAAGACCGTGTCTTATCCCTTTTAGGTTTTCGCGATGCATTTACCTTTCTCCTTTTGCAAGATAAAAAAATTTCGATGGCGACTTCATTGATATAGTTATCGAATGATGTTCAGCCGGTTGTTTTAACACTAGAAGAAAGTAAATCCTCCTGCTTCTCCATCATCTCTACCGCACGACTCTCAAGAATCTCAATCAAATCATCCTTTTCTTTTAACTCTATTGCATGAGACATCTTCAAGGTATGATACTTGTTCTTCCAAGCTTCCTTCTCTTGTTGCATCCTCGAACTTAACCAAGGTAAAAAGCAAACCATCCTTCATCTCTGTCTTCATCAAAGGTATAATAGTCTCATACTTCTTCTGGAAATCCTCTGGACTCTCAATCTTATCAATCAAGTTCATCAGTCCCTCAATCTTAGGTTCCTTGAAACTGTATTTCTGAGTTCTCCTATGTCCATAATCCATGGTCAAAATGCACCTGAGATATTTGCAAAGGCCAATTTTAAGTTCCGTGAACATCTTTCTAAAAAATGTGTATGGGTGCATGAATGCATGGTTATGCATCAATCACACACAAAGATCACAAACAAGGGGGTCCATAGGTTTGACGTCACAAACATGGAGTCAAATGGTACTACCCACAAGGTATTCTAAGCTTTGTCACTTGTAGATCAAGATTCTAAAAGGAATCCCCAAAGTTTTCATTCCTCCATCCAATAATACCAACTTCCCGATGTACTCGATAATTAGCAACACCTTTAGGTGAAATTAGTTTGAGTGTAGTATCGCGTAGAAACTACTTCTGGATAACTCCTTAATACTCCCTGCACTACCCCTAAAAAGTTCAGGATGGGTTAAGGGTTCTACGACTGTTCAGCTTCATGGACTCTCAGGTCAAAAGCAGTCATGTCTTCCCGATCGCTCGGTAAAAAAATACCACAGTCAAGGAGGTCTCCACTGAGTGGGGAATCTCATGTCTCCTTCTTAGGAATTACTCTCTAAAAGTTAACATGACTATACCGCCCGTCCTATCTGAAGTTTTCCCGAGTCTGGGTATAGGAACTCAAAAAGAATATCACTAAGCACCCCTGAAAACCAGAAAAACAACCAGTCAAATAAGCATACAATATATACAAACAATAAAACACATATATACAAATAAACAAAAATAGGGTCAACTCACTTAGAGATGGTCCAATAATAGGTCAAACATCCCCAGCAGAGTCACCACTTTTTCTATAGCGACAAAAACTGCGAGTATAAGCCATTGAATTGACTTTACTCAAAAAAATTAACTAAAGAGTTGCTGTTGCGCTTTTATTTTATCCTGAGGACTAGGAAAACGAGTGAATAAAATCCTAACAAAAAGATCAAATATTTGGGACCAGGTGTTAGTTATGCAAAGAGAAGGTGTTAGGCACCCAAAGCATCTATGTTACTCCGCAGGAACCTTTTTTAAAATTTGTATATGTGTGCTAAAAAAGTATGTACAAAATGGATGGTGGGGGGAGAAAAGAAGTACTTTTTGTAATTTTTGGTTTGATAGAACTTCCAATGAGTTCTAGGCCTACATACCAACAATGTGCAATGTTGAAATCAAAACCAAGTAGTTCGGCTAAAAAAGACCAAATTTGTGTGTTGGTTGATTTTAAGAAAATGTTAGTTTAGAAAAGCCAAAAAGAGCTCAAAAAGGTTTGAGTGAGGTTAGATGTTTTTTAGTCTTATGAAAAGAAAAGTCAAAGTATTATTACACGGATTTGAAGTTTATTAAGAAAACAAGTTTGAAAATTCATGGACCTAAGTCCAAGTTTCTTATGAAAGCGGTTCGAGTTTTGAAAACAAGAATCCTTTGAAAAAGAGGGAAAGATTTTGAAAATTAAAGAATGGGGAGGAGATGAAGAGGCTAACCTAAGTACAAAAATTAAAAGGTAAGGGTGAAGAAAGATCTAACCGGGTGAGAAGACTAGTACTTGACATCAAGAGCCAATACCACATCCCATCCTTTGGATAACCCACACAAGAAACAATTAACCAGACAAAAAAACCAAGCCTCAGATAATCCTATGCCTCTAATGAATTCTTGTCTATAGAAAAACGGACAGAGTAATGGTTCTATTTGGAGGAAATCCACTCTTAATCGAGTATAATGGAACCACCTGCATACAGAGATAATAACCATACAAAGACAGAATAACACCAAGAGCACAGATATCTCCCAAGTTGAGGTAGAGGTCATAATCCTAAGTCCAAAGATCAAGCTCCAAGCACAAGGATAGTAACCAAGTCCAATTAGAAGTTTTTATGTTTAAGTTTAATTATGTATTTTGAAAAAAGGAAAAATAAATCTCAAGTGAGAAAATTCAAAATAACAAGAAAATAAAATGCTCAAATGAGCAAAGAAAAAAAATGACATGAAATGTAAATGCTAAAAGTAAAGTGCATAAAAATAAAGAGCATACAAGTAAATGCGGAATGTAAACAGCGGAAAATAAAAGACAACTAATTTAAAGGTTACCAAGATCCATCTTGAAACTTGTCAAGTATATCATCTAATTATTAGTAATTAGTCGTCAGCAAGGTGACCATCTTGAAACATGCATGAAGACTTGCCAGAAGCTTGATAGAATCAACGCGACCACACGACAAGTTTCAATTTTTTTTGTCAAGTATATCACCGGTTTTGGAATTATCATATCACTTGATCAAAAAATGATTGAGAATTTCAAATGGTCAAGGTTAGTGGAAACTTGCTAGAAGCTTGATTAGAAATCAACGCGACCACACGACAAGTACCACAGGTGTTGAACCAAAATCAAAGCTCAAGTCATCTCTTGGGGCTTATGTTTGAACATTAAACCTCATGCCACTAATTGATCATTTTCTCCGAATCGGGACAAAAGAAAAATAAGATGGAGAAGAAGAAAACATTTTCAAATTTATTTTGCATCATATGAATTTTATTCGGTCTAAACTTCATCAAAATCAATCAACTTTCTTGGTGGATTTGGTCAAGAGACCTATCAACACTCAAATTCCATTGATGTTGATAAAATTTGTGACTCCAAATTAAATTCAAAAATTCAGCAAAATAAATTGAAAATAAAAGTAAAAATAAAAAGGTTTTAAAAAATGTTGAAATTAGGTTATTTTAATTGGACTTTATTGACGAAATACATAAATAGTATTTTTTCATCAAAATAAAATTCCAAGAAAATTCCCTAAAATCAATCAAAGGTCAACAATTTTTGACAAAAAAATTTAGAATTTTTCTGAGGTCAAAAACTATTTTTAAAATATAAAGAAAATGATAAAACAAACCAAAAAACGCAAAAAATAGCTAAATCAGAACAAAAAAAATGAGGTCGCCAATATTAGTCAAATGACCATTGAATCCTTCCATAATTTTTTCAGAATTTTTAAATGTCAAAAAAAATTTTAAAACAATTAAAAACGTCAAATAAAAGAGAAAAATCATAAAAATTATCAAATCTGAAAATAAAATTGTGAAAAAACAAAATTCAGAAAGATAATATTCAAAATATTTGTGTGATTTTTTTCATAATTTTTGGATTAAAAATGAATTTAATATGATTTTTTGAAGTTTAAAACATTTAAACTATAAAAATCAAAAAATAAAATAAAAGCATAAAAAATATGGACCATCTGATCATATTCAAAACAGGATAGTAAGCTAATCCAATGGATCATACGCGTTGTGCTTGATATGGACCTCCCTGATTTTTACACCGGATCAGGAATTAAAATCAAATAAAAAAATAAAACAAGGAAAGATATCACGCATTGGATGGAGTCTGACTCACAAAAGTAATCAGATCTAAGGGCTCACATTACGCGTGCATGATACAACCAATACACCGAAACAGATTCAAAAAAATTACATCTCCGACTCTCATTGGTTAAGACGGACATGTAGGTCGTCTTCAACCTCCAGCCATCATCCAAACTCGATCCTCAAACTGTGAAATAAATTCTTCAGACCGGTGCCATTTGATTCGTCTCTTCATGACGATTCTAATGGTACCCTCGCGAAAAATTTATTTCACTTGTACCATGAACAATTTGAAAAAATCAGAAATAATAGCGAGTACTTGTTTCTAGAAATTCTCAGTCAATACTTGATGAAAATACAAATGGTGAAGATCACAAGGACCAGAGAAATGAGGAGAATGCAATGATGCTTTATTTTACAAGGTTTGATGGAGATTTCTACCTGAACGAAGTTCACTTTCAAAGCTCTGAAATTGGACTTAGAGAGCACGATTCAGGAAGCTTCAAGGCACGGTTATTGTTCTGTTAGCTTCAATGAGGTTCAAGGAAGAAGAATGAATGGTTAAATTCATACTGCAAGTCGTCTAAACACAAATTCAAAGTTACAGAAAATCTGGTTATGGAGGAAGTTTGGCATAGGTTTTCTGGCTATCAAAGCTTGTTTTCTTGAGTGGAATAGGTCCCTTTATTTATAGGGAAGTGAATGATGATGGGAATTGAGAGAATTAGTGAGGTTTTGAGTGATTTCTTGCAAGGAGTGTACACGAGTGAAGTGTGACTCGTTTTGTGTCAAAACACGATCAAAACTTGTGTTTCAAGGTGCTAATCACTGCTGAAAGGTTGCTAAAGATGATTAGAATCAAAAACGCGCAAGAATTATGTGTTTAGAGGTCAAAACAATCCATTCTAAATTTGGCTTTGAGGAAAATTTCAGTTTCAAGGCACCTACTATGCAACCATGGTTCTCATCACTCAAGGACCTTTATGATACACTATTTGACTCTTTAGAAAGCTGAGATTACAAGCTTTGCAATGCACTTGGAAAGATAGCATTGGCATCCTGAGTAGAAAGTTATATCCTCTTGAAATCATCAAAACCAAACTTATTCTTTCACACTTAGAAAAATTTCTAACTTTGGCAAAAAATAACCTATAATGTTTTCAATCCAAACATGGCCTTCCATTCAAAATTTGCTCTTGATTTTCAAAGATGAAATGAAGTAGATCTCTCAAAGAACATTTGGCAAAAATAATCACTCAAAAATTCCAAAAATTGAGAAAGTTATGATCTTGTGAATTTGATGAAAATTTATGAAATGACCTATAATCTTTTGACTTCTTCAAGCAACTTTCAAACACTTTCAATCTTCAAGGCTTATATGAATATAAATTTCATATATTCAAGATTTTTGTGCAAAAATAATGACCTCAAAATAATAAATGATGTTCAAGATATGTTCATTTGAAGTTGATTGGCCAAAATTTGAGATTTGTTGTCAGTGGAAAAGGTATTGAGGTTGACCCCGCTAAGGTTAAAGCTATTCAAGAGATGTCAGCGCCTCGTACTGAGAAGGAAGTCAGAGGTTTCTTGGACCGATTGAACTACATTGCCAGATTCATTGCACATTTAACTGCTACTTGTGAGCCAATCTTCAAGTTGCTGAAGAAAGATCAAGTGGTAGAATGGAACGACGATTGCCAGATCGCTTTTGACAAAATCAAGGAGTACCTTGAATCCTCCCATCCCGATGCACTTCTGAAGGAAGACCTCTCATCATGTACTGACGATTGCTAGAGAACTCAATGGGGTGTGTGTTGGGGCAACATGGCGAATCGGTCGAAAAGAGCATGCAATATACTACCTTACCAAAAGTTTACCGGTGAAACAAGATACTCACATTCGAGAAAACTTGCAACGCTTTAACTTCGCCGACTAAGGCAGTATATGTTGGTGACACTACCTTGTTGATTTCCAAGATGGATCCGATAAAATACATATTTGAGAAACCACTCTCGGAAGAATAGCAAGATGGCAAATAATCTTGACCGAGTATGACATCGATACACTTCTCGAGCGATCAAAGGAAGTGTAGTAGCCGATCATTTGGCTCATCAAGCCGTAGATGACTATCGATCTATGCGGTTCAATTTCCGGATGAAAGATGTTTTACTAGTTACAGATTACGAAGAACCGAGGCCAGACGAAGGACACGAACAAGGATCGATGGACCATGGTTTTGATGGAGTCTCAGCGCTTTCGGCAATGGCATTGGCGCCATCATTACATCCCTGCGGCGGACACCGCCTTTCACCGCCAGATTATGTTTGGTTGCACTAACAACATGGCGAATCTGAGCGTGCATTATGGGTATTAAAGGCGCTATTGATTTAAGAATCAAGTTCTTGCAAGTATATGGAGACTCGACTTTAGTGATCGGCCAGTTAAGGGCGAGTGGGATACTTAGTGAAATTCTGGTATGTCACGGACTCGGGATGTCTAATGGAATGTTAAGACATCGATCGACATTAAGTCTTCGAAACAGTAGAATGGGTTGTACTTTTAAATTACATTCTACAACGGACAATGAACTATCATACGAACACCTTAACACCATTGATAAGTGCGGGTTACGATTTAATGAAGTTCGAGCAGTTAAGGTTAATTATACAAGCGATGTCATGATGAATGCTATGACATCAAACAAATAACCAATGCGAAAGTAAATAACACACGAATTGTTCACCCAGTTCGGTTCAACCAACCTACATCTGGAGGCTTCCAAGCCAGGGATAAAGTTCACTATTAGCAGTATCAATTCAAAGACCCTACAGCCAACACCCCGTTGACCTTCTCACTTAATCACTACCCAATGACACTTTTACCTAAGTCCTACTTAGATATGAGAACCTCTCACTCCCTTCAATCACACCCGTGTGATTACTTTCTGATTCATAAGCATTCGAAGATACACTTCCATTACACAACTTGATCATGCTTAAAAGCTTTAATCAAGTACAATTCATACATCCTCTTGCCTACGGGCTTCAAGGAGTATGGTGACCATCCCACAGCCCGGGAGGTTCACAACAAACTAGCCCTAATGATTACATCTTTACAAAATACGGCTTGCTCACAACTAGGTTACAATGCTTCTATTTATAACCCTTTTTACCCAACTGGATTTGGGCCTTCATGTGATAGCATATGACTTTAACAACTGCATAACATTAAGCGAAAACTTACGCTATAAGTTAGGTCTTCAATCGAGCTTTTCTCCTTATCCTTAGCTTCTGATTGAATCTTCTAGGGCTCCACATATGCCTTGAATTTTCGCTACTTGTTGTGCATTCTATTTGACAGAATATTCTGCATAACTTTAGGAGCAGGCGTAAGCAGACTTGTCGGTTCGGTAGCATGATATACGATATGATGTTATGACATCTCGTGTGACATGTTGTTCGGATGTTGATTTAATTCAACCAACATGTTTAGGCATTACAATAGGATTTTCCATTCACTATCCTATTGTACATTACATTATTGTTGTTATTATTTGTTTTACAATTGAGCCAATCCTAAACAAAGGCACTTACAATCTCCCCCTTTGGCAAATTTTGGCTAAAACAAATAACCTCACTATTTAGTGATTACAACAATAAACAAAACAATAAAAGTGTTCAGGATACCATTGTAGGATGTCTTGACATTGATCTTGACATCTTTATATGTAACCAACACTAACTATCCGAGGATCTCACCTTTTCGAGTTGATGCACATGAGGAAGAAGATGCATCACATTCCTTTTAGTCCACGAACCATTCCTTGTCCTTTGGAGGTGTAGAAAGAGGTCCATGGAGATAAACTATCCTTTCGGGGCATCAAGAACCCTTAAGGAGTGACGAGAATATCTCCTTGTAACTCGAACACGAGTCTGGCGTGTTCCTAACTCGAATCACAAGTCACAAAAAATTCACGACATTTGAATTTTCTTTGAATTGTGACACGAGACAATGTGATCATAACTTTGTGTAGTTGCGATAAGGACAATGACAACAGCCCTCCTTTCTCCCCTTTTGGCCAAAATTGACAAAGCCCTCACAAAACGGATCCAAACGACTTTCCCGGATCCATACAAACCCCATGATTGTGAGAGAGAAGAATGTGTGACGGGAGTTTATATAGGAGATAGCGGTACAAGAAGATGGCATTAATAAATCTGGTCAAGGATAGTTATTGTGTTGAATGCCTTTAATATCTCGAGTTGTTTCATCCATGAACCAATCCCAAAACATGCACAAATTTTCGGTTAAGGCAATTCTTGAACAAATTTAGCCTTTGGCCGGCTTTGAAGGTGAAGATTTATTCTTTATGGGAAGCAGAATGCCAAATATAGCTCTGTATATCCACGACCACGTGGTTAAGTCATTTTCCACGTATTCTTCTTGATTCTCTCAAGGGTGCAATGTCTTGATAATGTCATGACATTCAAATAGACATTACCTTACAGTCTTCAACAGTCTTCATTTTTCTCACATCAGACAAAGAAGAAGGACTAGTAGCAAGAGACTAGTATCAATAAGCATGGTCATCAATCATGCTTTTCTTGAGTGTTCTTGAGAACCAACACAATTACTTTCTTCCTTTTCGGACAAAAAGAAGGAAGGAAGGAATCAACGAAGACTCAAAGCGCTTCACAAGACAACAGTTAGCTCGAATACACAAGATTTAGATGCCACTTCTATTTCTTGTAGTAAAAGAAACCCCTTGAACATATCTTTGAATATATCAGTTCCTTAATCGATTTACTTCTTCGATCTTCCGTTCACTAGTAGTTGCTAGTACTAGTGAAGTCTTTACCATAATAGCATTTTTGATTTGCGGACCAAGTTGCTATTAATAAGATCGAATCTACAAAATTGCTCCAAAAGAATCAAAGCGCCATGATGATTCTTTCAAAGATCTCTGAGATTTTCTTCTTAAACTCGACGGATAGCAAGAGCAATTCGATGTTGAGACATTCTCCAAGACTTCACTTAGAAGTTCACAATGTCATATTATCGAACACATAAACATCGGCATATCCATGTCCTCTTGACTTGATCTTGATTAAGTCCAACAATTTTCTTGACATATACAAAGTCTCCTTGGTGTATATTGTCATTATGGAAAGTACAACACATATTGACCTCCTTTGGACAATCAAAACCATTGTGGAAAACAATTAACCACTATCTACGGGTGATAACTCCAATCACCTTAGGCCTTAAGATAACAAAGACAACTAAGAAAATATGTCTTTGTATTTCCCAATTTTGACATGACTCCACGGATGGTTGTAAGTCATGTAACCATAGTCTGAAACCAACCTCCAACCTTCTTGTGTGCTTACAAGCTTTACTAAGATTCGACTCTCTAACGGATCCGGAAGGATTATCCCTTAATCAAGCGTTGATCATATCATCCTTACGCCCATTACATTTACTAGTAGTTCGATACTAGTAAATACTTCAAACAAAAAGGTAGTTATGCATTGTTGAGCATACTACTTTTAAAACACAAGTAGAATCTTCTTATTCTAAACCAAAGATAGAAGCGCCACTTGAATGAGGCGTTTGAATATTAAGATTCATAGTCCCAAGTCTATGCCACAGACTTCTAACAATAATGATGTTATAACATCATCTGGGACATCAGAACCTATCTGCTTGGGTTCTGAAGTTGACAACCAGGGGATTTATTTTCATCCATGCTCTTTTATATTCCTCATATGAAAGACATGATCTTCATCTTCAGCAATAAACTCACCAGAATACCCTAGAGAGAAATAGACTCTCTACCATGCTCTGAAAAGGGTCCGAATTGACCTTGCATGCATATCATACAAACACTTAGTCTCCCATCAAAGTGTTTGTGTATATCTTTATGCAAGATCCTAATAAATACTTAGTCTCCCGTCAAAGTATTCATTAATGGTTAGATTATGCCACCTTCTCAAGGTAGGATAATTGATCTAACAATCTTCTGCTTCATACTTGAAGAATCGGTGATCCTTACAAACTTCCTTTCTTTGAAGAAATAACTTATTTGAGATGATGTTGCAACATCAGACTTGACATTGATCTCAAACACATGACCCTGGCTTGTACTATGGTTTTGGATGAATGTCCATAGTAATTCAAGCACACTTTCTTGTAGGGAATACAAGAGTACACCAAAAGTTGATCACCCTTCATGATCGGATCCTGACACCCATAAATACATGCGTGACTCGCATGTAACATTTTCACCTTATGCATACGCTACCCTTGATAAGATGGTGAGGTTATTCTTGACATACTCCACAGACAAGTGCATACCAACTGTTCTATTATGTGAGGACACCACATAATTGAACTCAAGTAGGAAGAGGAACTTCTCATGAAAAGTCGGGGAACCATGATCTTTTGATAATAACTCCTCCTTGCTTCACACACTAACAAGATCATCCTAGGTGAAATGGATGACTTTTCAAGGTGCAGCCACCAACTATTGGACATTGGTTGAAACAATTCCAATGCCAAAAACATTCCATGGATGATTTTTCATCGAGCGGTGTTCCATGCTCATATAGACTTGACAAGAGATACAAAGCCTATATTCCTTTGATGAGAGTCATCACTAGACAAATTGAGATATGATTCTCAATACGAATGTCAAGACATTTTGTATGACATGTCTTCAAAGGTCTTGGTCGAGGACTCCCCACGAATATCATTCGGATCCTTTCAGGAGAATCATGGGAATTCTCCAATAAATCTGCGGTTTATGAGATTGGTAGCCAATCATCTGTTGTACTCCTATACTTCTTGGAGACCACAAAGATCATGAGAAATAAACTCAAGCATCTTATAAACAGTGATTGATCACCCTGACCTCGAGCAGTTGTTATCCATCATCCCTCTTTATGGACACATTGTTGAGCTCTTCACTTGGACACATAGTAAGCACTCTTTATTTGGAATTTGCCACGGGTTCCAAATTTAGAATCATAGTTTGCTTGCTACACAAGTTTGATTGCCACACTCTGTCACTTGTACTAGAAGAAACTTTATTATCAATCATGAGAATGTTCAATTTAACAAGATCTCATCATCTCTTCTCAAGATCGGTGTCTTCAAAAGTTGTGATGTTGTACATCCCTTTTCATCACATACTTCAAAACTCTTGATTACGATTTCCACATATTTATCACATAAATATTCAGCTCCCATCGATTAGTCGGTTAGAATTATCTACTCACACTAGATCTTGTTGGTGATCACTTCTTCACACTTACCAAGCATATTTACTTGGTGAAGTCACAAAGATGATGTTCTAACATCGGATAAGACATCATCCATCACTTGAGGAAACATGGAAATCCAACTAACAACGGTTGTTCAAGTATCTAATCAAATCATAATGATTTGCTTCAAAGGAAATATGTTCTATGGACATGAACAGAGTTCCTCAATTCTGGTTCCTTTGATCAGAAGGATCTTCCAGACAAGAGCTTATCTTGCTTTCACATACAGGGATTGCTGAAGATACCTTTATAAGTCCCTTTAAGTACATTGAGCTCAGCTACTATACTCCCATAAGCTTTGGACACTGGAGTAGATAACCTGTTGATCGTGTCCTGATCAACTAATACAAAGCAGATGTCTCCTCTTCCAGATCAGGAGTAGGTCCCAAACATATGTACTCACACTACATGTGTTTAGCACCCAGAACATCTGTTCTTCAAATGGAAACTGTATAATGTTCTAACATTCTTAAGAACATCAGTTCCATCTTCTTGAACACATCATCCTTGATGATCTTCAAGGTCTTCAAAACAACTTGCAGATGAATATGAGAATCATTGATCAATTGATACTCATCGGCACTATCAATAAATGCCTTTATGAGTGGACTTGAGGAAGACCCAGTATCTTTGACAACATTGATAGGTTGTAAAGTGCGCTAAAAATCATTGAGACAAACCAACAACCCTAGAGTTCTACTTTCACTTTAGGGGTTGTATCGGAAGCTATCGTGGAATAGCCAAATTTCAACAATTTACACAATGCTTACTCCATATTGTAAGCATGGCACATAAGGATTGAAAATACATCAATCCTACAATTTGTTTGCTTCTTCACCAAGCAACATCCTAGACCAAACCCTAAAGCCCGTTACGTAGAAGCTTTTTAAACATAAAGGATACCTTATCAATATCTTCACTCCGCATGAAGGTTTTGATAACTTTCTCCTGTCTTTGAATATAGATTGAACAATGCACTCCAAAATCTTCACTCCGCATGAAGTCTACGAATTAGTTCAACCTTACGGTGATCGGGTTGGTCTAGTTATTCCCAATTTTGGTCCATCCTCCACTTCTAGGGACCATTTAACATGAACACTACGTTCAAACAATCTTCTACCTTGAACACAACGGAAAGTATCCCCATGGATCTCATCCGAAGCAGACGGGATGCACTGCTCGATACCAATTGAAATTCTGGTATGTCACGGACTCGGGATGTCTAATGGAATGTTAAGACATCGATCGACATTAAGTCTTGAACAGGTAGAATGGGCGTACTTTTAAATTACGTTCACGGACAATAAACTATCATACGAACACTGTAACACCATTGATAAGTGCGAGTTACGATTTAATGAAGTTGAGCAGTTAAGGTTAATTATACAAGCGATGTCATGATGAATGCTATGACATCAAACAAATAACAATGCGAGAAAGTAAATAACACACAAAATTGTTCACCGATTCGGTTCAACCAACCTACATCGGAGGCTTCGAGCCAGGATAAAGTTCACTATTAGCGATATCAATTCAAAGACCCTACAGACACCCCGTTGTGACCTTCTCTTAATCACTACCCAATGACACTTTTACCTAAGTCCTACTTAGATATGAGAACCCTCTCACTCCCTTCAATCACACCCGGTGTGATTACTTTCTGATAAAGCTGTTGGAAGATACACTTCCATTACACAACTTGATCATGCTTAAAAGCTTTAATCAAGTACAATTCATACATCCTCTTGCCTCACGGGCTTCAGGAGTATGGTGACCATCCTGACCGGGAGGTTCACAACAAACTAGCCCTAATGATTACATCTTTACAAAATACGGCTTGCTCACAACTAGGTTACAATGCTTCTATTTATAACCCTTTTTACCCAACTGGATTTGGGCCTTCATGTGATAGCATAACAGCTTTAACAACTGCATAACATTAGCGGAAAACTTACGCTATAAGTTGGAGTCTTCAATCGAGCTTTTCTCCTTATCCTTAGCTTGATTGAATCTTCTAGGGCTCCACATATGCCTTGAATTTTCGCTACTTGTTGTGCATTCTATTTGTGAGAATATTACGCATAACTTTAGGAGCGAGCGTAAGCAGACTTGTCGGTTCGGTAGCATGATGTACGATATGATGTTATGACATCTCGTGTGACATGTTGTTCGGATGTTGATTTAATTCAACTGACATGTTTAGGCATTACAATAGGATTTTCGGTTTCACTATCCTATTGTACATTACATTATTGTTGTTATTATTTGTTTTACGAATTGAGCGAATCGACGGAAAACTATCGAAAGACCGCCTGGTTGTCCTCCGACAAGCGGTCGAGGATTAAGCCGAATCGGCGGAAAACTATCGAAAGACCGCCTGGTTATCCTCAGATAACGGGCAATGGATCAACACCCGATGCACGGAAGATATCCACATTTTGCCACTACTACCTCCCTCGGAGTAATCGGCACGAAGATTTATTCGATTCCTTCCTATTATCAGCAGACTCTGAGTCTAGCGTCGACTCGGTTGCCGGATAACATCTTAAGCCCGTCTCGGACTACTTATCGACATTTCTCCGCTTTAGAATCTTATATTTGGTTAAAATCAATACAAACCAATAACTTCATTCAAAGATGAGCATAAAGTCTAACATCAACTCCCTCGGATGGCATCTTAAGCCCGTCTCGCTCCTTCCGAGAACATCTACAAAGCCTGGCGTCGACTCACTCCCGGCATCGATCTTTCGGATGGCATCTTAAGCCCATCCTCGTCAATTTCCTTATCAACAACCTCGAGTCTAGCGTATGACTCATCCCCGTGAAGTCTCCACTTTCTCGAATGGCATCAAGCCCATTCCGCATCATCCAGCGAGTGCAAATTTTCGGTGTACTCGGTGTTCGATCATCTTCTACCTTGGTCACGAAGGCAGTGTCAATCTAACCTTCGGTACAAGAAGATTGAGCAGGGGCAGGCTGTCATACCCCAAAATTTGCCCTCCATCTTCTCAAGATATTTCATACATCCATACTCGGATTCCTCGAGAGTTGATCAAACAAACTCTCTAGACAAACAACCCAAACTAGGGTTTGGTGATCCTCGACCCAGATGGACTTCCAACATCTCCAATGTTCATCATGCTTCCTCATATGCTTCAAAGATTCTCCATGTCAAGTTTCAAGCCTTACAAGTCAAGTTTCCTCGAATTGCTCGGATGGTTGAAAATCGGTTGTATTGGACAAAAAGTCAAGCTGTGGTCAACATACTGATCAAACTTCATAATTTTGGCCAACATCCTCATTTTGAAGTTACATTCATCATTTTATCAAGGGTTGATCATGATTCATCAAGAAAACTCAAGATTTGCTCAAAAGTCAAACTTTCTAAATTAGGGTTTCTAGATGAAAAGTCAACTGAACTTTGACTGATCATAACTTCTTCATACTTTCTCAAAAAAATTTCCACCACCTCTTGTTTTGAAGAAAATTCAATTCTCTAAAACTTCATGTCTCACAAGAATGTCCAAAAAATGCTTCATTTGAGAGGTATGGCCCAAAACATTACAGGTCATTTTCAAAGTCAACAAAAAGTCAACATTTTGTTTTGAAGATACATTGAGAATGGAAACTCCAATTGAGATGAGACCAAAAAGGTTGGTTAGAGGACTCTTAGAGCTTTCCAAAAAGTCGAAGAACACTCAAAAATGTGGAAAATTGAGCAAGATACACTATTCAGAAGTTGGGCGATTTTGACGATTGCACAAGGACATTTGGTCAAAATGCAAAATTTTCCAAATGGGCCTAAAATCTTTTGATCCAAACTTGTTCATGACATTATTTGTGACTCATAAATGCTTGGCCATGGCAATTTTCTATTTTATTGATTTAATTTTGGATTTTAAACCATTTAATTCCAAATTAAATTATATAAGATATGGAAATAAAGTATTTTTTTCAAATGGGTTGGATTTATATCATGCTTGGAGTTCAAGAAAGCCCATAATCCATACCAAATTCGTGATAGCTTGCATATGGAAAGAAAAAATCAAATTTTTAAGGAAATTTGATTTTATTTAAAGAGGAAATATTGCACATTCAATGATCAATCTTTTTTCACTCTTTTTTCTCTCTCAATTTGCTCTATAAATACTCAGCAAGTACACAAGCACAGGGGACGAAACCCTAGCCCAATACATAACCCTTATGTTGCCAAATTTTTTTCAAGAATCTTTGAAAATCGAATTTTGTTTTCCAGCAAGTTTCAGGCTGATCTAACCATCCAATCCTCCTCCTGAGGTCTCCGGCAATACCAATCCATCAAGCCAGTGCCGGATCGCGCTCTAACTCTCACCGGTTTGCATTTTTTCACAATTTCGATTTTTAAAATTCATGCATCTCTAACTGTTTTAGCTTGTTTGTTTGAGTTCAGGGGATCCATTAGAACGTGCTTGACGTGTTACATGGGTGGTTTAACGCCAGAATAAGGAACGCCATTGTTAGGCGGTTTATTCTCTTCTTGGCATGCGATCTGACCGTTTTAGCCCAAACCGATTGCACCATTGGATTCAGGAGGTCTGATTTAGGGGGGTAAGGTACCATAGGGCTTTTTATTGCGCATATTTTTTGAGTTTTCAGGTGTGCTTGGAGAAGGCAGGAGCTAGGGCTCGTGTCGTGACAGTTAACCGGCGAGGCGTGGCGAGATAACGCGTTCTGATTCGCCCGTTCATAAGTCAAAGGACCCCACCAGCCGAATGGGCTTGGACTTCTCCAAACGGCGACGCGTGTTGCTCATCATCCCACGTTTCTGATCCATAACATGCTTGCACACTTGGCGTGGTGGTTAAGATGTTCACTGTTCCCAGATGCTCCTTAAGGTTATTCCGCTCCAGACGTTTCTTTACCGTTTTCATTTTTTTCCAATAATGTAACTGTTTATGGGATGTAATAGTTTAAATTAGGTTTTTATTTTCCGCAAGTTTAAATTATGTATCTGCCCCAAAGCCATGTAATAGCGTAGGACATTTACCTTTCCGCACTTTACATTCCGCATTTTAATTTCTGCACTCTATAAATTGCTAGTAACTAGGCGTGTATGGCAAGATAATAATCAACATAGCTCACTAATTTTCAAAGATAAAAATATCCGAATCGACACACTCTCTTCACACATGCACCCTTTAGGGTAATTCTCTCTCGATGCCTTACGAATTCAATTGGTCAAGTCCCTCGAGCGTGGGGTATTCTAGCACCGTTGCCTTCCAAACAAATCATCATAGTCCCTTGATACAAAGATCATAAGACCCACGATGTAAGCCTACGAATACATGATCTTGACCCTCGATTGTCGCTCTGAAAAATGATGATAAGTCCCCGAATGTGCTAGGATACTTCCTACAAGTTGCTTTCTATGACCATCGATGTCCTTCGATGTCCGCTTACATCCAACAAATAGAGTTACCTACCAACTAATGGTATGGATAGCGCTATTCTAAAGGAAAGTAAAACAATACAACGACCAATTACGAGTAGGTAATAAGACTTTTAGTTGCTTGCTCTATCAAAATACTTTTCACACAACACACTTTTGTCAAAGTTCAAACTCTTTTCAAAATGAAACATTTCCGAACACTTTGTATACATTCCTACATGAATCATTACAAAGTCAAAGTGAAATGCCTTTTCAAAACATTTTTGTCAAACACACAGAAAGCACAATTTTTAAAGTGATCTAAGAGCAACTAAGAGCCCGTAGATAACTACGGATGGAAAGGGGTGCTAATACCTTCCCTTTTCATAACATTCTCCCTTACTCAAAATCTAACGAAGGTCTTTTTCTGTACTTTTACCTTCCCTTAATTGGATAAAAATAAAAGTCGGTGGCGACTCTTGCTATCCGCACATTTGCGATACAAAACACTAAAAAGTCAGTTCACCGTATCACAACAGGACATAACTTTTGAAAAATAGTTTCGGCCATATCTTTGCGACCGTAACTCCGAATTAGTCGTAGTTGGTACCGTTGGAAAGCTGGAAGCATGTACTTTCCTGTAAAAACATTCTTAACACCTAGTAATTGAATCTTGTTAGATTAATATGACTTTTCGTATAAGGGATTCGTTGTTATTTGTGGTTATTCGTCGTTGATATTGTAATTACTTGATAGATGTTAATATCATGTGTTGTGATTGACGTTGTATATGCTATTATCATGTACTGCTATTGTTGGTGTTAGTTATGTATGGAATTATGTTGTGATATCATATTCCTTATTTGAATGTTACATGCTTTTGTTGTGCATGCATATGCATTCTGGTGGTGGTTAATTCCCATTGTGTGGAATTGGACCTGTAGAGCCAATACCCGTACCCAGTGGTTTAGTGGTGGTGAGGCTGGATTCGTGTCCCAGTGGTGTATGGGCGAATCGTTGATTAACGTTGTTTCCGGGGTGTAAACGGAACAGGGTGTGAATTGAGTTCACGTTTGGTACCACATGCATTGAGTCTGCATTGCATATGGAATTATAACATGTTAGGATGGTTTTCGGTGTTATAATTTCATTGATTGTTGTTATATGCATAATGAACTGTGTGAATTGTATTTGTGAACTGAAATCTGATTATGCTAATGAGGGTGAAATAATGTATTGACTGTTTTATTGTTTTTAGAAACGTATAATGCATTTTAATTGTTGATGAAATCTCACCCTTACTTTGATGATTTCAGATTGAAGTGTTAGCCACTTAGGAGCTGGTGAGGATAGCTTTGAGCTGTGCTATTTAGGTTGTCCGCGTGTCAGTGTCATGCTCTGGTAGTTGTAACACTGGGGAACGATTGTTTTGGAATTATAGTTTTGAACTTGTTCCTTTTGGTTTATGTTGGAATAATTATGAATTAAGTTTATTCCGTTTTGGTTGCTATTTTCCGCTGTGTAGAACATAATTATTGGTTTGGCTATTTTTAATAAAGTTCTTCAGTAAAAGCATGACATGTTGATGAGATTTTCTATTTTTAATAAATTGTAATGCCCTTTCAATTTATGTTAACTCTGATTTAATCGTTAACTCGCAGGGTAATTTAGAAGGGGTGTTACATCCTCTCAAGGTATTGGGTAATCCCGTTACAAAGTCCATTGAAATGCTATCCCATTTTTATTTTGGAACTTCTAACAGTTGCATCAACCCAGCAGACTTTTGATGCTCAATATTCGACTTCTGATAAGTCAAACAAGCATACACAAACTGTGTCACATCACACTTCATTCCAGGACACCAAAACAAGCTTTTCAAGTCTTGATACATCTTTGTAGCTCCCGAATGAATACTCAAATTACTTCTATGACTTTCCTCAAGAATCACTTTCTTAATCCCCTCGTCATCAGGTATGCAAATCCGATTTTGAAATCTCAACACACCTTATGCATCTAACTTGAAATCATTATTCTCAGACTGATCGGTTCCTACCATTGCATCCACCAACTTCACATCTAGCTTCAGAGCCTCTCTGATACTGTCAAGAAAGTCATTATTATCCTTCAACATTCCCAACATAACATTTTGTGGTGTCACTTTGCAAACCAAACTCAAGTTGTTAGTGTTTTAAGTTGGCATTACTTTTTGGTAAAACTAGACTATAGCAATGTCTTGATAAATGTCATGACATTCAGAGATTGAAGATAAATCCTACATGACAAGGATGCTTAAGTACAGCTCAGATCTGGAAGCAAGTGCTGTGCTAGAAATTCTGCAGAAGTTTGATTGATGTCATAACAGATGTCATGACATCCTGTGTGACATTCTGTTCTGCAGAATCTGTTTTTCCTGAGATTTTTCAGGAAGTTTGTTGAGCTGCTTTATTATGTTTTTCTGTTATTAGATTGCATGCTCACGTGGATGTTAGGTTAATCTTAGTTAAACCTAAATTGGTTGTTGATAAGACCAAGTTTTTAGGATTAATTAAGTGAACCCCAGCTATTATTATGGAATCCCAAAACTGAAGTTTCAGGACTGCTTCTATAATAGGAATAGAACCCTTACTCTGCTGCTGCGCCTCTTGAACTGTATTGAAGATTTAGCAGGTTGTATTTTTGTGTAATTCTAGCTACTCTTGTGAGCCAAGCAATTATCAATTGATAAGTGCCTTGGACTAGGATTTGGTTGTAAGGGTTGTTTATCACTCAAAGCTTTGAAGCACGAGTGTTGTGTCTCTTGATTAAAGCTTTGAAGCAAAACCAAGATAGTTTATTGAAGTGTGTCTTCACAATTCAATTAATCAATAGGTTGATATTACTGCTGTGATTGAGGGGGAGTGAGTAGGAACTCAGGTCTAAGTAGGACTTAGATTGAAGTTGCATTGGGTAGGTTTTAAGTGAAGGAGATAAACTGGTTGGTTTATTCCTGAATTAATTCTACTAATAGTGAATTTCCTCCCTGGCTTGGTAGCCCCCAGATGTAGGTGTAGTTACACACTGAACTGGGTAAACAATTTATTGTGTTCTTTACTGCTGTTTGAATTTATTGTGTGTATTGTTAACAGAGTGTCAGATACTGTGTCATAACATTCTCTGTGACATCACGTATCTGCTGCCAGGAATTTCACAAGTCTCGAAAATGCTCAATTAATTCCAACTCTTTAACCATCATTGTCGACATATGTAAGGTCTTTCGGCTTAAAGCATCGGCCATAACATTAGCTTTTCCTGGATGATAATTCAAACCAAAATCACAGTCCTTTAGAAATTCCAACCACCTTCGCTGCCTCATGTTCAACTTTTTCTTATCAAAAAGGTACTTCAAACTCTTATGGTCACTAAACACTTCAAATCTAGAACCATAAAGATAATGCCTCCAGATTTTCAGCATAAAAACAACTGCAACAAGTTCTAGATCATGCGTAGGATAATTCTTTTCATGAGTCCTCAATTGCCTTGACACATAAGCAACCACCTTATTATTCTTCATGAGTACACTACCTAACCTCATCAGACAAGCATCACAATACACAACAAAAGATTCTCCTGGATTAGGCAAAGTCAAAACTGGAGCAGACGTCAATCTTTTCTTCAACTCGATAAAACTTTCTTCACATCGAATATCCCACACAAAAGATTTACCCTTACAAGTCAACTTAGTCAACGGATGTGACAACTTAGAGAAACCTTCGATAAACTATCTATAATAACCCAAGAAGCTTCTAATCTCAGTAACTGACTTCGGAGTCTCCCATTGCAACACAACACCAATTTTAGAAGGATCCACGACAATGCCACTACCAGAAATGACATGGCCAGGAAAACTAACCTCTTTCAATCAGAATTCACACTTAGACAACTTCGCATACAACTTCTTCTCCTTCAAAACTTGCAACACAACCCTTCGATGTTCTGCATGTTCTTCTTCCGATTTAGAGTAAATCAGAATGTCATCAATGAATACCACCACAAACCGGTCCAAATAAGTATGAAAGATATGATTCATGTACCGCATGAATACTCCCGGCGCATTAGTAATATCGAAAGGCATCACCGAATATTCGTAATGTCCATACCGAGTTTTGAACGCAGTCTTCTGAATATCATCTTCCTTCACTCTGATCTGGTGATATCCTGACCGCAAATCTATCTTAGAAAACACACTAGCATCCACCAATTGATCCATCAAATCATCAATTCTCGGAAGCGGATATTTGTTCTTAATATTCACTTTATTCAACTGCCTATAATCAACACAAAGTCTCATGCTTCCATCTTTCTTCTTTACCAACAATACTGGAGCTCCCCACGATGATACAGTTGGTCTTACAAACTTTTTCTCTAGCAACTCTTCCAATTGCTTCTTCAATTCAGACAATTCAGATGCAAACATCCTGTACGGTGCCATAGAGACAGGTCTGGTACCAGGTACAAGATCAATCGCAAATTCAACTTCTCTTTTTGGCGATACATCAAGAATTTCATCAGGGAAAACTTCAGAAAACTCTCGCACCACTTGTAACTCATCAATTATAGCTTGATTCTCGATAGATAATGACGCCATCAACGAGAACATTTGCGCTTCTTCTCGCATCAACTGTCGCAACAAACCAACTCCGTCCTCATCAAGAGTAGAAAACATCACAGACTTGCTAAAGCAATTAATATGAACATAGTTATAGTTGTATTGTTTTATGTTATTTTCATCATCGATTTGAAACATGCAATCGCCAACTAAACCTGCTCTAGAATATGCAATAGCCTCTTAAACGGGATCTACAACATGCTCAGTTGCCGACTCCACAACCTGTTCGGCAACTGGCTCCAAAATCTGCTCAAGAATCAACTCCACGACATGCACAATCTCCTCAATAGTCTTCTCAAAAGTCGACTCAATCACATGCACATCCACAGGAGCATTAGCACGTACCTCATCGGTAGTAGAAACTCTAAGTCCTTAACAGCGGGGTGCGCGGAACTGTGCACGCTGCTTAACCATATGTTTCCAGTGAGAACCGGTCGGAGGACGTCATCTAGCCCGTAGCTCGGAAGCCCGTGACTCGTTAGCTTGGACCTGAACTTCCACTCGATCGGCCACCTTGTCCGCAACAGAACCATCTTTGCCTTTGGTCCTCATTGAAACAATGAACCATGCTGCAATACTTCGAAAATTTTAAAATTCCCGATACAAAAGTTAATTATTAAACTCAAAATTTCAAAATTTCTAATTAGAATATAATGGACATTTCAAAATTTCCAATAAATACCGAAAATTACATAAGTCTACCGTAAATTCCTTACTACTTCACAAAATTTTCGATATAATTTTAAAATTTTTGCTATCGTCTAATGAATTTCAAAACTCCGGTGTGATACTAAAAATTTGGAATTTTTGAAAACTTTTTAAGTTCGAACAATTTAGTCTTTTTAAATCCTTTAAGAGGGTACCGCATATAACAGTGGATGATATGTTAAATTCTCAAATGATAATTCTCAAGTGAGAGTGGTGATCAAATTAGAGAGATTAGAGATCATGGTAGATAAAGTTGTGATATGAGTGAAATGTGTTTTAGGATGCGCTACTTTTTATGCATTATAATAGATTAAACTCGTCCTAACACAATGATGATTTTTAAAGCAATATTACACACCAATCCAATTATGTTTAATATAGAAAGATTTATACCATTTCTTAACAAGGACATGACATTATATCGTAGAGTATATTATAAAAATCTTGAGGTCAATATATGATTTTTAATAGTTTAATTAAAAAAACAATACGATACTGAATTCTGTATTTAATTACTTTTTCGATGTTTAATTATTTTCTAAATTAAAACTATTAAAAAACTTATTTGGGATCTACTATATAAATAGTATATTAAATGTTTCTATTAAAAAAATTCAAGTACTTGAATTATGAATGAACTATTAGTAAATTTGTAGCAAAAATACAAATATTCAATGGATTAGCAAGACACTATTTTCTCAATTTGCACAAAACTATTAGTCATTAGATTTGTTATTCAACTCAGAGATTTGGACGAGATGATAAGAAATCTTGTAGTTTTACAAGAGGTCCTTAGTTCAAATTCAGCCCTGGTACGCAGCAGTATGGCTCGAGAGATTAGTAACTGCAGTTGCATTGAAGATTAAGAACTTACCATAAATTCACATACACATACAATAAACTTCCTCTCAAATTGAAGGCCATTAAGATTTAAGACACAGAGATGATCAGTTCACAAAATACAAAGCTTCCTTCATCTGAGGAAGAACCAAAAATAAGTGTTATCTATCAATGTTACAACTACTACATAAGATTTATAGGAAGTTATCGAAGTAACTATGGACCCTAAAAGCTGTTTCTAAAGCTCTAATAACTATGAATTCCTGTAATTAAGAACCTAATTTTCTCTCACACTCACCAAATTAAAACTTAAAACAAATATAGATGAAGAAAAAAGAACGGACAGAAACTAAAATCTTACAAGGAAGATGTAGTTCCTTTGGAGGAGTGATGCATGCTGGCAAAACTCAGGCATAAGTGACGGTCTCTGTCGTCCCCCCATCCTCCCCAACCTTTAAACCCGGCTTTATAACCCGGCTGATTTTCATAGATATGTACATTCCAATCCGAACCAATGTTAGCAACCTTGTCTGGCTCTTCTACATGGATATTCGCCATGCCGTTATCAATACAAGCCTTATTCTCTCCTTGACCCTGATGCAGACCGCATTTCCCAAAATGAACGGCACTAGTCCTTGGGCCTCGTAGCGTGTAGACAGGACTACCAAACGAGGGATAAACTGTCGCCCACATGGTGATATCCCAATTATAATCATCGAAGAAACAAAACTCACTAGCTTTATTGTGTATTTTCTTCCAAACTGTTCGATTGAACGAGTAACCTACGTTTCCCATTCTCTCTGCAATTAAACTTTCCCAGTCTTCGCCTCTTGAATTCACATCAGAAGGAGCTAAATTCGCAGCATAACAATCAGGACATTTCATAGGCTTCAACGAAGTTAGTATTTGAAGATTGCGATACGCGTTGGGAAATATGAAGTGGTCTTCTTCGATAAACAGAATATGACCCAAATGCAGTCTAGTTTCGTTCAATCCATCCCATACCGTGTTCATCATCCACCACCAATGATGCTTCAACGATACAATCTTCGGCGACCTATGGTTTCCATACTGATCAGGATTCCCCTTACAATGCTTCCCTTCCGCGTCATCTTTCTCCTTACAATCACCAACCGACACACCAGGAAAACTACTCGGAAACAAATGAGGCGAATACGGAGCATATATCTGTTTCACTTGGCAAAACTTTATACCACTTACAATCTCATTCATTTCCTCAAAGTAACCATCATGACTAACAATAAGCAAAGTCTCATTAATCCCTACAACCTTAGAAAGACTCTCGACAACCACTCGGAGATACTGCGGCCGGTTATGAACATACAAAACAACAACAATAGCATCCTTAGCAAGATTGGGATACAAATCCAAGTTCCTTGGAGGCAGCAAATTCAACTTCCCCAATTTGAGTGACAAATCACTCTGCTGTGGAAGAGTTTGCATCTTGGTAAACTTCAAATCGCGACGGTATCGCAAACCATCATCAACAATTTCTAAATCCTGAGTTCCAACTTTCAATGTTGAATTTGATCCAAGTAGAAATATCAACATCAAAACCACACATAAGGTAACAAACACCACGGATAACAAACGCCGTAAAGCTAAATCTCTAAGACGAGGTTTCTTATAAGATGCCATAATAATATACACACAGAATAAATAAATAAAAAGATTCTAAATTTATTTACAAATATATCAAATCTATGAATATGATGATGAACCCAGTTGTAAATACAAAAACCCAGATGTAATTGAAGCTAAAAATCAAAACTTTACACTTACCCTTGAAGATTGAAGCAAAATCAGATGTAAAAATCAAATTTTTGATACCAAAAGCTTAGACCCAAGTGGTTATTTCATCAAAAATGGATGATAGAACAAAAGGGTGAGAACAATTTTTTGAGATGAAGAAGAGGATCAGAAGAGAGTAGAAGAGTGAAAAAGGGTTTTGATTGAATCAAACGTAGAAAACACGATAGAGAGGTTTGAACTGTCAACGCTGCTGGCTATTTGGCTTTGGTTTGATGTTTGAGGATCCGAAAAGTGATTAGAGACTAATTAGTAATTAACTTTAATTAATGAATACTTAATCATAATCATATACTATGAAATGTGTAATGGAATAATTACCTAGTTGGTTTAAGTTATTTTAAAGAAAATATATGTTTTGTGTAAATTGGGATGTAATTAGGAGATTTAATAAATTTTAGTTTAATAAAAGAATAAAAATAAAGAGTATGAAAAAAGATACTATGAATGTTATTTTTTTTGGAAAGATGATGTAATGGTGGAAATAACATAGCTTGCGTCGGGTCTAATTTTGGATTTATATCAAATAAATATATTAAGTCTAACATAATATCCATAAATATAGATTTAGATCTATTTTTATTTTAAATATGTTATGATATGATTTTATATAAATATGTATTTTATATTAATATTTTTTATTAATTATATTAATGTATTTAAATAAATAAAATAAAAAATATTTAAATTAATTGATAAATTAATATTGAATTTTTATTTTAATATTTAACATTGTATTTAAAAAATATGTTTTATATGACAATAAATTTTAATTACATTTTATAATAATATATTTATATATGTGAAAATTAATATATTAAATTAATGAGTGCGAGAAATTTTAGAAATATATTAAAATATTAAATATAAAACAAAAATATAATATAAAGTAATTACTTAATAATTATTTAGATTTATTTTATCTCGTTCATTAAATTAATCTCCTATTTTAAATTTAAACGAGTTTGAATCACTCTTTATATTTAAACTAGTAAAAAATAGTGTTCTCGCACGTTTAATTAAATTGTGATAACAACCTCAAATACTAATAAAAATAAATAAAATTTAATATTCTACCATGATAAACATAAATTAAACGACAATAAAAGTATTTGTTAATGTCAAACCACATCAATGAATGTTAATATCTTATTATTTAAAAGAAAATTTTCCACATACAGTAGAATTTGTAAGTATTATCCATATCATTGACAAATGACAACAAATAATTTGTAAATGTCATAGCACAAGAATGGATGTTAATGCGATAACACTAAGATAGTAGCAAAATAAAAAACAAAATACAATATGTGTTACAAAGTATTATAAAAAAAAAACATGAGTTGTATCATCAATCTTCAAAAAGTATTGTTAGGTTGGACTTGAAGAACAAAGGAAAATATGAAGATTTGTTATGATATTACACATACAAATGATAGTATGTAATATGTGCAAATAAATAGAAATTAAATACGAATCTTTAAAATGTTTTGAAAAATTTCTTTGAATACGACATTTGTGGTATTGTTTATTGAGTTTTTATCTTTGTCATGTATAAGAATCTTAAGACCTTTTTGGATTTGACTCAAGATATAATCATATAAAATTTGAAATTCTGGTATTAGATATAAGATGTCGAAGGTAATGTCACGACACTTAAATCTGCTATGAACGCAAATAAACAACACATAGTTGTAGAGTACATAAAGCAGTAAAAACACCGAGAATTGTTAACCTAGTTCGCTTCTAACTAACCTACGTCTGGGGGCTTCCAAGCCAGTGATGAAGTTCATTATCAGCCGTATTAATTCGAAGCTAAACCTACCCTGTTTATACTTCTCACTTAATCAAACTACCCAGTGACCTTTCTACCTAAGATATCACACTTAGATATGAGAACCTTCGTTCACTCCCTAAATCACACACCGTGACACTCAATCAAAACTAAAACTGAAGATACTCTTCAAAGACACACAATCACACTTGCTTCAAGGCTTATGGTGATTGAAAACTTATAACTCAAAACCGTCCTTCTCAAGTAGAAATACGGAAGAGGCTCACAATAAACAACTAACAACCTAAACAATGAACAACCAACAATTAAAATCTAATTTCTAAATCTGGAAAGGCCAACTGCAAAATAAGGATTGCAGCCCTTTATATAGAGTAACAACAACTAGGGTTGCTTTACTCATAAGTCTTCGGCGCCTCCTGTCTTCTCTCTATGAAAGCAGGAAATTAAATCTCCAAGAATATTGCTGAAGACGTTCTCAAGCTTCCTTAGTCGAAGCATACACGTAATAACAAACTGACTTCCTAAAAAATTCTGCACTTTAGTCAGTTACAAATGTTACGACATCTGCTGTGACATTGCTACTTCAGTAAACTTCAAGGTATTTTTGAGTAGAATATTTTACCAAAATTGTTGTCAATCAATAGAACCAACAAACTCCCCTTTTGGAAAATTTTGGCTAAAACATTAAGCACACATAAATCAGAGTAGCACAGTAAAAGCAGCATCACAATCAAAACATAGATAACAGTGGATAAAGAACACATATGTTCAAACATCAGTTAGAACATTCACAGATGCAATATTTTACTCCCCCTGCACACAGCACATACATATGCACAATTAACAATAGCAGTTATCTCCCCCTGCACAATAGCTTCTCCTCTTGTGGAAACACACAGTATCTTCAGAGATACATGATCAACAATTAATACTTCAGCTTCTCCTCTCAGCATAAGAAGCACACAAAAACAATAGACAAAGCAAAGCAACAACAAGTAACATAGCAGCAGCTCCTCCTCAGAACATTATCAGGACCACATTATTAGTTGCTCACACAATGGAATCACACTACCTTCAATGTTGCTTTGGTCCCCACCAATCATCTGGAGCACCATGATATTTACTCCCCCCCCCCTTTTTAGCCCTAATATGCTAAAGTTAAGGAGAGCATTTAGTAATTGCTACGCATCTTCATGTATGCAGATGCCAAGCTTTCCTCTCAAGACTTCGAATTGGTTTTCATCTAATTCCTTGGTGAAGAAGACTGTTTGTTGTCGTTCAGTAGTTACGTGTTTCAGTGTCACTATTTTGTCTTCAAATAGTTCTCTGATAAAGTGATGACGAATATCAATGTGTTTGGTTCTGCTGTGCTGAATATGATTTTTGGATATGTGGATAGCACTTAAATTGTCAAAATATAAAGTCATGACATTTTGTTTGACATTGTATTTTGTCAGCATTTGTTTCATCCAGACTAGTTGAGAGCAACTACTTCCTGTAGCTATGTACTCAGCTTCAGCAGTTGAGAGGGAAACAAAATTTTGTTTCTTGCTAAACCATGATATGAGATTGTTTCCCAAGAAGAAGCATTCTCCTTGTTGCGCGGTAAAAGTGACGAACGGGGGAATCGAATAGGAATTCGAATCTCCGACTCAAAACGATTTACTCTTTGATTTTTTTTGTTTAAAAAAATGCCGCAAACACCAAGCTTTATTGTTCCAAAAAATAAAGGAAATAGAAAAGGGAAAAGTTGAGATACCCTAAATAAGATATGCGATGCGACTAGCATAAACTAGACGCAACGCTTGGGGGAGATACCTAGGTAAGAGGGTTGGCTATATAAAGGGAAGGTATTAGCACCCTATATATCTATAGTTTTCTATATGAACTTTTTTGTGCATTTATGTCTTTTATTTCCTATGCTATTTTTGGAAAGTTTCTCCTTTGGGATTTAAGAAGGGTAGGTTAGGCAGGAACCTAAGTTTATTTATTATGATTATGCTCACAAAGATCATTGGGATCCTTTGCATACATATCCCCTAGTGGGAATCAGAGCATCTGTAGCTCGGATCTAAGGGAAACTAAGGTTTGTTTGGTTTGAGGGAGAAAAAAATATGCTCGCTAAGGGTGAGACCTTGTGCCTACGTATTCTCAAAAGGAGGTTGATAAAGTTAGAGAAATCGTAGTTCCCACTTATGTGCTAGTGGAAGCAAAGATGTTGAGAGATAACGACAAGTTTCATCTTAATGAAAAATGTATCTAATCTATTTCATCCCATACATTTTTGAAATTTGATTTGATTGTTTGAATCTTTCAATGTAAGCATTTAGCATTTTGCTTGAGTGTACAAGCGTTGCCACTTACAGTTAAGAAAGATGTTTTGAAAAAGGTTAAATCTTTCATTATAAGCATTGGGTGTTTTTCTTGAGTGTACAAGCGTTACCACTTACAGTTAAGAAAGATGTTTTGTTTGTTTGAAAAAATTATTTGATTTGAAAAATGTTTGATTTGTATGTGATACTATAGATGAGATACTTCTTCCATAGCGATGATTCATGTCTAAATCTCTTAGGAGAAATGTTTTATTATTGATTAGGGGGCTGCTTTTAAGAAGCTTGTGGGTCCTTGTATTGTAAGCCCAAGAGGAGGCTATTCTAGTGAAATCGAGGGTCCTTGTATTGTGAGCCCAAGAGGAGGCTTTCCGAGGGACATTGAGGGTCCTTGTATAAATCCCAAGAGGATGCTATAGGGTATGGTTGGCTTGGCTTGAAGAGTGATTTCACCGGGGAACCATACTCTTAGAGTTCTATCCTAGTGAAGTTGATTCTTTGTATTGGAAGCCCAATAGGAGGCTGTTAGAGATTTATAGGTCTCTTTCTTGTATGATTCCCAATAGAAGGCTAAACTTAATAAGGGAGTTCTTTTGTACGAAGCCCAAGAGGAGGCTAACTCCACAAGGGAGTTCTTTTATACGAAGCCCAAGAGGAGGCTAACTCAACGAGGGAGTTCTTTTGTACGAAGCCCAAGAGGAGGCTATGGAGAACCTAGTTTTTATACTAGTTGTAATGACATAAATAAACATGAACAAGTATATGAACAATTATATATATGAAAAAGTGTGTGTGTGTGTATTCATAGGAGTTTATGAAGGAAATATATAAATAAGTGTATAAAACAAGCAAATAAAGTTAGTGTAACTTGAATATATACAAAGGAGTGTGTGAAAGACAATATATAAACAAGTGTTTAAAATAAGCGGATAAGCTAGTGATACTTGGATATATATACAAAGGAGTGAGGCTTACACCTTAAGGGAGGCCCACTGGTTTAAGAGCAGTTTCACCGAGAATAATGCTCCTCTTAATACCTGTGGAATTGGTGTATAAACAAGGGGATAAAAATTAGCAAAACGAAGCTAATTATACTTGAATATTTACAAAGATGTTTGAATATGTACAAGGAATTGAATATATACACAAAAGGGTGGATATGTACAAGAAAACTAAATATTTACATAGGAGGGTTGGGGCTTACACCGTAAGGGAGGCCCGTGATCAATTTGATTTTGAGTTTGAAAGATTTTCAAGGAAAAACCCAGTTCGGTTTATATTTTCAAAGATTAATCGAATCAATCATGGAAAAGAGGTGTGTAAGTTAACTAAAACATTTTGAAAGGTTTGATAAGCTTTGAAAAGTGAAAATTATTCACATGATTGTTTTGAAAAAGATTAGGTTTGAAAATCAAGAAGAAAACTTTTTTTGAAACCATTTAACAACACTTAAAAATGTCTATTTTAAACCTAATAAATATATATCAAAAGAAAATATTTTTTTGGAATTTTTTTGACATAATCATAAAATAGGTATATTAAATGGCAAGTGTGCAAAAATCATCTCAAAATGAGAAGTTTTGATTGGTTTTTGAAAATGTTGAAGTTTGATAAAAAAAATGAAAAAATAAGTGATAAAAAGAATGTTTTGGTCCTAAAGGGGTTTAAACTCATGACCTATGGCTGAAAGGTGAAAATAAATACCAGTGAGCCACACACGTGCCTTGTTAGACAAATGCGTTTAGAAAATTATATATGAAGTCAAGTTTGTGAATCAATTTTGAAAAAAGGTTGAAAATAGTTTTAAAATGAAAAGATGAAAATAAAAAGGTCTCAAGGGGATTCAAACCCTAGACCTAAGGCAAGAAAATGACATGAAAGGCGTGCGCTCTACCACTGGTGTGGCTATACATCCTATTATTTATTTCAATTCAATTAATAATATTATAAATGAAATATTTGAATGTTTGAAAATCAGAAACAACGCGCGTATGATCTTCATCTTCAACCTTAAGATTTTGATTCCTAACTCCTTCTTTTTCAATGAAATTGAATGGTATAAAAATTAAACTTGACCATTTTTTCACAAGGAACATGATGGTGATATTTAATTTCATTTATTTAAAGCCCATGATGACTGAATTCGATGAAATCATATGAACCCTAGTTTTGGAAGATTGATCATGAAATCGTGTAGGTGCAACAATTCATGCAATTGATTGAGGGTTTATGATCATCATAGGTGCAAAAATATGATAGCATGGCAAGTTTAAAACTATAATGCAAAAAATGAGGAATTTGAAGTTGAGCAACTTAACTCTTCAAGTGGAAATCAAATTCTTCGAAGGAGGTGTTCCAAAAGTTGTTTGATGATTTGTATAGCTTCACTGGACCCTATGGAACGTGTTTAAATGCTTAGACTGGATTGAGAATCTCTGAGTTGCCCTGCCCGAGCCCAACTGCCATTGCTTGGAGTGAACTTTGATTTTGATGTCGGAGATATTACAGGTTAGGGATGAGTTCTTAGATCAGTTATATGAAGTGTATGGATGATGTTTGAAGTGAAAGATTTGAGTTTGCACGAGTGAAATGAAAGTTTGAAGGTTAAGGCTCAACATGCAAGTTTATGGAGTTTGGAACATGATTCTGAGTTTGGCTAGTTTTTGTGATGGCTTGATGATTCTAACTACTTCCTAAGGGTATTTGGAAAGTGTTTGAAGCTTGAGATTACTCAGAAATAGTAAGGTTTGGAGATTTGCAAATTCTCACATTTTGGAACTTTGAAACTTGAAAAAGAAGAAAGAAGTGAGAAAGAAAGTTTATGAATGCTTTGGTGTGATTTTGAAGTGAGAAAAGACTTCTATTTATAGGCCAAGAAGTTTGGAGAGCAATTCAAGATAGGATTGAATGAGTTTGCAACTTGGAACTTAAGAGGTAAGAAAGGAATCTTCACATTAAATGGACATGGTTAATTTCTAAACCATGGTTAAAAAACTCAAGTGTTTCTATCCCAACTTCAATCATTGGCCTTGAATATTTTTGAGTGAAAACCTATCCTAACCTCTTTCATTACAATTTGCAAATCATTCATTCTCTAAATTTCAAATAAGTGTTCATACTTGATATCATAATTTTCATTGAAAATTTTCTGCATTCTTTATCAAAGACATTCAAAAAATTTCATCATCATATACATTTCTTTGAGCACTTTTATACTATTGAGAATTGTCAAATTGAAAGAGAAGATCAATCAAGTGATTGATATATTATTCACCTTAATTAAAACTCTTGTAAATCAAATATACTTGATGCTTCCTTGTTGTCTAAGATTGTTGGAAGCAAGTGTGTGCATTGAAGAGGATTGTTCATCTTGCACTTAGTGTTTTAGATCTTAAAGGTTTTAAGAGCCTTTGATATCCTTATAGGTTAGATAGTAAGCATCACCATTGGTGTGAATAGGCTGTACAATCATTCTTACTATAGTGAAATCTCTTTCATGTTGAAAGGGGACTGAAGTACTCTTGGATTGTGAGAGAAACCAGGATACATCCTTGTGTTTTTAGTTTTCTGCATTTATCGCTTTCATCATATCACAACCAAAAAAGAAAGAATCACTTATGCTATTTCATACACCAAACCAGAAAAATAAGAACAAGTATTCTAAAATCGAATAAATTTTTAAAATTCCTAATTCACCCCCTCCTCTTAGGCGCACTCTGAACTTACAATACCCAATCCTATAGCATGTTACTAATCACTACCCAACAACATATAATTGCATAATAATGAAGGTTCTCCCCCTTAACTCTTGAAGATTTGGATTCTAGGGTTTCACCTTTTCTCCTCTTCTCTTCTATTCTTTTCCTCTCTTTTCTCCAAATAGCAATACTAATTATCTTTTCCTTCTAACTCCTTACTGATTAGTTGTCTTATTGGGCGTAACAAGTAACACCTCCCTATTACTCTTATTCTAATAATTAGGCCTAAAATCAAATAATTCACAATTCTACTCATAAAACCCAATTATTTAAATAACACACATATTCAAATAATTCAAATTCTAATTAAATCACCCAATTAAATTAATTATCACATAAACAAAATATATAATAATAATTAATAATTAGCTACTAAAATCGGGATGTTAGAACTCTCCCCCACTTAAAAGATTTTCGCCCTCAAAAATTACCTCAAGCGAACAACTCAGGATACGAATCTCTCATCTGGCTCTCAAGCTCCCAAGTAAAATTACCATTAGCAGGACCTCCCCATGCTACTTTCACCAAAGTTATTTCCTTCCCTCGGAGTTGCTAAACCTCTCGATCCTCAATACGCATTAGTAAAGTCTCAACTGTCAAATTAATTATAACTTGCACATCATCTAGCGACACAACATGAGATATATCTGGCATATATTTCCTCAATTGAGATACATGGAATACTTCATGAAGATTAGCAAGTGACGGTGGCAAATGAATTTGATAGGCTACTTCACCAACTTTCTCAGTAATTTGATAAGGACGAATAAAACACGGAGTCAACTTCCTTGACTTGAATGATCTACCAACACCAGTCACAGGAGTAACTCGCAAAAACACATGATCTCCTTTCTCAAAACTCAGATCTTTCCTCCTCTTATCATGATAACTCTTTTGACAACTCTGGGAAATCTTCATCTTTTCCCGAATCATCTTAATCTTATTTGTAGTCTGTTGAACTATCTTAGGTCCAACCACAACACTCTCTCCAGATTCATACCAACATAAAGGCGTCCTACACTTTCTTCCATACAAAGCTTCAAACGGAGCCATACCAATACTCAAATGAAAACTATTGTTATAGGTAAACTCAATCAAAGGCAAATAACTATCCCAAGCACCTCCATGCTCTAAAATAAAATCTCTCAAAAGATCATCTAATGATTGAATCGTCCTTTCAGTCTGAACATCAGTCTGAGGATGATAAGCCGAACTCAAACGCAACTTAGTACCCAAAGCACTTTGCAAACCTTCCCAAAAATGCAAAGGAAACCTCGGATCTCAATCCGAAACAATACTCAATGGAACACCATGCAAACTCACAACTTTCTTAATATGCAACCTTAAAAAAATTTCCATAGGATAATCCATCAAAATTCCATAGGATTTTCCATTGTTAGGGAAAAACTGTTTAAGAGCTTCGAAGCTCATGATATAGGGATTTTCAGGACAAAAGAACACCACCAGCGTGTTCGTAAGATCCCAAATATATGATCTGGGCTTTTATTTTGCTTTGAATCATGCATTTTTGCAGATTTTAACATGATTGCAGGTCAGAGAAGATGACCATAGCCCTAGCTCTGGTGATGTCTCAAGCGAAGAGAGATCAGAAGATCTGGAACATGGAATCACTTATATATTTATGAGTGTACTATAATACATGGATGTATCACCGTGCCATCGGTTCACCATGCGCGCGCTAAGTCACTCTCTCTCAAAGGCACGGGTTCGAACTCTGCCTTTTGCTAAGATTTTCTAACATTTTTTCTGATTAACACAGGTTCCAGAAGTTCTAAAAGGAATTGTCACACAGATTTCCAGAAGCTCTGGAAGGAACAAGTTTCAGAAGCTCTAGAAGGAACAGGTTCCAGAAGTTTTGAAAGGAATTGTCACACAGATTTCCAGAAGCTCTGGAAGGAAAATTTCCAGAAGCTCTGGAAGGAACAACAACACAGGTTTCCAGAAGCTCTGGAAGGAACAATTTCCAAAAGCTCTGGAAGAAACGGTAACACAGAAGTTCTGGAAAGAACGATTTCTAGAAGTTCTGGCAAGGTATGTTAGCGCGGTCCCTAGAAGTTTGGGCAAGGAAAAATGACCTAATTTCTAGAAGTTTTGGAAAAGAGTGAGCCAGAAGTTCTAGGTCAAATCCATCAGAAGTTCTGACAAAAAACATAAAATGTCTATTTTTTTAATTAAAACTAATTAATTAGAATTAGGCTTTTCACTAAAATCAACCCCAAAAAAAAACCAAAAATATATTATTTTCTATTATTTTTCTGCATTTAAATTCTAGAAAAGGTGTATAGGTTACAAGGTCTTTTTCCATGTAATAGCGTAGATTTACATTTCTGCCTTTACTTTCCGCACCTCCTATTATGTATCTGCCCCAAAGCCATGTAATAACGTAGGATTTACATTTCCGCACTTTACTTTCTACACTGTAATTTCTGCACATATTTAACTGCTAGTAACTAGGCATGTATGGCCAGATTAAAAACAACATAGATCACTTCTAAATATCAAGATAAAATATCTGAATACAACACACTCTTCACACATGCACCCCCTTAGGGTAGCCTCTCTTGTTGCCTTATGAACAATGGTTATGTCCCTCGAACGTGGGAATATCTTACACTATTTTTCAAAATCTTTTCAAACACTTTGTATACATTCCAGCGTGAATCATTACAAAGTCTTTTCCAAAACAAAACATTTCCAAACACTTCGTATACATTCCAGCGAGAATCATTACGAAGTCAAAGTGAAATGCCTTTTCAAAAACATCTTTTCAAACACACACAAAATAAATTTATAAAGTGAGCTAAGCAATTAAGAGCCCGTAGATAACTACGGATGGAAAGGCTGCTAATACCTTCCCTTTTCATAACTGCCTCCCGTACTCAAAATCTAATGAAGGTCTTTTCCTGTTCTTTTCACCTTCCCTTAATTGGATAAAAGAAAAGTCGAGGGTGACTCTTGCTATCCGCAACATTTGCGATCAAACGCAAAACAAACAAGTCAGTTCTTCCACCGTATTACAAATTGTATGTAAAAAGAACCACTAAAAAATTTCAAAATTTGAAGAAGTTATGAATTATTGAAATCTGGGTCACGAATCTGTAGAAATAGTCAAGACACTGGAGAACCCTTGCTATGCAATGATGCAGATGGAATGTGGGATATTGGGTCAAAAATTGGGGTATCACACAATATATTTAGGAAGTTGTCTGCCAGACTCTGATTTTTGTAATGAAGTTCGTTCATAGCGGCATGTATCTTTGTTATGGTGTTGAACTCATTTATACCTCTAGTATGCTCATATGTGAGGGATTTTGCCCTCATAGAAACCATGATTAAGGATGGTTAGGTATAGAGTTGAAACTTTGGTGAGTATCAAAGTGGTGGAATAATTGAAGGTGTGGTCTAGGTCAGTTTTATTAGGTCCTCGTAGTGGGCGCTATATTGTACTTTTCAAAAAGTACATATGTGTGGCACCCTTATGCTGGTAGTGGAGGCCAGAGGTTTTAAGGACTTTTGATGGTTTAAGGCTTACTCATAGTTGTGAAAAATTATATTCGATGATGTTTTTGGATTTGTGAAGAGCAAGCTAACGTGAGGTGAGAAGCTCTATATTCTTAGGATATTTCATGTGTATTATAAGTTGTCCCCCTAAATCCTAGAGTTGAGATGTTTATAGAGGCTCTTGGGCTTGGATTTGGGGACACCTAGAGTGATTGCCTTATGAGGACTGCCCCATACCGCCTTCTTACGGGCCTTTATAAATATATCACTACACAAGTTTACTTCCTAATTTGAGTTTCAAATACCATTTACTAACCCTAGTAATAGCTTTCAAAATATTAGAGACACTTTTTTGCTACATAATCTTCATTTGTTCACCGAGTTATAAATACGATAATGTGACATAACCAATAATTAAATTTCAAAAAAACTAAATATGTAATCAATATATTGAAAAAAAATTTAGTGTAACTAAGTTCATACAAATTGAAGCAACGTTATGTTTCTTCATTAATCGATACAATTAGAAAAACAATATCAAAATAATTGAAAAATAATCAAATAAATAGGGAGAAACATATATCAACTAAATATGTCAAATTCTAATTAGATTTAAGAAAATTAAAACCTTAAATGCATATGTGTTAATGTTTTTCTTTCTTTGCAAACCATCACCATTGGGTCCATAACTCAGTGGTAGAGCATTTGATTGCAGATCAAGAGGTCACCAGTTCGAACTCATTTGGGCCTTTTTTAATAAGTTGCATACATTGAGTTGATTTTATTTAGTTTTTTGTATTTTCCTAAATAGAACCAAAAATAACTAACCGGTTTAATTCAGTTTGATTTGTTTGAATTAGTTTTTTTTTAATAATTTTGACAATGCCTTTATTATGTACTATTTCATACTATCATTTTTTAGAACTATCCTATTTTTTAAACAAACTACTATTTTATTCTCTCTATTTTTAAAACTTTAAAATAAATTAAATAAATTTTCACAAATTAAACAGATTCATACATCATAATCCGAAGGGAAAAAAAATATCATAAAGATAAAATGACATGAAATGATAAATCCTAAAAATAAATTGCATAAAAGTAAATTACAAGAATTTAAATGACATAAATGTATAAGACACGAATTTAAATGACATTAAAGTAAAAGTGCGGAAATATAAAGTTAGCACAATTGTTATTATTAATGCTAGTAACTAATATTCTGATTCAGGACAATTTGGAGTTATGCTAAGCAATCATAAATAAACTTTATGTAGAAGCAAACATTTCTTAAATAACTCTGCCTTTATTAGGATTCAATCCCTACAATTTCCTAGAACGGACACCAAAAATGAATTTTTATTTGGATTCAAGTGGAGTCTATACTTCCTCAAACTCTGAAACAACTTTAATAAATCTTCCACATGACCTTCCTCGGTCTGAGATTTGGATATCATATCACCAACATAAACATCGATTTCCTTGTGCATCATATCATGAAATAAGGTAGTCATAGCCCTTTGGTACGTAGCACCAACATTCTCCAGGTCAAAGAGCACCACTCTATAGAAGAATGTTCCCCAGGGGGTGATGAACGTTGTTTTTTCCATGTCCTAATGAGCCATCTTGATCTGATTATCACCGAAAAACCAATCCATAAAGAAGAAAATATTGAAATTTTTTGTGTTATCCACCAACATATCAATATGTGGTAGAGGAAAATTATCTTTAGACTAGCGTTTTTAAGGCCTTTGTAGTCAACACATATTCAAACTTTTCCATCTTTCTTCAGTAGTGGCGTAATATTGACAAATATTATTTTATTTATTTAATATTTTATTTAATTAAAAGAGTTTGGTTAAATATAATAATATTTTATTTAATTAAAATGATTTAATTAAATAAGATTGAACTTATTTTGGAAAAGCTAATATAAGAGCATTAGGGGTTTAGTAGCTCTCTATAAATAGAGGAGTTATTTTCCCCAACAATCCTAATTCTCAATTTACTCCGAAGACGACTAGCATTATGTTCCATTTTGTGCTCGAGTAGACTATGTAGATACGTCCGTATATTTCGTCGCTCGATATCTCGTAGAGCTGTACACATTATCCAAACTGAATCCTCACAAAATATTTACTCAAAATTGTCTTGAATCTTCCATCCCCAACAATTCTTCTCTAAAGTCTCTATTTTGCAGTGATCTTTCCTTAATCCTACCAGTATCTTGATTGTTTGTTTGTGAGAAGATTGAAAAGAAATCTCGCTTTGTCTGTAGGCTTCCACAGAATACTACAAAAACAATTTCGGAGAGAAGATCCCCCATTCTTTTCTAGTGGACTTGTCAAAATCATCCATAACCACACACACCTTGCAAACCTCTAAAACCTCAACAAATGAAAATCTACAAATAAACAATAAACACAATAACTGAATCTCCTCAATAATCACAAACCCCAAAATATTAGATTTAGATTCACATAAAAATAGAAAAAGAATAATGTTGAATATGAAATAAATTATTTCCAAAACACTCAAAACAAATTCAAAATCCTTTTGAAAATGAGAACAAACGTGTTGTGAAATTTCAAATCAATAACATTGTGAGAAGTATTAGTGAAAAAGCTTTTATACATGTTGGAGATCTAGCACAAAAATGAGTGAAAATGGTTTATGATAAGATTCATAAGCAATTGGTATGATTTGAGTCAAAAGATCCAATGATTTTAATCAAGAATAAAAAATATATGAGAACCCATTTGTGTGGTTAGAGTCATCCATCCTACGAATCGCATCATATGATTCGAGTCATGTAAAGTGTGATGTGAATAAGAGTTACATAGTCAAAACCAAGAAAATTCCAATTTAGTTTGATTCAAATTAGGAAATCTCGTGATTTGAATCAAAATGTTATGATTTGAATCAGGCATTCATGTGATTCAAATCATGGTAACATGAAATAAGTCTCTAATCTCTCTATAATCCCGATTCTGTCCGTATAATGGAGTGATTTAAATCATACCTCTAGAATCTTAATTTTCGCAAACATTTAAAGTGGTTCCTCATTAATCCATACAATTAGAAAAATAATGTCAAAATGATTGAAAAATAATCAAATGAATAGGGAGAAATATATATCAACTAAATATATTAAATTGTAATTAAATTTAAGAAATAAAACCTTGTGTGAATATATCTTCATCTTTTTCTTTCTTTGAAACAACACCACCATTGGGTCCATAGCTCAGTGGTAGAGCATTTGACTGCAGATCAAGAGGTCACCGGTTCGAACCCGGTTGGGCCCTTTTTGTAATAAGTTGTCAAAGAAATTTTGGGCCCTTTTTGTAATAAGTTGTCAGAGAAATTTTAAAAACAATTTTATTGAATCCAAGAAGAGGGGAAAATAAAAGCACCATTTGGGGTGTAAGAGTTTGGTTTGGATTGGTTTTCATTCAAAAAAAATTTGAAACAATAAATCATACATTAACTTGGTTTCGTTTAGTGTTTAGTATTTTTCATAAATATAACCAAACTATTCTAACCACGTTGATTTAGTTTTACTGGTTTTGTTAATCGGTTTGAAATAGTGTTTTTTTATTTTCTCAATAGCTTCATCATTTTTTTAAACAAACTACTATTTTATGCTCAGTATTTTTAAACAATTTTAAAATAAATTACATAAATTTACATAAATGAAATAGATTCATACATCATACTATGAATATAATAGTTAACTGCCAACTATAAATAAGTACATATTACATATTTAAAACAATAGCAATTCACAATCAAATAAAAATACAAATACAATTATCATAATATTAAGTTCACAATTAAATCAAAAATACAATAAAAATAAAACTATATTTCGTGTTCGACTTGAAACACAAATGTAGAAAGATGTAGAAATATCGAGAGGTTAATAAATATGAAAATAACACGATGCTAAAAGAGATTAAATAAGAAGAAAAGAGATATAAAAATAACTAAGAAAATAACATGAAGACGACTACCAATATAGAAGTTGAATGGTGGAGGCAGCCATAACATATATACTTGAGCAGAAAAACTTACGATTTTAGAGAGAAATGAAACTTAGGCTTTGCGAAGAATGACACATATAAACTTATGCTTTGTTGTGATTTGTTGTGATTTGTGAAGTGAATAAGTGAAGCAAAGCAACATAAGCATGGTGTATTTGTTTTGGACCCATTATTCATGGACTACAAGCATGCGATAACTATACAGAGTGGATCGATTCATTCATTTTGTGATTTTTATAAATAAAAACTGAGAATTTTTTTTTTTTACACTTGGAGTGGCGACTTTTTAAAAGGGGAGCAAGTCGCCACTTTAAATGGCGATTTCTTTGAAAAAAAAGTCAAAAGTTGCACTAATATAAAAAAGAACAATATAATTTAAAATTTACACCTAATATATAAGAAACAGGTGTAAATGAGAAATACGGTGACAATTTTACAAATAAAATATAATTTTAAACATTATCATGTGACAATATATCTTCTATTTTCTAAAAATAGATTTAAATTAAAAATATTATTATAATAAAATTTCAATTACTCACTTTAAACTAAAAAGCAGATGTAAATTTATATAAATTAAAAATTTATTTAATTTTATTATTCAAAATATAGAATCTACGTGACATATTAATAAATAATTTAAACATTATTAACAAATTAATAAATAAATATTAATGGGTCTAAAAAATTTATTATGTGAATAACAATTTTTTTTAGACTGAATAGAATAAGCTCAAGGTGAATAACAAATAATCTAAATTCACAAACAATGTTATTCATCCAAACCTCTCGTTCTAAACCCAGTTTTCATCAAAACTCTCGCTAAAATTTCTGAGTTCTTCTCATTTCACCGAAACCCAGTTTAATCGCAGTGACGAGTTGGAGAGTTCACCATCGCCCATTTCACAGTGACGACATGCATTGGTAAAATGAAGGTAGGATTTTATACTTTGAGCGACATGCATTGGTAGCTGAAGAATTAGGGTTTTATACTCATGAAATTGGACTCTTGGTTCAGAAATTAGTTCCTATTGTTTGAATTGTTTGAATTTCTTGTACTGTGTAGGATTATTTTAGTAAATTCAATCATTAATAGTTATTCAGGAAGTGAAATTGTTCATGATTGTGTGAATTAATTTGTGTTGCAGCTTCAAAACAGTTGATAGATCACTTGAGGAATGAGTATGATAAGGTTCTTGAACACAACAATGATTTGGTAAATTAATTGATTTGTGTTAGGTATGTATGTATGTAAATGAATTGATTCCTCTTTTTTGTGCGAAGATTTTTGCTGAATATTGTTAGGGATGTACGTATGTAAATTAATTGATTCCTCTTCATGTTATGTTCTTTTTTAAGTTGGAAGTATATGATTATTCCAGTTTGCATCAAGCATCATATGCTTATAGTTAGTGGTATATATGTTTGCTGTTTTTTGGTACATCCCTTTATCAATTCTTTTTTTGTTTATATGAGAAAATGATTTTGTAAATATATAATATGTTATGAACTTGATAAAAGTCATGAAAATTTGCAATTCATCACTAATATGATTATTTTGGGAATTTTTCATATAAGCTATGACTTTGATTGATCTTTAAGTTGTTATAAGTATTCCCAGCCAGCTAATCTGCATTTTTGTAACAGATTATGCCTCTCAGACTAAAACTGACTTAATTTTTGCTTGTTATTTCAGCTTTTAGTTGGCTACTCTTGTTCTGCAACACTTGATCTGCAGCTCGCAACACTCGCTTTGCATTACACGATCCTACTTGTTGTTACTCTCTTTTTAGTGCTAATTACGAAAATCAATTTCAGGATATTCAGCTTCCTGAGGAATCTGTTAATGAGCTTGCTCGTGACCTCGTCAGAGCTCGGCAGTATGTCAATTTGCCTTTGTTTTCCCTTAGTTTAGTTGTATTACTCTTATTACGTGTTATAATTGGATACTTCTTTCTCAGTTATTTACATTCAAATGGAATAATTTATTGTGATCTGAAACCCTCAAATATTCTACTGCATGAAAATGGTCGCTTAAGTATGTACCTATTATTTTATTGACACATCTCTATGATTTCAAATTGGCCAGAAAATTAAAAGAGATATTGAAAGTTCCTTCTTCTTCGGTATGCTTTACTCAACTATGGTCGTCATTTTTGTACTGAAACCAAATAATAGGTTAATACATATTGTGTCTCTTTACTTCTTTCTAGTTGCCTCAAGCAAATCGTGGAACACCCTCTTACATGGTTCGAACTTTTGAAGATGGCGGAGTTCATTCTTATGCTTCGATTTCGGGCTTTAGGTTGTGTACTATAAGAATGTTATCTTGGGAGGCCTCCTTTTGTGGGAAGAGAATTCACTCACCTTGTAAAGTCCATCATTTCGGACCGACTCCACCTCTCCCGAAATCCAAGTCGACCTTTTGTCAATTTAATTAATTCTCTGTTGGTCAAAGATCCAAAGAAAGAATACTGATGCTTTGTGGTTGTGCCTTTGGAAAACCAAAGTCACTCTAGTGTCTCTTCCTTCTCAACCTACATTTGATGATATGATAGAGCTTCATGCTAAACCATGCTTATCGAGCGTAATGGAGATAAGTATCATAATCTCTTATTTATTTATCATTTATTTTCTATTTCGTACTAGCTCCATGTCAGAAGATTAAATCCTAAATCAATTCATCTCTATATATTGATTTGTTATTACGTAGGTTGAGTTAATCTATCTATTAATGTGTTCTATACTAAAATTTCTAGGTGATTGACATACTGGACACTAACGAGATTCCGAGGAAACCTCGATGACGTTATGGCTTGAAGCTCCTTTGGTTCTTCAATCTTGTGAATTTGAAAATCTCAAGTTTATATGTTCACCGGTATATCTTTTGTAAAACTTCAAATATGGTGTCTAATTTTCTTTCTATGCCTATTGTGGTATTTACGAGGAGAAGTTTGATAACTCAATTAATTTATGTGATTGCATATCTAGATTCGGAAAGGCGCTTGCACACCTAGCTAATGAATGCCAAACTTACCGACTTGAAACCACAATCTTTCGAAGCTATGCTAAATTGCTTGCCTCGATTGCAGGTCGCAAACACGTTTAACTCAACTAATTTCCAATCACATTGATTAATATAGTTTATAGTGATCTATTGTACCGATAAAAGTTTCTTGCTCAGATCAAAGCTTGCCACCACCAAATCAAAGATCCAAGAAGAAAGGCTCCCATATTCCCCTCTTGTCCCGACCAACTGAGCGTGAGTTCCGACCCCTGAAACATTTTAAAACCTGGTTACATGTACTCTAATGCTTGTTATACATGGAACTACGGAAGCGAATGCTTTGTTTTCTTCTAGGCATTACACTAAATTATTTTCAAATTGTATGCTTCCTGGTCCTTAGTATTGAAGCAACTCGTTTTTTTTTTTAAAATCATTTAAAATGAATTTTCAAAAATACAGTGAAATCGCCACCTAATTTTATTTGTTCTAAAAGAAGAACGGGAAAATATAGATAAAACCCACGAAAAAAATGGATAAGACGGTCCACAAAATTAAGAGATATAGGTTCGGGAGTTGGTTATGCAAGGGGAAGGTATTAGCACCCCTTACATCCATCGTACTCGATGGTACCCATTTAGTTCAAAGTGTGTTTGTGTGTTAGTGTGAAAATTTTACTATCTTCTAAGTTTGAAATGAGAAAGAAAGGGATAAGAAATGTTTTTATTATTTTGAGTTTGACACGGTTTCAGAACCGTGTGCCTACGTATTCCCTCGTACAATGGGAAAGTCAAAACTCCGTAGTTCCTCTAGAAAATGTTTGTTTGTTGATTGATTTTAAATGAAAAGACAAGTCGTCATTTTTAAAGGAGAAGACTCGTCTAACGTCCACAAGGTGTGATAAAGAATAAAGGACTACGCACCGAAATGAGGGAGGGTTTGAGAACACCTCTAGTACTCAAGTGGAGAAGTCGAAAACCTTGGGAATAGAGGAAAGAACATCTCAATTATAAATGAATCATGTCTAATCTTGAAAAGGGTTTAAAGGTAAATGGTGCTTGGAGCGCACAAAAGAAGTTTGAGTGAGTTGGAATTGATTTTAAATTGTGGATGACAAGTACCAAAACGTTGGGATATCCTCTAACGATTCAATACTCGAGATTGGTGATTGAGGTCAACCGATCATCTCTCATCCAAAATCTTTATTATGAAAAGAGTGAGGTGAAACAAAGTTCACTTTTTATTAAGTGTTATGGAATAAAGTATTTAAGTCATTGGGTTACCCTCTAATGGCCCAAATACTTTACATTTTAATTAAATTGTCGGGATATCCTCTAACGATTTAATTAAATACCATAGCTCTATGTTTTTTGTTTTAGAACATGGATTTGAAGTTTCTCAATTTATTGGGTTATCCTCTAATCAATTAGAAACTTCGATTTGTTTTAATCGTTGGGCTAACCTCTAACCATTAAAACAAATCTTATCCAAGTGTTCTTTTTTTGTAGAAAAATTGATTTTTGAAAATAACTCGACGTTGGATCGAGTTTTTATTGAAAGTGTTTTAAATGCTTGGTGAATGGAGAAAGAATCAAGATCGAGATAATTGTAAATAACAAATAAAAATCGACAAAGCCCATACAAGGTGGCCAACCTAAGTATAAAATAATTAAATTACATGTGTACTAGCAAAGTGGGCTAGTCTACTATAACGACTAATTGGAACAATTAATCGAAATAGGCTCACTGTAAGAAGGCCCAGGATCAAGCGTACATGTGTGCATGTGTGGTCATCGCGACGCTTCGAAGCTTTGTCGACTTACGGGTTAAAAATGATTTACAATTATTAGTTTAAAAAAGATTTTTTGGTTTTGTGTAAGTGACAGTTAAATTAAATTAAATAAATGTGCACTAGATAATTATTACAATATTGTTTTTTGGGAGAGGGATACATGAATTATAAATGGGGATTAAACGGTAAAAAATAGAAAGAGGTAAAATTATTTACAATGCGACAAGGGGATTGGGATACATTATTCAAATGGGGATAAATTAAAATTAGAAGGAAAATGGTAAATTGATAAAAACATACAGATAGAAACTAAATGCGATAAAACTTAAATATTAATTAATTAATGTATTTGATTAGATCAGTTAACTTTAGAATAAATTTATGAAATTAAATCTAAGACATGCAACTACTATGTTACAGCATAATTCGAATTTAATTACAAATGAATATGTAAAGTATAATAATAATAATAATATGTATATGGTATCTATTTACGGTACTAAATATAAGAAATAAGAATAATGTGTATAATTATATTTACAGTATAAAAAATAAATATTAAATATTTGTATGTTCATTACTAAATAGTAAATAGTAACATAAATATAAATAAACAGCATATATAAAAAAATGTATATAGATGCAACAGTATAAAATGTATGCTTGGATTATTCTTGAATGCTTGGAATGATCTTCGGATATCTCTTCGCAAGTAACAAATACATTAGTAGCATAGTGGTATAAAAGAAATAAAATTGCGATAAATTAGAATATGCGTTAGTAACAAAGAAATAAAGTAAAAAATGTAACTAACATGAACTATGTGTACGGATAAGCAACGGATCGTAATTGACACCAAAGAAGTAACGAACAAGTTATTATTTACAAGGTATAAGATCGGAATGAAACTTGGGTGAATTATGCACATGAACAAATGTGTATTTACATGTAAGAAACAAGAAAATAAGTTAGTATTTAATGTTCATGTTAAAATTCAGCACTATATACATTTTGTTAAACACATTTAAACTCAAGTATACACGACGGTAAACATGCTTTTCCGATCATAGAGAAAACAAGGATCAAAAATTCAAATTGAAACATGAAAACTCGAATTCAAAGCAAACTCTATGCTCTTAAACATGATTCCGGGCAGCAACTATGCTATCTCAAAAAACACTCTAAATATCGATCAAAAACCACATGAATTCAAAGGCAACTTGCATTATCAAACACTTACCAACCCGGGCAGCCGCTACACAAACTTAATGATACTTAAAAAAGAATTCGATTTAATCATATTCAACATCAAACACAAACAAACAATATTATGATTCTCAATTCACAAATCAATAACTCGACTTTTACACAATCCAAGCTCAAGATAAGAATAATAGAATTCACAATAAGCTCTAAACCTTTAAAACCAAATTCGGGCAGCATTGACATTATACAAAGAGGTACTTGAAAAATTGTCGCATGAACAAGCAAGCTTGATACCGATGCCAAAGAAAAGTATCATCAAGATCAAACAACCAATTGGCATGAATTAAAACAACTTAGAACATCAACTTACCACTCCCGGGCAGCAACTTACTATGTCAGAAAAGCTCAAATAAAACGAACCGAAATTGTGCTAAACTTACCCAAACATGCTAGTAAACTTACATAAGCATCGCACACAAATTGAATCGGAGTTTTCAACATAATATTTCATACAAGGTCAAATAGGTAAAATGATTATTGATTCCCAAACCATGTTCATGAAAACAGAATTCAGACCAAAACAAAAATTAGCACACACATGGTATTACGAGCAAAAGTCCTCACAACTTATCTTTTAAGAAACTTACAAACTTAACACAAACATACGTATAATATCGACAAAAATTTCATCACGATTCTACTATTAACTTGATAATTTCAATATGCACAAAGTGGTACCGATTAGAAATGCTTATCATTCACGTTCATAACACACAATCTAACGAAATTCAAAATGATTCATCACGAATGGAACATACCCCCTTTTTACGAAAACAGTACGATGTAGATACTCAAAACAACATGGTTAACATAGCAATGTGGATTTAATCGGAACCAAAACAACATTCACACGACAATACTTCTAATTCGACAAAAAGTTTTCAGCATAATAATTTAAATCAAACTGTCAAACCATACAATTTCTACTTCAAACAAATCAAATTCAACATGTTAACAACCCTTCGACATAGATCTTCATAGCAATCACAGAATATGAAACAGGGATTCGAAACAGGATGGCACCTTACCGAATAGTCGCCGAGATTGTTGAATGGAGCAGCATCGGTGTCGAACGGTGGCTGGTATTTGATGTCTGACAGTAGTGTTGGACAGAGATAAGAGAGTGAGGGTGACGATGAGCTTGAGGTTGTCGGAACAGAGGATGTCGGAAACGGATGGAGCGGCTGGGAGTATAACGATGATGAGAAGGTTGAAGAGGGTCGAAATCGCGGTGACCGTTTGGAGATGGAGGAGGTTTGGCTCAGCGAGAGAGAGATATCGAGGGGGGTATGCGAGACAGTGATGTTGAAGGGGGTTTCGCTGTGAACGGAAGGGAACAGTGGAGGATGTGAGATTGAAGGTGGGTTTGCTGAGGAGAGCGGCGGCAGGGAGTGAAGGAGGAGGAAATGGCGGAAGGTTGAAGGGACTGTGGAGGCGAAGAGAGATGGAGAACAAGGGTGTTTGGATAGTTGGAACAGCGATTGAAGGAGAGAAAACAGGGGCGAAGGTGGGTTACGGCAGGGAGGTGGCAACGGTGAAGGAGTTGAAATGGATGTATGGAGCTGGCAGTGAGGGTTTGAAGGTGTCGAAAAGGTGAGGAAAGGGTCACGGTGTGGGTTTGTTACAGGGTGGAAGATGGTAACAGGGGAAAGAAGGTTGATGTTACGACGGGAGTTAGAAGAGAAAGGTGATTTTTTTTTATAAAATCTATTTTTATTTTCCGCCTCAGCCGTTTTTACGTTTTTTTCAAATCGGCCTCCCTTGTCTCAATCATAACATACATATATATACCACAAGATTAGGTTTAGATGAATTTTAAAAATGCCAAAATTGCCCTCATAATTAAATGGGCCACAAAATTGGATTGGGTAAAAAATGACAAGCCCAAAAGTATTTTGTTTTGATTTTTTTTGAGATAAAAATTTACACTTAAAATTGTTAAAATGATAAAAGTTCGGACAATAAATTATCCGAAAAATAATAACTGAGTACATTAAAATAAATTACGGGTCTTATAAATTAAAGAAAAATTATTGAGATGGTTAAAATCGAAATAAAATGATAATAAAGAATACCCGATTTTAAAATACTTACAGTTAAAAACGAGTCTTCAAACTGTATCGAAAAATTGCGGAGAGCACATTTTTATGATCTACGCGACACGTAGATTCATAAAGTAGTGAGTAAAAAATGAAAACTTGAAATATTTTCTCCGCTAATTTTCGCACAGTATCGAATTGCTTTTAACAGTCTGTTTATAAAATTGAAATATCGATATCATCGACATATAAATAAATTAAAATAATGCAATAAACAGGCAGAGAGGTAAAAATAAATGAACTAAAATAACGGGTATTTTACAACTAAAAACGATGCAAACATCAGTTTAAACTAACTTTTGGTCAATTTAAATACAACGAAATGATGCAAATGCAATGTGTGAATGACTGTTTTTTTTTTAATTTTAAATATAATGCAAGTAGAAAAATAGTAAAATTTGGGTGCAATGTTGCTTATTTAAATATCTTCAACCAGATGATATGAAGATGATTAAGCTTCATAGTATCGCAGTGGGAGATAGTTAAATATCAAAAACCCAAAATTTTGCCCTGAGATGCAATGGGTATGCTGTGAATAAAATATAATGAGAAAAGTCAATGCAATTTTGACATATTTTTTGAATGATGTATGATATGAGACAGACTCATGGTAATTTGTGGTAATTATTGGGAGACCTTGAAACTAGAAATTTGTGGTAGACAATCGATTTTAAACGAAGCTACATCGAGAAATAAACGGAAAAGACAATCGATTTTAAACAGATCCGCTACATCGGAAGAATAAACTAGAAAAGACAATCGATTTTAAACAGATCCGAAGCTACATCGAAATAAACCGAAAAGACAATCGATTTTAAAGAGCTACATCGAGAAATAAACGGAAAAGACAATCGATTTTAAACAGATCCGTTACATCGGGGAGATAAACTGAAAAGACAATCGATTTTAAAGATCCGCTACATCGTGAGATAAACGGAAAAGACAATCGATTTTAAATGATCAAGCTACATCGGGAAATAAACTGAAAAGACAATCGATTTTAAGCGGATCCGAGCTACATCGAGAGATAAACGGAAAGACAATCGATTTTAAACAGATCAAGCTACATCGGAAATAAACTGGAAAGACAATCGATTTTAAACAGATCCAAGCTTCATCGAAATAAACGGAAAAGACAATGATTTTAAACGGATCCGCTACATCGTGGAAATAAACTGAAAAGACAATCGATTTTAAACAGATCCGAGCTACATCGAGAAATAAACTGAAAAGACAATCGATTTTAAACAGATCGAAGCTACATCGAGAAATAAACGGAAAAGACAATCGATTTTAAGATGAGCTACATCAGAGGAATAAACTGGTAGGTACCAAGTATGTTGGATTTTGACCACAAGGTAAGATATTGACTGCAACAAGACCTCGGGAAATGCAAATGAGGATAAAACACTCTTGCTATGCATGATATGTGAATTTTCTGATGCATGATATATGAATGATATATGCATGTAGTATGTAATGCAGACGTTTATGACAACGGAGATTGGCTCTTTTATGGAGGTAAGATGGGAACTCTGATTCCTCAATACGGAGAACACTGCCAACTCTGCTTGGAGAGAAAATGTCTTGAGAAACACACACTTGTGAATTGCATTGAAATGATGATCCTTGAAGGGAGGACTGCAACGCTGCTTAAGGATTGCCCCAGATTAGCTGATTGTTGAGGATAAACCAATCATGGCTTCAACTCTTGAAATGACTGAGGGGAAAGGAGTGCCCCGGTATAAGCTTTGAAAAAGATCCTCTGATTAAAATAATTCTGATAGTGACTTGCACTGAGCAACAAATCTTGAATTGATTCACAACAGGATCCGAAAAATACTTGCTCCCGATTAGGATCACTGACCAAGTTTCCTAACAGTTTGGACTTCCTTGATGAGGAAAACTTGTTTGCAAGCAAAAATTGTTTATTCAAACATGGTAAATTTAATGCAAAGTTCATGCACAGTTTTGAAATAAAAATCATTTTTTTGAAATGATGTAATTGCTGTATAGAAAATGGATCACTGGTTAAAACACAGCGGTTTAAAAATTTAAAAGTGAGAGAGAAAACAACAGTATGGATATACCAATACAATTGATTTGCAAAAGACCTTAGGAGTCATATTACGCAACCTTGTTGTAGTATGCTTTCAAAAGAAACCTGGCTTCAATTAGGTCTTTTGAGGGTTGTAACGTGGTCTGGTTCACGGTTTAAGAAATAAAGGATAAAGGCTCAAAATTTATTTGTACCCAACCCAATCTTCGTGATGTTCTTCAGCCCTACGCTCAGTTAAATTAGATTGTGCATTCATGTTCCAATAGATTTTGGACCGTACAGTAATAGGAATGATGGCTCAGAGGTTGACAGATTCTTGAAATAGCAGTCACTTCTTTTTGTAACATTTGTTGTTCGAGGACTTTGGTCAACTCTTTTTTTTGAATTTCGTCATCCCTAACTTTTTCCTGAACCGTTCCGCTTTAGATTACGGTCAGCGGGATGCCCTAAATTTTTTATATATATTTTTGGAAAGACAGTGACTGCTTGACTTTTATGATTACAGAGAACCATCATCATCACTTTTACTTGGATGACATCTTCGACGCTTCTTTGATGTGCGAAGGAAACTTGTAGGTGCAACCTTTATTGAAAGGTGTCTTGAATAAATGCACAACTGAATTAAACTGAGAATTACCTTGCCCCAGGTTAAAAATGCGGGTTTTTCGTATAGAAAGAAACTCCAACTTCTAGGCTCGAAGGTTGACAAGGGATTAACTTCCTTATTTCTCCAGTGTTTGGGAATTGAAACAATGCCTGTATATCATCAGCAAAGTTTTATTCGAAAGCATACCAACAACAATTATGGGTATCTCGTTTTTATCATCCTCCCTCCAATCTTTGCAAAAACAAGAGTTCGGTAAAGAAATTTAACAGGGAAACTATATATTTGAAAAGAAAGTAGCAAACAAAAATTATTTGAATCAAAAGAGTGCAATGCTCATTTCATTAAAATTAACTTGAAATTACAAACAAGATTTGAAAGCAATAATTTAACATAAACTAGGGAAAATGCAAACGAGAAGAAACATGGCCTAGTGACTAATCGCCATAAAGGATGAGTGTCTGTCTGAAACACTGGCTTTAGGAGGTGACTTGAGATACTCTAACCCGTCTTCAGCCACTTTTTCCTGGCAACGGATTGTTGATAACATTTGGCGAAGGATCTCCGAAATTTATCTCCTTGCTTCTGACTAGCTCTTGAACCCTAGCCTTCAGTGGGTAACAACGTTCCAAATCGTGACCAGCAGCTTCCTGGTGGAACTCACAATGAAGATCAGACCTGAATCCGGATGGAAGAGGATTTGGAGGAGTTAGAGGCCTAGTTGTGATTAAACCTAGTTCAACCAAGTGAGGATACAATGCGGTGTAAGTCATTGGGATAGGTCAAACCGATTCCTATTCCTTGCATTATTGTTCGATTTTGTCCGCCACTTGGCGTTGAGGAATCAATTTGTTGAGCCTTGATTGCAGGAGTGATGGCATCTACTTGCGGTTGGTCATAGTATTGAGGCTCACGACGAGGTCTTCTCCTTTCAATCGAGACAACATTAGTTTCACCATCTTTCTTCTTATGGAAGTTTCCAAAGATTTCTTGGCACCACTAGAGGATTCACCAAAGAATGACACTTTTCCTCTCTTGATTCCCTCTTCTAGCCTTTGGCCAATAGTCACCAAGTCGTGAGCGGAGGACACACTACCAATCATTTTCTCCCAATAGAAAGGGACAAGGTATCCATAAACAAACCAGTGAGCTCCTTCTCAGATAAAGGTGGTTCAACTTGTGAGGCCAACTCTCTCCACCGTTGAGCGTATTCCTTAAAAGATTCCTTATCACTCTGAGACATATTTTGCAATTGACGGCGATCAGGAGCCATGTCAAGATTGTAGTGGTATTGTTTCATGAAAGCATTAATAAGATCCTGGAAGCATTGAATATGGTCTTTCTCAAGTCCCATATACCATTTCAAAGAAGCTCCACTCAGGCTGTCTTGAAAACAATGGATAAGAAGCTTGTCATTCCTCGTATAAGCAGACATTTTCCTGAAGTACATCAGCAAATGACTTTTTGGACAAGTGTGCCCCTTGTATTTCTCGAAATCAGGAGTTTTGAACTTATGAGGCATAACCAGATCAGAAACCAAACACATGTTCTCTACAGCAATACCAAAGACATCGTTGCCTTCCATAGCTCTCATCCTTCTTTCTAGAGTCTGATATTGCTCGCGGACTTCTTCAAGTTCATCAAAATCTTCTTGACTCACACTTCGGGGAGCGTCACTACGGTAATCAAAGAGAGGGTTCTCATAAGCAACTTGTGCAGTAGGTTGATGCACAAAGGGTCGATGAGGAGCAGTATGCATGATAGGTTGAGGCTCAGTGAAAACTGGAGCCTGGAAAACTGGTCGGGAAGACTCGCCAATCATTGGAGTAGTTGCAGTAGGTGGAACGTAATTCCGAGGTAACCCAAATTCTGGCCAAGTAGTAACTGGCATCTGAGAAGACTGAGGATCAACAACAGCAGCTGAGACTTCAGAAATTACAGTCCTTTGAGGTTGTTCACCTCTGGCGATCAGAACTTGCATCATTTCAGTAAGTTTAGTCATGCCTGACTTCAACTCACCGATTTCCATTTGGACTTCTGCATTGTGTTGTTCTTGGTATTCCATTCTTCTCTTGACGTTGGCTCTAGTTCCGTGCTTGTGCAGAGGAATCAGATTGACGGCAGACAATCAACTGAAGATGGAGACAAAAGAAATGAGTTCTTTTGACAACTTGAATGTATGCATGAAAAATGCAGATGGATGAAATGAAATGTAATGTTATTAATGCAAAAGATGTGATGAAATGCAATGTCACATACGTAAATGGTAATGCAACATAATGATAGTAACAGGTTCACAGAAATGTAAAACAGGGATGATACAGGTAAACAAAACAACTTATTTATGTGGGCTCCTATGATAGGATGGCTCTAAGCTTTCTACCCAAATTCCCCACAGGAAGGTTCTAAGGTTTTCTGCTAAGTGTTTCTCGGAGTCTCAGATCCCCTTTTAACAAACACTATCATCGCGCGAGAGGCCTACGTGGTAATAGTATTTGGAAAAGTATACCCCAAGAAACGACTCTTAACGGGATGCTCGAAATCCAAAATTTGAGTGTTTGGTCTCGGTTAGGACAACATGAACAAACTTAGAGTTATAGGTCATTTGTCCAAAGATTGATGTCCTGCGCTATCGCGGGCCAACAACCTCCTTAAAACAACCAACTCTAAGCCGGAGTCTTCGCTTCGGGCCAACAAGACAATGGAGTCAGGTGGACCTAGGCTACGCAACCCCTCTATTCCTAAAAAGGTGACCTAGAAGCCTGGGTAGTGGGCTTATCTATGTATCAATAATCCCATCAAGGATTCCCACACACAATGGATATATAAACAAGATAATAAATGAAGCATAGAAAAATAAATAACTGAAACATAAAATAAAGGTACAAAGAATAAAGTAAAATAAAACGATAAACACACAACCACACAATGAACTAAACTAGGGTTAACTCGCTTGAGAAAACATCCCCAGTGAAGTCGCCAACTGAAGCAACTCGTTTTTTTTTTAAAATCATTTAAAATGAATTTTCCAAAATACAGTGAAATCGCCACCTAATTTTATTTGTTCTAAAAGAAGAACGGGAAAATATAGATAAAACCCACGAAAAAAATGGATAAGACGGTCCACAAAATTAAGAGATATAGGTTCGGGAGTTGGTTATGCAAGGGGAAGGTATTAGCACCCCTTACATCCATCGTACTCGATGGTACCCATTTAGTTCAAAGTGTGTTTGTGTGTTAGTGTGAAAATTTTACTATCTTCTAAGTTTGAAATGAGAAAGAAAGGGATAAGAAATGTTTTTATTATTTTGAGTTTGACACGGTTTCAGAACCGTGTGCCTACGTATTCCCTCGTACAATGGGAAAGTCAAAACTCCGTAGTTCCTCTAGAAAATGTTTGTTTGTTGATTGATTTTAAATGAAAAGACAAGTCGTCATTTTTAAAGGAGAAGACTCGTCTAACGTCCACAAGGTGTGATAAAGAATAAAGGACTACGCACCGAAATGAGGGAGGGTTTGAGAACACCTCTAGTACTCAAGTGGAGAAGTCGAAAACCTTGGGAATAGAGGAAAGAACATCTCAATTATAAATGAATCATGTCTAATCTTGAAAAGGGTTTAAAGGTAAATGGTGCTTGGAGCGCACAAAAGAAGTTTGAGTGAGTTGGAATTGATTTTAAATTGTGGATGACAAGTACCAAAACGTTGGGATATCCTCTAACGATTCAATACTCGAGATTGGTGATTGAGGTCAACCGATCATCTCTCATCCAAAATCTTTATTATGAAAAGAGCGAGGTGAAACAAAGTTCACTTTTTATTAAGTGTTATGGAATAAAGTATTTAAGTCATTGGGTTACCCTCTAATGGCCCAAATACTTTACATTTTAATTAAATTGTCGGGATATCCTCTAACGATTTAATTAAATACCATAGCTCTATGTTTTTTGTTTTAGAACATGGATTTGAAGTTTCTCAATTTATTGGGTTATCCTCTAATCAATTAGAAACTTCGATTTGTTTTAATCGTTGGGCTAACCTCTAACCATTAAAACAAATCTTATCCAAGTGTTCTTTTTTTGTAGAAAAATTGATTTTTGAAAATAACTCGACGTTGGATCGAGTTTTTATTGAAAGTGTTTTAAATGCTTGGTGAATGGAGAAAGAATCAAGATCGAGATAATTGTAAATAACAAATAAAAATCGACAAAGCCCATACAAGGTGGCCAACCTAAGTATAAAATAATTAAATTACATGTGTACTAGCAAAGTGGGCTAGTCTACTATAACGACTAATTGGAACAATTAATCGAAATAGGCTCACTGTAAGAAGGCCCAGGATCAAGCGTACATGTGTGCATGTGTGGTCATCGCGACGCTTCGAAGCTTTGTCGACTTACGGGTTAAAAATGATTTACAATTATTAGTTTAAAAAAGATTTTTTGGTTTTGTGTAAGTGACAGTTAAATTAAATTAAATAAATGTGCACTAGATAATTATTACAATATTGTTTTTTGGGAGAGGGATACATGAATTATAAATGGGGATTAAACGGTAAAAAATAGAAAGAGGTAAAATTATTTACAATGCGACAAGGGGATTGGGATACATTATTCAAATGGGGATAAATTAAAATTAGAAGGAAAATGGTAAATTGATAAAAACATACAGATAGAAACTAAATGCGATAAAACTTAAATATTAATTAATTAATGTATTTGATTAGATCAGTTAACTTTAGAATAAATTTATGAAATTAAATCTAAGACATGCAACTACTATGTTACAGCATAATTCGAATTTAATTACAAATGAATATGTAAAGTATAATAATAATAATAATATGTATATGGTATCTATTTACGGTACTAAATATAAGAAATAAGAATAATGTGTATAATTATATTTACAGTATAAAAAATAAATATTAAATATTTGTATGTTCATTACTAAATAGTAAATAGTAACATAAATATAAATAAACAGCATATATAAAAAAATGTATATAGATGCAACAGTATAAAATGTATGCTTGGATTATTCTTGAATGCTTGGAATGATCTTCGGATATCTCTTCGCAAGTAACAAATACATTAGTAGCATAGTGGTATAAAAGAAATAAAATTGCGATAAATTAGAATATGCGTTAGTAACAAAGAAATAAAGTAAAAAATGTAACTAACATGAACTATGTGTACGGATAAGCAACGGATCGTAATTGACACCAAAGAAGTAACGAACAAGTTATTATTTACAAGGTATAAGATCGGAATGAAACTTGGGTGAATTATGCACATGAACAAATGTGTATTTACATGTAAGAAACAAGAAAATAAGTTAGTATTTAATGTTCATGTTAAAATTCAGCACTATATACATTTTGTTAAACACATTTAAACTCAAGTATACACGACGGTAAACATGCTTTTCCGATCATAGAGAAAACAAGGATCAAAAATTCAAATTGAAACATGAAAACTCGAATTCAAAGCAAACTCTATGCTCTTAAACATGATTCCGGGCAGCAACTATGCTATCTCAAAAAACACTCTAAATATCGATCAAAAACCACATGAATTCAAAGGCAACTTGCATTATCAAACACTTACCAACCCGGGCAGCCGCTACACAAACTTAATGATACTTAAAAAAGAATTCGATTTAATCATATTCAACATCAAACACAAACAAACAATATTATGATTCTCAATTCACAAATCAATAACTCGACTTTTACACAATCCAAGCTCAAGATAAGAATAATAGAATTCACAATAAGCTCTAAACCTTTAAAACCAAATTCGGGCAGCATTGACATTATACAAAGAGGTACTTGAAAAATTGTCGCATGAACAAGCAAGCTTGATACCGATGCCAAAGAAAAGTATCATCAAGATCAAACAACCAATTGGCATGAATTAAAACAACTTAGAACATCAACTTACCACTCCCGGGCAGCAACTTACTATGTCAGAAAAGCTCAAATAAAACGAACCGAAATTGTGCTAAACTTACCCAAACATGCTAGTAAACTTACATAAGCATCGCACACAAATTGAATCGGAGTTTTCAACATAATATTTCATACAAGGTCAAATAGGTAAAATGATTATTGATTCCCAAACCATGTTCATGAAAACAGAATTCAGACCAAAACAAAAATTAGCACACACATGGTATTACGAGCAAAAGTCCTCACAACTTATCTTTTAAGAAACTTACAAACTTAACACAAACATACGTATAATATCGACAAAAATTTCATCACGATTCTACTATTAACTTGATAATTTCAATATGCACAAAGTGGTACCGATTAGAAATGCTTATCATTCACGTTCATAACACACAATCTAACGAAATTCAAAATGATTCATCACGAATGGAACATACCCCCTTTTTACGAAAACAGTACGATGTAGATACTCAAAACAACATGGTTAACATAGCAATGTGGATTTAATCGGAACCAAAACAACATTCACACGACAATACTTCTAATTCGACAAAAAGTTTTCAGCATAATAATTTAAATCAAACTGTCAAACCATACAATTTCTACTTCAAACAAATCAAATTCAACATGTTAACAACCCTTCGACATAGATCTTCATAGCAATCACAGAATATGAAACAGGGATTCGAAACAGGATGGCACCTTACCGAATAGTCGCCGAGATTGTTGAATGGAGCAGCATCGGTGTCGAACGGTGGCTGGTATTTGATGTCTGACAGTAGTGTTGGACAGAGATAAGAGAGTGAGGGTGACGATGAGCTTGAGGTTGTCGGAACAGAGGATGTCGGAAACGGATGGAGCGGCTGGGAGTATAACGATGATGAGAAGGTTGAAGAGGGTCGAAATCGCGGTGACCGTTTGGAGATGGAGGAGGTTTGGCTCAGCGAGAGAGAGATATCGAGGGGGGTATGCGAGACAGTGATGTTGAAGGGGGTTTCGCTGTGAACGGAAGGGAACAGTGGAGGATGTGAGATTGAAGGTGGGTTTGCTGAGGAGAGCGGCGGCAGGGAGTGAAGGAGGAGGAAATGGCGGAAGGTTGAAGGGACTGTGGAGGCGAAGAGAGATGGAGAACAAGGGTGTTTGGATAGTTGGAACAGCGATTGAAGGAGAGAAAACAGGGGCGAAGGTGGGTTACGGCAGGGAGGTGGCAACGGTGAAGGAGTTGAAATGGATGTATGGAGCTGGCAGTGAGGGTTTGAAGGTGTCGAAAAGGTGAGGAAAGGGTCACGGTGTGGGTTTGTTACAGGGTGGAAGATGGTAACAGGGGAAAGAAGGTTGATGTTACGATGGGGAGTTAGAAGAGAAAGGTGATTTTTTTTTATAAAATCTATTTTTATTTTCCGCCTCAGCCGTTTTTACGTTTTTTTCAAATCGGCCTCCCTTGTCTCAATCATAACATACATATATATACCACAAGATTAGGTTTAGATGAATTTTAAAAATGCCAAAATTGCCCTCATAATTAAATGGGCCACAAAATTGGATTGGGTAAAAAATGACAAGCCCAAAAGTATTTTGTTTTGATTTTTTTTGAGATAAAAATTTACACTTAAAATTGTTAAAATGATAAAAGTTCGGACAATAAATTATCCGAAAAATAATAACTGAGTACATTAAAATAAATTACGGGTCTTATAAATTAAAGAAAAATTATTGAGATGGTTAAAATCGAAATAAAATGATAATAAAGAATACCCGATTTTAAAATACTTACAGTTAAAAACGAGTCTTCAAACTGTATCGAAAAATTGCGGAGAGCACATTTTTATGATCTACGCGACACGTAGATTCATAAAGCAGTGAGTAAAAAATGAAAACTTGAAATATTTTCTCCGCTAATTTTCGCACAGTATCGAATTGCTTTTAACAGTTTGTTTATAAAATTGAAATATCGATATCATCGACATATAAATAAATTAAAATAATGCAATAAACAAAGAGAGGTAAAATAAATGAACTAAAATAATGTATTTTACAACTAAAACGATGCAAACATCGCTTTAAACTAACTTTTGGTCAATTTAAATACAACGAAATGATGCAAATGCAATGTGTGAATGACTGTTTTTTTTTAATTTTAAATATAATGCAAGTAGAAAAATAGCAGGGTAAAATTTGGGGTGCAACAAGTATCCCCCATTATTTTACTGACCGACTTATTGTTAAATTGAATCCAAAGATCTTAAGAAGGCGTACAAACTCACCAAGCACATGATGATTTCACTGGTCATCTCCATTATTTAGACCTTCTATGGAGGTTGTATTATGTTGGAAGTTATTAGAGATAAATAGGAGGTTGTATTATGTTGGAAGTTATTAGAGATAAATACAGAATCAACAAATTCTGTGTTATACAGTTCAACATAATATTTATTGTAAATAATAATTAGTAATTAGCTATTAGTAATTAGTTGTCTTCTACCATATTTAGAATTAGCATTTAAAGGAGAATTATTGTTCGATTCTCGTGCCGATTTAGGATTATTGATCTGTCCCTTGTGTACTATAAATACCTTTCATGTATTACTTACTGATATATCAAAGAAATACAGATTATTTGTTTCTTTATGGTATCAGTTGCTGGAAGAATTCCTTAGGTTTTTTGCTTCCGTTTTTTTTCTTCCATCCCACATAATGTCTGATCACTCGTCTGACACCGAGTCCCAAAGATTCGCCCAAACATTCTTCACTTAAACCGAAATACCTCAACTGTCAGACATACCATGAAAACCACCCTGCTCGATCACAACAATTCGATTGAACGGTCCTAATTATTTTCGGTGGTCACATCGTCCGCTTGTATCTCGTGGAAGAGGAAAAATTGGCTACATCATCGAGACAAGAAACAACTGCATAAGGAAGGTGCGACTATGATAGTTGGGATGCTTGAAAATTCCATGGTCATGACATGGTTAGTCAATTCCATGATCAAGAGATAGGTGCAAACTATCTTTGTTATGCTATCGAAAAGATCTTTGGGAAAGTGTCTCGGATGTATTCGATTTGGACAACCAATCCCAAATTTATGAATTAACTCTCCACTTGGAGAAATTCGTCAGGAAGATTCCCAAATACTTCAATTGTCTCAAGCGATTTGGCAAGATCCGGATCTGCTCAATGTATATGAGTGGAAGTCACCCGAGGACCGCAAGCACTACAAGAAGATGGTGGATGTTCACGAGTCTTCAAGTTTCTTGCGGTCTAAATATTGAGTTTGATGAGGTTCGTGGCCAAATTCTTGGCAGGAATCCTATCCCTCCAATTGGTGAAGTATTTGAAGTGCGTCAAGAGAGTCGCAAGGTGTGATGCTTGGAAAAAGGCCGCATTGTCCCTCCACCAACAAGGATCCGCATTGGCTGTTCCTCAAGTCAATCGCAAACCTTTCCCTAATCCACGAGGTGGTGACAGGAACCATTTAGTTTGCGACTACTGTGGTCAAAGTCGTCACACTCGACAAAACTGTTTCAAACTACATGGTAGGCCAAATAATAGAAAGGCTGGAAGGTTTGGTGACCGCCCTACGTCGTCTACAACCAATGAGGCTGATTCGTCTCCATTTACTAAGGAGCAAATGGATCACCTTTTTAAACTTCTAAAGTTCAACTCATCACCTAATGTTCCTGTTGGAACTGTGGCACAAACAGGTAAGAATTCTTGGGCATTATCTGTCCAAAACCACTCCAACCCTTGGATAATAGATTCAGGGGCATCTGAACATATGACCAATTGCTCTCATTTATTCAGTTCCTATTTCCCTTGTTCCGGGTCTGAAAAAGTAAGGATTGCTGATGGTAGTTATTCTAGTATTGCAGGCAAAGGCAGCATAAAAATTTCTGAACAAATTACTTTGCAATCTGTTTTACACGTTCCTAAATTTGCTTGCAATCTTCTATCTGTTCATAAATGGTCTAAGGACACTAATTGTTCTATCATTTTTCGTTCTTCCACTTGTGTTTTTCAGGACCAGAACTCGGGGAAGATGATTGGAATTGCTAGAGAGATGAATGGATTGTACTACTTTGATGAAACTCCTCTTGGAAAATGCAATGGTTTTTGGTTTAAACAGTGCAAGTTTACCTCCCGTTTCAGATCAAGTTATGTTATGGCATAAAAGATTAGGCCATCCTAGTTTCCCTTATCTTAAGTATTTATTTCCAAAATTTGCCAAAGAAATAAATTCCTCACAATTTCATTGTGAAGCTTGTCACTTAGCTAAAGATCATCGTGTGTCTTTTACTTCAAAAGTTTATTCTGCTTCGCAACCTTTTTATTTAATCCATAGTGATGTTTGGGGTCCTTCAAAAATTAAAACTATGTGAAGCAACTCGATTTTCAGAAAAAATCATTTAAAATATGAATTTTCAAAACAATGAAATCGCCACCTAATTTTATTTGTTCTAAAAAGAACAGGGAAATATAGATAAAACCCACAAAAATCGGATAAGGCGGTCTACAAGACCGAAAAGGATGGATTCGGGAGTCGGTTACGCAAGAGGAAGGTATTAGCACCTCTTACGTCCATCGTACTCGATGGGACCCATTTAGTTCGAAATGTGTTTGTGTGTGTATAACCGCTAATTTCTAAGTTATGAATAAATAAAAAGAAAATGGATTTGTTTGTTATTATTTTGAGTTTGACACGGTTTCGAAACCGCGTGCCTACGTATTCCCTCGTGCAATGGGAAAGTCAAAACTCCGTAGTTCTTGTTGAAGATGTCTTGGATTGTTTGTATTGATTTTAATTGAAAATGTTTTTGATGACCGCATATGAGCGGAAAAGGAATTTGAATGGGTTGAATTGATTTTAATTGTAGATGACAAGTACCAAAACGTCGGGATATCCTCTAACGATTCGATACTCGGGATTGGTGATTGAGGTCAACCGATCTTCTCATCCAAAATCTTTATTATGAAAGGAGTGAGGTGAAACAAAGTTCACTTTTATTATGTATGGAATAAAGTATTCGAGTCATTGGGTTACCCTCTAATGGCCCAAATATTTTACATTTTAATTAAATCGTCAGCTAACCTCTAACAATTTAATTAAATACCATATCACTAGGTTTTTGTTTTGTAGAAAAATTGATTTTTGAAAACAAATTCAATTAATTAATTTAATTTGAAAGTGTTTTAAATGTTCAAGTGTATGGAATAAAGTATTCGAGTCATCGGGTTTCCTCTAATGGCCCAAATATTTTACATTTTTAATTAAATCGTTGCGAACCTCTAACAATTTAATTAAGTACCATAACACTATTTTGAAAATTGCGGCGTTGGACGAGAGAAATATTTTCGGGTTATGGTTAACCAAGTATAAGGACTTGATTAGTCATGAGACCTGCATGGTGATTGGTATATGGACCAATTATTTTTCGTTATGATTAATCAAGGCAACGAGGGCCTAATTAACCTGAGGATGGCCATGCCCATCCCCAACCATGAGACCCTTAGAGAATTTGGTGTGGTAACCAAAAATAAGAGAGCGGAGGCGTTGTTGATTTTATATTAATTTGAGAGTGAGTGTACGATCGTGAAATAAATGCAGGCGGATAATGTAATAGCGGATAATAAAAGAAAATAAATTAACACGCAATACAAATCGGAATTTAAATAATTATTAGTATAGATATTCTTTTACTTGATGAAAAATCAATTAACAATTTAATTGGTAATTCAACAAATAAAAAACTACCATATGCCAAAATATTATTTAATACATCATTGTATAATAATAAAAACTTGCATAATATAAATTTTAAAGAGAAAAGTTGAGAAATGGGCCTGATTGAGCTTTAACGGAGGGTGTAGATAGCAATCGAGCCCAAGCCCAAAAATGTCTGGATCTTGTGGGATGCTCCATGAATGCAGTGTGGTCCACCATTCGATCGCGGATCCGGACCTCATCGATCCGATGGTTTGATGCGAGAGGGTGCGTAATATATACCATGGACATGCCTACACCGATTCGAAATAAGATTAAACAGTGGTGACAAGTGTCACCACCTAAACCAACCCACATGGCCAAACATTCTAGTATCATCCTAATACTCATTTTATATAAATTATGTAAAACAAAATAAAATTAATTCTGATTAAATAAATAGTAATACTAGTAAAATAAAATAAAAAAAAAGGAAAGAAATTAGTTTATTGTTGTTATATTATTATATATATTATGTCGTTAAACTAATACTAAACTAAATTAACTTTGTTGTTAATCTGAAAATTTTACCATAAGTAAAAAGAATAAACAACCTAATCCTAATATTAATTGAATCCTAATACTTAAATAATAAAAAACAAGAATCAATTTTTATAAAATCAAAAAAAAATCTGATCCTAAGTAGATACCTAATACTATCCTAATCTTATTTTACAAAGTAAACAAAAAAAAAAGTTTCAGAAGTCTCCTACCCTCACAAACCTTCACGATCTGTTCATCTCCCCAAACTCTCTCTCTCTCACGATTATATGCGAACTCCCAGCGCCGCCGCTCAAACCTCACGATCGCTCATCGCTCTTGTCCGATCTCACTGCCGCTCTCTCGCGATTTTTCATCGCCGTTGCTGTTTCACTCTTCGAACTCGCCGCGATCTCTCTCTCAAAACTCGTCGCGATCTCTCTCTCAAAACTCGTCGCGATTGTTCATCTCTTTTTCTTTCGATCTTACTATTGCTCTGTTATACTGACTTAAGAAGATATTTATTTGATGATTACAGGTTGTGGGCATTGAAAGAGGGAAACGGAACCCTAAATCCTAATCTGGCGAAATCGATGGTGCTCTGATGGAAAATACACGATGAAAACGTGACAAAGCGAAAAGGAAAAGAGCCATGGTGGTGATTCAGAGATCGGGACGACGGTGGATGGCGGCCGGTGGCCGCAACCCCGGTGAGATCTCTCTTTTTTACCTTGTGTTCTGCTTCTTCCTCGTTTTCGCCTTCTGAAGGATTCTCTTTTTCGGAAAATGATGATGGGTCTGTAGATAGGTATTGTTCTGTGTTTGGTTTTGATGAATGTGTTCTGGGTTTTTGGCTGATGGTGTTTAGTATGCGGCTAGGGTTTCTTGTCTGTGGAATTTCGGCTAGGGTTTTGTGAACAGTTGTCTCTCCCTTTGTTATAAACTTAATGTTTTTTATACTGTCAGTTGCTTAGGGTTTTGTTATTCTGATCCTTTGAAAAACAAGGCTTTCTTTGCTTGATGGGCTTGCATCCTTTTTGTTGTTGGGCTGATGATTCTGATCATTTTTGGCTGTTTGATCCTGTACTTTCTGATATGTTGGCTGCTGGTGTATTGTTTATGGTAAAATTTGCCTTAAAAAGTGTCTACCCTTGCTGCCCTGTGTAAAGCTACAGCACTGTCATGCCAAAACTGTTTTTCAAAACTGCTTTTCCTCATCTTCTTTCCACACCTCCTACTGTGAACCAAGGGTTAACACTCTTGTGGATTTGTAGTAGTGAGTTTTATGGCCGATGATTTGTTATGAGGCCTCGGTTATGATCGAAACCCCTTGCGACCTGATTCCGAGAAAAGATCCTAATGATGACTTGAAATTATGTAAGGCTGCCTTGTGTTATTATTGCTGCCCGTTTATTTGCTAACTGTTTTCTTATTGTTTCATGGACGTGAGCACCTCTACGAGCTCGGAAAAACAATGAAGGATAACTTGGAGTAATGGAACGCTCGAGCACGAAGTCAAGAACACGTTCATGAAGACATTGGCAGCTTGAAATTCAAAGGGTGTAGAACACATTAGTATTCAATAGGAATTTGTAACTTTTATTCAAGATTTGATAAGTTGTAAATACATGTATACTGTTCTTGTATCCTTGTAAAACCTTAGAGTAATTCAAAGCTCTTGAAATTTTATGAACACAAGATTTGGTAATTATGTATCAACATGAGTTTTAGTTTTAGATCTTCAAATAATACCAATGCGATTTCCATCGTTGTAGCAATTTGTGTATGAAAGTTGGAAATTGTGATGAACCAAACATTCCAAAATTTGTCATGAACCCAAAATTAAATTGGTTAAAACAAACTATCTTGAAATATTGATTAACAAATATATCCAATTCTACTTCAATCTATAATCCCAACTGCAGCCTCGAATCAAACGAGTGATAACATGGTCGTTGCATTTTTAGAACTTGAGAAAAATTGTCATGTATGATCTTGATTCATGTTCTAAAAAAAATGAATGAGGTCTTAAGAGAACTATGAATGGGACATGAATATGTATTCAATTTTCTAAATCCTCCTTCGAACTCAATAATACACATTATAAAAGCTTTGAACTTGTGATCAAAAAACTCGAAATCCAAGTTATCTTGTAATTAAATTAATCCCATTTGAATTTCCCGGCCACAAAGTTTCCATTCTTATCCATTCTCGTAGCAATTCGGAGCCTTTTGCTTCTTGAGACAAGAATTGAAACTCTACGTTTCAAAATGAAATTCTTGATCAAAAAAAACCTCAGTCAACTTGTCGCTGTCATGATTCTTTTAAGAATGGAGCAATAGATTCCACTTGAAATTAATGGAATTACCACTGCGTGTTTCCAAATCGAACCATTCAGTAGTGGAGTAAAATTCGGAACCAAACGAATTCCAAAAGGAAACTTCTAGTCTTTTCATAGAATGCCCTGAATCTTGTGAGCGATGAACGTGACAAGAAAAGGTCTCAACATGCGGCAGTTTGGGCATCCTTAAATCTTGCAAACAGACCCTCTGGACGAATATTTTCACATACATCAACTATCGCCAAGAACGAATGTAGTTGACGAGCAAACCAAATGCACTAGAACTTGTATTGTGGATCAATAAACGGATAAATCAATATCCACCCTTTTACAACTTGAACAATGAACTCGAAACAACAGCAAAACCCGAACTCGTGATGAATTGATCCCCTGAATCGGGAGGTAATGACATTCAAAAATAACCAGACCTCCGTGGCTCCATCAAGAACAGACCATTCAATCCAACAATCGAACACCAAGCCCCGAAAATCCATAGATACGAACGGGTAAGATTTAACATTAAACCTTATCATTTTCAAATATCCTCAAATTGGTCGAAAACACCACGCCTTTTCGCTCAACAGAAATCTTTGGGAATCAACTCCAACCGTAACTACGTAACCTGATATGAATGCATGTGAGTGTCATGATAAATGCAAAGCCTAAACCGATAAGATCGATATAGAGGGCAAATTTTGGGTGCAATAGTCTATTTAATCGCCTTAAACCGAAAGTGAAATTGGCGCTAGCCTTTTGAACTTTCAAGGTAGAAGAAGATTAAATATCAAGAACCCAAAATTTGCGTCCAAGAACAAGTATAAATGTTTATGTTTTTTCGGATTTTCAATTTTTTTGATAATTTTATTTTTCTATTTTTTGTTGTGATTTTTTTTGAACAAAGGGACATCGAGAAACGAATGCGCTTGAATAAGCGACTTCGCAGACTAGAAATGAAAACTGATAGATCTTTGAAATGAGCATACTTCAATAAGTTGCTTCGCAGATCAAAATGAAACCAATCAGACCTTTGGAACGAGCATACTTCAATAAGTTGCTTCGCAGATCAGAAAGGTAGGAACTCATAGATCTTTGGAACGCGCATACTTCAATAAGTTGCATCGCAGATCAAAAATGAGAACAGGGATATCTTTGGAACGCGCATACTTCAATAAGTTGCATCGCAGATCAAAAACAAAACCAATCAGACCTTTGGAACGAGCATACTTCAATAAGTTGCTTCGCAGATCAGAAAGGAAACCAGACAGACCTTTGGAACGAGCATACTTCAATAAGTTGCTTCGCAGATCAGAAAGGTAAGAACTCATAGATCTTTGAACGCATACTTCAATAAGTTGCATCGCAGATCAAAATGAGAACAGGAGATCTTTGGAACGCGCATACTTCAATAAGTTGCATCGCAGATCAAAAACAAAACCAATCGACCTTTGAACGAGCATACTTCAATAAGTTGCTTCGCAGATCAGAAAGGAAACCAGACAGACCTTTGGAACGAGCATACTTCAATAAGTTGCTTCGCAGATCAGAAAGGTAAGAACTCATAGATCTTTGGAACGCGCATACTTCAATAAGTTGCTTCGCAGATCAAAAATGAGAACGGACGGGAGTATATGTCAGGTAAAGATATTAGACACATAAGGGAGCATATGTCAGGTAAGGATATTAGACATACACTGGAAAGAGACCGACCGAAGACGACTCTAACAAAGGTTTCGAAAATATACATGCCCGGTAAGGATATTGGACACATAAAGATCGAATATACATGTTCGGTAAGGATATTGAACACATATAGGGAGCATATGTCAGGTAAGGATATTAGACATACACTGGAAAGAGACCGACCGAAGACGACTCTAACAAAGGTTTCGAAAGTATACATGCCCGGTAAGGATATTGGACATATAAAGATCGAAAATGCATATTAGACATACGCAAGAATGAGACCGACTGAAGCAGACTCACTGGGGAGAAGATATATGGAATGGTAAAATCTTCGATCGAAGACGAATTTACGGGGAAAAAGGCCAAACAAAAGGGACTCTAGCAAGGATTGCCAAACTATGTTGGACTTTAAAAGGTTGCAAATGTGCAAGGAACTACAATATCCCACAGACCAAAGGCGGGGTGTAATTCTTCAAGAGTGGCAATTATGTGAATTACCACACACCAAGTATGGATACTCAAACAATTGAGAAGCAAGAAAGGTTAGACACCAACTCTTACTCGCACTCTAATAACAGAGGCAAACACGGGTAAGATAACCAAAATAAGAATTTGCAAAAAGTAAGACGCTTTGTAAATGAATTGAATTTGAATGATGTAGGAGACCGACACTGGGTCAAAAATGCAGATAACAACAAGAAGAATTTCTTGAGGGAACTCTGACTGGGAATACCACTTGGGGATTTTTTTATTGATAAACTTCTCTTCGGAGACGCAAAAGGTACTCGAGAAACACATTAATCTGGCTTATGCTTAGATGCATGTTTGAGATTATTATTTTTCAACGTAATGCTCCATATCAATGGAAATGCTACGCATTTTTGAGGATGCTATGTAATGCAATGATGCATGTTTGAGATTATTATTTTTCAACGTAATGCTCCATATCAATGGAAATGCTACGCATTTTTGAGGATGCTATGTAATGCAATGATGCATGTTTTGATGTTTTGTCTAGGAATAAAGGCAATTGTAAGTTGCCGAGGGAACATCAATCCTCCAAGAATTGAATATAATCATCTGGTCTTCGTCAAAGAGATGATAGTCTGGACCTTGACAGGGGGGATTGCAGAATAGAAGTATCAACTTTCAATGATCAACATCAATGGGGAAGTAACTCTTAGAGATTGACATTCATTTGGGATGACGATCATGCTGCGTAGAGTTCCTAACTTCGGTAACTCAGGATTACGAGCTTTTGTATAAGACGGGTCGACAACATCTTCTGGCATAAGTGAGCCTTTGAAAATGATCTTGCGGGCGTAAGCCGCTCTTTGCGATCTTCCGCGACGACGAAAGAGTGATGACATTTGAGGGCATACATATGCCATAGATAACTCTTGTTGGAGAGAAAGAAACCTTGTCAGTTGACCGAAGCCCATGCACATGGTGCCCTTCGCATAATTGAAAATGTAAAACAGGAGACATAACAAATAATTACAGAGATCAACTGTTTAATTGTTAATGTGGTGTACCAAATTCCGAGTAACTTCGAATTATGCCACGCTACCGCACCGATGTTTTATATGCGAATTTTATTAAAAATATCGGACGCTTTTGCAAACAAAACAGCTTAAAAATACATGAAAATAAGACAAAATAAATGATAGAAAACACAATTTGACGAAAGTAATTTTATTGATTGATTAGCCCGTAAATGAGCATTTACATCAAGAAGCAAATCTCGAAAAGAGGCAATTGCTTATACATCAAAGTTAAAAGAAAAGGTGACAATAAAAATCATGGATTTTGTCGAATCTCAATCCGCCATGCTCTTCACAACTTCAACATCCCTTCATATCGAGCCAATGTAAAATGCTCGATTAGACCGACCCTCCATCTCTCGGATTATTAAGTTATTGTAAAAGTGACCCAAACAGTGTCGTGATTGTAGTTGTTCGCCTGAATCCCTAATTTTGCTCGACCGCCTTTCGGTTTTCAATCCACCGATACCTTTTTGCCCAAGCCGCCTTTCGTGTTTTCGACTTGCGGTGTACAATCTTTTATATTTATCCCTAACTTTTGCCCGAACTTGGTTCGTCGGGATGCCTTATTTTGCTTAGGCCACCAACCTAACGGGTCTCTTTTTATGCTAAGTATTTTTGACTACATCTGCATTGATCGGGTGAGGGAAATCTTCTCCATCCATAGTCATGAGCAACATAGCTCCTCCGAGAAAACTTTCTTCACAACATACGGTCCTTCATAATTTGGAGCCCACTTGCCCCGAGGCCGGTACTATTGGGAGGCAAAATTTTTTCAAGACAAGGTCACCACTTTGAAATTCGAGGACACACTTTCTTGTCGAAAGCCCTTTTCATACGCTCGTATAGCCGTCCATGACAAATAGTCACAATCTTTCTCGTCGATGAGATTCAATTGGTCAAGTCTGCTTTGAATCCATTCACTTCATCGAAGTTGCACATCTGTTAAAATCCTTAAGGAAGGGATTTCAACTTCTGTGTAGGACCGCCCATACCGTATACCAAGGAGAAAGGAGTTGCACCTGTTGACGCGGTATTGAAGTGCGATAGCCGCGCAAGGCAAATGGCAACATCTCGTGCCAATCCTTGTAAGTGACAACCATCTTCCAGACAATCTTCTTGATATTTTTGTTTGCCGCCACAAAGACCATTCATTTTGGACGGTATGGAGAAGAGTTATGATGTTTTATCTTGAAATCGTCGCACAATTCTTTTCATCATTTTGTTGTTGAGATTCGAGCCGTTATCGTAATGATCTTCTGGAACCCCATAACGACAAATGATATTATGCTTGATGAAACGTGTGACCACTTGTCTAGTGACACGAGCATAAGATGCCTCGACCCATTTGGTAAAGTAGTCAATGGCAACAAGGATGAATCGATGTCCATTCAAGCGGGGCTTAATTTCTCCAATCATATCAATGCCCCACATTGCGAAAGGCCATGGAGAAGTCAAAATATTCAATGAAGAAGGCGCACATGCATCTTATCGTAGACTTGACATTTGTAGCATGTTTTGGCATGGTTGTAGGGCCATTCTCCATGGTGGACCAATAATAGCTCGCTTCTCAAGATCTTCTTGGCCATGGTGTGTCCACTAGAATGCGTCCCAAGGAACCTTCATGAATTTCTTCTATAATCTTATTTGCTTCTGTCATCCACGCATCCGAGCAAAACAGAGTCATAGTTCCTTTTGTACAACACACCGCCATTGAGGAAAAATTTAGCGAGTACTTGCCAGGCCTTCTTATCAACGATGGAAGCATCATCGTGGTATTCTTCGCCTCGAGATACCTTTTGATGTCATAGAACCAAGGTTTTCATCCGCTTCACCTTCTACTTATAGCGTAACGCAGCTCATCCAATCTCATTATAGTGATAGACGGGCATCATTCGCCCATCCGACCTTAAACATGGATGACAGTAGCCAAAGCATCCGCCAAATTGTTCTCCTCCTGATGTGATCAAAAGTGATCTCGTCGAAATAAGGGATCAACTTCAAGACATGATCTCGGTATGGAATCAAATTCGGATGGCGGTCTCCCAATCTCCATTGATTTGACTAATTACCAAAGCGGAATCTCCATATACCGCCAAGATTTTGATTCTTAGGTCGATGGCCGCCTAATCCCAAAAATACAAGCTTCGACCGCCACATTATTGGTGCAATCGAAACAGATTCGGTAGTGACCGGAATATGAAAACCGTTGGAGAAGTGATAACGCGCCAACACCATTTCCCAATGCATTTGAGGCTCCATCGAATGCCATCGCCCACCGCGAGCTCGCTCGGTCCCTCCTCGTATTCGGAATGTTACAATCTCGATATACATAATGTCCTCATCGTGGAACTCAAACTTCATTGGCGATAGTCATCATCTAATGGTTGCCGAGCGAGATAGTCCGCCACCACACTACCTTTGATAGCCTTCGAGTAGTGTATTGATATCATATTCACCAGATCATTTGCCACCGGCTATCCTTCCCGTGAGAGCCGGCTTCTCAAAGATATACTTTATCGGGTCCATTTTGGAGATCAAGAAAGTAGTGTGAGTCAACATGTACTGTCTGAGTGCTTTGTCATGCGAAAGCGCAACAAGTCTTTTCCAATAATGAATACCTCGATTCATATTCGTGAACTTCTTGCTCAAATAGTATATGGCGTGCTCTTTTCCTTCTCATCATGTTGACCGAGCACACAACCCATGGAATTCTCCAACGGTCAGTACATAATCAACGGTCTACCTTCCACCGGGTGAGAGAATGAGGCTCTTGTAGGTACCTCTTTATACCGTCGAATGCCGCCGACAATCGCTGCTCCACCGGTTGTGGGATTCTTTCTTAACACTTGAAAATGGGCTCACAGTAGTCGTGAGATGAGAAATGAACCTAGCGATATAATTCGCCTTCCCAAGAAACCTCGCACTTCCTTTTCTCGCCTTGGCTCGCATTTCTTGTATCGCTTTTATCTTTGTGGTCAACCTCGATCCCTTTCTCGCCACAATAAAGCCTAAGAGTTTCCGATCTCACCCCAAAGGTGCACTTACTTGGTTCAACCTCACCGAACTTTCTCAACCTTTCGAACAATTTCAACAAGTGAACTGTGTTCTTCTTCTGTTCGACTTGGCAATCATATCATCCACGAGACTTCAATCTCTTTATGCATCATATCATGAAAGAGAGACCATAGCGTACCGATATGTTGCCCTGCTTTCAAACCGAAAGGCATCACTTTGTAGCAGAAAGTCCCCACGGTGTAATGAAAGTAGTTTTCCATATCATTGGGCGCCATCTTAACTGGTTGTAGCCAGAGAAACCATCCATGAAGGAGAATACTTTAGCTTGAGCAGATTATCGACCAAAATGTCGATGTGCGGAGAGGAAGTCATCCTTAGGGCTAGCTCTTCAGATCCCTATAATCAACACACATCCTTACCTTGCCGCCTTTCTTGATCGGTACGATGTTGGCAACCCATGGGGATAAGAAACAACCTTTAGGAAACCCGCTCCATCTGTTTCGAACTTCTTCTTTGATTTTTCTTGACATTTCGATGTGTTCCAAGCTTCCGCTACCTGGGCAGCCTTCTTTGAGGGGCAACTCTGCATAACGATATCAAGATTCAACCCGGCATATCTTCATAAGACCAAGCAAATATGTCTACGTACTCATGTAGCATTTCGACAAGCTCTTGCTTAACTCCATCTTCCAATGCTGCCCCAATCTTGACCTCCTTCGAGCATCCTCGGTTCCTAGATTGATCACTTAGAGCTTCTTGGTGCGGCGGATGACCTTTTCTTCTTGCCTCAACATCCTGGCTAATTCTTCGTGTAATTCACACCCTTCGCCTCTTCACTTGATAAATCGGTTCGTCAAATCATAATGAGCCACAAATGAATCATCGTCGACAAAATCCGGTCCGTCAAGGACCGATCTCGTTGTTGGTAATTTTATTTTTATTATTATTTTTAATTAAGTTTTTTTATAAAACAAAATGAAAACAAAAGGTTTGTATAAAAAGAAAATAAGATTTGATATTGTCACCTTTAAAAGAAATAAGTGAAGAAAGAACAAAGAGAGAAAATTTGAATGCAAAAAGGACGCCCTTCATTAATGATAAACTTGGAAGTTAAAAACATGGTGGCCCTACAAAGATGATCACTACGCCTGGGCATAACGTAGGAATTATGGAATGACATAAAAACAAAATTACTCTTCAAAACGGGTAACCACAAAGAATATCTTCAACGAGCCAATTTGAAAGCTCACGCCCGAACAACAGATCCACTTGTCCACATCATAGTCACCATCCGCCTCACCATCAATGGCATCAACATCTTCAACTGGATTCCACCTTTGACAAACTTGACAGAGGAGACACCCTTGCCATCGTGGAGACGAAGATCTTCATTCCGGAGCAAAACCCAAACCCTCTTATCCGTCTGGTAGGAAGTTCTAGCACTCTTCCCCACCCTTCGTGATGTCCTAACTTGACAATAGCCGAGCTCGCTTGTAGGATGCCATGGAGACTTCACCTTTTGCAAAGGGATCTTATCGACGACACGCCTCAAAAGCTTGGCATGGAGTTTCGTGGATCTCCTTCAACTTCAACATACCGAAAGTTGCTCGATGACCGACGACATAATCTTCTTCACCATAAATGGTGACCACCTTCCATTAATTAAGAACTTCAACTTTGGTGCAAGGTGGATGTCACAAAGACTCCCCATGAATCCAGGGCGCCCAAGCAAACAACAAGAGGTATCGGTTTTCTCGAGGTCTTCTAGGGCCGACTGAGTCTCCAAGGTACGCTAACAATCAAACGGTTACACATGTCAACCATTTCACTGTATTCCAATAAAATGCCCATTCTGTTCTTCTAGAAAGGACACTAGTTCATCCTTTTCATCTAATGATTTATTACTTTTGGATCTCATCAATCCAACCTTGGCATTGCTCTCAAGGCCTTCGTAAGCATCCCTTTGTTATTTTTCTTCCTCGTAATGTTCAAATCTCGAACTTTTTAGCTAATTCGATTGCTTCCACCTCGGCGATGCGACTTTTCTTTGCAGCTTATTTCATTCTCTAGCATTTTATTGGTTCGTGCTAGAGAAGCTTCTAATTTTGAAATCTTTGCTTCGAGACGTGCTTTCAATGCTCTCTTTTCTTCAACGGCCTTTTCTTCATCTAGATAAGCCTGGCCCCTTTGTTGCTGAGCAGTCTTCAGTTGTCGACGGAGGTCCCTTGCCCCACTTGCAGCACTCCTCAAGTTCTCAGAACATCTCATCAGGAGCTCTTCATCCTTTTCATTCTGTATTCTTCTCCCCTCTAATTCTTCTTTCACCTCCTTGAGGTTAGCCTCCAAATTTTCAGCTCTGAGAAAAATGTGCGAATTAGAGCCTTGTAGCTCCAACCTTTCCTCCTCCATCTTTCTGATAATTTCCTGAAGCCTCATATTCTCCTCTATTGGCACATGAGTGATTACAGGTTCAGGATGATCAAAGGGTACCTCTACAAAGTAAGGCAGCTTGATTTCTTGGACTCTCTATCACCCATCGCGATAAGATCTTCCATCAATTCCGCCTCTTGATTAACTCCGGCTTCCCTATGGATTTGACCCAAGCTCTTCGATCTTCAATACTGCTATGTCCTTTTACCAAGTTCGTGCACAATGAAGCTTTCCAAGTGCTCAAGCCTTGGTTCATTCTCCATTGATATCCCAATTGCCTTGTCGCAAGTCTTGGGTTATAATTGATGCAACCCATAGACCCAATCAAAGGAACATTAGAATATCCACCACAATGAGTGATAACATCAACGAATCCCCAACCCGAGAATGCCACATCACACCATCTACCGTTAGTGAAGCCAATTTTGAGACCAAGATAAGTTTCTCAGATCTTCTCCACGGTCCACTCGAGGATATGAGATGTCAACCATAAGTACAAAGAAGGAGAACAACACGTAACCACCCTCGCTTCTTGATTTCTCTCATGGAGATGGTAAAGAACATCACCAACAAGGCAGAATGGTTCTTCGACATGAATATGCCAATAGCAGACGGGCTCAAGTAACCAATTTCATTAGTTGGGAACAAAACCACCCCAAAGATGAGCAAAGCAAGAATGGAGCTGAAAGTCGCCAATCGCCTTGAACACTCAAACTTAACAACTTATCTTCCAAATTCGCCTCGTACCTTTGTCCGTAATCCAAGGTGCCACCTCCTTACAGAAGAAACAAAGCAGAGCTACCTTAGCCTTATCGAGGTCTCCCTATGTTGAGAAAAGGTGTCGTCCTTCAAAGGCCAATTAAGGATTCTCTCGAACTCTTCAATTGTAGGAACAAGCTGAAAGTCTTGGAATGTGAAGCATCGGAGAGGAGGATCATAGTACTTTGCTAGAGCAATCAAAGCTTCCATGTCCACATTGGTAGTCAAAAGATCTAGGATGTTCCCAAATCTTTTCCCAAAATAAGCTCTACTGACAGGCGGAATTCTTTCACTTTGAGTTATCAGCTTCCCCAACTTCAATTCTTTGAATTTGAGGCATGGAACGATCTTCACAGTTGGATTCATTCTTCCTTTCTCCATCGCACCAACAAAATCTATAAGGTTCCCGAAAATAAAAGTTATATGCTCAATGGTTTTGTGCAAATGTATGCAATGCATGTTGCAAATTAAATAGAACTGTTCATAGGATCGGCCGGTCATGGTTTCGACGCTCACCCAACGATTCCCGTAAGGCTAATCTTATGTTTTTGCTAAATGTTTCTGGGTTCGATCCCTTTACAAACACTATCATCGCGCGAGAGGCCTACGTGGCGATAGTATTTGTAAAAGTATACCCCAAGAAACGGTTTAACAGATGCTCCAAATCCAACATTTGAGCGCTTGGTCTCGGTTAGACAACATGAACAAACTTAGAGTTATAGGTCATTTGTCCAAAGATTGATGTCCCAGCTAACGCGGGCCAACAACCTCCTTAAAACAACCAACTCTAAGCCGGAGCCTTCGCCGGGCCAACAAGACAATGGAGTCAAGTGGACCTAGGCTACGCAACCCTCTATTCCTAAAAGGTGACCTAGAAGCTCGGTAGTTATCTATGTAACAATGCCCATGAATTCCCATCACAATAATATATCAACAGAATAATATATATAAAGCATAGAGAAAAATAAGCAAATAATCAATAGATAAGCATAAAGAAGAAAGCGATAAACAAACACACAAACATGCGAAGAACTAAACTAGGGTTGACTCGCTTAGTCAAAAAAAGTTTTAAAATCTGTCCCCAGTGAAGTCGCCAACTGAAGCAACTCGATTTTCAGAAAAAATCATTTAAAATATGAATTTTCAAAACAATGAAATCGCCACCTAATTTTATTTGTTCTAAAAAGAACAGGGAAATATAGATAAAACCCACAAAAATCGGATAAGGCGGTCTACAAGACCGAAAAGGATGGATTCGGGAGTCGGTTACGCAAGAGGAAGGTATTAGCACCTCTTACGTCCATCGTACTCGATGGGACCCATTTAGTTCGAAATGTGTTTGTGTGTGTATAACCGCTAATTTCTAAGTTATGAATAAATAAAAAGAAAATGGATTTGTTTGTTATTATTTTGAGTTTGACACGGTTTCGAAACCGCGTGCCTACGTATTCCCTCGTGCAATGGGAAAGTCAAAACTCCGTAGTTCTTGTTGAAGATGTCTTGGATTGTTTGTATTGATTTTAATTGAAAATGTTTTTGATGACCGCGTATGAGCGGAAAAGGAATTTGAATGGGTTGAATTGATTTTAATTGTAGATGACAAGTACCAAAACGTCGGGATATCCTCTAACGATTCGATACTCGGGATTGGTGATTGAGGTCAACCGATCTTCTCTCATCCAAAATCTTTATTATGAAAGGAGTGAGGTGAAACAAAGTTCACTTTTATTAAGTGTATGGAATAAAGTATTCGAGTCATTGGGTTACCCTCTAATGGCCCAAATACTTTACATTTTAATTAAATCGTGAACCTCTAACAATTTAATTAAATACCATATCACTAGGTTTTTTGTTTTTGTAGAAAAATTGATTTTTGAAAACAAATTCAATTAATTAATTTAATTTGAAAGTGTTTTAAATGTTCAAGTGTATGGAATAAAGTATTCGAGTCATCGGGTTTCCCTCTAATGGCCCAAATACTTTACATTTTTAATTAAATCGTTGGGCGAACCTCTAACAATTTAATTAAGTACCATAACACTATTTTGAAAATTGCGGCGTTGGACGTAGAGAAATGATATTTCGGGTTATGGTTAACCAAGTATAAGGACTTGATTAGTCATGGGACCCTGGTGCATGGTGATTGGTATATGGACCAATTATTTTTCGGGTTATGATTAATCAAGGCAACGAGGGCCTTAATTAACCTCGTGAGGATGGCCATGCCCATCCCCAACCATGAGACCCTTAGAGAATTTGGTGTGGGTAACCAAAAATAAGAGAGCGGAGGCGTTGTTGATTTTATATTAATTTGAGAGTGAGTGTACGATCGTGAAATAAATGCAGGCGGATAATGTAATAGCGGATAATAAAAGAAAATAAATTAACACGCAATACAAATCGGAATTTAAATAATTATTAGTATAGATATTCTTTTACTTGATGAAAAATCAATTAACAATTTAATTGGTAATTCAACAAATAAAAAACTACCATATGCCAAAATATTATTTAATACATCATTGTATAATAATAAAAAAACTTGCATAATATAAATTTTAAAGAGAAAAGTTGAGAAATGGGCCTGATTGGAGCTTTAATCTGGAGGGTGTAGATAGCAATCTGAGCCCAAGCCCAAAAAATGCTGCTGGATCTTGTGTGGGATGCTCCATGAATGCAGAGTGTGGTCCACCATTCTGGATCGTCGGATCTGGACCTCATCAGATCTGATGGTTTGATGCAGGAGGGTGCAGAATATATACCATGGACATGCCTACACCAGATTCGAAATAAGACCAAACAGGTGGTGACAAGTGTCACCACCTAAACCAACCCACATGGCCAAACATTCTAGTATCATCCTAATACTCATTTTATATAAATTATGTAAAACAAAATAAAATTAATTCTGATTAAATAAATAGTAATACTAGTAAAATAAAATAAAAAAAAAGGAAAGAAATTAGTTTATTGTTGTTATATTATTATATATATTATGTCGTTAAACTAATACTAAACTAAATTAACTTTGTTGTTAATCTGAAAATTTTACCATAAGTAAAAAGAATAAACAACCTAATCCTAATATTAATTGAATCCTAATACTTAAATAATAAAAAACAAGAATCAATTTTTATAAAATCAAAAAAAAATCTGATCCTAAGTAGATACCTAATACTATCCTAATCTTATTTTACAAAGTAAACAAAAAAAAAAGTTTCAGAAGTCTCCTACCCTCACAAACCTTCACGATCCGCTCATCTCCCAAACTCTCTCTCTCACGATCATATGCGAACTCCCAGCATTAAACCTCACGATCGCCATCGCTCTTGTCCGATCTCACTGCCGCTCTCTCGCGATTTTTCATCGCCGTTGCTGTTTCACTCTTCGAACTCGCCGCGATCTCTCTCTCAAAACTCGTCGCGATCTCTCAAAACTCGTCGCGATTGTTCATCTCTTTTCTTTCGATCTTACTATTGCTCATATACGACTTAAGAAGATATTTATTTGATGATTACGTTGTGGGCATTGAAAGAGGGAAACGGAACCCTAAATCCTAATCTGCGAAATCGATGGTGCTCGATGGAAAATACACGATGAAAACGTGACAAAGCGAAAAGGAAAAGAGCCATGGTGGTGATTCGAGATCGGACGACGTGGATGGTGGCGTGGCCGCAACCCCGTGAGATCTCTTTACCTTGTGTTCGCTTCTTCCTCGTTTCCAAGGATTCTCTTTTCGAAAATGATGATGGGTCCAGATAGGTATTGTTCGTGTTTGGTTTTGATGAATGTGTTCGGGTTTTGGTGATGGTGTTTAGTATGCGGCTAGGGTTTCTTGTCCGTGGAATTTCGCTAGGGTTTTGTGAACATTGTCTCCCTTTGTTATAAACTTAATGTTTTTATACCGCTTGCTTAGGGTTTTGTTATTCTGATCCTTTGTAAAACAAGGCTTTCTTTGCTTGATGGGCTTGCATCCTTTTGTTGTTGGGCTGATGATTCTGATCATTTTTGGCTGTTTGATCCTGTACTTTCTGATATGTTGGCTGCTGGTGTATTGTTTATGGTAAAATTTGCCTTAAAAAGTGTCTACCCTTGCTGCCCTGTGTAAAGCTACAAAGACCGCCATGCCAAAACTGCTTCAAAACGCTTCCTCATCTTCTTTCCACACCTCCTACTGTGAACCAAGGGTTAACACTCTTGTGGATTTGTAGTAGTGAGTTTTATGGCCGATGATTTGTTATGAGGCCTCGGTTATGATCGAAACCCCTTGCGACCTGATTCCGAGAAAAGATCCTAATGATGACTTGAAATTATGTAAGGCTGCCTTGTGTTATTATTGCTGCCCGTTTATTTGCTAACTGTTTTCTTATTGTTTCATGGACGTGAGCACCTCTACGAGCTCGGAAAAACAATGAAGGATAACTTGGAGGAATGGAATGCTCGAGCACGAAGTCAAGAACACGTTCATGAAGACATTGGCAGCTTGAAATTCAAAGGGTGTAGAACACATTAGTATTCAATAGGAATTTGTAACTTTTATTCGAAGATTTGATAAGTTGTAAATACATGTATACTCGTTCTTGTATCCTTGTAAAACCTTAGAGTAATTCAAAGCTCTTGAAATTTTATGAACACAAGATTTGGTAATTATGTATCAACATGAGTTTTAGTTTTAGATCTTCAAATAATACCAATGCGATTTCCATCGTTGTAGCAATTTGTGTATGAAAGTTGGAAATTCGTGATGAACCAAACATTCCAAAAATTTGTCATGAACCCAAAATTAAATTGGTTAAAACAAACTATCTTGAAATATTGATTAACAAATATATCCAATTCTACTTCAATCTATAATCCCAATCCGCAGTCTCGAATCAAACGAGTGATAACATGGTCGTTGCATTTTTAGAACTTGAGAAAAATTGTCATGTATGATCTTGATTCATGTTCTAAAAAAATGAATGAGGTCTTAAGAGAACTATGAATGGGACATGAATATGTATTCAATTTTCTAAATCCTCCTTCGAACTCAATAATACACATTATAAAAGCTTTGAACTTGTGATCAAAAAACTCGAAATCCAAGTTATCTTGTAATTAAATTAATCCCATTTGAATTTCCCGGCCACAAAGTTTCCATTCTTATCCATTCTCGTAGCAATTGAGCCTTTTGCTTGAGACAAGAATTGAAACTCTACGCTTCAAAATGAAATTCTTGATCAAAAACCTCACCAACTTGTCATCATGATTCTTTTAAGAATGGAGCAATAGATTCCACTTGAAATTAATGGAATTACCACCGCTTCCAAATCGAACCATTCAAGAGTGGAGTAAAATTCGAACCAAACGAATTCCAAAAGGAAACTTCTAGTCTTTTCATAGAATGCCCGAATCTTGTGAGCGATGAACGTGACAAGAAAAGGTCTCAACATGCGGCTTTGGGCATCCTTAAATCTTGCAAATGACCCTCCGGACGAATATTTTCACATACATCAACTATCGCCAAGAACGAATGTAGTTGACGAGCAAACCAAATGCACTAGAACTTGTATTGTGGATCAATAAACGGATAAATCAATATCCACCCTTTTACAACTTGAACAATGAACTCGAAACAACAGCAAAACCCGAACTCGTGATGAATTGATCCCCTGAATCGGAGGTAATGACATTCAAAATAACTGCACCTCCGTGGCTCCATCAAGAACAGACCATTCAATCCAACAATCGAACACCAAGCCCCGAAAATCCATAGATACGAACGGGTAAGATTTAACATTAAACCTTATCATTTTCAAATATCCTCAAATTGGTCGAAAACACCACGCCCTTTTCTGCTCAACAGAGAAATCTTTGGGAATCAACTCCAATCCGTAACCACAGAACCAGTGATATGAATGCATGTGAGTGTCATGATAAATGCAAAGCCTAAACCAGATAAGATCGATATAGGAGGGCAAATTTTGGGGTGCAACACTATGTCTGGAAAAAAATGGTTTGTGACATTTATTGATGACCATACACGTGTGTGTTGGGTTTATCTCTTAGAAAAAAAATCTGAAGTGGAACAAAGGTTTAAAGATTTTTTTCAAATGATTGAAAACCAATTTCAAACTAAGATTGGCATTCTAAGGTCTGACAATGGCACTAAATACTTCAACAAATATCTAAGTACATTCCTAGTAGCTAAGGGGATAATTCATCAATCCACTTGTCGTGATACTCCACAACAAAATGGTATTGCTGAAAGAAAAAATAGACATCTCCTCGAAGTTACTAGAGCTATTATGTTTTCTATGAATGTACCTAAATATCTTTGGGGAAATGCCTTATTAACTGCTTGTTACCTCATCAATAGAATGCCATCTCGTGTTTTAAAATATGAGACTCCTGTGCAAGTTTTACAAAATCATTTTCCCACATCTCGCATCATTGCGGATCTTCCCCTTAAAGTTTTTGGTTGTCTTTGTTATGTCTACATCCCAAATATTTTCCGTTCCAAATTGGATCCTAAAGCTGAAAAATGTGTTTTTCTTGGCTACGCTTCAAACAAAAAGGGTTACAAATGGTTTAACCTAATAACAAAGAAATTTTTTGAAAGTATGGATGTCAACTTTGTTGAAAATCAACCTTTTTTTAATAAAAATTCTCTTCAGGGGGAGAATCATTGTGTTGATAAAGAAGATAATTTTTGGGAAACTTTACCTGCATTGGATGATATTGTGACTACAAATCATCCAGATACAAAGATAATAGAACCCAAAATGCTTAATCTTGAAATGTCGAATAATATAATGTCTGAAACAGGGGGAGAAAAACTGATTGAGGATCATAATCCTCAACTTCAAGTGTATGTCTTTTCCTAATATTAATCTTCCTATTGATTTGAGAAAAAAAATTCCTGACCTTAATATCCCAATTGCTGATAGGAAACGTACTCGAACTTGCACTAAACAATTTATGTCTAATTACTTGTCATATGACAAGTTATCACACACTCACAAGGCATATGTATCGAGGATTTCGAATTTGTTTGTGCCCAGGACTATTCAAGAAGCATTAGGTGATCCGAATTGGAAATTAGCAGTGAAAGAAGAGATGGATGCTTTAAGGAAAAATAATACTTGGAGTATCACTGATCTACCTCATAACAAAAGGGCAGTTGGATGTAAATGGGTCTTTACGGTGAAATGCAAGGCTGATGGAAATGTAGAAAGGTACAAAGCAAGGCTAGTAGCAAAAGGTTTTACTCAAACTCATGGTATAGACTACCAAGAGACCTTTGCCCCTTGCTAAGATTAATTCCATCGAATTCTTCTCCCTGCAAGAAATTTCAATTGGCGCTACATCAATTTGATGTTAAAAATGCTTTTTGAATGGAGAATTACATGAAGAAGTATATATGAGTTTACCTCCGGATTTGAAGAAAATCTCGGACGGGACAAAGTCTGCAAATTGAAAAAGTCCTTATATGGATTAAAACAATCACCAAGGGCCTGGTTTGAAAGATTTGGAAGTGTAGTTAAGAAACATGGTTTCACCCAAAGTCAAGCAGATCACACATTATTCTTTAAACATTCAGATGAAGGTAAGATTGCTATTTTAATTGTGTATGTCGATGACATTATCATGACAGGAGATGATGTTAACGAGATAGGTGATCTAAAGCGAAGACTAAGTCAATTCGATATCAAGGACCTTGGAAAATTAAAGTATTTTCTCGGGATGGAGTTCGCAAGGTCTAAGGAGGGAATCTTTCTAAATCAACGCAAATATATACTTGATTTACTCACAGAAACAAGGATGACAGGGTGTAAAGCAGCAGAAACACCAATGGATCCCAATGTAAAACTGAAGGCAGCATCTAAAGATGAAATGGTAAATAAGGAACGCTACCAACGACTGGCCGGTAGACTAATTTATTTGTCTCATACAAGGCCTGATATAGCCTTTGCAGTAAGTGTGATAAGTCAGTTTATGCATGCACCAGGACCTACTCATTTTGAAGCTATTTTCAAAATATTGAGATATTTAAAAGGAACTCCAGGGAAGGGGTTGATGTTCAAAAGCAGAGGGTATATACAAGTGGAAGCTTACACAGATGCTGATTGGGCAGGTAATATAAATGACAGGAGGTCTACTTCTGGCTATTGTACTTTTGTAGGTGGAAACTTAGTTACATGGAGAAGTAAAAAACAAAATGTTGTAGCTAGGAGCAGTGCAGAGGCTGAATTCCGCTCAGTGGCCCATGGTTTTTGTGAAGTATTATGGATTAAAAAATTCATGGAGGAATTGAAGGTCTCTAGCCCAACACCAATTAAAGTCTACTGTGATAATAAGGCGCTATTTCCATTGCCCATAATCCCGCCCTACACGATGAATCGAAACATGTTGAAGTGGACAAGCACTTCATTAAAGAAAAAATTGACAAGGTGAAATTTGTATGTCCTATGTACCTACCACAAGTCAAGTAGCGATGTTCTCACAAAGAGTCTTTCAAAGAGACAATTTGATGATATGGTGAGCAAGCTTGCAATGAATGACATATTCATGCCAACTTGAGGGGAGTGTTGAAGTTATTAGAGATAAATACGTAATCAACAGATTCGTGTTATATCAACATAATATTCATTGTAAATAATAATTAGTAATTAGCTATTAGTAATTAGTTGTCTTCTACCATATTTAGAATTAGCATTTAAAGGAGAATTATTGCTCGATTCTCGTGCGATTTAGGATTATTGATCTGTCCCTTGTATTCTATAAATACCTTTCATGTATTACTTACTGATATATCAAAGAAATACAGATTATTTATCAAAGAAATACAGATTATTTGTTTCTTTATATTATTAAAGGGCAGTTTTTTTATTTTAATATTTTCTAGAGTTCAATTTTGATGGCATCACTATTTTGAAACAGACAAAAGCAATTGATCAATATAGTACTTTGTTTGTCCATGCCTCCAACATGGGGTGTCCCTTTAAACTAACTCCTCCTAACCTAGCAATCAGCATGTGGAAAAAAGTAGAATCACTCACATAAACAACTCAAACCTTTTTCTCTGTGATGGTGGGTTAATAATGGTTGTTTCTATGCTTGTTATCATGTCTGTTGATAGGCACGGTTACCTAACTATTCTTCATGCCAAAAATATAATCAATTAGTATGCAGAATAATTGGTTAGTGGAACCCATGTCCACCAAAAAGTGTAAGTTTGGTATTCAGAGGCAAGTCTTATATTTTACATGGCAGAGTTCTGATGAGAGTGACGGGGATGAATACTGGAAGATCAGCAAGGAATCAGACTCTGATTCAGATGAAGATGTTGACTATGAAGAGGAAAATCTTAAAATTGCACAATCTCAATTACTGTCAAGCCATCAACTAGCTGCAGTATGAATATTATTGTTCACTTGAATAGAGTTGTATTCTTTTTTTTTTTGTGTTCATGAGTTCCTATGGAAAGTTAATCTGTATTTGATACAGAATCTGCACAAGGGACGTTTCTTTGGACTTCAGAAGATAGGAACAAAAAGAATTCCAGAGCATATAAGGTCTCACAAACAGACCAATCTTGAAAGAGCAAAGGCTTCACTGTTGTTAGCTTCGCTGCCTAAATCGTTGCCTTGTAGAAATAAGTATGTTGAAGTTTGACCATTAATTTTTAATATGTCACTACCATTGTTAAGTTACTATTTCTAATCAAAGTATACTTTAGTCTGGGACGCTGTCTTTACATTCATGGTGTTCCGGGAACTGGCAAGGTACAATTTTCTAGAACTAACTGTTTTTTAGTCTAGTAAGTAATATCCAGTGAGACTTTAGTTTAGCTATCCCGAAGAAAATCTTATTGTTTTACTCATTTTTTCCACGGTGTAACTGCAGACAATGAGTGTACTCTCAGTGATGAGGAGTTTGAGGTCAGAAGTTGATGCAGGAAACATCAAACCGTACTGTTTTGTGGAGATTAATGGTCTGAAATTGGCTACACCCAAGAATATTTATAAGGTAAAGTTCTAAAACGTTATACTGTTTTGAGTTTTATGACCACAATCCTAAGTTGTCTTATGCTTCCCGCTTACAATACTGTTTTAGGTCATATATGAGGCATTAACTGGACACAGGGTCGGATGGAAAGAGGCTCTTCGTTTGCTAAATGAGAGGTTTGTTGAAGGGAAGAAAATTGAAGAAGAGGCTGACCGACCTTGTATTTTGCTCATTGATGAACTTGATCTTCTTGTAACCAGAAATCAGTCGGTAAGCAACAAATCCTATTGGAAGAAACTTATAATTAGGTCCACATTCTCTATTGGAAATGGATTGCTGACTTTCCTTTTATCACAGGTTCTGTACAATATCCTTGACTGGCCTACCAAAGCCATATTCCAAGCTAATTGTGATAGGTAAGATTTAAGCTCTTGTAAATTATATACAGAGTTATGGTCTTCCAGTCTAAACATATGTAATATATGATAGTGGGGATCACAAGAATGCATATAATTATAAGTTTCCAGTTAGTTACCAAGCCTTCACAAAAGTGTCAATTGATTTTACACATACGGAAATAATAAGTGTCTATAAGCATGCGTAAACTAAAGCCATGTATACAAATAAACTAAAGATAAGCAAGTAAGTCATACAAGTCTTCTCCCGCATAAACAACCCGATTACTTGAAAACAAAACAAAAATGAGTTATTTCAGAATTTATAAGATTTTAGATCCAAGACTAAATTTCATATTGTGATGTTTTGTTTCATCTACAATATGATTGAAGCCTGATATTGTAAATTCTTTGATCTCTTTAATTTTAATGTCACTCTGAATCAATAAAATGAATACTGTCACATGGTAGTGGCAAGAAGTAAACTGATTCTCCGTGTTTTTTTTAGAAAATCAAATATTCAACTTTTTGCCTACCCCAAAGTGTAATTATTATCGTCATACACATGTTCGTAGTAGATGCTTTATGCCATTCAAGCTTTATTGATCTTGCTCTAGTAGTTGACTTCTATATCAATGTTGTGGACCTAGAAGTAAGTCTACAATTTTTAAATCTAGTAGTTGACTTCTATATCAATCGCGTGTAAATCAAAAGCTATTTACCTCCTAGTGTTGAACGGGTGTAATTAAGATAGACATTTCTCACCCAATGGATATACACCCGATTTTTATTAAATTTAGTAGGTGTAATTGTAATAAAAACGGGTGTAAATTAATCTTTTTGTACTAGTGTTATTATGGGCTTAGTTTTTTTTTCCATATCCGCTTACATCATAGGGGTCAAATATATTTACCAAACTCTCATTAGAGCACCGGACGATGATAATTTCATTGAGCAATATTAGTATAATACCAAAGTAATATTACATGTTCACATGTCAAAGAATAGAACAAACTTAACTATAACATTATAAATCCAACATAAAAGGTGAGTAATAAAATAACAAAGTATTCTTGTTTACTTCAAAATTTTAGAGGAGACTAGTTTAGTCTCAAACAATGCCCCACTACAAATCTTGAAAAAAAAGAGATGAATAAAGATTCATATGCTTATGCATTGGGGAGTCTTATGCATGCTCAAGTTTTCATCTATCTCGACTTAACATTCATTGTAAGAGTTCTTAGTTGATATCTAAGCAACCCTGATACGCAACACTGAATAGTAATTAAGCGTGTAATATGCTATCTCAAGAGAAATAGAGAATCTGTGCTCACTTATCCTAAGTCAAATAACTTAAATATCATAAGGTATTCTAACTCTAATTTTGCAAAATGCCATATAGCATACGTTCTATGCTTGATTACATATTCTTCTTGGCTGGATGAGTTATCTTCTAGAAGTATTCAAAACAGACTTTAGTGGCTCCCTCCACCATAACGGCTGAGTTTCTGGCTTGCTTTAAGATATTAAATAATGCAATTTGGCTATGGAACTTTGTCACAACCTTACACATTATTGGGAGCATCAAAATGTCATTTAAGGTTTATTGTGACAATAGTGTAGTTGTGTTACACTTCAACAACAATATGAGTTCTACAAAGTCAAAATTGATTGATATCGAGTATTTTATTTTGAAATAAAGAGTTCAGGAGAAACAAATTTTGATATAACATCTAGGGACAAACTTGTTAGAAGAAGATTTGGTTCTGCAACAATACCTCTGAGTTTTGATGATAACAAACAAGTATGTTTGTATGGACAAATTTTGGTATTCTAATGTTATTTTTGAGAATTTAACAAACAGGTTCTGCTTCTGATAAATAGTGTGATTAAGTTATTAAAATAAAATTGTTCCGCTTCTGCACTATATATGTTGTGCTGAACATAAGCAATTTGCTTCAGAAGACTCTGAAGTTATGTGACTTTGATACGGTGTCAAAGAAACCAATTTCTGAAGATCTAAAGTCAGAAGTTCTGATGAACAAGTCCAGATGCTTAAGACTTATGTTTCTAATACAATAGGCTCTGAAAGACCAAGTGCTAAAGGCTCTAAAGGAGCAGTTCTGTAGACTCGAATACTTGAAGCTCTAAAGACCCAAGTATTGTTTTCCTTCTTCTAGCTCATGTTCTCAGAAGCCTCTGAAGTCTAGAAGTTGAGAAGACTAAGCAACGTTGTACAAAAGTATAATTGTATTATCTAAGACGCTTCATTCCACTCTGGAAAAAGCGGAAGCAAGTTTACTATTTGTCCCCCACGTTCTCATTTCAAGCTACCATAATTTTGGAAGTTCTAGAAGTACCCTCCAACGGTCACATCATTTGCATGGCTATATAAAGGCTTGAAGACTTCAACAATAGGTTGCTAATTCACTATTCATATGTTCTAGTATACTGTTGTCAAGATTTCTACTTTTTTAAGTCTTGTTCTTAATTTTGTTTACTATCCAGTTTGTGTAGAAGCACTTTTCTATACATAAACTATTTCTCGAACTGTTGTTTGATTTTCTTGATAGACCAGTTAGGTCATATTTCTTGAGAAGTCTAGGACTTGTGTGTCTTAGAGGATGTTGTTAGTCACCTGCAGTTTGGCTTGTGCATTGTATAATCTATTTGATTATTGGATTAAGACCTCGCTTGAGAGAGGAAAAATCACCTTGGCGGGTGGACTAGACTAGCTTGAAAGTTTTTCAAGTGAACTAGTATAGACATAACGTGTTCCTTCTTTTCTACTTCTCTAGCTTTATTATTAAGAAGTAAAGTCTTTTGTTAAGGGGATTATTTTAAAAGAAACGTTTTGATTTTTAAAACCTACCCCCCCTTTCTTGTGTTTTCACGCCTTTAATTGGCATCAAAGCTCCGGTTTCGAGGTGATAAAAAGTTTGAATTTTTATCAAACACCTAACAGTGTTCAGTATCGATCAAATGTGTGAAAAACAATGGTTTCCACTAATGATGTTGTTAATGTCACTTATGATAATAAGGAAAGAGATTCTTATAGTGCAAAATCAACTATCTCTGATGGTGAGAAATTTGACTATTGGAAAGACAGAATTGAGAGTTACTTTCTAGGATTTAATTTGGATCTATGAGATCTGGTAGTTGATGGCTACAGTTATCTAGTAGACTCTGAAGTCAAAACAATTTCCAGAAGTGCTTTATAGAAGCTTACAACAAGAACTACAAGAAATATCATAGAGCGAGAACGATTCTGCTAAACGATATTTCCTATAAAAGAATATGAAAAGATCACAGATAGAGAGACTGCAAAATCTATTTTTGATTCTTTTCAAATGACTCATGAAGGCAACGACTCACGTGAAAGAGACATAGGCTTTGGCCCTAATCCATAAGTATGAAGCCTTTAGAATGGAAGACAACGAATCTGTTGAAACTATGTTTTCAAGATTCCAGATGCTTGTTATAGGACTCAGAATTCCAAACAAAGGTTAGTACACTATTAATCATATCAAGAAGATTATCAGGAGTCTCCCTATCAAATGGAGACCTATGGTAACTGCTTTGAAATTGGCAAAGGATCTGAGCAACACGATTCTTGAGGAACTGATTAGTTCTTTAAGATGTCACGAGATAGAGCTTTAAGAAGATGAACCTCATAGGAGAGGTAAGTCTATTACTCTGAAGTATAAGTCTGAAAAGACAAAGGCTTATGAAGCAGAGGAAGAATCAAAAGAATGTGAAGAAGATTCAAACGAAGATGAACTGTCTCGCATATAAAAAAAGATAAACCAAATGTGGAAACACAGACATGGCATGTTCATAGGGACAAGAAGAACTAAAGGTAGACATGAGTCTACATCTAGTAAAAATAAAGCTTCTGGAAAAAAAGTTAGCTGCTACGAATGCAAGGAGCCTGGACATTACAAGAACGAGTGTCCAAAGCTCAGAAAAGACACAAATTCTAAGAAGGTTTTCAAAGATAAGAAGGGTCTCATGGCAATGTGGGATGATTCAGAGTCAGAAGAAGCATAAGATTCTGATGAAGAACATGCCAACGTAGAACTCATGGCAAAGGCCATCACTAGAAAAGCAGTATCATAGGATGAAATAACACTTGATGATGAGTCAGACTCTGATGACGACAAAGAGGTACTTTCTTCCTTATCTGGTTCTGAAATTGAACATGGTTTATCATAACTTATGAAAAGGTATCAACTTCTTCTAATTAAACACAAAACTCTGACAAAGACTTTTTCGACTGCTTCTGAGAACTCTACTAAGAGCAAGCCAAATATTTCAGATTTAAATGAAACTATTTTCCTTAGAAAAATCAAATGTTGCTCTAAAAATTAAAGTTTCTATGTTAGAAGAAGATATCACTTCTAACATATTTGTTATTGATGAAGTAGTCAAATATAATAGAGCTATTCAACACTTACTTGCTAAAAGCATAGATTGAAGCAAGATGGCTTCAATGATCTATGGAGTTAGTAGAAATTAAAGTAGAGGTTTGGGATATTCAAGACCATCATAATGATGAGACTCTGAGTGTCAAACCAAAATATCTGTCTGAACATTTCGTTCTTGTTGGCGCTGAAATGAAATGTCCAACACAAGAAGGTTCTGATTCTGGGAAATCACCAACACAGACACCAAAGGAAACTTCTAAACCTAAGTATCATGCACAGATTCCACATGATTATACGGTTGCATAGAAATCCAAAGATATCAGAACCTTTGGAAAGACTAACAAGAAAGAACTCAGAAAATGGGTACATAAGGATGAAATAATTTACATTTCAGATATCCTTGATGGTACCACTAAGACACTAGTCATGGTACCTGGACAGTGGATGCTCGTGACACATGATGGGCGAAAGGCATATGTTCTAAGATTTAGAACTTAAGTCTGGAGGCGTCGTTGGTTTTAGAGGAAACCTGAAGGGGAAGATCACCGGCTCTAGAACTATTGGTAATGGTAAACTTCCTTCCATTAATAAAATTTTGTTAGTTGAGGGTCTGATGCATAACTTATTATCAATTAGCCCAACTTAGTGACAACGGTTATGACGTCATTTTTAATCAAGCATCGTGCAAGGCTGTTAGTTAGAAAGATGGGTCAGTTTTGTTCAATTGAAAGAGGAAGAACAATATATACAAAATTAGATTATCAAATTTGAAAAATCAGAATGTAAAGTGTCTTCTGTCTGTTAACGAAGAGCAATGGGTCTGGCGTAGACGTTTGGGCCATTTTAGCTTGAGAAGAATTTCTCATCTTAACAAGCTAGGATTTGTCAGAGGCTTGCCCAATCTGAAGTATTCCTCAGATGCTCTTTGTGAAGCATGTCAGAAAGGAAAAATTTCAAGAACCTCTTTTAAAGCGAAAAAGATTAGTTCTTTACCTCTAAACAATTATAACTTCTTCACATTGACTTATTTGGACCAGTGAAAATTGCTTATATCAATGGAAAGAAATATGGACTAGTCAACGTTGATGATTAAAGTCGTTGGGCATGGGTTAAATTTTTAAGACTCAAGGATGAGTCAAATTGTGTGTTTGCTTCCTTTTGCTCCCAAGTGAAGAATGAAAAGAATTACAAAATAGTTAGAGTCAGAAGTGATCATGGTGGAGAGTTTGAAAATAAATATTCAAAAAAACTTTTTGATTTTTATGGCATATCCCATGTTTATCTTGTCCTAGAACTCCACAACAGAATGGAGTTGTAGAGAGGAAGAATAGGACGTTGCAAGAAATGGCTCGTACCATGATCCAAGAAACTGACATGGCTAAGCACTTATAGGCAAGGGCATTAAACACAACCTGTTATATTCAAAATAGAATCTCAATAAGACCTATTTTGGGTAAGAATCCTAATGAATTATGGAAGAATAGAAATCCCAACATTTCTTATTTTCATCCTATAACACGGTGGGAGAACTGACTTTGGATTGTTTTGCGTTTTATCGCAAATGTTGCGGATAGCAAGAGTCGCCACCGACTTTTCTTTTATCCAATTAAGGGAAGGTGAAAAGAACAGAAAAGACCTTCGTTAGATTCTGAGTAAGAGAGAAGGTTATGAAAAGGGAAGGTATTAGCACACTTTCCATTCGTAGTTATCTACGGGCTCTTAGTTGCTTTAACTCATTTTAAAATTTGCTTTCTCTGTGTGTGTTTGAAAATGTTTTTGAAAAGGCATTTCGCTTTGACTTTGTAATGATTCACGCTGGAATGTATACGAAGTGTTCGGAAATGTTTCGTTTTTGGAAAAGTGTTTTAACTTTGTAAAAGTGTGAGGTGTGAAAAGATGTTTTGATAGAGCAAGCAATTAAGAGTCTATTACCTACTCAGAACAGTCGTTTCAGTGTTATTTTACTTTCCTTTAGAATAGTGCTATCCATACCATTAGTTGGTAGGTAACCCTATTCGTTGGATGTAAATGGACGTTCGAAGGGACATCGGATGGTCATAGAAGGCAACTTGTAGGAATATCCTAGCACATTCGTAGGGACGATCATCACTTTTCGTAGGCAACAAACGAGAGACGAGATCATGTATTCGTAGGCAACATCGAGGGTCATCGAGGGACTACGATCTTTGTATCGAAGGGACTATGATGATATGTTTGTAGGCAACAGTGCTAGGATACCTCTACGTTCGAGGGACTTGACCATTTATTCGAAAGGCAACGAGAGAGAATAGCCTAGGGGGTGCATGTGTGAAGAGAGTGTGTTAAATTCAGATAATTTATCTTGTATTTAGAAGTGATCTATGTTGTTTTTATCTTGTCATACACGCCTAATTACTAGCAGTTTATATGGGTGCGGAAAGTAAATTGCGGAAAGTAAATGTGCGGAAAGTAAATCCTACGCTATTACATGGCTTTGGGGCAGTTACATAATTGAGGAGTGCGGAAAGTAAATCCTAATTAAGCTATTACATCCCATGAGCAGTTACATCATATTGAAAAAGAATGCGAGAAAATAATCCTAACTATTACAACCTGGAAGTAGTTACAATAATCGGAAAAAGAAAAGAATTGCGAATAAGAGAAAATAATGTTAGTGAAAAAAGATTTTTGAGTTAGGAAAAAGTTTTAGGGTTAGCAAACCTAATCAGATGAGAAAATAATTTTTTTTTGGAATTTTTTGGATTGATTTTAGTAAGGAAAAACAATTAAAAGTCAATTTTCTGATTAATTAACAATTAATTAAAATATGCATGCAAAATATAATTTTTTTATTTGAAAAATTAAATACGTATTTTCTGACCTAAATGCAAAAAGAAATAATTTTTTTGTGATTTTTTAATGGGTTAGAAAAATATTTGAAAAGAAATTAAATTGAAAAAGAAAATATGAAAAATAATGGAAAAAGGTTAAAGTGCTTCTGGAGGAGGTCATCCCGTGTCGGAGCTTCGAAAGCCTCTTGTTGACGTGCCCGTAGTAGGCACTTCGGGATTTCGTCGGAGGTGCCCGGTAGGATTTTGGGAATCAATTTAAAATCAGAAAACGCGCGCAACCTTCGTCTTCTTCCTTGGGACATAGGCTTTTAACTACGGTTTTTACCTACGGATTTCCTCTGTGGCTATATCCCTGCAAAATCATAACTCAAGCAATACACAATATAAATTTAAAGTAAAGCCATGGATCGATTGTAATTAAGCTCTTGATCACGAATACGTCCCTAGTTTTGGCCAATTTTGTTTTAAACGGAAAACCCTAAATCAAGGTCTCAAACCCTAACCATGGTAGATTCGTGTACCTGTACTATAACTTTGATCAAACGACATAAGAAGCTTGCAAATAACATCATAATCATGAATATGTGATCAAAATACGTTTAAAATGCATGTAACTATGAATTCGATTTTGAAGTTTTGAAAAGCAAACTGCGATGATGATTGCGTGATTCTGGACGTTTGGATGAGTGGTGATGATAGGAATAGATTCCTGGGACCTTGAGGATGCTCGTTCAACCCTCCAAACTCCTTGAATTGGCCTGCCAAGTTGAAACCGAAATTGCTTTTCTTACAAGTTTTCTTGAAACTTTTTTAGGGTTCTTGAGGCAAGAATTTCGTCTTTGTTATGTGAATGTATCATGTATATATAATAGAGTGAATTAGGTCAAGAATTGTGAAAAAAAATCATGCCCATCAATGAGAAATAATTTGATTTGGAATCAAACTAAATATTTCCTTTTTGAGCCAATTTCAATCAAATCACTTGCCAATCATGATTATTTCGAAATAATCAGATTAAATGGCTTGTTTGGACCTCAAGGATGAGAGAAAATCCATCTTGCACTTAATTTTTGATTTTAATTAAATTGGTTTTAAATGAGTAAAAATCTAAAATAAATAAAAAATAAAAGATAAATTCGTGGCCTTGGGCTTGGAGGTTTCAATTCAGATAAGGAACATGTTTGAATCAAGAAAAGTTAGTCCCATTTGGAATTTTTTTGATTTTATCAAGTATTTCTCTTTGCACCTCATCAAAATGCTCAACTTGCACAAGGTGTATCTTGCTCAATTTTTAACATTTTTGGGTGTTCTTGGACTTTTTAGAAAGCTCAAGATGTGTTCTAAACAACCCTTTTGGTTTCATATTCATTGAAGTTTCCATGCTCATGAACATTTCTTTACAAAAAGTTGACTTTTAAAAGGACCTGTAATGTTTTGATCCATAACTTCCAAATGAAGCATTTTCTTCCCAAGCTTGTGAGACATGAAGTTGTAGAGAATTGAATTCTCTTCAAAATGAGCTGTGGTGGAAATTTTTTTGATAAAGTATGTGAAAGTTATGCCTGGTCAAAGTTCTGTTGACTTTTGTCTAAGAAAGCCTAATTTAGAAACTTTGACTTTTGATCAAATCTTGACTTTTCTTGAGGAATCATGATCAACACTTGATCAAATGATGAATTTTACTTCAAAACATTGATGTTGACCAAAAACTGTGAAGTTTGACTGTATGTTGACCACAGTTGACTTTTTGTCTAATACAACTAATTTTCATCCATCTGAGCAATTGTCTGAGCAAACTTGCCTTGTAAGGCTTGAAACTTGACATGGAGATTCTTTGAAGCATATGATGAGGCATGATGACCACTTGAAATGTTGGAGGCCCACCTTGATTTGAGAATGACAAAACCCTAGTTTGGGTTGATTGCTTAGGAGAGGGTTTGTCTGGTCAACCCTTGTGAAATCCTTGAGTATGGATATGTGAGTTGTCTTGAGAAGTGGGAGGGAAAATTTTGGGGTATAACACATCCATTTGGATATTTTTGTTTTATGTTGAACATTAAAGAGAATCTGTGCAAGTTTGATTCTAAACCACACAAGTGTATGTTATTAGGATTTTCTGAACGCTTAAAAGGCTACAGAGTCTATAGCACAAAATCACGAATTATGGAAGAATCAATTAATGTCATATTCGATGATAAGCTTGACCTTGAATAGTCAAGGCTAGTTGAAAAGTTTGTAGATTTGGAGATCAACTTTTCAAAATCAAAGTAGAAGGCAGAAGAAGTCAAAGAGTCAAAAGCTCATACTTATGATGTTGTTCCATTCTCTAGGTTAGAATCAATTTACTTGTTAATTTCTTTTTCTGTTAATCATAACATCATCGTTTATCAGATGGATGTTAAGAGTGTCTTTTTCAATGGCTATATTTCTGAAGAAGTGTATGTCAAAAAACCTTTTGGTTTTGAAAACGCTAGGAAATCATATTATGTTTTTAAACTTAAAAAACTCTATGGTTTGAAACAAGATCCCAGAGCTTGGTATAACAGATTAAGTAATTTACTTTGAAAAATGAATTTACCAGAGGAAAAATTGACACCATACTCTTCTACAAAACATTCAAAGATGATATACTCATAGTTCAGATTTACGTTGATGATATTATTTTTGGTTCTGCTAATCCCTCTCTCTATGAGGAATTTTATAAGTTAATGTAGGTTGAGTTTGAGATGAGTCTGATGGAGAACTAAAGTTCTTTCTAGGAATTTAGATTGATAAAAAATTAGACTTACATTCATTAGAGTAAGTACACCAAGGAACTTCTGAAGAAATTCAACATGATGGATAGTACACCAGCAAAGACTCTGATGCATCCGACATGATTCTCGAAAAAGAATAGGTAAGTGGGAAGGTTTGTCAGAAGCTTTATCGTGGTATGATAGGTTCTCTTCTTTATCTAACTGCTTATAGACCTGATATTTTATTCAGTGGTCATTTGTGTGCAAGATTCCAATCTGGTCTTAGAGAATCTCATTTAAATATTGTTAATAAAATTATAAGGTATTTGAAAGGAACCATTAACCTTAGCTTGATGTATGAGAAAACATCAGAGTATACTCTTTCTGGTTTATGTGATGTAGTTTATGTTGGAGACAAATTGGAGAGGAAGAGCACTTCTGGAAATTGTCAATTTCTTGGCTAGAATCTGATTTCCTGGTCAAGCAAGAGGCAATATACAATTTCTTTTTAAATTGTAAAAGAAGAGTACATCTCAGTGTCACTGTGCAGTACTCAGATGCTCTGGATGAAGAATGATCTAGAATATTATTAGATCTATGAGAGTAATATTCCTTTCTTCTGTAATAATACTGCAACTATTTGTTTAAGCAAAAATTCAATTTTATATTCTAGGACTAAACTCAGAAATTAAACATCATTTTTTTAGAGACTATGTTCAGAAGGGAATTTTATGCTTAAAATTTATAGATACAGATTATTAATGGGCTAATATTTTTACAAAACCCTTAGCTGAATATAGATTTATGGTTATTCTGAAACATCTAAAAATGGACTATTGTCTAGAGTAAGATTTTATCAGAATCATATGTGTTTAGTCAAAGTCTGAATAAATTAGTTTCTTAGTTAAACAAAAGTGTTTCTTTTTCAGAACCTCAGTCATCAGAAGATGCTTCAGTCAGAAGTGTCTTTGATAAGATGGAAACCTTTAGGTTTTCCAGAGTCTGAGGATACTAAAACGTGTCACTTAATTAGAAGGTGATTAATGCATGTAACCTTGGTTATAGCTAAATCATTACATCTACTTAGGCTACAAAATGAGAAGTATCTTTCTTGGAATTGATTAAATCATGATTCCGTTCATTTATTAATCCTCATTATTGTGTGTATTTCTATTTCTTCCAAACACCTTATATATCCACTCAAACAACCTCACTTAATTTACACACTTTAGAAACCCTAAAACCCTTTTTCTCTTAACTATTCTTTGTGTTCTTCGTCTTCAACAACAATTTCATCTTTTTCTTCATTCATATTCTCCAACAACAACATGATGACTACTTCTCAACAAGAAGTTTTTAATTTTGCTACTGAAATGGAACAATCTTTAAATCCCTCTACTAGGCATTCATCTTCATTAGTTCCTCCTCCTCCTCCGTCTGAAACACCAGCAACCACCGCTACTGGTTCATCTTCCCTCCTTATGATTGATAAAACCAATATCACTCAAGTGGAACCATCTGTTAACTACATTCTTCTACCTGAGAATCTGACTGTTCTAAAAGAACTTATGGTAGATTTTGAGAATATGGCTTCAAATGGTTATAACCTTCTTGAAGAATTGAATGTTTAAGGTTGGAAATCATATTTTATGAGGATCTATGATCCAGTGTTTGAAGCTTTGGTAAAGGAATTCCAGAGGCAAGCAAAATGTGATTATCTTCATGTGGTCTCTCTTGTTCTAGGAAAGAAGATTTTTATTACTGAGAAGTCCATTGCAGACCTTCTGGGAATTTAGTTTCTGAAAAACAAGAGGGTCTATGGAATGAAGGAAAATTCCAAGTTTGTGAAAGAAAACATCAACCGTGCTATTTTTACCAGCTACCTTTCTAGGAAAAATGAGTACAAAATCATAGATCTTCATGAGAAGTTGAAAATCTAGCACAAACTTATTCTGAGTTGTATTAACCCCATACTCACTACCAGCTCTCCGGACTACTTCAACACTAGTCAGAAGTACATGTTATATTATTTGATGACTCATGAGAAGATGTGTTTTCCCTCCATTTTGTTTTACTATATGAGGGATATGGTCAGATAGACAAGGACATCGTGTTTGCAAGGAAAGAAGAATCCTCCTTACATTCCTTATGGATGGTTTCTTTCTGATATCTTCGTTGAAAATGGTCTTGTGCAATTTTTGACTGACGAAGCCAAGTATAGAGAAGATTTGACTCCCAGTATTGGATAATCCTTCAATTTTAGAAATCTTAAGCATATGGGAATGCTGAAGAATAAAGACTTTAAGTAGAAGAATAAGCGAGAAATGCTGAAGTTTCCAGGTTGGCACAAGAGGCTGAAGCTGCAAAAAGAGAAACTCAACAGGCTCTGGTTGCTTCATCTTCTAATCCTGCAATTTCTCGTTTGGAAAAAGCAATTGGGGAAATCAGAGAAGGTCAACAGGAAATCAAAGAAGAATATAAGATTTTCAGAGAAAGCATTTTTGAACAAAATATTGTCAACAACTCTCTTCAGAACATGCTTTAGATGATTCTGGACAAGCTTTCTGCCTCAACTTCTTCAACCTCTAGAACTTAGGAACGTTTCTTTTTTTCCCTTGATCATTTGGTAATGAAATTTCATTTTGAGTTTCACCTTTTATTCATTTTAAGTTCTTATGTTTTTCACACATTTCAACTTTTTGATTATGACAAAAAGATGAAGTAGTAAAATGAACATGATATTTTGATTCTAATAATCAATTTCTGAAAAACGAGCTATTTACATTCTAACCAATAAACTTCTATTTCTGTTAAATTTGTCTTCTTGATTTCTTTTTTAGGAATTATGAATAAGATCTTTTGACAATATCAAGTTTCAAGAAATTGGTTTTCCAAGAAATCAGGATCTGAAGAATTAGGCTCTAAGAGATATGGAATTCGAATGTTTTTGGCTCTGATGTTTCAAGATCTCAATTGGTATAATTGGCTTCTAAAAACTGAATCAAGACTCTTAAGATCTCAATATCTGTTCTATTGCAACCAGGGGGAGTTTACCCAGATGGTTCACAAGTCAGAGTATTTGATCTTAACCCAGTCTGAGATTCAGGGGGAGTTTCTCATATAAAGGATAAGTACTTCTTAACCTTTTTATTTTTGTTACTTTTTATGTTATGTATAAAATTGTGTCATAAAAATACATAGTTTTTTCATCACCAAAAAAGGGGGGATTGTTAGAACAAGATTTGGTTCTGCAATAATACCTCTGAGTTTTGATGATAACAGACAAGTATGTTTGTATGAACAAATTTTGATATTCTAATGTTTGTTACTTTTGAGAATTTAACAAACAAGTTCTGCTTCTGATAACTAATGTGGTTAAGTTATTAGAAGAGAATTGTTGCGCTTCTGAGCTACATATGTTCTGCTGAACATTAGCAATTTGCTTCAGAAGACTCTAAAGTTATGTGACTATGATACACTGTAAAAGAAACCAAGTTTTGAAGATATAAAGACAATAGTTTTGATGAACAATTCCATAGGCTAAAAACTCATTCATCTAAGACAATGGAATCTGAAAGCCCAAGTGCTTAAGATTCTGAGCGCAGTTCTGCAGACTATGAAGACATGAAGCTCTGAAGACCCAAGTGTTGTTTTCCTTCTTATAACTCATCCTCTTAGAAGCCTCTGAAGTCAGGAAGTTGAGAGGACTAAGAAACATGGTACAACAGTACTATCTAAGACGATTCATTCCACTCCAGAAAGAGCAGAAGCAAGTGTACTATTTGTCTCCCACGTTATTGTTTATAGCTGCCACAATTCTGTAAATTCCAGAAGTACCCTCCAACAGTCACATCATTTCCATGTCTATATAAAGGCTTGAAGACTTCGAGAATATGTTGCTAATTCATTGTTTATATGCTCTAGTATACTATTGTCAAGCTTCCTACTTTCTTAAGTCTTGTTCTTAATTTTGTTTACTATTCAGCTTGTGTAGAAGCATTTTTATGTAAACAAACTATTTCTCAAATTGTTGTTTGATTTCCTTGAGAGACCAGTTAGGTCAGATTTCTTGAGGAGTCTAGGACTTGTGTGTCTTAGAGTTGTTGTTAGTTACCTGCTGTTTGGCTTGTGCATTGTATAATATGTTTGATTGTTGTAAACATATTATGTTCTTTCTTTTCTGCTACTATAGCTTTATTATCAAGAAGTAAAGTCTTTTGTTAAGGGGATTATTTTAAAAGAAATGTTTTGTTTTTTAAAATCCAATTCAAATCCCTCTTTCTTGTGTTTTTCACGCCTTCAAAACTTAATTCTAGTTGATCTACTGACCAAAGGTTTGATACCTAAGGCTTTTCCTGGGCATGTTATTGCTCATATGCGTCTTGGTTTTGAGATTGTCTTAGATTAGTGAGAGTTTTTTCCTTATTTTTTTTCTATGTTTTAAGATTTGATTTGATTTTAGTACAAACATTTTGTTATGTTTAATTTTGTTCATAAATAAAAACTTATGAGGTACTATTGTTATAACAATATCAAGTTATTTTTGTTATGTGCAAATATTTTAATTTTTAATTGCACCTAAGAAACTTAGTTTGATCTCACTAAATACTACAATAGTGCCAGTTGTAAATATGCATGACTTAGAAACCACATTACATGAAATTTCTATATCACTCATTCATATCGATCTATGTCGTCAAGTACATTGATCTTGTGGTTGTTGAGATTTCATCACGTTATACATTAGTGAAGAAAGTTGTAGTGATCACATTATTAATGTATGAGGTGTGTCAATTATAAAGTGAATTGTGATATAATTATTAAGATATATCGTCCAAGTGGGAGATTGTTGAAATATTTTACACTTAAATATTATATTAATATTCCAATAATTATTATGTGAACATATATATTTTAATTATATTAACTATTTTATTAAATTAAGCATCTTAAACAGATAAGTGATCCAATAAAATTAAAACGCTAATGAGATTTTATTTAGAAATTAATTAATTAGGTATGTGCTCAAATATGAACGATGTCAGAAAGACTTATTTTGGAGTAATGGAAACCCTAACTGGCCATGGCTCTATACATAGACCATGTAACATCCCAATTTTTATTAGTTATTTTATTAATTATTTATTTATTTAATTATTATATAGTGTGATAATTATATCATTATTTAATTGTGTGATTATGTGTTAATTGTGTTATTTGAATTATTAGATGTATTAATGATAGAAATAACTAATTGGACCTAATAGCTAGAGATAAAAGTAATAAGGAGGTGTAAGTTACTAAGCCCAATAAGAGAATACTAGATAGTAAGGGTTATGAATACTTATTATTATGGATATGTATGGTATGCAATGGTTAGTAACATGCTACGTGGTTTTGTTTTCCATTTCTATGAACTTTGAATGTTAGGCTTTATGGAGAAGTAATGTTGTTCTACTTGTAATTGATGAATCATGATTAGAAATACATCAGGATATCCTTAAATAGTGATTATTGACTAATTGGAATGGGTATTGTATGAAAATTTTGTGGGGGATGGAATGTTGTGAAAAGAGGGATTTTTCTCAAAATCATAGAGGGCGCTTAGCGTGGTAACTCTTAGCGCCGAAGCTTCTGTAATTCGGGGCTTAACGCGGAATTTGGGGCTTAGCGCGGTCTGTGTTGTGAAATTTTTATATTTTTGATTCTTTGATTTGGGATCCTATATGCTTATGAGTTTTGATGTAATTCCATGTATTCTAATAATTTATTCAATAGAGATTGGATAGGTTTTGAATCGGAAATTGATAAATACATGATACTTAATTTGGGTATATGTATATTGTGTTTGGATGTTTGTTGAAGATAACATTGGTTGCTTTATATGCTATATGTTAATTGTGAATATGAAGTGATGATGAATGCTAAACGATTGCATTGAGATAATGATATATGTGTGTTTTGTGCAATGGAGGTATAATTCATTATATGGATTATTGTGATATGCGATATAATTAAGGTTTGCTGATAATCTAAATTTGCATATAATTAAATTGTGTTGCACATGTATACATGGGGAGATTAGAACTCCGATTGGTTGCTTTGATCATTGTGTGAAAATAGAAGCGGTGAACTATATATTCATATCGATGAGCTTTGATCTTATCTGGATAGGAAGCGCGGATCTGATTCTAGATAGGGGACCAAGAGCAAGGTGAGCTTGATGTTCACAATGGAACCACAAGCATGACTCGCACTGAATTGCATTGGAGTCACATTTATTATTATGTGATGTTTTGCTTGGAATGCGTAATGTATGTGATAAATTGATTTGATCTGTGATAATTGGTGATGTTGTGGGTTGGTATACTTGAAATGCTTGGATATGATTGTGTTGGTACTTGAAGTAGCAAAGCCATGTCTTATAGATAGTTATATGAAGAATGATGAATTCTTGGGTGTATGTGTGTTATATGCATTGTTTATATTATATATATTCGTAATGATGTGGATTCTCACCCTTCAGTTGTATATTGTTGTATATGATGTTCTATGGGACATCATGCAGGTTCTGAGGATAGTGGTGGTTCGCACGAGGATAGTTGGGGAGCTTAGCTCGGGTTACCAGTTTTCTTAGGTAGTGAGTCAATGCTCTAGTCATGTAACACGAGGGCTTATTTGAACTCATGTTTATTATGAAGAGATATTATTATATTCTCTTATCTTGAATTTGTATTTTGAGATATTATGTTGTGTGGCCTTGATGCCGATGTTTGGATTCCTATGACTTATTATGTATTTATTATGACCATGGTGGTATATGATTATTGTGTAAAATTATTTTACATTGTCGTTGTATGCCATATTTTCTCTATTTATAAAATCAACTTATATGTCCTTTAATTTTATCCATGTATGTGTAACTATATATTTTCTGCACTAAATTATATGTTATATTTTGTTAAGCATTTATATTTTATTGATTTAATTCTAACACTTTTCTTTTGTTTGTTTGGAGTCTTATGTCCAACAAAGAAAAAAAGAAAGATAAAAAATACAAAATAAATAAAAGAATGAGAAAATAGAATTTTCACAGCTAAAAATAAAAAATAAAAGAATTATTTAAATGATTATATAGTTATAATTATATTTGTGAGTTTATACTAATTATTAACACTTCCTCTATAAATCTAAAACAAACGGATTGTATTTAATAATTTATAATTAAAAAGAAAAAAAGTTATAGCGGACATCTAATATACGTAAATGTGACGCTAATAATGTCTCTATCGTAGCCGATGATATATTTTTAAAGCTACAATAAATTTTTATTTTAATATTGTCAAAATATCTTTTTTTGTTCTTTATCTTTAATTTGGAGTCTAGTTTAGTCCCTTAACTTGTAAAAATACCATTTTAATTCTTTAACTTTTCAAAACGTATCAATCACGTTAGTCATTTCTGTCCACTCTACTAGTCAAAGTCAATATGTAAGGACATGTGGCACATACGTGGATGGCACGTGGGTTAGATCAACTTTGCGAGGAATTTAGAGACACAAAAATCCGTCACTAAATTTGTTTATGGGTTTTACTAATGATTCTTCATCTTCTTCCCTACTCTTCTATCTCTTTCTCCATAATAACAACTCAGAAGGTAACTGAAGAAACAATGCACAATTCACACAAGTTCGTAATTAAAGGAATCCTTAAAGATTGGAATTTACAAATTGAAACTTTCGTCGAGTTAGTGATTACCAATGGACAATTAGAATCTTAAAAAAAAACCCATAAACAACAGTCTGGTAATTTACAACTTTTCTTCTTTCCTTCAAATTGCAACTTCATATATGTGAAACGCGGCGCCAACTTATTTGTGGAACACATCATTTTTGACAACGATAGCGGCACCAATCCAACACCTCTTCTTTTCCTATGAACCTCCATTACACTTTCAAGTTTCAATATCAGTCGAATCTAATATGTGAAAGTTACTTCATATGTACAACAAAGAAAGGTCACTAACCCAGATCTAAAATCACAGATCCAAAATGCTTTTCACATGCTCATCATTATTGATGTACTTTCATTGATTGTATCCATTTTTCTTCCATTTGGATAATGAATTTTGTCTCTTTTTTTTTTCTTTTAATTTTCATTGTTTTTTCAGTTTTGAAATACGGGTCATGGATATCTTTTATAATATTTCCTATTTAAAGATTCTATAAGTATGATATAGGAATGAAAATCTGGTTTGAAGGTAGAATTTAGATTTTCGGTTGAAGGTATAGACGGAGATGATAACCAAAATCTAGAAAAAATTTTGTAACAAATTTTTTTGTCACTAAATTGATTACAAAAGCATTTTTTTTAAACGTCACTTGCCACATTATCAAAATTTGACTTTGTTACTGCTATTTAGACAAAAAGGGCTAACGTTATACATTTTGAAAAGTTAAAGGATCAAAATGGTCTTTTTAAAAGTTAAGGGATCAAACCGGATCCAAATTAAAGATAAGGGACGGAAAAATGTATTTTGTCTTTAATATTTTATAATTAAATTAAATGATTGTGCTCGAGTGATAAACAAACTGCTTTTACTCTAAATTACTAGGGCCTCCTTCTTCTAAAAAAAATTATAAAATTAAATTATATTAGTTATAAATTTCTCGAATTATTATCCTGGACTTGTAGCATTTAACTCATCAACTAAGAATCACAAAAGACTATAACTTGAGTCATATAAAGTATCTGTTGGAGTCGCAGCGGAATTTGGTTTCTAATAATAATAACATGAGATATCACCCTCACTAAAGTTGAACATGAAATAATGTAGCTATAAGAATAAACTTGTATGAAGTAATAAAATGTCTAAGAAGGAAGATGAATTTATAAGAGAAAACTAATAACTTCGTTACGCATTACTTGTTGTTATATCAGACAAACATAAGCTTACATTTATATAGTAACTCATGTACTATAACGTGAGTGATCTACATTTCATACAAATATCAGCCTTTATCTTACTATTATTACTCATTATGTTGAATGAAGTATGTTGCATTTACCACACTCAATGTTTTCATATTTAGCTTTGCTAAATATTCCCTTATTCCCACAATTCTCCACCTCGTTCATCATTTGAAACATTCAAATTTTGGACGAATATGGAGTAATGTTTAACAAGTTCAAGTAATCGCGATTTTATCGTCTTATAGAATCTAGACTGCAAGTATACAGTCCTATCACTTGTAGTTTTAAAGATTATCGAATTCATAGGAACTAAATGCTGATCTACCGGTATCTTAGGTTACTACGTAAATCTAAGGCTAGTAATATAAATGATGTTTGGTTTTAGGGAACCTAACTGATTAAGATCTAGTTTAGATTCAGAATGGAAGTATCGGTATGTAATGGTCAGGCTTAGGTATTTAGCGACTTTTCGACTTAAATTGTATTATCAAAACGTGTTTCAGTAGGAAGTACTTGTTTAAAAATCCTCTTCTCACACTCTCGTGTTTATTGTTTCGGATCCAATAATCAAACCTAAGTGAGTGCTCTCGCTGTTTCAATTAGAGTTTACAAATAGTTTTTGAAAATAAATAAAACCTAATCAACTTAAAAGCGTTCTCGCTGTATTTTAAGTTGATGCTCAATTATTAATGTCCACTTAGAATCTCAAACTCTCGCTTTATTGACCTTAACTTCTAATCAGTGTTTTACTCTCGTAACAAAACAGTTGCATTAATTACTAATAATTGAAACCCGAAAATCAATCTTTTAAAAACAGAATAAGTCGAGTGAAGTTGCTAAACCCCGTTGGCTATGTGACCCTACATACCGATAACTAGATTTAGTCTAGCATGATTAATGATTCAAATATAGCGCAACAGTAATAAACATACAATTCAGATAAAATATGCATTTCAAATAAATCAGGCATAAAATAAATTAACAATTAAATTAATTAAATAAACCTAAAAATAAATTAATTAAATAACCAGAAAATAAAATATTAGGAAGATTCCAGGTGTCTCCCACAGGTCAGTGAGATCGCCCTTGATTGCTCAATAATCCAAATGCGATGAAAAAAAAGGTAAAAGGCGCAATCCTAACATAAGGTTAGAATCGGCAAAAGTTCGCAGCAATCTCCGATGTGAAGATTACTACGAGAAAAGAAACTGAGTGCGGAAAATAAAACTGAAATTAAATGCGGAATAGAAATTAAAATAGGCAGAGTAACGGTACTGGAATGAGGAAAAAAAACGTCTGTTGAGAGTGAACTGAAGTTAGATATATATAGGCGTGTGAGATCTAGGGTTACAAAGCGGTTGAGAAAATCCCGCCTCCTAAATCTCCTCTGTAGCGGTCGCCACGGAGCTGGCTTGGACTCATAACGGTTGCTATATGCTCGCTTGAGGAGGAAGTCTCGCTGTGTGGCCCGTGACGGTCGTTACAAGCCTAGGGCTTGCGTGTAACGGTCGTTACACGTTGTAGTGTGCTGGGCTTCAGTCTGCTCCTTTGAGTGGGATAGGCCTTGTTCGTTGAATCTCTTTTTATTTTTGCTTACTTCACACCCCCATTTCATGCTATACATACACACTTCAATAAATACTCTCTTTTTGTGGATTTTGAGTGTGATTTATTCGGCTTTTCTCGACTTTCTTTGTACATGCCTAATAATCGGTAGAAACCTGAAAACATAGAAAATATCATCATAATATGAATAAAGAATAATTTATTTAATTAAAATATGGATAAAAAGCATATAAACTGGCTTAAATAATCGATACATTTTCGTGTTATCAAACTCCCCTACACTTGAACATTTGCTTGTCCTCATGCAAATGATAGATTTTGAAATAATTTAGTGCAAGATTTTGACACAATCGCACGATGCAACTCGAATTGTACGTGGCTTATAGGCGTTACGTTTAGAAAGATAGAACCGGGCTCCGACACTAATGATACAGGAATGACACCAAACCATAAACATAGTCCAAATCTTCCTTCCTGTGCAAACCAGTCCGAGTCATGCTATCATAGCTCAACCTAATTTTTCACGTTCGAAATCAACCGCTTTCATTCTCGCGCAATCACATTAAGCCCATTATCTCTCGCACGCACATAGTAGAGCAACTAGTTAGTGATTCTGGTCAATTTTTTACAGGGTTCTGGTACGCAAGGTGGTAACCCTTTTCTCTTCCAAATTATAAGTCTTGGGGGATCGAACCATGGTTCGCCCTACCGAGTTCAGCACCAAATACCACTGAACAGGCTTACAAATGGTTTTCACTTTTTTTTTTGTAGGTTCTGCAACTGTTGGATTAAATGACCTGGTGAGGGTCACCTAAATTAATTAACGCATTCCCTGTTATAACTTGATTTTCAAAGCTTTTCTGCTAATGACCAGTCACTTCTATTCATCAGCTCCCTTCGTAGTTTGTGGATAAGACGGTGCCGACTGCTTGTATAAACTACTCGGGGTTGATCTAAAACTTAAAACTTAAGGTCTCGGTATCATAGTTACTCAAACTGATCTGTGCGATTTGGAAAACTTGGGTGTCAAGGCGATATTATCTTTGTCGAGTCTTGTTTAAGAAATATAACGCAGCCTTACGAGTAACCTATATACTTTTCGGAAGTACCGAGCTAATGTGTTGAGATAAAAATTGTTAAAATTTTTCGTTATGGCTCAAGAAACGTGTGGAAGTAAGAATAACTTACGCAAATGAATATCGATATGAATCTCTCTTTTTATTTAATGGAAAGGGAAATAACTGAAATTGAAAGCTTACTAGAAATTGAAGACAAATTTTTCCTCCCCTACACTTGGACTGAGCATTGTCCTCAATGTGACAATTAATAGTGGGAAAAAGAAAACAAACAAAGAACCTAAGGAAAATAAAATAAAATACAAGAAAATAAATCAGTCTTCAATGTCGTCTTCATTATTTCTACTAGTTGATGCTTCACCTCGTGCTCTTCTTCCACCACGTGTCCTCACTCCACTTCTTATGGGTCTATGAGGTTCCTCACCAGTTCCGTAAACATGTGCATGCAAGCTTTCAATGCGGAATGATAGGCGACGCATTTCATCAATAAAGTCAGAAATGTCGCGATGGTTCCAATAAGCGGAATTGCGTTGATCGCGCTGCATCTCTTGCATCAACTACATCAGTTCCTGCTGACGCTGATCTTGAAGTAAAAGTGATGTATATATCGCATCGAGTGCGGCTGACTGAGGGTTATCTCCTGGTTGTGCTTGCGGTGGGACATCTTCTTGTGGTGGTTATTGATTCACTTCTGGTAGATTATTCTGCACGTTTGCTCCAGGGGCTGGTGCTTGTAGATCGTAAATCCAATTCGTAGCGATATCAATTCTAGTGGCCGCTGGATTTGGCAGAATAAAACCTGGAATGACTCTGTTGTTTACCATCAAATTATATTTCCCATCCATCCTTGCTTTGACAATAATACCAGACTGACAGTAATCAATATCTAAGAATTCGGCTTGCTAGAATGGTAACTCATCCAACCTGTCTTGCAAATCCAAATATTGGGCAATAACTGTGACTATGCCTCCACTACAAAAAGGTGATGTGGTTGCATTCCTTGCTAACAGCGATTGGATGTGGCTGAGAAGGAATGGAGCAACATTTATACTCAAATCTGAATTAACCGTACAGTGCAAAAAATACATCGCCCTAGCGTTTACCTTGTTATTGTTTGCTCGTCTGAATACTGTATTGGCTAGGACTCGGTGGAAATAGCAGATACACGGGTTATGGATGTGGGTAGACAAAAGTTCCGCCCAATTATCAACTCGGGTGCTAGTTAAACGCTCCCATATTTCAAATGATCTTGCCGTCCAATCTTCATCGTACGAAATTCGGTATTCCACACCCTCTCCATGATGAAAATGAAGTATTTGGCTCAGAGTCTCTTGGTTCATGGTATACTCTGTGTTGAATAATCTAAAGGTTATTGCACCGATCAGATATTGACCGACTTCTGGAGTAGGCGGTGTTTGGTAAGAAAATGAACTCAAAAACTCCAGCGTGAGGGGTTCATAAGTCGGCAGATTCATAGTGGCAATGTGGTGTAGACCGGATTCATGAAGCATAAATTGCACACTATCTTGCAAACCCAAATCACGAAGGCAATCTTCATCAATGTATTTCGTGGGAAAAATACCTCTCTGGTGGAATCTCCGGTAGAGGTATTCTTGTTGCACTCCGGCTTCTCCATCTCTGAACACCATATTTGTGAGGTCTGGATCCTCTCTATCTTCTTGAGCTCTTATAGCCATCTTTGTGAAGTGCTTAGGAAATAAAATGGTTTTAAATGGTAGAAGGGTTGTTGAAGAAAACTGGTGTAAAAGTGGTGTTTTTCTAAGTGATTTTTACAGGAAGATGGTGAGGAGAAGATGAATGGAGGTACTGAATGGGAGTTAAGGTTGGTGTTTATGGAGAAGAAGAAATGGATGAGAGTATTTGAATTGATTTAAATTTAGAATGAATGGGAATGATGGTGTGTCGTTTTATAAAAATGCATGGCTAAGGGATGTGTAACGGTCGTTACATATGGTTCATTTTTTCAAGCCAACATGCTTCCCTTGTAACGGTCGTTACAAGGTGTAGACAAGGGAATCTCACGCCCTGCAACGGACGCGAGAAGTCAATATGCATGCATGAGAATCTTGGTGACCGTGGCATGGCAGGTTGTGTCACTTCATTGTCTCCATTGAATAGATATAAATTGAGCATATGGGACAATGAATGACACACTGAGGTTTGTTATTTAATGGTAAATGCATACTAGGACTAGTAGGTTAATATTCATGCATTTTATTTTTTATAGATGATACTTAATCATAACACAATGGCATCATAGCATAATAATAACAGAACACAATGAGAAATATAACATAAAAAATAAATGATGAAATGTTAAATAAATTAATAACTAAATCCAAAAATAAATAAAAGAAATAAATAAAAGAAATACTGAAATAAATCTAATACGATGCTAATGAAAAACTAAGAAAAGAAATGAAATCTTCCAAATCTAAATCTAGATACTCCTCTCCTACAATAGGAATGAACAGTGCCCTCAATGTTCTTAAAACAAAAAAAAATCAACCACTCCTGAAATTCAACTGCTGGTTCAGGTGATCTAGATTAGTTGTGACAAGATCCATGAAACCATAAAAATCAGAGCGGAGCGATGTAAGATCAGAGTGGATAGCATCATGCTCCCTCATCAGTGCCTCAATGGCTGCAGCATAATCAGGTTGTGGAATCTGGGCGTCGGAAGCAGCAGGGGCTATAGGTGGATCCCAAGCCGGGATGCAGTCAAGAAGAGGTGGAGTTTCAGGGTTAAAGTCAATCATGTCAATCAACTCCACCATCTCCGGGTCTTCTTCATCCAAAGCTGTTGGAGGGTCAAAATATTGGGGAGGTGTCACAGGATCTACTTCTTCTTCCTCCATTTCATTCTCTGCTACACCCTCCATCTCATAAGTCTAATTCTTCTTGTCGTGCACACTAGATCGTGCAATGTCGGGCAGCGTAAAGTGGTAAACTAGCTCGCTATGAATCAACAACTGGTACTAATTTGCCTCCATATATATAATAATCCCAACATTAAAACAAAAAGACAAATCTAGCGGGATATGGTCAGCAGCAGGGGTCAGACGGGATAATCTCTCCCTCTGAAATAGGCCAGAAACAATCATAGTCACCAAGCCTCCCACACATATCGGTCCATGAGGAGCCTGGGAAATACTCAGCAGACGAGCAAGCATAAAAGAAGTACCTACCACTGGTCTGGATCTGAACACACAGAATATAATGAATAACTCCTCCTTGGGCACCAATGTATCATTATGAGGTTTCCCAAATAAGGAAAACGACAGAATAATGTGAAAATACCTAATCGCCGGGTTATGAATCTTCGACGAGTGTCTCGGGATAGAGCTGTCGTGCCTCAGAGTAGATATCTCTCCCCAAAAGTAGTCCAGATGGATGTCCAAATACTCATCATCTGGAATCTCGATGACAACATCAACACTTATTGGGAAGTCAAGTAGATCACCAAGCTCACGAGTGGTGTATCCGTGGGTGAAATCAAATAGTCTGAAAGAAACCACTCCTCTAGCTAACCCTAGACCAACATCAGGGTTATAATGCAAAGAACTGAGAAACTCCTGTGTCAGGTTGCGGTAGGTGGGATGCTGATTATGAATGAAATAATCCCACCCAATCTGGTTGTACATGAAACATACACTCTCTCTGATGCCTAAGTCGGACAATATGGGATCGTGTGCATAGATAGTGGGGCACATCTCTCTCTGAGCAAGCGTCTCGTAGCGTCTTTGCTGGGCCTCATTCAGGAAGGTGACAGGGCATAGTATCAGAAAGATCCATGACAAAAGTCAGTGAAGAAATAAAAATCCTGTAAGTAATTAAAAGTAGTTTTAAATTAGCATCGGCCTAATGCCAAAAATAGAACAGAAAATATTTTTAGAAATTTTAGGAAATACATATACAAAAATAAATGAAATTTTTTAATAAATCGAAGTTTTTATAAAGAATGGTGGGTTGCCTCCCACAAAGCGCTTTATTTAACGTCGGAAGCTTGACCTAATTTTGAGAACCGAAAACTAGTTAGGTCATTCATCCGGTAGTTGTATAAGTCTCAGGCTAGCTGAGAAATCTCTATTTCCGATACAGTGGTGTAATACGGTGGGAGAACTGACTTTGGATTGTTTTGCGTTTGTTCGCAAATGTTGCGGATAGCAAGACTCGCCACCGACTTTTCTTTTATCCAATTAAGGGAAGGTGAAAAGAACAGAAAAAGACCTTCGTTAGATTCTGAGTAAGGGAGAAGGTTATGAAAAGGGAAGGTGTTAGCACCCTTTCCATCCGTAGTTATCTACGGGCTCTTAGTTGCTTTAGATCACTTTAAAATTGCTTTCTGTGTGTGTGTTTGAAAAATGTTTTGAAAAGGCATTTCACTTTGACTTCATAATGATTCACTCTGGAATGTATACGAAGTGTTCGGAAATGTTTCGTTTTGAAAAGTGTTTGGATTTTGTAAAAGTGTGAGGTGTGAAAAGTATTTTGATAGAGCAAGCAACTAAAATTCTTATTACCTACTCAGAACGGTCGTTTCTGTGTTATTTTACTTTCCATGAGAATAGTGCTATCCATACCATTAGTTCGTAAGTAACCCTATTCGTTGGATGTAAGAGGGACATTCGAAGGGACATCGGATGGTCATAGAAGGCAACTTGTAGGAGTATCCTAGCACATTCGAAGGGACGATCATCACTTATCGTAGGCAACAATTGAGGGACGAGATCATGTATTCATAGGCCACATCGAGGGACTATGATCTTTGTATCGAAGGGACTATGATGATATGTTTGTAGGCAACGATGCTAGGATACGTCTACGTTTGAGGGACTTGACCATTTATTCGAAAAGCAACGAGAGAGAATGCTCTAGGGGGTGCATGTGTGAAGAGAGTGTGTTAAATTCAGATATGTTATCTTGAAATTAGAAGTGATATATGTTCATTTTTTATCTTGCCATACACGCCTAGTTACTAGCAGTTTATATGGGTGCGGAAAGTAAATTGCGGAAAGTAAAGAGCGGAAAGTAAATCCTACACTATTACATGGTGTTATACCCCAAAATTTGCCCTCCTACTTCTCAAGACATTTCACATATCCATACTCAAGGATTACACAAGGGTTGACCAGACAAGCCCTCTCCTAAGCAGCTAACCCAAACTAGGGTTTGGCCATCCTCAAATCAAGGGGGACCTCTAACATGTCTAGTGTTCATTATGCCTCATCATATGCTTCAAAGAATCCCCCATGTCATGTTTCAAGCCTTATAAGTCAAGTTTTCTCAGACAATTGCTTTGATGGTTGAAAATCAGTTGTATTGGACAAAAAGTCAACTGTGGTCAACATCAATATTTTGGTCAACATCAATATTTTGAAGTAATATTCATCATTTGATCAAGGGTTGATCATGATTCATCAAGAAAAATCAAGAATTGATCAAAAGTCAAAGTTTCCAAATTAGGGTTTTTGAACAAAAAGTCAACAGAACTTTGACCGGGCATAACTGTCACATACTTTATAAGAAATTTTACCACCAAAGGTCATTTTGAAGAGAATTCAATTCTCTACAACTTCATGTCTCACAAGCTTGGTCAGAAAATGCTTCATTTGGAAGATATGGATCAAAACATTATAGGTCCTTTTCAAAGTCAACAAAAAGTCAACATTTTGTAAAGAAGTTTTATTGAGCATGGAAACTTAAATTGAGATGAAACCAAAGAGTCTGTTTAGAGGACATCTTGAGCTTTCTAAAAAGTCCAAGAACACCCAAAAACGTTAAAAATTGAGCAAGATACACCTTGCATAAGTTGGGCATTTTTGAGGAGGTGCACAAAGAGAAATACTTGACAAAACCCAAAATTTTGCAAATGAGCCTAACTTTTCTTGGTTCAAACTTGTTCCTTAGCTGATTTGGAACCTCCAAGCCCAAGGCCACGAATTTATCTTTTATTTTTCTATTTATTTTGGATTTTAATCATTTAAAAGCCAATTTAATTAAAATAAAAGATAGAAAATCAAAATTAATTACAAATTGGATTTTTCTCTCATTCTTGAGGTCCTAGCAAGCCATACAAGCTGTCAATTTCGAAATTGCATTGATTGGCAAAGAAATTGAATGAGATTTGATCAAAAAACGCAATATTTGGTTTCATACCAAATCAAATATTTTCTCATTGATTGACATATAATTTCTTCATGATTCTTGACCTAAATCCATCCACTATAAGTACAAAATGCATTCACAAGTACAAAGGAAGAAATTCTTGCCTCCAAGAACCCTACCCAACTTCAAAAAATCCTTGGTATTCAAGAAAACGGTAGACCTCTTTTTGCACCAATTCGATCAATTCTAAGCTTGCTAATCGCTTCCCGGAGGTCCTTGGAGTCATCCCAAACGTTCACAGATCACAAACACCCCCAGAAACACGAAATTGCACATAACGGTTTGCCTCAAAAATTTCGGAATCGAATTCATAGTTACATGCATTTTAAACGTATTTTGATTATATATTCATGCTCATGATGTTATTTGCAAGATATCTGGGTTATTTAATTGAGTTTTAAGTGCAGGAATCATGATATGCCATTGTTAGGTTTTCCAAGCTCCAAATTGGGATCCTTCGATTTAGGAAAAATTGGCCAAAACTAGGGGCATATTCTTGTTCAGGACACCAAACAGAATCAATCCATGTATTCATCATAAATTCATATGCAGGGGTTTTAGTGACGAACGAAGCCGTCGCTATATGTTTTAGCTACGAACGAAATCCGTAGGTAAAACCTTGGATATTTGAATGAGGACGTGAAGCTTGGCGCGGTTTTAATTTTAAATAAATTTTCAGAAAACTGATTCCCTTATAATGTTTTTATTCCGTGTCACTAGCATCAAATGCAGGTTGGTCTAGTGGCAAAGGCGCGTGCATGTGAAGGAGAGGACCTGGGTTCGATCCCTGGCTCCAGCAATCTTTTTTAACACATTTCAAACTAACCTTTTTCTTATTTCTTTTCATATTTTCCTTTTAATTTAATTTCTTTTCAAACAATTTTCTAATGCATCAAAAATCACCAAAAAATAATTCTTTTTGCATTTAGGACAGAAAAATGTTTATTTAATTTTTGACATAAAAAATTAATATTTTTGCATGCATATTTTAATTAATTGTTAATTAACCATAAAATTGACTTTTAATTACTTTTCCTTACTAAAATCAATCCAGAAAATTCCCAAAAAATTGTTCTATCATCTAATTAGGATTACTAACCTAAAAAACTTTTTCCTAACTCAAAAATCTCTTTTTTTACTAACATATTTTCTCTTATGCGTATTTCTTTTCTTTTTCGATTATTATATATCTGCTTCCAGGTTGTAATAGTTAGGATTCATTTTCTCGCATTTCTTTTTCCAATATTATTTAATTGCTCATGGGATGTAATAGCTTAATTAGGATTTACTTTCCGCACTCCTATATTATGTAACTGTCCCAAAGCCATGTAATAGCGTAGGATTTACTTTCCGCACTTTACTTTCCACAATTTACTTTCTGCATCCATATTAACTTCTAGTAACTAGGTGTGTATGGAAAGATAAAAATGAACATAGATCACTTCTAATTTCAAGATAACATATCTGAATTTAACACACTCTCTTCACACATGCACCCCCTAGGCTATTCTCTCTCGTTGCCTTTCGAATACAATGGTCAAGTCCCTCGAACGTAGAGGTATCCTAGCACCGTTGCCTACAAACATATCATCATAGTCCCTTCGATACAAAGATCATAGTCCCTCGACGTGGCCTACGAATACATGATCTTGTCCCTCGATTGTTGCCTATGAAAAGTGATGATCGTCTCTTCGAATATGCTAGGATACTCCTACAAGTTGCCTTCTATGACCATCCGATGTCCCTTCGAATGTCCCTTCTACATCCAACTAATAGGGTTACCTACCAACTAATGGTATGGATATCACTATTCTAAAGGAAAGTAAAATAACACGGAAACGACCGTTCTGAGTAGGTAATAAGACTTTTAGTTGCTTGCTCTATCAAAATACTTTTCACACCTCACACTTTTGCAAAGTTAAAACACTTTTCAAAACAAAACATTTTCGAACACTTCGTATACATTCCAGCGTGAATCATTACGAAGTCAAAGCGAAATGCCTTTTCAAAACATTTTCAAACACACACACATAAAGCAAAATTTTTAAAGTGAGCTAAAGCAACTAAGAGCCCGTAGATAACTACGGATGGAAAGGGGTGGTAACACCTTCCCTTTTCATAACCTTCTCCCTTACTCAGAATCTAACGAAGGTCTTTTTCTATTCTTTTCACCTTACCTTAATTGGATAAAAGAAAAGTCGGTGGCGACTCTTGCTATCCGCAACATTTGCGATCAAAAGCAAAACAATTCCAAAGTCAGTTCTCCCACCGTATTACACATGACTTTGGGGCAGTTACATAATATAGGAATGCGGAAAGTAAATCCTAATTAAGCTATTACATCCCATGAGCAGTTACATAATATTGAAAAAGATTGTGAGAAAATTAATCCTAACTATTACAACCTGGAACCAGATACATAATAATCGGAAAAGAAAAGAAATTTGCATAAGAGAAAATGTTTTAGCAAATAAAAGATTTTTGAGTTAGGCAAAAAAAGTTTTTAGGTTAGTAATCCTAATTAGATGATAAAACAATTTTTTGGGTTGATTTTAATAAGGAAAAGCAATTAAAAGTCACTTTTATGGTTAATTAACAATTAATTAAAATATGCATGCAAAAATATTAATTTTTATGACAAAAATTAAATAAACATTTTTCTGTCCTAAATGCAAAAAGAAAATATTTTTTTTGTGATTTTTTGATGTATTAGATAATTGTTTGAAAAGAAATTAAAATTAAAAGGAAAATATGAAGAAAATAAGAAAAAGTGTTAGTTTTGCAAAGTTGTAAAAAATAATGTGAGGAGCCAAGGTTCGAACCCAGGACATCTCTCTCACACACGCGCACCTTTTACCATCTGAGCTAGTCTGCATTCGTATTAGTGGAATGAAACGAAATAATTATAAACGAGTTAATTTTTTGAAAACCAACTTTCAAAAACCGCGCCAAGATCTTCATCTTCCTCGTTTGAATATTTAAACTTTTAGCTACGGTTTTGGTTCGTAGCTAAAGCTTTTACCAACGGATTGTCTGTAGCTATAACACTTGCAAAAATGAAAATCCAAAAATATGCAACATAAATTTGTTATGGGGACATGGATCAACTCGGTTTGATCCCCTGAACATGCTGGGATCATTGGTTTCATCCAATTTTGGCTAATTTGAAGGATCCCAATTTAAAGCTTCTGAACCCTAACAATGGCATCACGGTATTCCTGCACTTAAAACTCAATTGAACGATTCAAATAGCTTCGAAATATCATCCTAAACACAGATATGCAATCGAATCATGTTAAAAATGCATGTAAGTACATAATCGAATTTGAGAAAAAGGTGTGCAAACCGTGAGTAGGATATCGTGATTCTAGGCTTGTTGATGGCTGGTAATGATTGGAAAAGCTTCAGAGAGTATCAAGGAATGTGTTGGAACACTTTGTTTGGCTTGAATTGATCCAAAAACCTGGCTGCCACTTCCTTGTATTACACGGTTTTTTGAAGCTTATTTAGGGTTCTTGGAGGCAATAATTTCGTCCCTTGTGCTTGTGCATGTATCATGTACTTATAGTAGAATGAATTAGGTCAAGAATTATGAAGAAATTATATGCCAATCAATGAGAAAATATTTGATTTGGAATGAAACCAAATATTTCCTTTTTTGATCAAATCTCATTCAATTCCTTTTCCAATCAATGCAATTTCGAAATTGACAACTTGTATGGCTTGCTTGGATCTCAAGAATGAGAGAAAATCCACCTTGCAATTAATTTTTGATTTTCTATCTTTTATTTTAATTAAATTGGCTTTTAAATGATTAAAAATCCAAAATAAATAAAAAATAAAATATAAATTCGTGGCCTTGGGCTTGGAGGTTCCAATTCAGCTAAGGAACATGTTTGAATCAAGAAAAGTTAGACCCATTTGCAAAATTTTGGGTTTTGTCAAGTATTTCTCTTTGTGCACCTCCTCAAAAATGCTCAACTTGTGCAAGGTGTATCTTGCTCAATTTTTAACATTTTTGGGTGTTCTTGGACTTTTTAGAAAGCTCAAGACGTCCTCTAAACAGACTATTTGGTTTCATCTTCATTGGAGTTTCCATGATCATGAACACTTCTTTACAAAAAGTTGACTTTTTGTTGACTTTTAAAAGGACCTGTAATGTTTTGATCCATAACTTCCAAATGAAGCATTTTCTACCCAAGCTTGTGAGACATGAAGTTGTAGGGAATTGAATTCTCTTCAAAATGAGATGTGGTGGAAATTTTTTTGATAAAGTATGTGAAAGTTATGCCTGGTCAAAGTTCTGTTGACTTTTGTCTGAGAAAGCCCAATTTAGAAACTCTGACTTTTGATCAATTCTTGACTTTTCTTGATGAATCATGATCAACCCTTGATCAAATTATGAATATCACTTCAAAATATTGCTGTTGACAAAAAATTATGAAGTTTGACTGTATGTTGACCACAGTTGACTTTTTGTCCAATACAATTGATTTTCAACCATTTGAGCAATTGTCTGAGAAATCTTGACTTGTAAGGCTTGAAACTTGACATGGAGATTCTTTGAAGCATATGATGAGGCATGATGACCACTGGAAGTGTTAGAAGCCCACCTTGATTTGTGAATGGCCAAAACCCTAGTTTGGGTTGATTGCTTAGGAGAGGGTTTGTCTGATCAACCCTTGTGAAATCCTTGTGAAATGTCTTGAGAAGTAAGAGGGCAAATTTTGGGGTATGACAGTTGCCCCTGTTCAATCTTCTTGTACTGGAAGAGTTAGATTGGCATGCTTGCCTTTTGTGACCTGAAGGTAGAAGATGATTGAACACTCGAGTACACCTGAAAATTTGCACTCGCTGTTGGTTGATGATGCACTGAAATGGGCTTACAGATGCCATTTGGAGAAGCTGGTGCTGGAGGGTGAGTCGTACACTAGACTCGCAAACGTCGTTTGAATAGTATAAACATCGGAGATGGGCTTAAGATGCCATCAAGAGAGAATGATGCTGGGGAATGAGTCGTTCGTTAGACCCTGTAGGTATTTTTGAAAATAAGAAGAAAGCACGGAGATGGGCTTAAGATGCCATCCGGAGAGAATGATGTTGAGTCGTACGTTAGAGTTCATGATCGCCTTTGAATGAAACTAATGGTAGGTATCGATTTTTAACCAAATATGCAGCATTTTGAAGGTAGAGAGATGTCGACAAATAGTCGGAGATGGGCTTAAAGATGCCATCCGGGGCAACTGAGTCGTACGCCAGACTCTGTAGTTGCTGTTGATAATAAGAGAGAGTCAGAATAAACCTTCATCCTGGCTATTCTGAGGTAGATATTTGGCAGAATGTGGATAGCTTTCCCGTCTTGCTTCGGGTGTTGGTCCAATGCCTGTTGTAGGAAGACAACTTGTATGGTCTTTCAAATAGGGTTCCCCGTCTTGTTTCGGGTATTAATCTTCGACCTTCCATTTGGAAAAGATTTGTGCGGTCTTTCAGATTGGGTTCCCCGTCTTGTTTCGGGTATTAATCCTTGACTTTCTGTTTGGAACATATCTTTTACCTGCTGGAAAAAATAAAAACTTTGACAGGATATAGTTAGTCTTATGCAGATTATGATGCATGCGAGCATATGACAATGTACGTGAATGATATATGCACATGTCATGATTTTTTATGAATAATGTATGAATGTAGATGTTGTGGTATTTCAAAACATATCCATCTTGAAGATGAGTACGTCCTGCCGAGGATTTGTGACTTCTGCTTGGGGATGAAGTTGCTGAAAACCCTGATTTGGAGGAGAAAGTGATATCTTTGATTCCTCCGATGCACTATCTGACCAAGTTTTAAGTCTAGATATTAAGGCTGTTGGAAAGAATAAAAGCTGGGAGATACTCCGCTGGGGATCTTGTGCGTAGATCTTGTTGGGGAATATCTGATTATTGTTTAGAGTCGAGGTTCGAAGATTCCTTTGAGGTGATGAATCTGGAGTTTGTTGAAACCTCTGGCTGGGGAATAAAAGAGACGTAGGGTTCCTCCGATGCACTATCTGACCAAGTTTCAAGTCTGGATACTCTTGCTGTCGGGGAATAATAATCAACGGGAGATATTCTGCTGGGAATAATTATCATTCGCGAGGAATGCATTGGTGACTTTAGTCGTTATCTCAATTCCTAGAACCTGCAGTAATTATTTTATTTCGTTCGCTTTTCGTATGTTTGTGAACAGATGTTTATTGTTAAATGCATATAATCATTCAAAGCAATCATTGGACTTTATGCAAAAGACAACAATAATGAACACTGTAAAAGAAAGAATTTGCATTAATTTTGAAAGGTGGCGTATGGCCAAGAAGTTTGTATACAATGAAAGTAAAAAGCTATGCAGAAATAATCTCGTCGAGTTTCAACTATGCTAGTGCTCATATATTTCGACTATCTCATCTCCTTGCTGTCAGTAGAAAGTGAGTGAATTGATTTTCGCCATCTGAATCTTGAATGATGATAGTAGTATGTAGTCTGTAAGTAGGTGATATGGACAAGACATAGTCGTACGCTTAAATCCCTAACTTTTTCCTAGACCGCCCTTTTGGGTTTTTAGTCTACCGGGATACCCTTTTTTGCCCAAGCCGCCTTTGCAGGTTTTCGACTTGCCGGGTGTACATTTTTGTATATATCCTTAACTTTTGCCCGAACCTCTTTGGTTCGCCAGGATGCCCTTATTTTTGCCTAGGCCAGTCGACCTAGCGGGTCTCGTTTATGCGTAGTAATTTTTGACTATGTCCGCGTTCACAGCGTGTGGAAAGTCTTCTCCATCCATGGTGCTAAGTATCATAGCTCCACCGGAAAATACTATTTTGACTACAAACGGTCCCTCGTAGGTGGGAGTCCATTTGCCCCTGGGGTTACCTTGTGGAAGGATGATGCGCTTGACTACTAGATCACCGACTTTGTAGACTCGGTGTTTGACTTTTTTTGTTGAACACTCTGATCATTTGCTTCGGGTAGATATGTCTGTGGTAGATGGATGCGAGTCGTTTTTCGTCAATCAAGTTGATCTGATCGAGGCGAGTCTGAATCCATTCGTCTTCGCCTAGCTCTGCGTCCTGGAGGACTCTGGTTAAAGGTATTTGAACCTCAATTGGTAGGACTGCTTCCATACCGTATACGAGAGAGAAGGGGGTTCCCCCTGTAGATGTTCGAACTGTAGTGCGATAACCATGGAGAGAAAATGGCAGCATCTCATGCCAATCCTTGTAAGTCACTGTCATCTTTTGTATAATCTTCTTAATATTCTTGTTGGCAGCTTCCACTGCGCCGTTCATTTTAGGTCGATATGGAGAAGATTTATGATGCTTGACCTTGAACTGCGTGCAGAGTTCGGTGATCATTTTGTTGTTGAGATTGGTACCGTTATCTGTGATAATCCTTTCAGGAGTGCCGTACCGATAGATAAGATTATGTTTAATGAATCGAGCCACAACATTCTTGGTAACAGATGCGAACGAGGCTGCTTCTACCCATTTGGTAAAATAGTCAATCGCCACAAGGATGAAACGATGTTTGTTAGAAGCAGTGGGTTTGATTTCTCCAATCATGTCAATGCCCCACATTGCAAAAGGCCAAGGAGCGGTTAATACATTCAGCGGTACCTGGAGGTACATGCACTTTGTCTGCATATATCTGGCATTTGTGACAAGATCAAGCATAGCGGTGACAATCAGCTTCCATGGTGGACCAATAGTAACCTGTCCTCAGAATCTTCTTAGCCATTGTATGCCCACTGGAGTGGGTACCGAATGCGCCTTCGTGTAATTCTTCCAGGATCCGTTCCGCAGTTTTATGATCTACACAGCAGAGTAAGCACAAGTCGTGGTTGCGCTTGTATAAGATGCCGTTGCTAAGAAAGAATTTGGATGCGAATCTTCTCAAGAACTTCTTGTCATTGACGGATGCCCCTGTGGGATATTCCTGAGTCTCGGGATACCTCTTCACTTCGTAGAATCAAGGTTTCTCTTATGTATCAAGTTCACAACAATATGCTGGTTCGTCAAACTTTTCGATGATGATTTGGGGAGCCTCGTTGTCCCATCTGACCTTGAACATAGATGACATAGTAGCCAATGCGTCTGCCAGTTGATTCTCTTCTCGTGGGATGTAATCAAAAGTGATCTCTTCGAAGTAAGGGATCAGGCTCAGAACATGCTCTCAATATGGAATGAGATTAGGATGCCTCGTATCCCACTCGCCTTTGATCTGACTGATCACTAAAACTGAGTCTCCATACACTTGCAAGAATTTGATTCTTAAGTCAATGGTAGATTTGATACCCATGATGCACACTTCGTATTCGGCCATGTTGTTAGTGCAGTTGAAACATAATCTGGCGGTGAAAGGAGTGTGTCCGCCTGTAGGAGATGTAATGATGGCGCCAATGTCATTGCCAAGTGCATTTGAGGCTCCATCAAAGACCATGGTCCATCGGGATCCTTGTTCAGGTCCTTCGTATGGGCCCGGTTCTTCACAATCAGTAGTAACTAATAAAACATCTTCGTCTGGAAACTCGAATTGCATAGACTGATAGTCATCTACGGCTTGATGAGCCAAATGATCGGCTACTACACTTCCTTTGATCGCTTTCTGAGAAGTGTATTGGATGTCGTATTCGGTCAAGATCATTTGCGATCTTGCTATTCTTCCGGAGAGAGCAGGTTTCTCAAATATGTATTTTATCGGATCCATCTTGGAGAGTAATAAGGTAGTGTGAGTCAACATATACTTTCTTAGTCGGCGAGCAGCCCAAGCCAAAGCACTGCAAGTTTTCTCAAGCTGTGAGTATCTTGTTTCACAGTCGGTAAACTTTTTGCTAAGGTAGTATATTGCATACTCTTTTCGACCAGACTCGTCATGTTGCCCCAACACACACCCCATTGAGTTCTCTAATACTGTTGAGTACATGATGAGAGGTCTTCCTTTGGTAGGAGACATCAGGATAGGAGGATTATGCAGATACTCCTTGATTTTGTCAAAAGCGATCTGGCAATCGTCATTCCATTCCAATACTTGATCTTTCTTCAGTAATTTGAAGATTGGCTCACAAGTAGCAGTTAGATGTGCAATAAATCTGGCAATGTAGTTCAGTCGTCCCAAGAAACCTCTGACTTCTTTCTCGGTGCGGGGCGCTGGCATTTCTTGGATAACTTTAACCTTGGAGGGGTCAACTTCAATACCTTTGTCACTGACAACACCTAGGAGTTTACCGGATCTGACTCCAAAGGTGCACTTGTTAGGATTGAGTCTTATTCTGTACTTCTTCAGTCTATCAAACAGTTTCCGCAAATGATCGAGATGTTCCTCTTCAGTCTGTGATCGAGCTATCATGTCATCGACGTAGACCTCTATCTCGTGATGAATCATGTCATCAAATAATGCCACCATGGCACGTTGATAAGTGGCGCCAGCGTTCTTCAGTCTGAACGACATGACCTTGTAGCAGAATGTGCCCCATTGTGTAACAAAAGTAGTCTTCTCCATGTCTTCAGGAGCCATTTTAATCTGATTGTAACCGGAGAAACCATCCATGAAGGAGAAAACTTTATGTTGAGTGGTGTTGTCGACTAGAACATCGATATGAGGAAGTGGAAAATCATCTTTCGGACTCGCTCTGTTCAAATCTCTGTAATCCACACACATTCGTAGTTTGCCATCTTTCTTAGGTACAGGTACCACATTTGCAACCCACAGTGGAAAAGAAGTTACAACTAAGAAAATGGCATTGAACTGTTTCATAACTTCGGCTTTGATTTTCTCTGACATCTCAGGACGCATGCGACGAACCTTTTGCTTCACAGGGAGAAAACCTTCTTTGGTCGGTAATCGGTGTACCACAATGTCAATGTCTAGACCTGGCATGTCTTCGTATGACCAAGAAAAAACCTCGATATAGTCTCGTAGCATCTGAACCAATCTCTCTTTGATACTATTCTCAAGACCTGCTCCTATCTTGATTTCTTTTCTGTCTTCGTCAGTACCTAGATTCACAACCTCGACTGGCTCTTCGTGTGGCTGTATAACCCGTTCTTCTTGCTGTAGCAGTCTGACAAGTTCTCCTGGCACTTCACAATCTTCCTCACCTTCGTCTTCGGCTTGGTAGATCGGATTATCGAAGTCATATTTAGCAATAGCAAAGTTGTTATCAACGAGATTCAGAGTGAATCTGCAGTGTATCACGTGGGTGTGTGTAAGAACACATAGCTTTTGAAGGGGTAGTAAAGTAAAAGAAATAAAATACTACTTAAATGCAAAAGTCCAATGATTTTATTGAATGAAAATATGCAAATGACAGATAATAACCCTCACAAACGAGCCGTGATGCCCCGGGCAAGGCATTAGGCTTTTAAAGTTTATTGTAAATAAAGAACAAAAATCATAACAGAAAACAAAAGAAATTACTCCTGTCTAAAGGAGATTGGTATGACGTCTTCGGTCTTCCAATTGCTGAGTCCGTTATCAGGAGTTGGGAAGATCCAATCGCTGATGTCGAAGTCGCTGTCGTCGTCCTCTATAGCATGAACTCCCTTCTTGCTGATGCGGAAGGGAAGTTTGCCTGAAAGTTCACGGTGTATCATCTTCTGACCTTTAGTGGTGGAGCCTAAACCAGTCTTGTCAGATTTGAAAGGAAGATCGGGGAGCTGACCCCAAATAGTACCACCTCCTTCTTCAACTACAACTTGAGTATCCTTCAGCGAGGCCATCATAGGCGGAACTTGTGTAACTTCAGGAGCGATAGGAGAGTCAACAGGCACGACTCTTGGAACTGTTTCAAAAACTTGACAAGGAGTTTCGAAGAATTCCCCTTCCATTTTGAGGTATCGGAATGACTGCAGATGGCTCACCGTATATTCTTCCAAACCGTATACTGTAACAACCTTCCCCTTCACTGGGTATTTCAACTTCTGATGCAAGGTAGAGGTAACAACGCCTGGCCCATGTATCCAAGGGCGTCCAAGTAGGCAAGAGTAAGCTGGACGGATGTCCATGACGAAGAAAGTGGAGTCGAAAGTCTGGGAACCGACTTTAACTGGTAGAATGATCACTCCAAGTACTGTTCGTTTAGAACCATCAAAAGCTCTTACAATTATATCGCTGGGCTTCAAGACCAATCCTTCAACATCAAGTCGTTCGAAAACACTCTTCAGTAGGATATTCAGAGCAGAACCGGTATCTACTAAAACATGAGACAATGTAACGCCCTTGCATTCAACAGTGATGTGCAAGGCTTTGTTGTGTTTCTTTCCGACAGAAGTCAAATCAACATTAGAGAAGCCTAAACCGTTGCTGGCAGCCAGGCTAGCAATACAAACTTCAAATTGATCAGTAGTAGTGTCTTGCGGTATGTGAGCATTCTTCAGAAACTTCACCAAGGCCTTAGCATGAGCCTTAGAGCACAATAGCAGAGCAAGCATGGATATCTTGGACGGAGTTTGTCCCAACTGTTCCACAACATTGTAGTCACTCTTCTTGATTATATTCAGAATTTCCTCCATTTCTTGCTTGGAGGTATCTTTAGCAACTTCCTTTGGTACTTCTGTCTGAGCAGGATGAGTTACCGGTTCTTTCCCTCACGCTTCAGGAATTGGTTTGACAACTGGAATGTGAGCTGGAGTCGCAGTGTCTTTTGGTGGAGAGATCTCTGGAGAGAACACTCTTCCGGTTTGGGTTACCTTGCTTGATCCGGTGATGTTGTCGATGTTAGGAATGGTAGCTTCAACTGTAATGTCTTCGATGGTCAAAAGGTCTTGTTTGACGCCATGATAGTAAACTTCAGCTCCATAGCTCCACGGTATAGCTTTGTTAGAGGAGTATGGGACTGGTATGGAAGAAGTAATGATGAGAGGTGCCACTATAGGCACAAGATCGACAAAGGAGATCCTTATTGTGTTTACATCAGCATAGTCTTCTGGGAAATCGTCTCCCCATCCGGTTGCCTTAACATATTCAATAGGAATCTTGTAGCTTTCAGGAACAATATACTTCACCATGTAATCAAACTTTCCACTTGGCTGTCCCAAGGTATCCCAGACTTCTGGTACGGCTTCGCTCACATCTTCGATCTTCAGGTTCTTAGACATGTCTTTGCACAGGCTCTCCATAGGTGAAGGTTCTAGAAATAGAACTTCTCGGTTATCCATCATGCATTGAATACGTCTTCTCAACCAAGCGCATTCGTCAGGCGCAGATGGGCACCAACGACAATTCTCCGGGCACCCTGGATTGACACCGGCTTGCAGCAGATTCTTCTTAACAGTCATCAGAGGAATAGTCAAGTCGTTCACATAAAAAACGTAAGAGTTCTTGTCAATAGCATGGGAACTTTTGCCGTGGTTTGGCATTGGTGCATTGATCACATTCAGAGTTTCAACAGGAGGATCAAACTCAATTTCCTTAACTTCAATCATATCTTGGATCTTGTTCTTTAGAGCCCAACAATCGTCGGTGTTATGCCCTGGGCTGTTGGAGTGGTATGCACACTTGGCATTAGGATTGTACTTCGGAGAGGAAGTGTTGATGTGTTGAGGAGGATCCCTCAAGTTAGTCAGCTCTGCTTTCAACATGTGTTGCAATGCTTGCGACAATGGCATGTTGATCTTTGTAAACTGTCTTCGTGGCGCGTTCTGGTTACGCACGTTGTTTTGCTGAGGTTGCGCGGGTGCAGGATTGGAGATTACGACTGCCCCCACAGATTGAGTACAATCAGTTTTGACACGGCTTTTCTGACCATACACAACATTGGCTTCTTTCTTACCAAAAGATCTCTTTGCAGCATTTGAGGATGACTCTACCTAAATCTTTCCGCTCTTGATTCCAGCCTCAATGCGTTCTCCTGTCAGTATCATCTCGATGAATCCGGCTGAAGAGTTTCCAATCAGATGATTGAAGAATGGGCCTTCCAATGTTCCCATAAACATATCAACCAACTCCCTATTGGACAAGGGTGGTTGAACTCTGCCTGCTAGACCTCTCCATTTCTGAGCATACTCTTTGAATTTCTCATCACGACCCATAGACATGCTTTGTAGTTGCATGCGAGTGGGTGCTAATTCAGCATTGTACTGGTATTGCTTGTAGAAAGCATCTGCTAAGTCATTCCAGGTATGAATGTGGGTACTCTCTAGCTGATAATACCACTCCAACTGAGCTCCGGATAAGCTCTCTTGAAAGTAATGGATCCATAGCTTCCTGTCATCAGTGTGAGGATGGATCTTCTGAACATAGGACTTCAAATGCAACTTCGGACAAGAGATGCCATCATACTTGGCAAAAGTAGGAACCTTGAACTTGCGGGGAATCACCACACTAGGAACTAAACTCAGATCATCAAAATTCAGCCCGGACATTTTCAGATTTTCCACAGTATTCAGACGGTCTTCAAGTCGTTTGTATTTGTCATCCTTAAGAGAATACTGCTCGTTCTCATAGTCTTCTTCTCTGTTTTCAGACTCACACTGACCTTCTTTGTTGTTCTTGATACTCTCATCAGTTTCAACACTCTTGTCTGAGAGTTCTAAACGGCTGACCACCCTAGGTCCACCCTTATGACGTCTTCCCATGTTGAGGACACCGATGACTTTCTTCTTTCTGGTGATGAGCTTCTTCAAGTCTTCCTGGCCTTGGACCAAGCTGGTGACCACTTCCTGGAACTGAGCATTCTAAGCCTGGAGATCTTTGACAGTCTGTTCAAGAGCCATTTTTTGCTAAAATAAATAGCGAGAGATTAAGAAAACCGGTCTTCAATGTACCTGTTATGAAATGTCATGCCATGATATGCGATGTTTATGCAATGCAATGCAATGTTTTCAAGGACCTTAGGAATTTAAATTTGTTAAACAAGCACGAACAAACTTTTATTAGTTTTTCTTTTTCTTTTCTCAAGTACAAAAGATAGTTTGGAAAATAAAAGAAACAAAAATCCTAAAGCTCTAAGTCTCCCATGAGTGCTTCCTCTTGGTGTTGAAGTAGGTGTTGGTGTTTCGCTCCTCGTGTAGTAGCTTGGTCAACTCTAGTACCTTCTTCTCGCTTGCATAACACTGAGCTTCGAATGTATCCCTTTCTTCTTTAAGCTGAATCCAGGATCTCTTCAAGTCTTCAAAATCAGTAGGCATGTCGGGATGGAGAATGGTATAGGGTACGTCACCTATAGCAACAGGTTCCATAATTACTGGTAACACGGGTGTAAATGGAATCATGAGGTTTTAAGCTCGAGCTCGCACCCATTTGAGGTAAGGTTCCCAAGGAATGGAGTTTTGGTGTCCCAAAGTCTTGGTATCAGCCTTCTTTACCATGCCCCAAGCGTGTATGAACCTTTGATGGTAATTCTGGAGATCGTGGTTGTAGTCGAACACAATATCTTGGAGAAGCATATCATGAGGACCATCTCTTCGAGCATAACCAAACTGCCGTAGAGCTAAAGAAGGGTTGTAAGTGATACCTCCCCTTATGCCAAGGAGTGGTACATTGGGGAATTCCCCACAACACTCAATGAATGTGAAGTCCTTTTGAGAAAAAAGACACCAACAGATATCTGAATGAGAGAGTGACATCAGCCTTTGAGACCACTTCAATCTTTGCTCGTTCTTCATCACTGATTGAGGAAGGTGTGAAATAAACCACCTGGAGAGTAACGGTATGCAACACATGAGAGTTCCTTGTCTTTTGATGGTACGAGTGTGGAGAGAATGTAGAATGTCTCCAAGTAAGGTAGGCACATGATTACGAGTGAGGAATATCTTGATGGCGTTCACATCTATGAACTGATCTGGATTAGGAAATAGCACCAAGCCATAGCTTTGAGGAATTCTCGAGCTTTCTTTATCAGAAATTTAGCAAGCAAACCCTTAACTCCGCTTCTTGTTTCCCGATTAGCTTCAATGTCTGATCGCTTTAGATGTAACGCTGATGCGATGTCTTCATACTTAGGATCCTTTTCTGAACCGATGAATGACATCCGATCAAGAATAAGTATCCCAAGTAGCTTAGAGAACTCTTCTAAGGTAGGAACCAACTGATAATCTGGGAATGTAAAGCAATGGTGTTTCGGATCAAAGAATTGGAATAAGATGTGCATCATATCTTCTTCAAAACTGGAGATAACCAAGTCGAGCAAATAACCATGTCTTTTGATGAACTGAGCATGATCGGGAATTTCTGAAACCAATTCTTTGAGTTGAGAAGGTACACCCATGAAGTTGATTCAGATAGTCTTTCTAGAAGCCATAACTCCTAAAAAATAGAGTAAAGATAAATCCCTAGGTCCTTGAAATGGTTAGAAATGATATGCAATGTTATGATGTCATGATGTCATGTTTAACAAGCACAAGCAAATCACACAATTGTCCTAGGTTTAAAGCTTGCATGAGATATAGGTGTCTATCCTACCAAAGTTTGAGTGGGTTCATCCTGTCCTATAATAGAAATCGGGTTCTAGGAATCTCATATCATTGATCTTTCTTGTAGGCTTTATTTCAATACGACTACCAAGTGGTCGACCGAAACATCCCGAAAGTCGAATCTTAATGAGCGTAGCATCGAGTATCAACCAACCTTAGTCTACACCAAAGCCGGCCATCTCACTACCTTTTAATGGCCAAGATGGGTCAATTAGGGTTCTAGAAGTTAAGTTAGTGCTGATGACACCACGCAGACGCCAAATACTTTCCTCAACTTGAGTATGAGGAGCATCAGGACATCCAAAGTGTCGCACTAACATAGCCATCATGTTGACCGTTTCGGTATACGCCTAACGGTCGCGATGATTTATTGCTACTTACCTAAGGAAACCTGGATCCGGGTGTAGGATCCCTCACAAGTATAATATGCAAGCAACCCTTAAGATAAAGCATACAAGTCAAATAGAAAGCAGTAAAGTGGTCTAAAAATCCCTAAGGTATTCTCTCTTTAGGGTGTCTCCCCGACAGAGTCGCCAGTTCTGTAATACGGTGGGAGAACTGACTTTGGATTGTTTTGCGTTTGTTTGCAAATGTTGCGGATAAGAAGAGTCGCCACCGACTTTTCTTTTATCCAATTAAGGAAAGGTGAAAAGAATAGAAAAAGACCTTCGTTAGATTCTGAGTAAGGGAGAAGGTTATGAAAAGGGAAGGTATTAGCACCCTTTCCATTCGTAGTTATCTACGGGCTCTTAGTTGCTTTAGCTCACTTTAAAATTGCTTTCTATGTGTGTGTTTGAAAAATGTTTTGAAAAGGCATTTCGCTTTGACTTCGTAATGATTCACGCTGGAATGTATACGAAGTGTTAGGAAATGTTTCGTTTTGAAAAGTGTTTGGATCTTGTAAAAGTGTGAGGTGTGAAAAGTATTTTGATAGAGCAAGCAACTAAAAGTCTTATTACCTACTCAGAACGGTCGTTTCCGTGTTATTTTACTTTTCTTTAGAATAGTACTATCCATACCATTAGTTGGTAAGTAACCCAATTCGTTGGATGTAAGAGAGACATTCGAAGGGACATCAGATGGTCATAGAAGGCAACTTGTAGGAGTATCCTAGCACATTCGAAGGGACGATCATTACTTTTCGTAGGCAACAATCGAGGTACAAGATCATGTATTCGTAGGCCACGTCGATGGACTATGATCTTTGTATCGAAGGGACTATGATGATATGTTCGTAGGCAACGATGCTAGGATACCTCTACGTTCGAGGGACTTGAGCATTTATTCGAAAGGCAACGAGAGAGAATGCTCTAGGGGGTGCATGTGTGAAGAGAGTGTGTTAAATTCAGATATGTTATCTTGAAAATAGAAGTGATCTATGTTCATTTTTTATCTTGCCATACATGCCTAGTTACTAGCAGTTTATATGGGTGCGGAAAGTAAATTGCGGAAAGTAAAGAGCGGAAAGTAAATCCAACGCTATTACATGGCTTTGGGGCAGTTACATAATATAGGAGTGCGAAAAGTAAATCCTAATTAAGCTATTACATCCCATGAGCAGTTACATAATATTGAAAAAGATTGTGAGAAAATTAATCCTAACTATTACAACCTGGAACCAGATACATAATAATCGGAAAAGAAAAGAAATTTGCATAAGAGAAAATGTTTTAGCAAATAAAAGATTTTTGAGTTAGGCAAAAAAAGTTTTTAGGTTAGTAATCCTAATTAGATGATAAAACAATTTTTTGGGAATTTTCTGGGTTGATTTTAATAAGGAAAAGCAATTAAAAGTCAATTTTATGGTTAATTAACAATTAACTAAAATATGCATGCAAAAATATTAATTTTTATGACAAAAATTAAATAAACATTTTTCTGTCCTAAATGCAAAAAGAAAATATTTTTTGGTGATTTTTTGATGTATTAGAAAATTGTTTGAAAAGAAATTAAAATTAAAAGGAAAATATGAAGAAAATAAGAAAAAGTGTTAGTTTTGCAAAGTTGTAAAAAATAATGTGAGGAGCCAAGGTTCGAACCCAGGATATCTCTCTCTCACACACGCGCCTTTTACCATCTGAGCTAGCCTGCATTCGTGTTAATGGAATGAAACGAAATAATTATAAATGAGTTAATTTTCTGAAAACCAACTTTCAAAAACCGCGCCAAGATCTTTATCTTCCTCGTTTGAATATTTAAACTTTTAGCTACGGTTTGGTTCGTAGCTAAAGCTTTTACCAACGGATTGTTCGTAGCTATAACGCCTGCAAAAATCAAAATCCAAATATATGCAACATAAATTTGTTATGGGGACATGGATCAACTCGGTTTGATCCCCTGAACATGCCAATCAATGAGAAAATATTTGATTTGGAATAAAACCAAATATTGCCTTTTTAGATCAAATCTCATTCAATTCCTTTTCCAATCAATGCAATTTCGAAATTGACAGCTTGTATGGCTTGCTTGGACCTCAAGAATGAGAGAAAATCCACCTTGCAATTAATTTTTGATTTTCTATCTTTTATTTTAATTAAATTGACTTTTAAATGATTAAAAATCCAAAATAAATAAAAAATAAAAGATAAATTCGTGGCCTTGGGCTTGGAGGTTCTAATTTAGCTAAGGAACATGTTTGAATCAAGAAAAGTTAGGCCCATTAGTAAAATTTTGGGTTTTGTCAAGTATTTCTCTTTGTGCACCTCCTCAAAAATGCTCAACTTGTGTAAGGTGCATCTTGCTCAATTTTTAACATTTTTGGGTATTCTTGGACTTTTTTAGAAATCTCAAGACGTCATCTAAACAGCCTCTTTGGTTTCATCTTCATTGGAGTTTCCATGCTCATGTACACTTCTTTACAAAAAGTTGACTTTTTGTTGTCTTTTAAAAGGACCTGTAATATTTTGATCCATAACTTCCAAATGAAGCATTTTCTGCCCAAGCTATTGAGACATGAAGTTGTAGAGAATTGAATTCTCTTCAAAATGAGCTGTGGTGGAAAAATTTCTGATAAAGTATGTGAAAGTTATGCCTGGTCAAAGTTCTGTTGACTGTTGTCTGAGAAAGCCCAATTTAGAAACTTTGACTTTTGATCAATTCTTGACTTTTCTTGATGAATCATGATCAACCCTTGATCAAATGATGAATATCACTTCAAAATATTAATGTTGACCAAAAATTATGAAGTTTGACTGTATGTTGACCACAATTGACTTTTTGTCCAATACAATTGATTTTCAACCATTTGAGCAATTGTCTGAGAAATCTTGACTTGTAAGGCTTGAAACTTGACATGGAGATTCTTTGAAGCATATGATGAGGCATGATGACCACTGGAAGTGTTAGAAGCCCACCTTGATTTGTGAATGGCCAAAACCCTAGTTTGGGTTGATTGCTTAGGAGAGGGTTTGTCTGATCAACCCTTGTGAAATGTCTTGAGAAGTAAGAGTGAAAATTTTGGGGTATGACAAGTGGTAATGCTTCAAACGTTGTCTGTTTACGACAAACGGGTCATTATCTTTTCCTTTGATTTCAACAACGCAATTTGGGAGTACTTTTATAACTTCGAAGGGTCCTGACCATCGAGAACGAAGTTTTCCTTAAATAGGAGTACTACATCCCCCACATTGAATTGTTTTATGGAGATGCGTCGATTGTACCATTTCTTGGTTCTTTCCTTATAAATCTTGGGGCTTTCGTAAGCATCTAGTCTAAGCTCTTCCAGCTCATGGATGTCTAGAATTCTTTTTTCTCCAGCTGCTTTGTACTTCAGATTCAGGGTTTTAATATCCCAATAGGCTTTATGCTCTAGTTCCACAGGTAAATGCCATGACTTCCCATAAATTAACTTAAAATGTGTGGTTCCGATGGGTGTCTTGTACGCCGTCCTATAAGCCCACAATGCTTTATGTAGTTTAGATGACCAATCTTTCCTAGATGTGGCAACAATTTTCTCCAATATTTGCTTGATCTCTCTGTTAGAGACTTCTACTTGTCCACTTGTTTTTGGATGGTAAGGTGAGATTCACCATCGCTGATGACTAGTATCGGTACAACGAATGATGTTGAGAAAAGAGTTTATCAAAGACTTTGGAAATGAAGTGAGATTCACCATCGCTGATGACTAGTCTCGGTACAACGAATCTCGGAAAAGTTATGTTCTTAAATAGTCTAATCACTACTTGTGCATCATTTGTTGGAGAGGCTACAACCTCTATCCATTTAGATACGTAGTATACTGCAACTAATATGTAATTGTTGCCAAAGGAAGATGGGAAAGGTCCCATAAAATCAATTCCCCACACGTCAAAGACTTCTACTTCTAGGATACCCTTTTGAGGCATCTCGTCCCGCCTTAATATGTTACCAGTGCGTTGACACCGGTCACATTTTATGATGGAGGCATGGAAATTCTTCCATAGGCTGGGCCAATAAAGGCCGACTTGCAGAATTTTCGCACAGGGTCTTTGATGTACTAGCATGTCCACCATAAGGGGCTTCATGATAGTGAGAAATTACATCTTCTATTTCACTTTCCAGAACGCAATGAAGGAAGGTACCGTCAGGACCATGTTTAAATAGTAAGGGCTCGTCCCAATAATAGTGCTTGAGATCGTGAAAGAATTTCTTCTTTTGCTGATAGGTTAGATCGGGTGGAAGGACTCTCAATACCAAATAGTTGACATAGTTAGTGTACCAGGGAAATAAGGTCGGAGCAGATACTATTTCCTCTTCTTCCTTTGTCTTGCTGTTACTGCAAAGTTCAGAGCGTAGTTTAATTTCACATTCAGATTTCATCAGGGCTGCTAAGTGTTCATATGGAAAATCATCATTAATAGGTCCAGTGTCTGGGTTAAGGTCCTCCATTCTAGACAGATGGTCAGCTACAAGATTCTCGGAGCCCGGTTTATCTTTGATCTCTAAATAAAACTCCTGCAAGAGCAAGATCCATATCAATAGTCTTGGTTTAGCGTTTTGTTTAGCTAGTAGGTATCTGATTGCTGCGTGATCAGTATAGATAATAACCTTTGTGCCTACTAGATAAGAACGAAATTTGTCCAATGCAAAAACTACGGCTAAAATTTCCTTTTCAGTAGTGGCGTAATTTATTTGTGCAGAGTCCAATGCTCTACTTGCGTAATATATAACATGGAGTTTCTTGTCTCTCCTCTGTCCTAGGACTGCACCTACTTCATAATCGCTTGCGTCACACATTATCTCGAATGGTAGACTCCAATCAGGTGGTTGTATAATGAGTGCGGATATAAGAGCTTTTTTCAGCCGTTCAAATGCCTTCAGGAAGTCATCATCAAATATGAATTCGGATTCTTTCATCAGGAGGTTGGTGAGCGATTTGGATATCTTTGAGAAATATTTTATGGAACGTCGGTAGAAATTGGCGTGGCCTAAGAAACTTCGTATTTCTCACACAATTTTTGGTGGTTGGAGGTTTTCTATTACTTCAATCTTGGCTCTGTCTACTTCGATACCTCTTTCGGAAACTATGTGTCCAAGAACAATTCCTTTTTTAACCATAAAATGGCCTTTCTCCCAATTCAAAACCAAGTTCACTTGCACGCATCTCTCCAATACCTTTTCTAGATTTGATAAACATCCTTCAAAACTTTGCCTGCACACAGAGAAGTCGTCTATAAAGACTTCCATGATATTGTCTATGAAATCGGCAAAGATGGACATCATACACCTTTGGAACGTTGCTGACGCGTTACATAATCCAAACGATATTCATCTATAAGCGAACGTACCATAAGGGCATGTGAATGTTGTCTTTTCTTGGTCGTCAGGATGAATAGGAATTTGGAAGAATCCTGAATAACCGTCCAAATAATAGTAGCAGGAATGCTTAGCCAATCGCTCAAGCATTTGGTCAATGAATGGTAGAGGGAAATGGTCTTTACGATTAACTTTGTTTATTTTCCAATAGTCAATATACATTCTGGCTTCACTCACGACTCTCTCAGCTATATGTTCTCCAGCTTTGTTCGTCGTGATTGTGATCCCCCCTTTTTAGGAACGCAGTGGACTGGACTCACCCATTGACTATCAGAGATCGGGTATATGATTCTTGCATTCATAAGCTTAGTTAATTCTTCGTTTATTACAATGCTCATGATCAGGTTAATTCTTCTCTGATGTTCCATGGATGTCTTATAGTCATCTTCCAGAATGATGCGATGCATACAAATGGAAGGACTTATCCCTTTAAGATAAGCAACGTTGTATCCTAAGGCTGACGGATATTTTCGTAAAACATGTAACAGTTTCTCCGTCTCGAGTTGTCCTAAGTCTGCGTTTAATATCACTAGTTTTTTGAATTCAGCATCCAGGAATTCGTATCTTAGGGTTTTGGGTAAAACTTTAAGTTCTAAGTCTGGTTTCCTCGGACAGGGCATATGATGTGGTGTCAATGCTATTCATTCACTTAAATTGTCATCACGATATTCGGGACACCAATTATTATCTTCGAAGATTAGGGGCATTAGAATCTTCATAGTTTTAGAATCGGGTTCCTTTACTGACTCCATCTCTTTGACACATTCGTCTATTACGTCCAAAAGATAACAGGTATCATCAATAGCTGGAGCTTGTAGGAATTGTGTCAAGATGAATTCAACCTTTTCTTATCCAACTTCGAAGGTCATTTTTCCTTTCTTAACATCTATTATGGCTCTGGCAGTGACTAAAAATGGTCTTCCCAAAATGATTAGGGTGACACTATCTTCTCTAATGTCCATAATGATGAAATCCGTAGGAATGTAGAATTGACCTATTCGTACTAGAACGTTTTCAAGGATTCCTACGGGGTATTTGACCGAACAATCCGCGAGTTGTACTGACATCTTGGTCGGTCTTAATTCTCCCATGTCGAGCTTCTTAGATATCGACAGGGGCATTACACTAATACTGGTGCCTAAGTCGCATAGAGCCTTGTCTATGACAAACTTACCTATAGTAAAGGGAATAGAGAAGCTTCCGGGATCCTTCAGCTTCTGCGACATTTTATTCTGAATAATGGCGCTACACTCAGTGGTGAGTGTAACTGTCTCGTTATCCTCTATCTTTTTCTTGTTAGAAAAGATTTCTTTAAGGAATTTAGCATATGAGGGTATCTGAGTGATAGCTTCTGTGAAAGGTATTGTGATATTTAATTGTTTCAAAATTTCCACAAATTTCTTGAATTTCCCCGTACTTTTAGATTGAGCAAGTCTTTGAGGATAAGGGATCGGTGGTTTGTAAGGTGGTCGAGGAACATAATGTTTTTCCTTTTCTATTGGTTCTCCATCACCTACTCTCTCTTTCTCTTTCGGCTCGCTTTCTTGCTCAGTTGCTTTCCCAGAGCTTTGGAACATGGTCGGATTCCTAGCTCTAGGGTCTTCTGGTCCATCGTAATCAGTTCCGATTCTGAATATAACAACATGGGTCTGTCCTTTCAGATTATGTTGAGGTTGACCAGGAAATGTACCGGAAGGTGCAACTGTGGGTGCTTGTTGTTGGGCCACTTGTGAAATCTGAGTTTCTAATATCTTGTTATGTGTGTCTAAAGCATCCACCTTATTCACTAGCTGTTTGATTTGCTTGTTGGTGTGAATATTTTGGTTTAGGAACTCCTTATTGGTTTGAGCTTGAGTAGATATAAAGTTTTCCATCATAAGCTCGAGATTGGACTTCCTAGGCACATTAGGTGCGACTGCAAGTGCATTTTGGTTTACAACTAGTGTTTGTCCAGGTGCATACAACGCATTGGGGTTCTTATATGAGAAACTTAGATGATTCTTCCATCCAGGGTTGTATGTGTTTGAGTAGGGATTTCCTTGAACATAATGCACTTGGTCGGTGGGAGCTCTTGCTAAGACTTGGCATTTGGCGGAAACATGTCCAGGTACTCAGTATATCTCGTAGTTGGGAGTTATGGCAGCCACGGTGGCTGGGGGTATTGTGGTTAAGCTATCTATTTTCTTGGCGAGGGCATCTACTTCAGTATGGACACTATCGAGACTGCTAATCTCGTGCATCCCTCCTTTTGTTTGTGCCTTCTCTCCAGAAGCCTTATCTATTTGACCTCTCTCGCTTCCCTACTGGTAGTGGTTCTGAGCCATACTCTCTATGAGTGCATAAGATGCGATATAGGATTTATCCATAAGAGCGCCACCCGCTGCAGAGTCTATTGTCAATCTCGTGTTATACAGGAGACCATTATAGAAGGTATGGATTATTAACCATTCTTCTAACCCATGATGTGGACAAAGCCTCAGCATGTCTTTATATCTCTCCCAAGCATCGAAAAGAGACTCGTTGTATTTTTGTCGAAAATCTCTTATTTGGGCTCTCAGCATAGTTGTCTTACTTGGTGGGAAATATCGGGCAAGGAAGACCTTCTTCAACTCATCCCAAGAGGTGATTGAGTTAGCTGGTAGAGATTGGAGCCAAGCTCGGGCTCTGTCTCTTAAAGAAAAAGGGAAAAGACAAAGTCTCATTGCCTCTTGACTGACCCCATTAGCTTTAACTGTATTTGCATATTGCAGAAACATGGATGCATGTAAATTAGGGTCGTCCATTGATCCATCAGAAAACTGGTTCTGTTGTACAACAGACAACATAGATGGTTTGAGTTCGAAATTGTTAGCCTCTATGGCTGGAGCAACGATGCTATTGTGTGGTTCTTCCTGCAAAGGAATAACATACAATTTAAGCGGGCGTGGTTGATCACCCATGTCTGGTTCTTCAACTGGTTCGGTAGAAATTGTAGATTGAGAAGAGAGTTGGTTAGTACGAGGTACTCGTACGTGGCGTCTTCTAATGATAGAACACTCGGGTTCTAATGATAGAACTCTCGCTGTATTTTAAGTTGATGCTCAATTATTAATGTCCAATTAGAATCTCAAACTCTCGCTTTATTGACCTTAACTTCTAATATGTGTTTTACTCTCTAACAAAACAGTTGCATTAATTACTAATAATTGAAATCGAAAAATCAATCTTTTAAAAACAGAATAAGTCGAGTGAAGTTGCTAAACCTCGTTGGCTATGTAACCCTACATACCGATAACTAGATTTAGCGTATCATGGTTAATGATTCAAATATAGCGCAACAGTAATAAACATACAATTCAGATAAAATATGCATTTCAAATAAATCGGGCATAAAATGAATAAACAATTAAATTAATTAAATAAACCTAAAAATAAATTAATTAAATAACCTGAAAATAAAATATTAGGCAGATTCCAGGTGTCTCCCACAGGTCGCTGAGATCGCCCTTGATTGCTCAATAGTCCAAATGCGATGAAAAAAAGGTAAAAGGCGCAATCCTAACATAAGGTTAGAATCGTCAAAAGTTTGCAGCAATCTCCGATGTGAAGATTACTACAAGAAAATAAACTGAGTGCGGAAAATAAAACTGAAATTAAATGCGGAATGGAAATTAAAATCGGTCAGTAACGGTACTGGAATGAGGAAAAAAATTCTGTTGAGAGTGAACAGAAGTAACATATATATAGGCGTGTGAGAGCTAGGGTTACAAAGCGGTTGAGAAAATCTCGCCTCTTAAATCTCCTCCATAGCGGTCGCTACGGAGCTGGCTTAGACTCATAACGGTCGCTATATGCTCTCTTGAGGAGGAAGTCTCGTTGTGTGGCCTGTGATGGTCGTTACAAGCCTAGGGCTTGCGTGTAACGGTCGTTACACATTGTAGCGTGTTGGGCTTCAATCTGCTCCTTTGAGTGGGCTGGGACTTGTTCGTTGAATCTCTTTTTATTTTTGCTTACTTCAGACCCCCATTTCATCCTATACATACACACTTCAATAAATACTCTCTTTTTGTGGATTTTGAGCGTGATTTATCCGGCTTTTCTTGACTTTCTTCGTACACGCCTAATACTCAGTAGAAACCTGAAAACATAGAAAATACCGACATAATACGAATAAAGAAAAATTTATTTAACTAAAATGCGATAAAAAACATATAAATTGGCTTAAATAATCGATACACTTTCGTGTTATAATCAAGCAATGTTGGAACTTGCTACCTGACATAATCTTGGTTAACATGTCAGCTGGGTTATCATTAGTATGTACATTCGTAAGAGAAATACGACCTTGCTCTACGACATCCCGTACAAAATGATACCTTACATCAATATGCTTGGTTCGAGCATGATGAACCTGATTCTTAGCCAAATGAATTGCAGTTTGACTATCACACATCAGTCTCACGCGTTCTTGCTTAACACCCAAATCACCTAGAAGAACCCTCAGCCACAATGCTTCCTTTACTCCTACTACTACCGCCATGTACTCGACTTCCGTAGTTGAGAGTGCCACTGTAGACTGTAACATCGACCGCCAACTAACTGGAGCACCACGTATTTGAAACACATAACCAGTAGTAGATCGTCATCTATGTAGATCACCAGCATAATCTGAATCAACAAACTCGCTTATTTGATATGTATCTCCACCAAAACACAAACCAGTATTAATGGTACCTTTTAAGTACCTAAAAATCCATTTCATTGCTTCCCAATGTGCCTTTCCAGGATTTGCCATGAACCTACTGACAACACTTACTTCTTGTGAAATATCTGGATTTGTACACACCATAGCGTACATCAAACTGCCAACTGCACTAACATAAGGTGCATTTTCCATGTGTGCCTTATGTTCTGATGTAGTGGGAGATTGATTACCAGAAAGCCTAAAATGTGGAGCTAATGGAGTAACCACTGACTTAGCACCTTTCAGTCCAAACCTTTCAACAACCCGCTCTAAATAGCCTTTTTGACTTAAGAACAGTTTCTGGTTTATCCTCTCTCTTCTAATCTCCATACCCAACATTTTCTTTGCAGTGCCCAAATTCTTCGCCTCAAACTCTTTACCAAGTTTAAACTTCAACTTATCTATCTTCACCTTGCTTTTTGAAGCAATAAGCATGTCATCGACATACAATAATAGATAGATATAATCACCTCCATGAAGTTTCTGAGTATAGACACAACTGTCATAACTACTTCTAGAGTAACCTTGTTTTATCATAAAAGAATCAAATCGCTTGTACCACAGTCTAGGAGATTGTTTCAACCCATAAAGTGATTTTCTCAAGCAACATACCTAACCCTCTTTACCCTCAACCTTGTATCCCTCAGGTTGATACATATATATCTCCTCATCTAAGTCTCCATGCAAGAAGGCTGTCTTCACGTCTAGTTGTTCCAACTCAAGATCACCACAAGTATATCAACAATCAATTTACTCAAATTGATTAAATTTAGGCAAAATAGTCTTTTTGGTCCTGTATATTTACATCAAAGTTTATTTTGAACCCTTAACTTAAAAACTGTTTATATTGACCCGTTAACTCTTCAAAACGCTTCATTTTAATCTTTTTGTCTACTTAGCGACGTAAAAACTCAAAAATTAGTCGCTAAATTCATTGATAATTAGACAAAAATACTAACATGAATCGTTTTAAAGAGTTAAGGGCTCAATATAAACTTTTTTTAAGTTAAGGAATCAAAATGAATCTTGACGTTAATATACGGAACTAAAAAAAATATTTTGTCTTAAATTTAAGATACACAATTTCGTGTAAGCTTTTGATATCCACGAAGGATTGAAATATAAGCGTTTTCATGGGATTTAAGATTTGAATTTCACTATTAATCTTTGAATCAAATTTAATTTATTTACATTATAAAAAAAATTATACCGTCCATAAATTATAATCGTTAAAATTTTATAAATATTCAATTTTTTCTTCAATTAAATATAAATTATTATCTGTGAATAATTATGATGTACTTTTTGAATAAATTTTATTAGTGGTTTGTGAAATTGATGCTGTTGAATTAATCTGTCATACTAAGATTTCAAAAACAATGTCAGAAATAAACTACTAGTGGGGTCTAAATTTTTATTTTCTTCTTTTAAAATGAGGTAGTGAACTTTGTCAAAAGAATATTTATGGTAGGGATCGACATATATCAGAATCTGCATGTGATTTTATCAACCAAAATTGTCATAAATGTGTGTGACCAAATTTTGGTGGTTACATTACAAACCAAACTAACTAATCATTTCATCTTATTTAATTTAATTTTAATGTATTTATCTATACAATTCTTTTGAGCACAATAAGGGCATTCTGACAATAATGTTCTTTTTATTTATCATACTTTTTTTCAAAGGTTTATATTCTTGAATTATAATTCTTATAAATAAAAGTTAGTTTTTTTTCTTCTACTTTTTAATGATTGAAGAGTCTCAACATATATAAAAATATAAGAGGAATATGAAAGATGTGGGGGCATGAAGATCAAGGGTATATTATGAATGAGAAATTAAGTAGTTTCTTGATCGTTTTTTCTTAAGCCACATTTGCACATAATAATAGCATTTTTAATTTGATTTAGAATTCTAAAGTTTGGCTTTCAAATCTTTGTACATATTGCTAGTGGCTTGACCACGATCTATGGCAGAGTACATATTGAAAAATATATATAACTAAATATGGTCATATGATGATTGATTTTCAGATACATTATGATACTTATTTTATGGTGTGATTATGATTTGTACGAGTAGAGTTTGAAATTGCTTAAAGATATTTTTTTTGGGTTGCGTGCGATTAGAGAATGGTGCCTTAATACTTTATTAGAATTGTTTTTTATTATATTTTAAATTTTTGTTAAGAAATTAAAAAATATATTAATCACAAAACAATCCTTCAAACATAAGATGTAATAAAAGAACTATCTAAAGAAATAACATTTTGCACCAAAACACGCTCAAAAACCAAAACTAGTCAAAAGTATCAAATGCATTATGACGGATTAATTCTTCAAATCTGATAATCAAAACCAAAAGATGACCCATAAGACCTCAACCACCAGAATGAGTGGATTTTAACCTTCTCACAAATAGTCATCAACGATAGACCCGTATTATGAAAATCGATTGATTCAGTGTTTTCCAAATTAACCAAACCGCTACTACCTAAATAATGTGAAAAATATGTTTACACTCTTTTGACCAACCACCCAACGACACAAATTGGTCATGATGATCCCTACAATTCCCCTGAAAAAACGACTAAATCCCTAACCACCCAGACAACAACAACCAGAGTTTACCGTCATAGTCACACCGAACAAACATGTGATCTCGAGTCTCATTTTCCCTCTAGTCCAACATTCTCCAGCACCATTTCCCCAATACAACAACATTAGACTCCCTTATCTTTCTCTCACCCAAACCACAATTCTCCTTACTCAAACAAATAGTATCTCAATCAATTACGCCATTTTCCTCCTATCATACCTTCCTCTGTAACACCCCAATTCTACCCAACGTATATATAAACCAGAGTGCCAAAATTTAACTACTAATCTGAGGCATTATATTCTCACAACTTGAAACCAACGGTAAAACAACATATTTATAGCAGATACATAGCACATAGTATTAAGAAAACTTTGAAACATATTTAGTCTTCAACAATTCAACTTTATTAAATTAAAATGCAGTGGATTCTCAACGGAAATAATTGCAAAATAAAAATAGCATCTTTTAACAACTGAAAATCACTAATACTTCTCAAAACCACAACTTTTAATTCAACGGAAGGAAATAATGTAACAAATAAAACAAGCGTTCATCCCCCCCGAGTGCTATGTATCAGAGCGACGACGCCATAAGCTACTAAATCTTTTACTCCTCGTTACCTGCACGTTACCAATATAAAGGTAACGACGAACAAAATAGAAAGGGTGAGATATCTACCAATATAAACAAGTGTATGATAAATAATATATTAGAATTAAATCATACATAATTATCACATCGCAATTAACACATCACAACAACTTCCCAATTAACAACAACACAAAACCACTTCACCGTTAGCAACAACATAATTTACTTCACGATTAATAACAACGTAATTCAAATGAGACACAACAATGCATATGCATGTGGTACCAACAGAGCTTCAGCTCCCTTCACTATTGCCAATTAATAGAGGCACAAGGCATAAGTCTTCTTCACAATTCCGCCAATAAAGGCCTTCACGAGGATGCGAATGTAATGCAACACTAACAACATGCAACAACGACATAAATTCACTTCACGAAGCATACGCCTACATCACTGTTATTACCAATAAATAGAGGTAAATATCGTCACTGAACCATCATGCAACTTCACATAAATAAAAACTATATACAATAACATATTCTTCGCCAATAAATCACACACAATTCAACAACATGATCCATTCAACACAATTCAACAAAATAAAATAATCGTAATCACCTACTAAAACATACGAACCACCACGACAAATTTTGGTTACTTTCGGACAACTAATTATACCGCTTAATTTACTAAGCCGATTTATTCGGTACTGTTTTTAAGTACTCTTACTACCACTGCTATTACTACTAATTGTTATCTAACTTCTGCTAATTTACTTCACTATCATATTTAATTTTCTTGCATTCAAACTATACTGCCATCAAATTTTATTTATGTTACTAAGGATACCACATTTGCTAGAAACCTGCTGCCCAACATAGTAATTGTGTGTACTATTATTATATTTATCATTTCAGAAGAATAACATAAACAAACCATGCCACTTAATTATTTCACAACCTACTACTGATACAATCTGTAACACCACAATATTACCCAAGATTTTATATGCAAAAATCAGAGTAATTTAAAATTTCATAAATTCAATACTGAGGCGTCACACCTTCAAAACCAAATTACTTTAAACAGTTTGCTTTAAAGTATAAATCTCGGATACATAACATCATCAGAAATCATAAATTGATTCTTAAAAAATCAAAACATCTTCTTTAATAAACTTCCTCATCAAATCATATTTTTATAAAGTATGATTCTTATTCACAAAAGGAATAACAACAAAAGAACAACAACAAGACAACATAAATATTCCCCCCGAGTGCTACGTATCAGAGAGACACCGACTCGACTAATAGCAGCTATAATCTCCGTCTTCATAACCTGCACGTTACCAATATAAAGGTAACGGAGAAACAAGTAAAGGGTGAGATACTCCAAAACATATAATTAAAGGCATGATAACATATATATATATATATATATATATATATATATATATAGTTTTGGAATCATAAAAGATATAGGTTAATAAGTGAATTCTAACACATTTCCAAAACTCACTCGCTCTAATCGTCATTCTAATGTGTATAATCTACACTTTATCGCCATAACCTCATCGACATAAATCATCACAACAACACATACACTTTCATCACTACGAACTCATCACAAGACAACACGTCACTAATCAACACGACAATCATAAACAACAACATCAAACAATGCTAATAACATAAGCAACATCATCAGAAATTGGCTAAAGCCCATCGTCACAAACATCATCACATCATAGTTGCATTAGACATTTCATCAAAGTCAAATCATCATAAAACTCATCATTTATATTCATCGCATAGTTATCAAGAAATTATCACGTCATATTCATTTCATGTTCATCATAAAGATCATCACCAAACAAAGCATCATATATCATCGCAATTCCACATAATCCATCAATTAAAAACCCAACGCCAAACAACTCAATCATAAACATAACCGACTCCATGAGACACGACTATGTTATGCATGTGGTACCCGTCGCTTTGTTCATAATTAGGAACACTTGGCATAAAGTCCATCGTCGCTTGGCATAAAAGCCCTCGTCGTTTGGCATAAAAGCCCCCGTCGCCTATGCAATGTATGTGACTCGACAATAAAAACAACATAATAAAAACATCATCATCGCTCATCAAAATTGGCATAAAGCCCACATCGCCATAATTTATCCATATCAAGATAAATATATCATTGCATCATATTTGCATTATGCAAAACGTCACCTATAATTCATCATCGTCAAAAATCATGCATTCACAAATCGGAAGCATTTATTAACAACATCAATATAATCATCACTTCATCATGTACAAAGACATATATCATCATTATCAACAAAGTCATTTAATCATGAACAAATCGTCGCAAAAGTCATGTATAATCATGTAGCATCGTCATCAAATAAATCACTCAATTCTAAACATGGAAAAATAATCGAACATCAATAATCGTCGCAAAAGCCATTCCTAATAACCGACATTAATCATAATTGTCAACATCGCAATCGGGTTGTCCATACGTGTCTTAAATCGACTAAAACGCAATCCGATTCAATTTAACCGTAAATTGGCCTATTTCGGGTCATCTCATGAAAACTCGTAATTTTGAAAAACTAACCTCACCACTACGTTCTACACGTCGAACTTAGCTAGCACGTCAATTTTCGTTGAATTCGGAGCAACTTGCTCCGTCGCCGAAATTACCGAAATCGGGAAAATAGAACATAATCGGGTTTCAAATTTAATCGGCTAACTTATGCCCTAGTTATATTTTATTAATACTAACTAGTAGTATATGGATTTAGAGGATTTAAAGGAAACAGAAGCTGGAAAGTAAAATTATGCAGAAAACACGAATTCTGCAGAAAACAGAAAAATGGTGCATACAGAAAAACAGGAACTACTAAAAAACCGTTCCTTCTTCCATGCTACAAGGGGACGTGCGTCCCAGGAGGGTGAAGGCTAGGGAGCGGCCGCCTTAGGGATGGAGATGGTTGCCTCCCCTTGTGGGGTGGGCGCCTCCCCCTTGGTGTACCTCCTTTCTTCATCTTCCTCATTTTGTTTCTAACAGACAGTTTGTTCTTTCTGGTTTTTCACAGTTTCATTGTTTCCATTTCTATACTTCTAGTCCCTACAATCTAGCAATGAAACACCCAATAATCCATACTCCTAACTCAACCTTTCTAAGCTATTTCAACAATTAACCAACCAAACTCATGAATCAACCTATCAATTTCTCCTAAACCCAAAATATATCTACCAAAACCCTAACTATATGAGATGGAGAATCAAACCCCTTACCTCAAATGCTTGGATGATTCTTGATGATTCAACAACTCCAACCTCAAGCTCTTGCTCTTGCTCTTCTTCTTCTTCTTCTCCCAAAACCCTCTCTTGCTCTCCATGTTGCTAAGTTTGGCTTTGTGTTGACAAATGGAAAGAAAGGAGGAAAATGGTTTATAATGTTGTTTTCTACTAGCAAGCTTAAGGGTGCGAACCCAATTCTACTAAATTACTCCTCACACCCCTATCTATTCTTATTAATTAACACACTAATAATATCTAATAATATTATTAACTCAATTAATTAAAAAACTCCGGGGAATTAAATATCGGATCCGAATAATATTTTACCGAACCAAACGGAATAAAAACCGGACCGAACGAAACATCGCCAAATATATTATCAGATATATCGATTAATATAAATATTCTCGTCGAAAAATAAATATCGATCGGTAACTCGAAAATATTAATATAATATAATATTAATTAAAACGGGGCGTTACACAATCTCCCACTGTCGTTGATATACGTATACCCTACTAGTTCTGATCTCAATTACTAGACTACTATTTGAATGTTCTACTACATGAACTAATCTACCACCATATTAATTTCTAACTCTGCTAGGCCATACCTTTTATGTCAATTCAAACAGCCTTACTGGTAATTTATTATTATTTGTCTATATGCATATAAGAAAAGAATGCAAAACACTTAACTATATATGGTGACAGGTACAACAAGACCACATTACAGATAAGGTACTGTCATCCATCCCCGCAACAACAAGGTGTCCGCCTTGATCTCTAATCCACAAGAGGCGCCCGCCTCATCATCCAAGGCCCCCGTCTTCCCTTTTTTTGTTTTGCCCTGAGGCGTCCGTCTCCTCTTCTTATAGTGCAAGGGGCGCTAGCCCCACCCCTGTAGCTACCGTCTCCAATTCCCTTCTTCTGGTTTAATTCGATTAACTCTTTTTCCTATCGATCGATTAATATCTGTAACACTAATCCTCAATCATGCCAACAATTTTACATAACCATTATTCTTATCATTCGATTAACACTAGCAACACTAATATAAAAGCAACCATTTAATCCATACATGGTCTACACAAACAAAGATAATTTCATACAATTCCGTCCCCACATACGATTTATCATAATCCCATTTAGAGAGTTAGAACACCACCCTTACCTTAGATATGACGGTTGTTCTAACTCCGATTGAATTCCTATTTTCCGGTTCCGGTTGTGCACTTCTTGTATCCTTTTCTAGCCCTTGTGCCTCCACTCTCTTTCACTTGTTTTTTTTCTTTCTTCATAAAACCTAATTTTCTAGTACTACTACTCTCACTTATATACAAACCTAATATTTTAGTCTATTAATAAATTAAATCAATTATTCTAGTCTTCTAATAAATCAAATATTATATCTATCACATATTCTTATCGGCCAATTAAATAATACCTCCTCATTTGCTATTTTTCACACCATAATAAAAACCCACTAAATAATATTCTAGTTAATTAATTACTACTCCTAATAATAATTCTCCGACTAAACCAATTATTCACTTAGTCCTCTTAAATCAACTTATAAATCTATTAACGTTCCTTATAATTATTTCGATAATTCCTTCTTCGACTAAATTCCAATAAATAATTCCTTAATAATTCATTTAAATAATTAAATGATTTTCTGGGTGTTACATTCTCCCCATAAGAAAAGATTAAATAAAGATTCAAGAGTAAAAATGATACATGTGGGAGCCTTAAAGAAAGAAAAGAAGTAAACCAGAATTGTGGACAAAATAGACTTTACCAAAATCAAACGACCAGATAACCTTTTCTTGATAGTATCAAACAGAAGATTCCAGAAACTAAGCTTCGGCGAATCACCCCCCAATGGGAAGCCCCAAATACACAAAAGAAAAAATTCACAGCTTACAATTTAACACCATAGTATCCTCCTTAAGCCTAGACTTAGAAATATTAACACCCACCAATATACTCTTATTGAAGTTTGATAAGTGCAAAAATATAGTTATTTTGTATATACTTTTTGGTGCATTTATCGACTCTTTGTTGACAATATCAGTTGAATAAACCCAACTTTTATTATAAATACGTTTAATTGCATTTTGTGTACATAATGTATCGATTGATTAATTTTCTATTCTTTTTGTAGGTATTTAAGCATTGTTGGAGCATTGAGTAATAAAAGCTCCAAGATGCATTTTTATCTAATAAAAGGAAGAAGGCAAAGAAGGGAAGCCAAGAAAAGTAGCAGAAAAATGCAGTTTTTGTCATCTGCGCCGAGGTCCAGGCTAATACAGAAGCAAAGCAAAATGATAAACATCTTGATGCTTCAGGATGAGATAGGAGCTCTAGGCTGGGCGGTGACAGGGAAAGCTAAGGGCCAGTCGAGACAAGAGTGAAGCGAAATGATAAAAATCCTGATGGTTATGTCTTAGCCTTGCGTGTGTAGCACCGAGCAAGACTTGAGGCCAATGTAGGACAATGGTTGTGAGCGTCAGACGGTGGAAGATATTTTTACCATTTTTTCTTGTGTGGCGTATAATGAGCATATGAATAAAAGGCAGCAACGTGCGATGGTTTTGAGCACTGAGCAGTGCATGTCTAGTCCAATTTTGTATTTAGGTTGTTAAAAGATATTTTTAGGGATGGTTTTTGGGGTATTTATTACGAAACTCTACCATCCATATTTTTCCTTAGCATTAGCTTAGAAAAAAACTATGAAGCTTGTACACCGATGATCCGAAGTGGATTTCTCATTAAACGACACTGATAAACCAGGAGATTTGTGATTTATTTCTCGTCTTCTTTGTGTGTTATTCATTAGTTAGGTTTGTATATGTATTTACTTTGAAGTTATGTATATTTGTCGCCCTTTGCATTGTATAAAGCTTGCTTTACAAATCTTTGTCGATTATTATCCTAGATTTTTTCTATGGGCTTTGGGGTTAGGGTTATTATAGACTTAGTGCTATTATTCACTTGGGTGTCTGTGATTAATGCCTCTGTGTTGATTGTGTTTTTCTGAGAGATTGTCGACACAGTTAGTACGATTGACTTTTGTGTTGTTGAGGTTGGTTTAGATATCTCCTCCGAGATGATATAATGGATGTTGAGGTTGATACGTGATGACATTGATGAGTATTGTAGGTTTAGTATAACTAGTCGATAGGTTTAAGTCTGTGATGAGTAGATTATATGCATGACGAATAAGTTTCCCCTTTGAAGAATGAAATTATTTTCTTGTCAATAGTTTTTACCCTTTCTAAACAAACCAACTCATTCAAAACCAAACTCATTAACTAGAGTTTTGTCGGACAAAAATTCAGTAGCACTAATCCCTGTGGAGACGATAAGATATATCATATATTTTAACCCTATAAAAATACTTACTTTTTCTTGTCGCTTCAGCAAAATGGCGCAGTTGTCGGGGATTGGTGTTTTTATTGGATTGCGTCCCAATAGTTTCTTTGTTTCTGAGTTTTGCACATAATGTCCATATTGTCTATAATGTGTAAACAAAAATTTGTTTATATTGATAATTGTATATGTTTACCATAATTGTAAATTTTACATGTTTTGCATACTTGTGAATATAGTGTATATATTAGTTTCTTTTCACTTTTGCCAAAGTGTGATTAGATGTGTAGTTCCGGTTAGAGCTCGAAGAGATGAGAGCAAAGGAGGGAGTAAATCATTTGGCTCATCCGAACCAATGTCCTTGTTTGTAAATATTAGGCATCGAGCTTACGATGTAAAACAAACATATTTGATTGTTTTTAGTCTTTTTATTGTTTTTCACTATTTTAGTTTAGGTAGTGTGGTGAATTGGTTAAACATGTTGAAATTGGACCAGTTCTTAAAATTCTCAAATCCTCACTTTTCAACTTATTTAGTTCAATTTCACCCGGTTGTTTAGTAATTTTAATCTTTAGTTGATTTTTTGGGCTCGAATTTTGGTTTGATAGCTTGAAGTGCATTTGGTGATTTTACAAGTTTGAGTGTTTCAAATTGCGGATGTATGGTAATGATTTTGTTTCGAAGTTTACAAGACAAGTACTCGTTTATCGCTTTCTATAACATAAAATGATTAGGAAACTTTTTATTCGTACAAATTCCATGCAATTCATTCTTTTACATTACTTGATTTTTTATTGAATCACTTTAGTTTCCTTTTTACCACAAAATGTGAAGAAGCTTTCCAATGTTCATATATGTTGGAGGCCACAATTCTTGTTTTAACTAGATTTTATCATGTTAAATATTTTATTTGTGTTGATTGTATGAAAGCATGAAAATGATCAAGGCCATTTTGTTTGATTTTGAGCACAACTACATAGCCAAATAGTCAATTCACCTTGTGAGTGTGTCAACTTTTGTAATCCCTTTTTAGTATTTTTTTCAATGTCCATATTGTTTTTTAACTTGATACTTTTTTATGAGTATTAGTTCACCTTTTTGGATGGATGTTGATTCTTTGTTTTCTTGAACCCTCAACCATGATTTTTGGTCTAAATTTTTTCACTGCCTTACAAAGCAGGGAGTATTCACACATTGATGTTGGTTGAATTCATGTTAGGGAGAGAAATTTTTTTCTCATATTGATGCAAGTACCTCTATTTATAGGCCAAGAAGTTTGGAAAACAAGGCAAGCAAGAGTTTGTGATTTTTACAACTTGGATTAAGAGATAAGAATGAAATCTTTGCCATAAATGCACATGGTTAAAATTTTAAACCATGGTTAAAAATATCAAGTGGTCTTATCATTCTTCAATCATGAACTCAAAATATCTTTGATACACCTATGCTTTTAGAAGAGGAAGAGATATGATCCTTTGCAAAATGGCTTGAAAAATTTGTGAAAATGACTCATAATGCAAGTTTTTGGACCTAGAATGTCTAATTTCAAAACCCTAGCTCCACAAAATATTTTTTCATGTTCTTGGATATTTTATAAAGCTTGGAACAAGATCTACAACTTTCATATCGAAAGTTTTTCTTGAATCCAAATGGATCTAGGTGAAAAATGCCATGAAAATGATGGAAAAAGTGATAAAACACTTGAAATATTTTCTAAGTGTTTAGAAAAATCAAGTTTTGACTTTTTATTGACCTTTTTCCACATTTTTTATTCTTCATGATCATGATGGATAATATGAAATGCTTTGATTATTGAAACAATTTAATTTTAAAATTTGACCAAAAAGCCAAAGTTTGACTGATCTAGACAATTGACTTTTTGTCAAATGTTTCAAAACTTTGTTGTTAATCAACCACGGCTTTGGAGATGTTTTGAATCAAGAAATTAGGTCAAGATATTGAATTCATGATCTTGAGCTCGTGCTCTAATCAATTAGGTCATTCATTGAGCCAAAAGTCAATGATGCACCATCCTTGATCAAAACCCTAATTTGGTCGATCCAAGATTGATATGGAGGAAATGATTGGAATTTGAAGATCAAATACTGATGATTGATGAAGATAGATCACTAGAGATGAATGAAGACTCAAATCCTAATTGATCACATCTTGCACTGATGAAATATTTTATTCAAAACCCTAATTTGGCTCAAGAAGCAAACGCACAAGCTATCTTAGGTAAAAAATTGGGGTATGATAGATGCCTCTATTAAAGTTTCTTCAACCTATGGTAAGAAGATGAAAATGTTCGTCTCGATATGTGTGAAGAGACTTAAATATTAGAATACGCAAATTTTGGGCCTAAGATACCAAAAAATATGAATGATGCAAAGTGATTGCAAGAAAAATTTAGCAAGGAGGTACCAAAGGGTGACACAACTTGTGAAACATATCCGCGAGGATGTGTCTATCTGTCTAAGAAAGGAGAACCCTGTTTGTTAGGAAAAAAGTATATGTTTCACTGGGAAAAATATCGACAAAAGAAATGATTATCTTTTTTTCTTTGGGAAACAAGAAGACTACCTTCTGTCAGCCGGGTGACAATGTTCAAGGTAAACAAAGGGTGATATTACGAATTATTATCCTGGTGATATTTATGGTAATTTGGAATGAAGACTCATTTACCGATTATCAGTATTGTGATAGACATGGTAAATGGTATGAGTTTTGAAGATATTACCAATTATCAGCAATGTCATAACTATAACAAGGTAATTCTTGAGAAAGATCTACTGGTTATTCAGCCTTATGAATAACAAACAGTAATGGAAACAAATCTCAAATGAGTTTCTGTTTTCCAAATTACAATCGTGTCGAGGATCTTTTTGAGAAGATGCGGGCGTTTTGATTGTAAAGTACAGGTTTCTCGGAGAGAAATACAACTTTAGAAATTTGGTCAATGAACTTTCATGATTGGACTTGTTAGGAAGAACAATCATTTTATGATAAGTTCAAAGATGAAAGGGAAATAAGCGGCTCTGATGACGAGGCTATTGCTTATTGTTTACAGGTAGATAGATTTTTTGTGATCTAGACTTGAATTAGTTATAGACGAGATTCTATCCAGGAATAAACTGGAAAGAAAAAATCAAACAAGATTCTGGATCCAATAAAGAATGAACTCGATTAGGGAACAGGAGAAAAAAGGGTGTTCTTTTATGCTTAGTAGTGACAGTCTATTGAAGAGATGACACACCCATACTTGTTTTCGGGAATAAATACTGTTAGACGATGTGACAGATCTAGCAGGGGGGGGTGAATAGATCCCTTTGAAAATTTTGCGCTGTTTGTAAAATTGTTTTTATCAGAGAGCAACAACCTGAAATCTAATTGTCTAAACTTTACGTATTGGAAAGATCAGATATGCGAACCGATTTGATGAAAATGATGAGAATAGAATCACATCTAAAATTGAATATGATGAATCGCTTTAGCAAGTTTAACAAGGTGCAAGTTATTATCAATTAGTTACGGAGAAGATAAAGTTAATTTGTGAGTTATAAATTCACCAAACACTTGGTGTACGTACTACACAAGGTTTGGTTATACTCAAATTGTAGTGATTATAGTGATTCAAATGAATGTTATATGTGTTGCAAAGTTTAGTTTGTCACTAAAATTATTTTGTATGAATGAGAAAAATTAATAACTCACAAATTCAAGAAAATAGAAATAAAATGCGGCAAACTAAAATGGACACAATATTTGTTAAGGCAGTTCACCCTGTCGTCCTCGCGTGGGCTACTTTGCCCCAAATTCTAGAATCTAGAATTAGGATTATGAAATTAATTTTGCAAATTTTGTAAGAGAAGATACAATCACCACAATTCAAAGTAACTTGATGAATCTTATATGTTGCACTTCTCTTCCCTTGATTCCAGATGAATCAAGTATGCCAAATCTTGAACAAAATCCTCTTCTTCCTTGAATGATTTTGAACCCTAGAAATTGTCCCCAAATCCTTCTTCACAATCCTCCGGTTACCGCTACCCGATTGAATAACTCACGTTCTTCCAATCCCTTAGCTCGGCTGAATTTAATGAAGCAAAGACTCGTGATATAAACCCCCAATTTTGGAGGAGAAAACCCCAATGGTTTTATTCAAGAAAAAACCCACAAAGAACTCTACCCAAATCTGAAATTTGCACTTTCAATTAGGATGTTATCAACTCAATCCCAAAAACTTGATCAACAAAAATGATTGTGTGTAATTGTTGATGGTTGATGAGAGGTTGAAGATGAAGAGAACTTTTGTGTCAATATTTCACTTTTTCTTGTTCTCTCAAAAAATAGAAGCCAAAACTATATATAAGTGATTCCCATGATGTAACAACATAGCATAAAAAATGAGACAAATTAGCAATGAGCCGACTCATACAGGATGTGCAGAAGGCATGCGCCTTCCCGAGCGTGTAAGGATGAGAGTTTCTTCAGGCATGAGCTTGACGCATTGCCTTATGAGCTGGCTCATGTCTTGTGAAAAACAGGGCATGAGCCGACTCATTGCTTTATGAGTTGACTCATGTTTTCCCATAACTATGAGTCGACGCATAGAGAAGGCGTGCGCCTTCCTGGATGTTGTCAGACCAAAATCTTCTTTTCATGAGCCGACCTAAGGATCCATGAGTTGGCTCATGCAGACTGTTTTGAGAAACTTGCTTTTTTATGTTGCTTCACTTGCACCAGTTTGAAGCATGATATATTTGCACAGATAGATTTTTGACAAGCATTAAAACACTGGTCTTTCACCTTTGCCCTCATATACTCCCCCTTTTTGATGATGGCAAAAACCGCAAATATGAAACCATGCAATCGTCTCAATGATTGCGAATCTTCCAACCATTTCCCCCTGAGATATTGCATATTTCTGTTGTGCATTCCTTCTCCCCCTTTGACAACATCAACAAGAAACAAGGACATGGATTAAGAGAACGACAAGAAATGTAGAATGACCAATATGTTTCAACTTTGCAAAATGAACACAAACTAACATACACACAATATGTAGTAAGTGCAAACGATAATAAATGCAATAACCAATAAAACAGTACAATACGATGTTCATTGTTACAAACCCAAAATAAAACACAAATTAGTACGGGAAGTAAAACAGTTTAATACAAAACCATAGTAATACAAGCATAACACGCAAGAAATAAAGTGCCAAGCATTAATCATTGAAACACCCGACAAAAAAATCAAAGGACATAACTATATATCAATGAAGTCGCCATCGAACTTTTTTTATCCCGCCAAGAGGGAAAGGTAAACATCAAGTAAACCTGAAACGAAGAAATCACGGTCTTGTGACCGAGAGATCGGGTAAGGAAGTCTGTTACGCGAGGGGAAGGGATTAGAACCCCACGCGTCTGTAGTACTCTACGGTATTCGCTTTTACTTTCTATCTAATGGGTGTAAAGGTCTATCTATATTTGTATATGGTATAATGCATGCAAAAATATAAGAAAATGAAATAAAGAAAAGATTACAAGAAAGAAAACACGGGGAAAAGAAGGAAATATTTACAAAGGTTGCTTGGTCTAGCCCCGCGACAGGATGCCTACGTATTCCCTCGTGCAATGGGAAAGTCAGAGCGCTGTAGTTCGGCTCACTTGTTTTGGTTGGTTTGTGCTTTTTAGATTAGCAGACGAAACAACAAATGATGACGAAACACCTCCATGATGACGAAACATCAGCTACAGATGGGATGATGAAACATCGGCAGACGGGATGACGAAACATCGGAGGATGAGATGACGAAACATCAGCAGCAGGATGAAGAAGCATCAGGAGATGAGATGAAGAAACATCGACAGCAGGACGACGAAACATCAACAGCAAACAGGACGACGAAACATCCTAGAACTAATTGGTTTGTATCTTTTACTTCGGAAAAAGTTTCAGATTATTAGAGTGTTTTAATGCACTTGACAAAACAAGATTTTAATTTTAAGGATGCAAAAGTATAATGGGAAAATGGCTAAGGGAAACTAACCTATTTCTAATCCTAATGTTATCATACAAAGTTGATCCTAAGTTAGGGGTATAAACAAGGGGAGTAATCTACCTAAAGTTATCATACATGGATGCCTAACTTAATGTCTAAACTCGATAACTCATCTAATCGAGTAAACCTAAGGGGAATCTATAAAATCAATCATATTGGTTAGAAAACCAAATGAGAAAGGGGATATAATCAAATAAAATGCTTTGGCAAAAGCACACAAACTAAGCACTAACAAGTGCTAAAAAGGAAAGAAGAAGAAGAAGAAAATGTAGTGGAATTTGATTGAATGATTTTCATACAAAGTGTCATGTGAAGTGAGGTCAGTAGACACAACATTCATTTACAAAGTGTATACAAACCTTTAACAAACACCAAACATCATTATAAGCACACACAAACAAGTTAATTCATAAACTAGGTCGAGACTAGTCCTAAAAGCATACAAAGAGCTAATTGTGCGAAGCGTTAGACTTAGATGAACTTAATAGACAATTAAAGAATAAAATGACATAAAATTAAGTAGCTAATCATGTTAATGTTCATATACATCATACCAATAAACCAAAAAGATTCAATAGCAAAAATCTACCAAAAAGTGCATAAACATACAACAAATGCGTGTAATGAAGTGCATCTAAGTGTGTGAGACTTGTAACATGAAAAGAAGGTGCCAAGATGAAGAGGTTACAATACCAAACATCATATAAAATAATTAATAACCAAATTATAAAGGAAATGTCACAAAGATGCAACTATAGCGTTAGTGCGAAAACTAGTTGAAATGCTTAACCTAGGAAGTGTTTAAAAGCTAAAAGAAGCCATGGAAAGGCAAAGATGAAAATAAATGAATCAAGAAATATTAAAATACACAAGTTAAAGTATAAAACATATTATTTCATCAATAAAATCATCTAAACATGCATTCAAATAATTCGCAAGCAAAACACTCAAGAGAAATGCATTCGATTCGTGCAAGTGCGGGTAAACATGTGTATGCATGTGTGTGGGTTTGTGCTTGTGTATAAACGTGCTAAGTGTCAAATAGTGGTGGTATAAGAGTCAACATATGATGAAAAACTACTCAATCTATATACTATCAAGTCATGAGATGCTTCAACTTGCACATATACAACATCTACACAAAAACTAGTTAAAGGCTTGACCTAGAATGCAACTAGGGATGAGATGAAGCATGGTTAATACATGAAGGAGTTTGAATGAAACTCATAGCATAAAAAGACATGGAATACAGTCTCTAGCATGGTAATAATGCATTATAATCATACACCTAATCATCATGAATATTCACAAACAAAGGAAACTAGGAAAGCCTAAGTATGCATCTAGAAGTGTGTGGTAAAATGTTCATAGATGTGTGATTGTGAACATGCCTTGTGTCAAGTGTTATATTAAAGTGAGATGAGTGATAGAAAATAAACATGGTGCTCACACAAACACAAAAAAATTATCAATTATCATGCCTCACAATCATTCATGGTGCAAAAATTAGTAATGGAAAAGAGCGATTCTAAACCTTAGAGTTAGTTTTAAGTAGCAAACAAGTCAATGAGTCAATCATGATGAAGAGGCAAGATGAGAAAATAATGTGACACACAAGGTCATTAGCTTAAGACCTAAGTAAACCACAAACAAAAGCATTTCACACAAGGTAAAGAGCTTACATACAAAAGTACATTGAATTGGGGTTTAAAAACATCTAAACTAGTAAAACATGACACTTAAGAAAGATTAAACAAAATAGTTTTAATTAGAAAATTAAAACCATGTGTGACTTGTGTCATAATTTTAACTCAAGATATGATTCATGAGCAACCAAATTTAGAATATGAAACTTCCATACACAAACAAATCACCTATTTGATGAGCAAAATCATCTAAAGTAAAATACCACCTATCTTAGATCAAACGACATTGATTAAGATCTATAGGAAGGGAATGATGTCTTGTATGTCATAGGGTGATGATAGAACCCTCACAAGATGCTTGTCATGAGCTCAAGGTAAGGTCAATTGAATTAACATTCCTCAAAAAATCATGAACCTATAATCCCTTAAGGTATGGTCTAATCAAACAATAGAAGAAAAGGAAGATCTAGCTCTTCTAGGTCATCATGATGACATTACAATTGGGTGAAAGTCAATAAATCAAAGAGCACTGAATTATTGATTACATAATTCACAAAGTCAGAAGTGAAGGTCAATGATCTAATTGGAATTGGACTTCTAAAACCATACATGATGCACATAACACAAGTATTACAACCATAACCATAAGATGGTGACATTCTAACAACAAAGTTAACATGAACTTGAGAAAATTAGGGGCTTAAATGAGTCAATCAAACTGGAGTCAAGGCCCTAAACATGCTATAAGGATGAAGTAAGTAAATGAGAAGTAAATTCCCAAAGAATTGCATGAATGCATTCCTCACCCCATAATCCATGCACAAGAATGCAACAAGTGAAACAAAGATCAAATATCTTCTAGTTAAAGGATCAAGATAATCCCATGAGGTCAAATGTCTCTCAAGTCTGTAGAAGACTATCCTTGAGGTTATCATACCCCTAAACATTAATTAGAAATACAATTTGTACAAGAACATGGTCTAAGAATCAAGGCATCAACAAAGTAAGGTTTTGGGAGCCACACAAATTTTATGCTCAAGGTAGAAACCAAATGATCAACATGTAATTTCCAATGAATGAAAGCATGTTTACACATCAATAGAGCATTCAAATGATCATCACATACCCAAATCTTGGCCTTAAATCATGTCCACAAACTCCAAATTGAAGCTAGACTCAATTACACTAGGCCAAAAGGTATGTTCACTTTGGAAATTCCACAAAAATAAAAAATGGGATTTAAAATCCAAGCAAAAATGAACTAATGAGCTCAAATCCTTTACAAGTCAGAGACATATCCTTGCTCAATTAAAAAGTCCATGGAAAGGTCAAAATAAAATCAAGAAGTCAACACTAGTTCAACATTTATGCTTATATGACCAATAAACAAGAAAAAATTTGTAAAAAATACAAAAGTCAGAAGTAAATATCCACAAAAATTAGAAACAGTGGCCTAACATCCCAAACATGATTAAAACTATTTTTGTCATTTTTTATCTTCAAGGAAAAATGATAAGAGCAATAAAAATGCAAAATGTATAATGCAAATCATGTATTTAATGCAAAAATTAATTTAATTATGCAAAAATGACAAAATTATAAAATAAAAATCAGAAATATGTGATGCATGATTTAAATGAACTAAAATATTTTTTTATGTATTTTTTATATGCAGAAAAGTATTTTAAATAATTTAAATATGCATGAAATGCAATATAATGCATGAAATTATTTAATTATGCAAAAAATGCATGAATTATAAAATAAAATTCAAAAATGAAAAATTAATCCCTTAGAGGGTTCAGAATATTTTTTGTGGAATTTCCAACATGAGAAAGTATTTTTTATAAATTTTTCAATTGAAACACAATTAATTAATCTCAGAATTTATTTAATTGGTCAAAACATTTTTAAAAATTTGGAAAAAATTCCACAAAATACTTGAGATCAATGTGAGTCTATGGTGTTTTTTTTTGTAATTTTTGGATTATTTTTGGATGCAAAATAAATTGATCTAAGATGATAATTACAAAATTAATTAAATGAAAATAAAAAAATGCAAGCAACCAATCAGATGATGCCACGCATCATCTTCAACCTCCAGCCAGAACCCTAAACACGTGAAAATGCAGTTTCATGCAAGCAACTTCTAATACTCATAACTATCTCATTTCTCAACCAAATCAAGTGATTCAAAGCTCAGATTAAAGTTCACATGGCAAGCTACAACACACAACTTGTAAAAAATCAAATGATCCACCATACATCAAGAAATCAGAACGAGAAAATCATGAAAATCATCCAAATCTGGATTTTCAGAACATCAATCTATGAAATATTCTTCAAAAACAGATGCAATTATAGATCAAACTTATTGTTTGGCCAGCTAACCACGCATGTATAAGCTCATATTCATCAATGGCAAGCTAGAAATCCAGATTTAAAGTTTGGAAGTTACCTCTTGATTTGGAAAATAAATCCAAAAATGCCTCTGAAATTGAAGAGAAAACTCCACTATCTTGCTCTTGAGACCTCAATGAAGCTAGAATGATGAAGAAAATCCCTCCCAAACACGATTTACAACAACTTCAAATTATGAAAAAGTTGAAAAATGCAGAGCTTATTTGGATCTGGAAAACGAGAGAGAGAGAGAGAGCTGCTGAGCAAATAGGAAGCTTCCTACTTATATTCAAGCCCATAATAAAGAGGGTACATCAGTCTTTTATCAATAAATCCGTTGGGAGCAAAAATGATCAAAAAATGGTGTTATGAGTCAGCTTGCGTTTTGATGCTTCTCACACCTTCCTTGGCTGCGTTTTGATGAGCTGGCTAAGTGGTGAAAGATGCTCACATGATCCAATCCTCAGCCTTACTAGATATAGCAAGAAAAATGAAGTGGTGCATAGCATGAGTGTGAGGAAAATGCTCAAATTGTCTGGGCTTATTATGGTAAATTATCTTGCTGGCATGCTTGCTTCGAATCCCAGCTTGCTTTCCTAAAAATAAATCACTAAACCAACACAAAAACAATGCAAACAACCTTTGCACAAACAGCCTTGCATCACCTTTTTCACTTCCAATTTTCTCATAAATGGCTCGTGCATTTCTTGGCTTTTTGAGGCCTATCAATAGCTCTTGGAATGAGGATTAAAATGAGCTTTGGTTCACTGAAAATGGAGATGAAATGAGTGAGATATGGTTGTTGGAAGTTATGCACAAACAAGGAAATTTTTTGGGCACCCGCGCGCGCTTTCTGGCTTGCATGGTCGTGCATGGAGTCAGCTTCATGACCTCCACTTATGAGCTTTGTATCTTACTCAATTTTGAACCAAATGATGTGTTCCAAAGTTCCAATTAAAGGTCTCATGGCATACTTCAAGATGCACGAAGTGGATTTCCTAAATTCCATCTAAATCAAGAGATATAAGCTTCAATATTATGCCCACCACCTGTTTGTGAAAAGCACGCGTAGAAAATACCCAGAAACTTGTATGCTTGCCCAGCCTTGGTCAAAACTTGTGCATGAAACTTCTAACTCAAATATCTCTAAAATGGTGCATTTTTGAGAAATTTTACACATTGACAAACTTGTAGGATTTTTTCCAAGATTTCCAAAAATTTATGGTATGCAACCATTGGATAAAAATTGAGAAAGTTATGACATGTCAAAATTTCATAGGGTGGACACTTAGAAACTTTTTTATCTTTAGATAACTTCAAGAACAAGTTAACCCCAATTTCTTCAAATTTCTTGGTTCAATGGTGAATTTGATCATGAAATATGAAAATATGATATTTGAATTGATGGTTGACCAAAAGTCCACTTGGTTAACTCCTGATTTTGACCAAAATGACCATTTTACCCCTTGTGATCAAGTGACTTGCTTCTATTCAAAATTGAGATTCAATATTTCAACCATGGATGTACAACCACATATGGAAACAAGTGAAATCACATTTGAGTGAAAAATCTGGAAAAATCCTGATTTTACCCAAAACCCTAATTTTGCACCATGTGCTAGGAGATAGCCAATCAAGCTTCAAGACCACAAATCTTCTAAATGTGTTGAGAAATTCTTTGAACCATGATAACTTAAATGATGATAGGAAGGTAATACTTTAAGAAGTTTACCTATCCAAACTTCAAACTTCACAGAGGGCCAAAACCGTAATTTCATCAGATGAAAGCCAACAGATGAATTCCTCAACAATTCTTTGCAAAACTTCAACTCTTGAGGAATCAATGAGACAGATGATATGTCTTGGAATATAATACATCATATGACTTGAAAGATTCACATATATGAGAATTTGGGATTCCCTCAGAAGAGTATGTAACTTAATCAACCTCCTTAGTTTGTAGAGGACTTGAGAACCCAACGAAACTTTGATCCTATCATGAGATATGAATGCAATGCAATATGATGTTTATGATGAAACATAAGCCTAAATCAAGAGGGTAAATTTTGGGGTGCAACAATCATGTATTTAAAATTTTGAAATTTCTTGTATTTCATGGCATGTAGGTTTTGTAGGAATTAATTAAACACAATAAACAAGTACGCATGCACAGAAGAAATGACACACAAATCATTCAATCATTTCATAGCACAAACATTTAAGCGAAATGGTCACTAATGAGAAAGAGTATGAAGGATATTAATGAACCTATTTGAATGACACGATACCCTCACATGTCGCCAGCCCAAGATGATATTCACGAATCATAGAGACACAAAGATCAATAAAGAGAATGCAACTCATTGGAGTTGCGATCTATATGAAATATCAAAGACACTGAGTTCCCTACGAATATGAAAGAATGGTTCCGCCGCAATTGGTTTTATAAAAATATCGACAAGTTGATTTTTGCTATCAACGTGCTGAAACACGACTTCACCTTTCTCTACATGATCCGTAAGGAAGTGGTGCCTAGTTTCAATATGTTTAGTGCGTGAGTGTAAAACTGGATTCTTGGTTAGATTGATGGCACTTGTGTTATCAAAAAATATTGGAATATGATTAAGTTTTAAATCATAGTCGAGTAATTGTTGTTTGAGCCACAAAATTTGAGCACAACAATTACTGGCTGCAACATATTTCGTCTCGGCCGTTGACAAAGCAATTGAAACTTGCTTTTTGCTATGCCAACTAACTAAGGAGTTTGAAAATAAATGAAAAGTGCCACTGGTTCTTTTCCTATCCAATTTGCAACCCGCAAATTCGGAACCGGAATAGCCAACCAAAGAACAATCAGTACCCTTGGAGAGCCAAAGTCCATACTTAGGAGTACCACAAAGATACCTAAGTATACGTTTTATAGCTTTTAGATGACTCTCCTTAGGACAAGATTGATATCTAGCACACATGCAAACACTAAACATAATGTCAGGACGAGAAGCGGTAAGGTAAAGAAGAGATCCGATCATACCCTTATATGTTTTTACATCAACCGGCTTACCATGTTCATCCCGATCTAGGCTAACCGCGGTAGGCATTGGAGTGTCAATAACTTTTGAGTTTACTATACCGAAGCGCTTGAGCAACTCATATTAATACTTTGTTTGGCTAATAAAAGTTCCTTCCTTGAGTTGTTTGATTTGAAGACCTATGAAGTAGTTTAACTCCCCCATCATGCTCATCTCAAATTCACCCTGCATCACTTTAGAAAATTCCTTGACCAAGGTGATGTTAGTAGACCCAAAAATGATATCATCTACATAAATTTGCACTAAGATGGGGTGATTTCCTTGGTGCTTAATGAAGAGGGTTGTATCAATCTTCCCTCTAGAGAATCCCTTTTCTTGTAAGAAGTTGCGAAGCCGATCATACAAAGCCCTAGGGGCTTGCTTAAGACCGTATAAAGCACATTTAAGTTTATAAACATGTTTAGGAAACTCATGATTTTCAAATCCTGGAGGTTGAGATGCATAGACTTCTTCATTAATATAACCATTTAAAAATGCGCTCTTAACATCCATTTGAAATAGCTTAAATTTTTGTGAGCATGCATAAGCTAATAACAAACGTATAGCCTCGAGTCGGGCAACCAGAGCATAAGTTTCCTCATACTCGATGCCTTTCTCTTGGTTATACCCTTGAGCAACAAGACGAGCCTTGTTACGAGTTATGATTCCGTTTTCGTCAAGTTTGTCCCTAAATACCCACTTAGTACTAATAACTCGATGGTCTCGCGGAGGGAAGACAAGGTCCCAAAACTCATTTCTCTTGAATTGGTTTAATTCTTCTTGCATTGCCAAAAACCAATGTTCATTGAGTAAAGCTTCTTTATGCTTTTTAGGATCAATTTGAGAGACGAATGTGAAATGATAACAAAGGTTACTTATCTTAGACCGTGTAGTTACTCCCTTTGATACGTCTCCAAGAATGTTGTCAATGGGATGGTCCTTGGCTTCTTTCCACTCCAAAGGAGGATCTATTTCATTTGTTGGTTGAGTGTCTTCATCTTCTTTGCTAGACACATGATCCATCTCCCGTTTTTCTTTCTCAAGTATGGGCTCATTATTATTTTCATCTTGATCATTGAGTATCCTTTCCGAAGAAACACCTGCACCATTAAAAGAAATACCCTTTTCGACCATTTTTTTACAGGATTCATCAAAGGAAACATGCACGGATTCTTCCACAATTTGTAACCTTTTATTAAATACCCTATATGCTTTACTAGATTGAGAGTATCCAAGAAAGATACCTTCATCGGCTTTTGAGTAAAATTTGCCAAGATTTTCTTTGCCATTATGTAATACCTAACATTTACAACCAAAGATATGGAGATGAGAAATATTAGGTTTTCTACCTTTCAAAAGTTCATACGGTGTTTTATTGAGCATAAGACATATCAATATCCTATTTAGCACATAACAAGTCGTATTAATGGCATCAGCCCAAAAGTATTTTGGAAGTCCATGTTCATTGATCATAGTTCTCCCAAGTTCTTCTAGAACACGATTTTTACGCTCAACTACTCCATTTTATTGAGGTGTTATAGGAGCAGAAAAATTATGATCAATTCCATTTCTTTCACAAAATTCATCAAAAAAGTGATTTCCGAATTCACCTCCATGGTCACTTCGGATGGTAACAATTTTTGTATTCAACTTGTTTTGAGATAATTTGGCAAATTTTTCAAAAGCATAGAAAGTCTCACTTTTATTTGCTAAGAATATCGTCCAACAAAATCTAGAGTAGTCATCAACTATAACGAAGCCATAATAATTTCCACCTAGACTTTTAATTCTAGATGGTCCAAATAAGTCCATATGGAGGAGTTCAAGTGGTTTCATTATAGAGATGACATTTTTAGATTTAAAAGAGACTCGTATTTGTTTACACATTTGACAAGCATCACATAGATGATCTTTTGAAAATTTGATTTTGGATAAGCCAATCACAAGGTCTTTAGATATGATTTTATTTAGCAAATCAAAGTTAACATGTGCTAATCGCCTATGCCAAAGCCATGAGTCTTCACTCTTGGAGACTAAGCATTTAGCACCTGTTAGGGACACATCATTCAAGTGAATCATATATACATTGTTTACCCTCAAGACCTTAAACACTTCCTCTTTCTTATCATTATGTTCGATTATGCAATCATCCTTTAGATAAGTAATTTTATAACCTTTGTCGCATAATTGACTAATGCTAATAAGATTGTGTTTAAGGCCTTCAACTAATAGGACATCTGAGATAATGGTGGATGAGGGATTACCTACATTGCCTTTACCGAGTATTGCTCCCTTGTTATTATCACCATAAGTAACAAGTCCTTTCTTCTTTGCCACAAAGTCAAAGAATAGCGAAATGTCACCCGTCATATGTCTTGAGAAACCACTAACGAGAAACCATCTTCTCTCGAGAGGCTCAAGACATTCCACCTGAAATATCAAACATGAGAGATAGATACCCAACATTCATTGGGTCCTTGAGTGTGAGTGAAACATTTTTTTGCATTTGGGGAACCATTGGTATATACCTTTAGGAACCAAGAATCTCCTAAATCGACATTTACTAATGGTATGTCCCTTCTTGCAAAAATATAGGAAAGACATATCCAAGTGAGATCTAATTTTTCTATCTTGATCCCTTACTTCATAGGTATATTTTTGAAAGGGATTAATCATACTTTTCTAAAGTTTGAGCGATCGATAGCGAACATAATCTTAGGTTGTAAATCTTTGTCTAGTTTGGCTTTGAGAGTTTTAACTTCTCTTTGCCAAATATGACAAGTTTCACACCCATTCCACTTAAACCAAGGTCTCTCTTATTTTTCATATTTTCCTTCAATATTTTCTATCCTAGATGCTTTAAGAGCTTCTAATTCCTTTTTGGAATCGGAAACCTTTTGTTCTAGATATGAAAATATTTTCTTGTTTGAGGCTAAGCGTTTGAAAGCTTCCTTAGCCTCTTGATGTAAAAGATTGAAGGAATTTAACAATTCTAAATAAGACATTTCATCAACATGGTCATACTTAGCATGAATTACATTCTTTTTATTATGATGATGAGCCATGAGACAAAGGTTGACCGTTTGTTCTTCATCACTTGAGAAACCTTTACTTGAGGCATCACTATCGCTCTCCCAAGCAATGTATTCTCTTCTAGCTTTGGTTGGTTTCCTTTGGTTATTGGTCTTGGCTTTGTCTTTCTTCAAATAAGGGCAATCCGGCTTGTAATGATCAGGTTTGCCACAATGGTAGCATGATCCTAGTGACTTAGGCTTCTTACTTTCATCTTGCTTTCTTGGTTGAGAGTGGTGTCTATAATTGATGAGATTCTTATCCTAATGTTGAATTTCATTTTTTCGGAGAAATCTATTGTATTTTATTATGAACAAACCCATATCCTCATCTGGACTCTCATCGTCATCACTTGATTCACTTGCACACGAAATTGAGGTGGATGACTTGGAGCTTGAAGCCTTTAGTGCTATTGACTTCTTTTCCAAGTCCTTTGACTTTTCCTTCTATTTTTTCTTTTCATGCTTTACAAGGCTTACGAGCTCTTGCTCATGTTCTTGAAGTTTGCCCCATAGTGTTGTGACATCCAAAGTATTTAGATCATTGGCTTCCTTAATTGCCGTAACTTTAGGTTGCCATTCCCTGCTAAGACATCTCAAAATTTTGTTAGTAGCAACAGAATTGGTAACTACATGACCGTGTATGCAAGCAATTCATTATATGAGAAAATCTCTTTTACACGTCGGCAATGGTTTCACCTTTCTCCATGCGAAAGAGATCAAACTCTTGCGTTAAAGTATTGATTCTAGCCAATTTTACATCGTTTGTGCCCTCATGGGTGACTTGCAAAGCGTCCCACATTTCCTTAGCCGTAGCACAATGTGAGACACGGAAGTACTCATCAACTCCCAGAGCTGATATGAGCATGTTTCTTGCTTTCCAGTCATAGGCATATTTTTCTCATCTTTTTCATCCCATTGTGCTTCCGGTTTAGAAACGGTTACCTCGACTGCATTTTCCATAGTTATTGCAACTGGCCCATCTTGGATAACCTTCCATATTTTCCTATCAACAGACGTGATATGGACACGCTGTAATACGGTGGGAGAACTGACTTGTTTGTTTTGCGTTTTATCACAAATGTTGCGGATAGCAAGAGTCACCACCGACTTTTCTTTTATCCAATTAAGGGAAGGCGAAAAGAACAGGAAAACACCTTTGTTAGATTCTGAGTACGGGAGGCAGTTATGAAAATGGAAGGTGTTAGCACCCTTTCCATCTGTATTTATCTACGGGCTCTTAATTGCTTAACTCACTTTACAAATTGCTTTTTGTGTGTGTGTTTGAAAATGTTTTGAAAAGGCATTTCGCTTTCACTTCGTAATGATTAACACTGGAATGTATACGAAGTGTTTGGAAATGTTTTGTTTTGGAAAAGGACCTTGTAATGATTCACACTGGAATGTATACAAAGTGTTTTGAAAAAGATTTTGAAAAGTGTGAGGTGTAGAAAATATTTTGATTGAGCAAGCAAAAGAGACTTATTACCTAGTCAGAACGGTCGTTTCCGTGTTATTTTTCTTTCCTTTAGAATAAGGCTATCCATACCATTCGTTGATAGGTAACCTTATCCGTTGGATGTAAAGGGACATTCGAAGGGACATCAGATGGTCATAGAAGGTAATTTGTAGGGATACCTTAGCATATTCGTACGGACGATCATCACTTTTTGTAGGCAATAATTGAGGGACGAGATCATGTATTTGTAGGCAACATCGAGGGACTATGATCTTTGTATCGAAGGGACTATGATAATATGTTTGTAAGTGTCTTAGCTAAGATATCCCTACGTTCGAGGGACATGACCATTATTCGAAAGGCAACGAGAGAGGATACCCTAAGGTGGGTGCATGTGTGAAAAGCGGGTTATGTTCAGATATTTTATCTTGATTATTAGTGATCTAGATTGATTGAATTAATCTTGCCATACACGCCTAATTACTAGTAGTTAATATGTGCAGAAAGTAAATTGCGGAAATGTAGAGTGCAGAAAGTAAAGGTCCTACACTATTACATGGCTTTAGGGCAGATACATAATAGGAGGCGCGAAAAGTAAATATCCTAATTATCTATTACATCCCATAAACAGATACATAATAATAAAAGGAACGTGCCCGAAAAATTATACATCCTGGAAGCAGTTTCAATAATATGCGCGAAATAGATAATCGAAGGAAAAATATATTCGGGAGAATTTTGGAGAATAGTTAGTAAAAAGTTTTAGGTTAGTAAAAAAAAGCTTGATTTTAGTTGACCTAATTGTTAAGTGAAAATCGGGTGAATCGGAAACCCTAATTCTAATTGATTTTAATTAATAAAAAAAATTTAATTTAAATTAAATGATTAACCTAAATTAAACTAATTAAATTAATTTATTTAATTAAGAAAAATAGAAAAGAAAATTAATTGTGAAATTAATCCTAATTAAGATAATTTTTTAACCTAATTACTAGTTAATTTAATTAATTGAAATAATTAAACCAAAAAATGAAAATGGTTAGAAAATATTGAAGAGGAGAAGTGATAAAAAAGAGGATTTGGTCCCTGCAAGTAACATGTCATGTTTCCATTTCAATTTTTTACCAGTCACTATTTTTGTGTGCAATTTATACCATGTTTAAGAATAAATTTCTCAATATTTTCAACCGAGGAAAGCAATATTCTTTTCTTTTATTGACAACTTACGAAGGTTATTCTAAAAACACAACAACAACATCAATACTGTCATGTTAGATAGAATGCAAAGGCAGAAAAATGTTTTGTTTAAGATAGAAGAATACAAAACATTGAAGTTTTTTCTGTCTTGTAATTCATCTCAAACAATGATGCGTATGAGTTTGGGGAGGTACATATAAGTTTGGATTATGGTAAAATCTATTTAAGGAGTGATTTTATATTAAAATTTAATTATTTTATCCCTCGGGTTTTACGGAAATCGAAGTTACAAATTATTTAGTTTACAGATAAAAATATTTTAAAAAAGAAAGGTTCCACTTATAAAGAAATAAGAAACATAAATTACATTAGCTGAGATTCCAAGCATGTCCTGAATTGTTTTTTCCCCTCAGTTATATTAAAAATTGAGGGAATATATGATATTGTTTTTAAAGCAAATAAAACATGGGGCGCCTTGACATTATACCTCGATGTTTTGTTGGGTGAGGTGAATACTTTTTCCTGAAATGTATTATTTGTAGTAATGATAGTTGTGAGTTTCTGCTTTTGTGCGTTAAATTGGGAGGTGGAGGTGTCATAGAGGTTGTTCCAAAAACTTATTCCCCAATTCGGGAGAATTTTGAACCATGTCATTATGGATCCGGTCAAGGTTACTGAAGAGAGTTTGCACTTCACAACCCTTTGGGTATGGTAGTAATCCAACCAATTGTTTACATTCTTGTTTAGATCTCAGATTTCTTCATAGCTCTGTATCTTTGGATACTTCTCTAATGACCCCATGATCCTATAGACAAGGATGTGGATGTATAATAGGTTATTCTTTTTCTCCGTAGCTAGAGTGTCAGTGTCGTATCTTTCCCTTCTCCGGGGATGATGTGTTGGTGAATGATGAGCACGGTGGACCTCGGGAGGAGTATGACTACTACTTCGTCCCTGGTACCAATCAGGAGCTAGTGATTAAGGACTTCTTTCTATGGTGTAGATGTGCCATTGGGAACCAGGTATAGTGTGGTGGCATGATCCTCTTAGAGGATGCCTCCCATATAATATCATCTCTTGGTGGAGCTTATTGAAGGTTTTCTTCAATCTTGAGAATCCTTTTAGCCAGAAATTGTGAATTCTACTGGTGCACTAGATTGTAGATGTTATTAAGAAAGTACTTGGCTCCATGTATTCCAAGATTCACCTGCAACGACTAAAGGCTTGAGATTAATTTCTATCTAGGTATAACAGCTATAGTAGGATTTTGGTATGATTTTCCCTTGTGAGGTTGTTGTATGGATCTGAAGAACGGAAGAGCCTGGAATATTCCTCGTCCAACTCTTGGAGGAGAAATATTTTGTTATGTAGATTTAGAAGGAGATGCCACTAGAACTGGGTTGTATTCTACCATAGTAGGAGGAGGAAGAGGTGAACCTCTAGCAACTTCAGCGGCTGCAACAACAACTTGGTGTTGAAAGTTGAATCAAGTGAATTTGGATGTCAACATGCTTGATGAATCTATTGATAGATCAATCTGTCGGAGAAGGTTGTAGCTTAAAGGAAGAAGATAGTTGAAACTTCAATAAATAAAAAATTGGTGGAGAGATGGTGGTTTTTCACGGCGCCACTATTTGGTTAGGAACTAGAAATGAAATGTGAGATGGCAAAGTTGTGTCTTGATGTGATGGATTTGTACTTCTAATGTGGCAGAGACAGGGTTGATCTGCAATGTTTCCAACGCCGAAAAATCAGTGAGAAAAATCAGAAGTAATGTGTGAGTGAGAATGAATTTGAATAATTGAAATGACACACGTTATCCTTGAAACTTCTCGCATATGATAAGACGTATTATGCGGATAACTGTAAGATTGAATTAGATGGTGATTGATATGGTGAAAGACAAAATTGGTTGCTTCTAGTGAAAACGAGGGATCTACCTGCACATCTTTCTATATACCGTGAGAACAATCAATAGCACTTTCAATTTTTGTAGGTTTAGGTAATGTCTGTTAAATTTTGTTATTTTTTAAATCAAAACTTTAATTCAGGTACAAAATAAACAAACACCAATAGTCTAGTGTCGTAAATACCCAAGTTTGATTCCACACTTGTGCATTTTAATTTTGTTTTTCTTTTTTAAAATAAAATATACTTAAAATTTTATATATTTATATTTGGGATTAATGAATATGCATTGTTAAGACAATTTTATATTATTATTCAACAGTAAATTAATAATGTGCCATGACATTAGATTTTTTAAAATAAAAAATAAGGTGTTTTGATACATAGTCTTGACATAATTGATTAATAGAGTAATATCACCATTCATTTTCTCTTTTTATTTTATAAAAGAAGAAAACTTTCCAAGTCATATAAAACTTTTTGTTATCTTTATTAAGTCAAGATTTTCAAATAATTATTCATGAATGGTTATGTTCAATTTTGTTTCTCAATATACTTTTATTGAATAAACATGTATTGAATGATTGTCAATGATTATATACATGAGAAATAGTAATTGATTTTTCACAAAGAATCATCGAATAATACATTTGATCACAAAAAAGAATCAAATAATACATTTAAAAAGTAATTTAAAATCATTAAGAGTACCCACTCATATTCATTCTGTTAGGTCAATGATGTATTGAGAATATCAACATCTTTTATATAAAGGTTTCATCAAATTGACCTAATAAACTAAATAATTCCTCCGATTTTTATAAATTAATTTGAATATATAAATTATTGATAATTAATATTAATATTTTACTATAACCTTTCCTTGTGCTCTGGAATTGATAGCAACCACTTTGTCAACCTTTTTACAAATATTTTAATTATTTATTAAGGTTACTAAAACAAAATTTAATACTTAAATACTTTTAAAACTATTAAAACATTACTTTTAATAAAAATATTTTATTTCTTAAATATAAAAAGTATTCTATCTTTATATATATATATATATATATATATATATATATATATATATATATATCAACTAAAAATATCTGTATTTTAAATATATTTCTAAAGATTGAATGTATGGATATTCGTTTATAAAAAATATATCTTATAGTTGATAAAAAATGCTAACAGAGCTTTTATTTATCATTTTTAATATATTTTTCACTCTTTTATTGATTAAAACTTTATATGAGATGCACATAATTTGAAAAAGTGTGAGAAAAAAATATTGATGGTGAGAAATAACTAAATAATCGTTCTCTTTTAAATGATGTAATTTAAATAAAAAGTCAGCAAAAATTAATTTTAGAGTACAATATTATACGTGAAAATTAAATTGCAGGACACAAAAATTTTAACATGAAAATCTTCTTTTTAGGAAGTGAGAGAATAAAAATCACAGACATAATGGTTTATACTTTCCTCTTTTATTTTTATTTTTATTTCTTTATCTAAATAAATGGTGGTTCGCATTTTAGATGTGAGTCTACCTACAAATACAAGACTTAAGTAGGAAAGAATTGTTCCACCACGTTTGTCTTTCTACAATTAATAATCTTTCTCATCAGCAAAAGTCTTTATCATCATATGTGAGCTATTCTCGTCTGTATGTATCTTCTTAATTAAAAAAATTGTGTTTCCAACGCATTTCGTATCAAATGACACTGCACCTTGATGTGTTTTTACTAGAAATTATCAAACGAATTGCACTTTTACTTTTACACAACTCAACATTCAACTCTTGTAGGAATTTTGTCATCTACAAAAGTTTTTTTAGACACTTTAGTAGTTGCAATATACTCAGCCTCAATGTAGATAAAATAACACACTTTTGTAATCTTGATTATCAAGACATCGCTCCCCTAAAAAAGTCATCATGTATCCATAAGTAGATTTTCTAGAATCAATATCCTCAGACATATTTGCATATGTATAACCATCTAACAAAAGAACACTAATTCGAAATCATAAACACGCTATAGGAGTACCTCTAAGATATATAAGAATCCAATGAATTGCTTACTTATCATCTTTATTAGAATTCAAGAGAAAACACATAACAACATGAGAAATATATGGCCTTGTGCATACCATAACATGTGGAACCATGTTTTATATGTTATTATTCGAGTAATCTCTCTTAAAGATGAACACGATTTTGATGATGACAACTAGTCTTTGCTGATAAAATAAAGTCAAGTATAAAGCGATTAAAGATGCATCCAGATCAATATTGTTAGAACAAGATTTGGTTCTACAATAATAACTCTGAGTTTTGATGATAACAGACCAATATGTTTGTATGAACAATTTTGGTATCCTAATGTTTGTTAATTTTGAGAATGTAAGAAACAGGTTATGCTTCTGATAAGTAGCGTGGCTAAGTTATTAGATGAGAATTGTTCGGCTTTTACGCTACATATATTCTGCTGGACAATAGCAAAAGCTTCATAAGACTCTAAAGTTCTATGACTCTGATACGCTGTCTAAAGAAAACAAGTTCTAAAGATCTGAAGATAGAAGTTTTGATGAACAAAGTCTAGATGCTGAAAACTTATGCTTCTTAGACAATGGGCTTTGAAAGACCAAGTGCTGAAGATTCTGAAGACGTTGTTCTGCAGACTATGAAGACTTGAAGCTCTGAAAACCCAAGTGTATTTTCCTGCTTCTAACTCATGCACTCGGAAGCCTCTGAATCAGAAAGTTGATAAGACTAAGAATCGTGGTACAATAGTACAACAGTACAATTAGGACGCTTCGTTCCACTCCGGAAAGAGTGGAAGAAGATGTATTATTTGTCTCCCACGTTCTTAGTTCAAGCTGCCATAATTATGGAAATGGCAGAAGTACGCTTCAATGGTCACATCATTTGCATGGCTATATAAAGGCTTGATGACTTCAAGAAAAGGTTGTTAATTCACTATTGATACGCTCTAGTATACTGTTGTAAAAAGCTTCCTATTTTCTTAAATCTTGTTCTTAAATCTGTTTACTTTCAACTTGTGTATAAGCATTCATTGTAAACAAACTATTTCTCACACAATTGTTTGATTTCCTTGAGAGACCAGTTAGGTCATATTTATTGAGAAGTCTAGGACTTGTGTGTCTTAGAGTTCATTGTTAATCACCTGCAGTTTGGCTTGTACATTGTATAATTTATTTGATTATTGCATTAAGACCTCGCTTGAGAGAGGCAAAATCACCTTGGCGGATGGACTAGATTAGCTTGAAAATTTTTCAAGTGAACTATTATAAACATATTGTGTTCCTTCTTTTCTGCTTCTCTAGCTTTATTATCAAGAAGTGATGTTAATAGGATTATTTTAAAAGAAACTTTTTTTATTTTAAAACCCAATTCAACCCCCCTTTCTTATGTTTTTCACACCTTCATATATGATTTGATAAATTTGATTCTATTATGATGACATCTAAATGGAATATAATTGAAGCCTGATCTCAAGGTCTCAAGCAAGTGTCTACAAAATTGAATTATCAGACAAGACATGAAGTGTGTGAAAGCTCGTCTTGATGCGTCTGAGTGAATAACATTGTAACACACTAAAACACGTTTATAAACCTGTTTTTCCCAAAGAAAATATTTTTAAAAGAAAATATTTTTAAAAGTGTCTTGAAGTTGTGTGAGATGATTTAGGAGCGGTTGTTAATGTCCTGGGAAAGTTTTTGTTTTCCAATTGGTTGACACTACACCCATTTGATTGGGTTAGTGCAAATATGCGTCCTAAATGTTTATGAAAACATCTTAATGAATGGTAACGACTATATATGTTTTCTTACTTTTTAAAATAAACAAAACGATTATTTTTTGGGCAACCAATCGATTGGTACATATGTCAATCAATTGACTCATCAATTTTGGCAACAAATGACTTCCTTTTTTGTGCCAATATCTAGCCTATAATAGAGGTCCCTTCCCACATTTTTCACATCCAGAAGCGTGAACTTTCATCTTCACTCCTCACTCTCTCTCTCTAAAATATTTTTCTTCATTTTCTCTCACTAAAATTTAGTCGTAGCACTTTCGAGAAAGTTATTTTGCAAGTGAGACATTTGTAAATCTAAAAGGGTAAAATTGTAAATTCACCAAAGAGCATTTGTTTCTACCTTAGTTGAATAATTTTTCCATTTAAGGATTATTGATTTGGGTTCCAAGATAAACCCATTAAAAGCTTGATTTTAGGGATTTATTACTAAGTCACCAGTTTGGTTTGAAGGCTTAACTCGTTTAAAAGTCTTCATTCGGTTCAAAATAATCCCAGGGTTAAAATCTCATCTTGATTGGTGGTTATCATGTGTAAAACCTCTTTTAAGTTCAAGCTTAGTTCAATTTTAAATTCTGTCTAAGGTTGGAGATCAGTTCAGTATAAATTATCATTGGCTTGTGAGGTTATCCCAGTGTTAAGAGTTCACCCAGGTTTCAGATAATCTACTGTAAATTTTTTGTTTGAATCTTGAAGACTAACCACTCTAAGTTTCTTGTGGAAATAATACTAACCGCTTCGATACATCGTTTGGAAATAAGACTCACCGCTTCTCTCTGTGTTCGTTCTTTGGTTGGAAGTTACCCACAAATTATTATTTTTTGTATAAGGGAGTTCAAGAGTTCAAAAAACTAAAATCTCCTAAGATTTTTGCATACCCTCAAGAATAAATCTTGGGAAGTGAATTAGCCAGGTCTTTTATTTTGACTAAACCTCTATAACTTTTGACGTTTTCTCTTTATCCCTTAACTCTTTAGTTTTTGTATTTTATTTTCCACTGTTTATTCTAAAAAACTTTATAAAATGTTTTCAAACTCTAAAATTGATCAAATTTTTTCTTTCAAAATCAATTTTTTCTAAAACACACAATTTACCCCTTCTTATGTCTGAAGTCATGTGTTTAACATAACATACACTAAACCACCAACTGCATATGCATAAGAGACATTATTTATATCTTATTTTACTCATTCACTTGTAGGACATTGTTCAAAATTTTATTTGAAATAACAAATGGAGTAATCGCATGCTTTGAATGGCTCATGTTAAATATCTCCAACACCTTCTAAATATAATGGTGTCGAGACAACAAGAAATTACTTTTCTTCTTGTCACGAGAAACTCTCATGCCAATTATTAATTGTGCAGGACCCAAGTTCTTCAGTGCAAAGAACCTCCTTAACTCTTTCTTTGAGTTTTGAATTTTCTTAGTGCCATGATCAACAATCAATATGTCATCAACATTTAACAAGGCAATAATAAAATCATCATCAGAGAATTTCTTCACAAACACACATGATCAACAATAAGTTTACCATAAACATTTATTTCCATGAAAGAATAAAACATTTTGTACCATTGTCGTGGAGCTTTCTTGAGACCATATAAATATTTCTTCAATCTACAAACAATCTCTTATTTACATTTGACTTTGAAGCCCTCATGTTTCTCCATATAAATATATTCCCTTAAATCACCATGAAGGAAAACAACCTTCAAATCAAGTTGCTTAACCTTTAAATTCAAGTTAATTACTACTCCTAATACCTCTATAGAAAATGTCATCTTCACCACAAGTGAGAAAATTTCTCTAAAGTCAATACATTTTATATTATTAAAATCTTTCATACCCAATTTTCTTTATATTTTGGATGGGATTTATTATCTCCAGACTTTATCTTATATCCATTTATTCTTGAGTTCTCTTATACTCTTAGGCAATTTCACCAACTCAAATATATGATTCTTATGCAAGGAATATATCTATTTGAAATTTCTGGCAGCAGATACGTGATGTCACAGAGAATGCTATGACACCGTATCTGACAAACTGTTTAACAATTCACACAGTAATGTAAAAACAGTAAAGAACACAAACAATTGTTTACCCAGTTCAGTGTGTAACTACACCTACATCTGGGGGCTACCAAGCCAGGGAGGAAATCCACTATAAGCAGTATTAATTCAGGAATAAACCAACCAGTTTATCTCCTTCACTTAAGACCTACCCAATGTAACGTCAATCTAAGTCCTACTTAGACCTGAGTTCCTACTCACTCCCCCTCAATCACAACAATGATATAAACCTATTGTTTAATAGAATTGTGAAGACACTCTTCAATAAAAATACTTGATTTTGCTTCAAAGCTTTAATCAAGAGACACAACACTCGTGCTTCAAAGCTTTGAGTGATAAACAACCCTTACAATCAAATCCTAGTCCAAGGCACTTATCAAATGATAATTGCTTGGCTCACAAGAATAACAAGAACACAATAACAACAGACTGCTAAATCTCCTAACAGTAAAAGGCGCAACAGCAGAATAAGGGTTTTCTGAATAATATAGAAGCAGTCTCAAAGTCTTCAACTTGGGCTTCCATAATTATAGCTAGGGTTAACTTAATTTAACCTAAAGACTTGGTCTTTTTAACAAACCAATTTAGGGTTAAACAAGGTTAACCTCAGAGCCACATGAGCATGTGTTCCAATAACATAATCCATAATAAAACAACAATGTAAACTCGAAAAGTCTCAGAAAAGTAAATCTAATAGCAGATGTTGCACAGAATGTCATAACATTGATCATGACATCAGTCATTCTTCATGCAGATTTCCAGCATAACAGTTAACTCCCAGTCTGAGTTGTACCTGTATTATTCTCCTTCTGCTGAATTTATCTTCAACTCTGAATGTCATGACATCAGTTAAGACATTGACATAAACTAGTTTTACCAAAAATTAAGGCCAACATAAAAACACTTACACTATTCTTGCATATCCTTCAACCATTTTTATTTATCAAAATTTCAAATGGACTTTTGGTAGTGTTCTGGCTCTCCACTTCCATTAATTATTACATAATCACGTGGAGAATATCTCGGAGAAACTTGACGCTCTCTATTAGATCTTATTAACTCATGTTTAATGGATGGCTCGGGTGAATCCTCTTCAACTTTCTCATCATGATAAGGCTCTCGTTCATTTGTTACATTCTCATCATCTACCCATATGTATCCCCATCAACAAAATTTCTAATATGAGGTTTAAGAACACCAATAATGTAACTTATAGCATCAAATTTTAACTTCTCAAGTTTATCAAAATCTCCAATAGTTTGGTCTTTAATGAATATCACATCATGGATTCCAATAATTTTCTTGTCAACTAGATCTCATAACCTATAACTAACTCTTCTTGGCCATAATTATTTAGATCTTTTATCAAGCTTAGATTTGTCATCTCTTGGAATGTAAACAAAAGTCCTGCAACCAAACCCTCTCGTTTGCCCATAAAAGACATATCTCCATGTATATACTTTGTTTGGAACATCATCATTAAGTGAAACATAAGAAGAAATATTTATCAAATCCACTGCAATTATCAATTTTTCATCCTTAAAAGTCTTTTAATAACTTTACGTGAGAAGATCATACACTTGATTTTGTCATTAATTATAAGATTCATTCTTCCTACAACTTCATTGAGTCGAAGCATCTTTGGGCCAATCTTTTCAAGATTTATTTCATATTCGATACAATAATATTCAAATGGACCTCCATACTCACAACCATTATCATCTCAAACATACTTTAGCTTCCTACTTTTTTCTCTTCCAACACTTGCATGAAAGTGCTTGAAAATACTAAGTACATGGTCTTTAGATTTTAAATAAAAATCCATATTTTTCTATAGTGTTTGTCGATAAAAGTAAAAAATATAATGCACCGTCTAAACATTTACCATTTATCATGAAACTATTAGTGTGAACTAAATCTATAATATTTGGTGTCCTATGTGGATTATTACTATGAAAGAATTATTTTTCTTACCAAAAATGTAATGAGGGCAAATTTTTAGAGGAGTAACTTTACGAAGAAGATTTTTTTGCAATAATGTTGTGTCTTTTCTCACTTAAGTAACAAGGGCGCATATTCCAATGATCACTGGATGTGTATTCAATTATATTCACTTCCTCCTTGCATGGCTTATAAAGGTTTGTGGGACATTTCTCCTTTTCTACCACTAGTGACCCTTTGGTGATCTTACATATTCCACCACTATCAAAGTAAGTGTAATAACCTTTAATATCAAAGGCTTTAAATGAAATCAATTTGAAACAAATATAAGGAACATGTAACACCCGGATTTTATTTAATTGTTTTTAAATAAGTTAATTATGTGATTTGGTGCTTTCGTATGATTTGAAGAATTTGTTGTGGTGTTGTTATGCCTTTGATGTGAGGTAGTTTCCTTAAAAATTATAGAAGTTAAGGTATTGAGGAGAACATATGACCAAAAGTGTAGAAACATAAGGGTGTAAGGAGATGGTTATTTTATTAGTATTATTTAAATCAAATATTAGATTAAATATTTTAGTTTACATGATTAAATAATTGATTTAGTAGTAAGAGGGATGAGGGGAATAATGAGAATAATAACATTAGGGGTCCAAGGGTTAGATAAGTAAAAACAAAAGGAAGAGAAGAGTTTTCTGATTTTCATCGATCGTAGAACGAGATAAAATAGGAAAAGATCGCATTTGGGGAAAATAATATAGGGCAAGAGAGAACCATCGAATTAAGGTATAGGTGGGGTTACAACTTTCTAAAGGGATGATATAATGATGGGTATGTGGGATTTTATATTGCCATGGTTTTTCTTGTATAATCTTCTTCATGATCGATCTCTTATGTTTCGAATGGTTGGTTATTGTTGTGATAAGATTGAAGAAATTGATGCTTAGGTTGGTTTGATGTTGGTATGTGTTGATGGTAATGAAAGTTTGAGGTTTGATTTCACAAGGAATTGTAAAAATTGGGTTTTGATGGTAATGTTGGTATGTGCAATCGATTGCAATACCGGTGCAATCGATTGCAATACCGGTGCAATCGATTGCGCACTACTGAACATCATTTTGAAAACTTTGAAAAATCATAACGTTATACTCACGTGTCTTTTTGACATGTCGTTCAAACCTACGGAAATCTAATGAAGTGTACCTTCTCATAAAAATAGTTTCAGGTCATGGAATTGAATTTATTTGATGAGTGATGAAGTGTTTTGTGTCAGTGTATAATGTTAGTGTTTACATTTCTTGTAAAACTTAGAAAATTCATAACTCGAGTTGTGAGTGTCTGATTGACGTGTGGCTCGAATAGTTGGAAATATGGTTTAACATTATTTAAACTAAAATTAATTTTAGTACCAGAATTCCAACTATTTGACGCGCAGGCTTGATTTTAAAATGTGTCGACATGTGTTGTTATGTGGAATGCTACAAACGCTTGGAGAATTTGGATATTATGATGTCGCTTTGTTGGATGTATGCAAATGTGTTATTAATGTATGCAAATGTGTTTTTAATGTTTTCTATTATTGTCGATGTATGCTTTGGGCAGGTGAAGGTTGCATATTGGCCAGTAGTTGCGAGGTACATAGACCATGGTGATGGTCTTTGTGCGGGTTATTGTATTGTGTGGAATGCATGATATGTGTGCATAATATATTAATCAGTTAAATGTTATTGGTTGTGACTTTCTTTCTATGTTATTGGTTGTTGTGCTGAATGCTTTGGCATGTGTTTGGTGTGTGGATGTCGTTATTGGTGAAGTGCACTGACTATAGTGACGATCAATGTGCATATTCTTGTTGCATAATTAGTGTTGATTGCATACTATATGTATAATCTGTTGGTTTCCTTTAATGATGTATCACATTGATGGATGTAGATATCAATGTGTTGTATTTTTTTGCATGTTTGAGTCACATGCATTTCATGTTGTGGACTTTAGCCCTGTTATTGGCTCAGATCCTAGATGGTGTGGATCGAGAATGATGTGAATGTAATTTTTCACATTGTTATTTGCTCTTATCCTAGATGGCATGGATCAGGAGCGATGTGAACCAAAATTTTCACGATATTGGTGGGTTTGTTCCTAGATGGTGTGGATTCAGGAGCGTTATTGGTTCAACATGCATATAGTCAGTGAGTGTGTCTCATTACATACTTTGTTGTTCTTCGGTGCCCAATGAGGTTCCCTCCTAAGACTCCAAAAAGCATCAGATATAGGTAAGTGAGAAACAAACCAATGGTATAACAATGATGTTCAACAAATAATCTCTCCTTCTTGACGAAAGTTGTGAAGATGAATAGAATAATAAGTCTCAACAATAAGTGTGGAAACTGGATTCCCAATCATGAAGATCCTGACAATAAGTGTGGTTTCTAGAAGTTAAAGTTAGGGTTTCTTCAAAATTTCATCTTTTCAAGATCCAATCAATTAGGGTTTGAGTTCCCACTCACCTCAATTGATCTATCTTAATCAATCATCAATATTTGATCTTCAAATTCCCAACTTTTTCTCATGATCTACCTTGAATCGACCAATTAGGGTTTTGATCGAAGATAGTGAATCATTGACTTTCTGCTCAATGAATGACCTATTTGCTTGAATATTGATCTTAGCATATTCAATATAACATCTTAACCTAATTTCTTGATTCAAAGCATTGCAAAAGTCCATGTTTCTTCATCAGACAAATTCTGAACCATCTGATGAAAATTCATCTGCTCAAAAAAGTCAAACTTTGACTTTTGGTCAACTTTTTCAAGACCAAACTTTTTCAATCATAAAAACATTTCAAATGATCCATCATGATCATAAAAAATCAAGAAATGTGAAAAAGTCAACAAAAAGTCAAAATTTGAAATTTTTCTAACACTTAGAAAAATTTTCAAGTGTTAAGAAACATGGTTTTTTCTCACTTTCTAGGCCATTTTTCAGCTAGATCCATTTGGATTCAGAAAAAACTCAAAACATGAAAGTTGTAGCTCTTGTTACAAGCTTTCCAAAAAGTCCAAGAACTTGCAAAAACACTTTGTCTAGCTATAATTTTGAGTTTGAAACACAGAGCTCCAAAACCATGGAATTACAAGTTCATGCTTCAAAATTATAAGTCATTTTTCATAAATCTCCCTTTCTAGAAGCCTTGTCATCATCTAGGGGTAGATTATAACTGATAAATATCAGTTTTGAATGATTGAGAAGAGGATTGAATCAAAGAGAAATTTCTAACCATGGTTAGAAAAGTAACTTTTGCATTAAATGCAAAAGATTCCTTCTTACCACTTAAGAAGTTGCAATGATAGCCATGCCTTGTCATTCAGATTTCTTGGCCTATAAATAGAGTTCACTTCTTCATTTTCAAATCACACCAAAGCTATCATAATCAAGTTTTCCTTCTTTCTTTCTTAAACTCCAAGTTTCAAAGTTCAAAGAGGGAAATTTTGCAATCTTCAAACCTTGCAAGATCTGAGTGAATTTAAGTTTCTAACATGTTCTAAACATCAAATAGAAGTTGTCTAAAACTTAAAACCACCAGAAAAACTGTCCAAACTCAGAATCATGCTTCAAAATCCATAAACTTGCAAATTGAGCCTTAACTTGCCATTTCTCAATTCACTTGTTCCAGCTTTGATTTAACACTTTAAACATCATCCATACACTTCATAGAAGTGATCCAAAAACTTAGATCACATCTGTAACAACACCAACTCCAAATTCGAAACTCACTTCAAGAAGCTACAGTTGGACTTGGGTAGAAAGTTCCAGACCATTTCAAAGCAAGCTTATCATTCAAACACCTTCCATAAGGTCCAGTGAAGCTAGAGCAATCATCAAACTGCTCCTGGAAACACTCTAACTGAGATTTCAATTTCAGTTCGAAGAGGTAAGCTACTCAGACTTTGAACTCTATGATTCGTGCATTACAAATGAAAAATTGCTTCGCCATCTTGTTTCTGTACTCATACTGATCATTAACCCTCAATCAATTTCACAAATCATGATCCATACACGATTTCATATTGATTCTTAGAATTAGGGTTCATCTAGTATCGTTTAAAATTAATCATCTTAAGTTCAAAATAAATAAAATCAAACATCAACATCATGTTCATGGGTTTAAAACAAGCAACTTTGATGTTTACATCTTTCAATTTCATTGAGAAATGAAGAAGTTACAAAATCAAAAGCTTGAGGAAGAAGAAGATGGAGATGCGCGCATTTTCTTGTTTTCAGAAATTCAAATAATTTCGTTTATAATATAATAACATGAAAGAAAATAAATAAACGGATGTATAGCCACCCCAGTGGTAGTCAGTGCGCTTTTCAAATCCTTGCCATGCCCTAGGTCCAGGGTTCGAATCCCCCTGGAACCTTTTTTTATTAAAAGGAAATACAAGCTTCTGAAGCTTTTTTTTTCCAGAAGTCCTTCTGAGGCTCAGCCCCTAGAAGTGCTTCTGAAGCTTCTACCACTAGAAGCTCTTCATTTCCTCTATATTCAGAAGTACTTCTAGTACTTCTATCCTTAGAAGCTTGAAGCTTCTAAATGCTTCTACCCCAGAAGCAAGCTTTCTCAAGCAGCCAGAAGCAACATGCTAGCCCACACGCTCCAGAAGCCAGCTAGCTTTTGATCCTCCAAAAGCAAGAAACTTCTGAACCCTTCAGAAGTCCAATTTCTGGACAATTTCAAATCTTTCTTTTTTTCTTTCTTTCAAAATTCCTTTTAGACAAGGTAATTAAATGACAAGTTAAACAAAATGGCTCAATGGAAAATCTTCACTTCTAAGCCAAATGTCCAAGGTTCAAACCTCCTTAGGACCAAAAAACTCTTTTTTTCTCAAGTTTATAACAAACTTCAACATTTTCAAAAACTAATCAAAACTTCTCATTTTGAGATGATTTTTTTGCCCACTTGTCATTTAATATACCTATTTTATGATTATGTCAAAAAAAATCCAAAAAAATATTTTCTTTTGATTATATTTTTATTAAGTCAAAAATGAGACATTTTAAGTATTTTTAATACTTTCAAAAATGTTTTCTTTCCAACTTTCAAACTAAATCTTTTCAAAACTTCTTGTGAATATGTTCTTGCAGGAAAAACCTTAGTAGAATGATTTTAGGGATTTGGAAGCTTAAGTGTCGTAACTCAAGTTCCAAGCTTGTCAGTGTCTTGCTTATCCCGCCGGCGGGAGCCCCATTTATATCATTCCTTCCCTGAAGCTATTTCCTTCCTTCCGTAACTGCCTCAGCTCATTAACCATGGCTTTTAGCTGTTACAGCTTATAATCATTCATTCGTAACGTCTCATAAAGACTCTAGAAACTCCTCACCTTCATAACGGCTGTTCAATCGTTCCCACTGGTGTAACTGCCGAGGTGCACTTTGAACTGTCCTCTTGGCTCTCCCCGAGATCCAAGTCGGACATAAACCTCTTCTCTGATGGCCGAGACCTATCCCGGATCCTTGCATCCAGGCATCCATCTCGGCTGAGGATTTCGTGTATGATCATAAGCCCCCTTGGTCGCTCGGTTTTAAGCTTCTTGAATCCGTGTCGACCAAACAGTTTGAACCTTTAATCCCTTAGCGAGATGTATCATATTTTCTTTAGAAATGCAACACGTGCCTCACGTGACTCCAGCCCAACGGTCACCTGGGCTTTTGCCTGATTGCTCTATAAGTGGAAAAACCTGATTTTATGCCACTTTTCCCTCCAACTCATCATATTCCATTTATTTGCCTTCCACAAATTCCTCCTCTACATATTCTCAAACCTACTTCAATTCTTGCCGTCAGACGCTTCAAAAAACCCTCACACCAAGCAATCAATCATCAACTCAGGTATCCTCTCTCTATACTATTTTAGTTTCAATCGAACATGGTCATTATTAGGGAATGCGATGACTTCGGTCGCAAAATCCATTTAGGAAACGAAGAGCGAAAAACCCTGTTCGAGGAATGCATGCGTGAGGTGAGGAATGTCAAAAGGACGACTGACCTAAAGAGAGTTGTGGACAGGGTTTATCAAGTTTTACTTAAAGTGATTCGACCGACTCTTCGAGTTCGGTGGAGCTAATAATGGAAACCAACCGTCGATCAAAGGAAGCTGGCTTAAGCCTCGATACAAGATGAAGAAATCGCGCACTGCTCCCTACAGAGTGTCTCGTCAGGAGACGAAGATGATGTGATTTTAGAATCCGTGAATCGGAGAGGTATCAGTATGATCCGTCCCGTGGAGTTGAAACGGAGGTTTTACTTTATACGGGAGTGATCGAGGAATTTGGCATTCAATTCCCACTCTCCGACTTCGAAACTGATATCCTCCGTACCATCAACCTAGCTCCTTCCCAACTTCGTCCTAACAGCTGGGGTTTCATCCGGCCTTGTAATTTGTGCCCCGCCTATAACCCCCACCATTGGCTTATTCTTCTCTTTTTTCGAAATAAAAAGTACTGAGCCCGGAAACTGGGTTGCTATCAGTGGCATCCCAAAAAGAAGTTTCCTCCAAGCCTATACTTCCAACTTTAAAGGCTACAAAGAGCGCTTTATCCGAGTGAGATGTGGGTCTCGGTGCCCCTATGTTATTTATGGCTCTGACGGGCATCATAAGTTCCCTTTGTACTGGACTTGTGATCCACTCCCTATCTCCGGTTTTGATTACGACAGCTTGAGTGATACCGAGATCCTCTCTTTAGAAATTCTGGACTCTTTCAGACCGATTCGGGTCAAGGATTTACTTGCCTCCAAGGAAGTCCTCACTTCCTAGGTAAGAACTTCTCGACTATCTTTCTATTCTATACTTTATTTGTATGTTTGACTTCCTTCCTTCATTTTATTTTCCATGTATAAGATGACTGATATATCCGTAAGGAACAGAGGAAGCTAATGGTCAAGTCTGCCGCCTGAATGGGCAAAGGTGGTCCTCCGAGACCAAGTCCAATTTGGCCGGAAGTGCGCGTCCCAAAGAAGAAAAAGACCACGACCCGTGATCTTGCTGCGTAAACAAACACCATTACGCTTCTCCTTTGAAGCGCCCAATGAACTGAACCAGCCCCGAGTCTATCCCAAAAGCCGAAGACCATTATGGGAACGAACCAACTCACAGATGGCCATTTCCAATTTGTCAAGGAAGTTGGTGATAGCTCGCCGTGCTTCTTCCGAGAATCGGTTCGGCTGCCACGACGGCCTTAAGTTTTTGTATGACCACCTCAACGCCACAACCGACGTGGAACAAGTTGATCGCTCGGGTTCACAATGATCACCAATCACCGAGCTCATACCTTATGAGGTGGCTGTGCTCACCAAGTCCTGTTTGAACTGTGATGTGGAGAAAAGAAAACCGAGTTAGAGGCCAAAATCAAGAGGTTAACGACAACGAGCAATTCTTCTCAACGCCAACGATGTATTCAAAACAAACTATCCAAGCACTGGCAACATTACAAGTCTTGAAGAGAAGAATCGGAGGCCAAGAAACGGATAAAGACTTTGAAGATGAGTCGCCTAAATGTCCACCAAGTTTCGTAACTCAAAAATCATGTTCGAGCTGGAAGCATTGAAGAACTCCCAGATGGGTATGTTAGATGCCGGGGACATAGCTTTTGACCGGGCTAAAGCTCAAGTCAGTTGCCTTTACCCCGACATAGACATCTCGAGGTTGACTTCTTCAAGACTATTGTTGATGGGAAGTGGAGGTTGATGAAGATGATAGCGAGACCACCATTAGTGAAGAAAATGCTAAGGTGGATGCCAACTCCGCTAACCCCAACCCTTGACTTCTTTGTTGTTTAGAATTTTCATAGTTAGTCATCCCTTGTGGTGGATGCATTTTGTATTCTGAATATTTGCCCTGCCGGGTTATTTTTAATTGCTTTCCGAATTTTTGCTATTAATTTCCAAGTTAGTTTTTGCCTTTGTTCATTTCGTGCATAATTGTGAACATTTATGTAGTACTTATGAGCCCCCCGAGCCATAGGATGTGACGAGCAATCCTAATGGTTTTAGAGAAAATCACATAACAATTGTTCACAACCCCAACATACGCCTGTGTAATATCGGCCATCGAGACCGAAAGAGTGTTGATGGAACGCCCGATGCAACTCGATTACATTCATTTTTGAAGGTCGTTCCGAGGAGTATTCCTCATGGGAATAGGGCCTTTCCGTGACTTGAAAGACGATCATAGACCGAGCTTAGCAGCACGTCGCCATAGGGTTCAGAGCCTCAAGCGAGGTTGACCAAGGAGTATTCCTCATGGGAACAGAGCCTTTCCGTGATCGAAGATTTATCATAGACCGAGCTTAGCAAAGACGCCGCCATAGGGTTCGTGAGCCTCAAGCGAGGTTGACCAAGGAGTATTCCTCATGGGAACAGAGCCTTCCCGGACTCGAAAGACGATCATAGACCGAGCTTAGCAAAGACGCCGCCATAGGGTTCGAGCTCTATAGGGATGATCCGAGACGGATTTTCGAGCCCAACCGAGGGTGACCGAGGGTATTCCTCATGGGAACGGAGCCTTCGTGACCGAAAGATTTATCATAGACCGAGCTTAGCAAAGACGTCGCCATGGGTTCGTAGCCTCTATATGATCCGAGACGGATTTTCAGAGCCCAACCGAGGGTGACCAGAGGGTATTCCTCATGGGAACAGAGCCTTTCCGTGACTAAAAGACGATCATAGACCGAGCTTTGCAGTACGTCGCCACTTGCTGCTACAGATCAGATGCTGCAATATAATTTCATTAGATGGATGCCTCATTAAAACCCCGCCTTGCCTAGGGAAAGAGTGCATCAATTATTTTTACAAGCATATTTAACTAAAATAAAACTTAAGACTTGCAACGTTCCAAGTCCTTGTAATTCTCGATCCGTCCAAAGTCTCCAATTTGTAGGCTCCGTTTTGTAATTCTTCCAAGACCCTGAATGGTCCCTCCCAGTTGGGATCTAGCTTACCCTTCTTGGTAGGATCGGTTATTTTCTTAAGTACCAAATCTCCAACCTTGAACCCTCGCTGCTTCACTCTCAAGTTGAAACGTCTAGTCATTCTCTGCTTACTGCTACTCTCGACATGGGCCGAGTCTCTTATCTCGTCCAAGAAATCCGCCTCTTCATTCAGAGCTTGTTTATTGGCCTCCTCTTCGAAATTTTCCCGACGCCAAGAAGGTAAAACTACTTCCACCGGGATCATGGCATCAGCACCAAAAACCATCCGGAAAGGAGTCTCTTGAGTCGTGGAATGGACCGTGGTATGGTATGCCCATAAAACTTCGTGTAGGCATTGTGCCCACAACCCTTTTGCCGAATCCAACTTCTTTTTCATTGCATTGAGTATGACCTTGTTGGCCGACTCAGCCTGCCCATTTTCCTGCGGATGCTCTACAGATATGAACTTGTTTTGAATTCGAGCCCTTGCAAACTCCACTACCAAGCACTTGCAAATTGTGTTCCATTATCCGAGACAATGACACGAGGTAGTCCAAATCGGCAAATGATACTTCCAATAAAACGCCGACCCGGCTCACGAGATTCGACACGCCTTTTGCTTCCACCCATTTAGTAAAATAATCCACGCCACGATCAGAACTTCAACTGTCCCGAGCCACCGGAACGGCCCTGTGATGTCACCCCACCGATAAAAGGCCATGGCACCGTAACGTGCAAGAGCTCGGATGGTGTGTGAATGGTCGAGCGAACGTTGGCATTTTGAGCATTGTGCCACATAATCCCGACAGTCCTTTGTTAACGTAGGCCAGTAATACCCGGCCCTTAAGATCCGACCAGCCAAAGCCCTTCCTCCTCCATGATTTCCACAAGTCCCCTCATGAACCTCTTTCATCACTGTTGACATATCCTCCTCTGACACGCAGCGTAACATGGGAGCTGCACGTCCCAACCGGTATAGTTTCCCGGATTCCATTACAAACCGGGATGAAATCTTCTTGATGCGCTTGGCTTTCTCTCTATCTCTAGGTAATATCTCTTGTTGTAAATAACGGACAATCGACTCATCCACCCACCGCCTTCCTCACGAATGGCTGTGATTCTCCTCTTTCAACACCGGCATCGGAAGTATCTCACGGATGACCGATTTGTTCATCCCTAATCCTTAGAACTAGCCAAACGTGATAGTACATCGGCTCGAGTATTCTCTTCCTGCCACATGACATATTTCAAAACTTCAAATCCGACTCAATGAAATAGCCGCTGCAAGTATTTCTCCAAAATAGGATCCTTTACTCGAAACGACCCGCCCACTTGTCCGGCCACCAATCAGGAATCAAGACGCACCAACAAGTGCCACTCCTACTTCCAAAGCTAACCTCGACCGCTAGCAAAGCTTCATACCGCCTGTCATTCAGAAAATCCAAAACGCAAAGAGTATTCAAGCACCATCTCCCGACCTCCAAAACTATTCCCGCGCCACTACCTTTGAGATTAGAGGAGCCATCAATGTACGTAATCCACCTCAGAGTCCTCCTCGCGAATAATAGACAAGTTCCACCATGAAATCGCCTAGAGATTGGGATTTGATATTGCGCGGACTAAAGCTGATCTCATACTGATAGTTCCACGCCCAGACACCATCCTTCCGCCAGTCCGCTTTTGAACACCGCCCAAAGGAAAATTAGTCTTCACCGGACGGATGTCCGAGGAAGTAATGTCCAGTTTCGCAAGAGTCACAAGTGCCGTGGCCAGCTTCTATCTTCTCGTATCCGTCTCGCCTTTTAGCACCTTACTCACAAAGTATACCGGACGCCTCCTTCATCCGAGTCTTGTACCAACACGTAACTAATTGCCCCTTCGTGATACCGCCAAGTAAAGTATTAATCGAGAACCTTCTTTGGTCTCGACTAGCACCGCGCCGACAAAGAATTGCTTTACTCCATTGAATGCCACTGCATGCTTCCGTCCATTCAAACCGAGCTCTTCAATTGCCGAGAAGAAATGAATGGATTTGTCCCCGCACAAGATAAGAAACGATAACGCGCCGCACGCCGCTGAGTCGCTGCACTTCGCATCGAGGTCGGACCGCATGTCAATGATCGCCGACACTTATCTGGATTGGCCTCGATACTCGATTTGTGAGCATGAAACCCAGAACTTGCCGCTTGAACTCCGAATGTACACTTGTCCGGTTCAAGCGCATGTTGAATTTCCGCATCACGAAAGTCTCCCTAATGTCATCACATGGTCTTCCCGACGTGGTTTTTATCACCATGTCGCTACATATACCTCAATATTCGACCAACTGAGGGGCAAACACCGATCCATCGGCCTTTGGTAGGTCGCACCGCTTCTTCAAACCGAAAGGCATAACTCGTAATAGAAATTCTTTTCGCCCGCATGAAGGCTGCTTTTGACGACGTCCGTTCATCCTGATCCGATTGTACTCGAGTAGGCATCCAAAAACTTAGGAGACTAAACCCGAGGAACCGATCAACCGATCAATGAGAGGGAGAGGATACGGATCCTTCGGCATGCTTTGTTTAGGTCGGTGAAGTCTACACATTCTCCACTTTCCATTCTTCTTCTTTACCATAACAACGTGATAGCCAAGTTGGATATTGTATCTCCTCACGAAACCGGCCTTTTCCCACTTCCTCCGACACGCCTTGTCCCCTTCTTCCCCATCTTCCGCTTTGGACACCGCTTTGACCTGTGATCAATTGACAAATGATGACACATGATCTGGGTCTATGCCCTGCATATCCGACGGCCTGCAAAGAGATCTAGATTTTGCCTTAATACCGGACTATTTTGCCTCTTCCTCCTTTGTCAATCAAGGCTCCTAGGTGGGTAATTTGGGAGGGCAACGGGCCGATCTCGAACATCTTGACCTCCTCCCGAGGAGTAAGTCCGCCCGTCCTTTCTCTCGGATCAATATCAACCATGCCGACCTCATGTTTGGAGAAGCTCCGATGGACCCGACTCTTGGCCTTCGATCGCCTTTATAACACTTCAAAGCTAACCCCCGGTCTCCACGGATAACCCCGACACGCCGCTGCTGGGGATACTATAGTCAAGAACAATGTTGACAATACCGCTTCTAGTGCATTAAACGGTCGCCTGATGATAATGTTGTAGGGTGACGACGATTAACCACCAAATATCTAACCGAACGGCTTTGGCATTTTCTCCTTCTCCGAAAGTAGTTTGTGGGGAGGTATCCCGTAACTCGCACTCGCCGCAGAGAACCCTACCGTAGTCCCAAAGAAAGGCAACATCATTTGGCTCAAACCCATACCCTGAAGGCTTCCCAATAAAGGACGCTCGGAGCTTCCCGATCGACAACACACGCTTTCACGCCCAACCCGGATCTGCACCTCAATCACCATAGGATCGCTTTCATGTGGCGTAACTTTTGGCATCCTCCCGAGAAGGTTACCACCCCGGATCGCACCGAGGTTCCAATACGGCACCGCCCGAACCCCGAGCATATCTTTTCTCGCTGAACTTGGAGCCACCACCGCAAAGCCCCGAGATGGTGTTTAGAGTACGCCGAGTCGACCTCGCTCTTTCACCTCTTCTAACGCTTCTTCCCTTTTCTTGGACCGAGAATCAAGCCGAAGTCTCGTCGTGGGGATGAATCCCGCTGCTGGTCCGCCCGGATCCTCCTTCACGATGTTGATAGTTTTCCTTTGAATTAACTTCTCAATCTCCTCCTTAATTGTACGCAGGACTGTGGTGTGCCCCTTCGCACGACGAAACTCACACCACGCACCGGATCACCCCCAGAACTGCAGTTAACACCCACTTCACTGTAAGGTGGTGCAGCAAATGACCGACGTCCCGAGGATATCTTCCTTCTCGTGTTGAGGGTGTAAACGCCTCTCGAGCCAAAAGCCGATCGTGGACGCTGAGGTCGTTGTCCCAGCTCGCTCACGGTACAGTGATCCCGTGTCCGGACTCTCGCTCGCCTCCCCGCCTTTAGAATCTCGAGCTCGCTTCTCCATGTTACTTTCTTCCTTCACGTAGCACTCAGCCCGAGTAATGATCTCGCCCATGCTCTTGGCGGGTTTTGGGCTAAGGACTCATTGAATCGCCTGCCCTAAGGCCATGCCGAACGCAGCCCACAAATATCCCCGATTAGGATGTGAGACCTTGATAGTCTCCTCATTGAATCTAGCCATGAAGTCCCAAGAGATTCGGAGGGGTTGTTTCATTGAAGAGGGAGGTATTGGCTACCTTGCGATGCCGATTAGCAAAACCGCTGAATGATTTTCCGGAAGTCTTGATAGCTTACTACGGACAACCGGGAAGCCCCATATACCGCAAGGCCGATTCAAGGTACCGCCATCACCTTGCACTTGAGCGAGTCGGTTGCTCCAATGAGTGCCATCGTGTTGTTAATCGCGATGATGTGCTCCTAGGGTCCGCTTGCCATTGTATGATGCCAAGACTGGGTTTGAAATTATCCGACAAAGATCCTCCTGCATCGCTCGAGACAAAGGTTGCGGTTCCGCTCTACTTCATGATCCTCCGCTTTCATCCACGCCTCGCTTGAAGGGCCTCAACATTATCCGGCAGCTTGTTATGTCAAGCAAAACATCGATCATGGCCAAGAATCGAGTGAGATCCGTGGATCTGCTGTTGGTGACCCGAGACATTGTCGTCCGATTCTGCTTTTTGCTTGCGGCCCGGGAATGATTTCACCAAGGCCCCACGGGCGCTAAATGTTCTTGCGGAAAACCTTAGTAGAATGATTTTAGGATTTGGAAGCTTAAGTGTCGTAACTCAAGTTCCAAGCTTGTCGTCTTGTTTATTCCGCCATGGAGCCCCATTTATATCATTCCTTCCCCGGTTATTTCCTTCCTTCCGTAATCGCCTCACCATTAACCATGGCTTTTAGCATTACGCTTATAATCATTCATCGTGAACGCCTCATAAAGACTCTAGAAACTCCTCACCTTCATAACGGCCGCTCAATCGCTCCCACCGTGTAACCGCCGAGGTGCACTTCCGTCGAACTGGCCCCTCTTGGCTCTCCCGAGATCCAAGTCGGACATAAACCTCTTCTCTGATGGCCGAGACCTATCCCGGATCCTTGCATCCAGGCATCCATCTCGGCTGAGGATTTCGTGTATGATCAGAATATACTTCTCTTTTCAAAATCATTTTCAAAACCTTTTCAAAACATTTCAACAAACTTACACACTTTTTTCCATGATTAATTAAATTTAAAGATAAACCAAACAAGGTTTTTCCTTGATTTTCTTAATTGATCATGGGCCTCCCTCACGGTGTAAGTCCCAATCCTTTTTCTGTACATATTCAATTCCTTGTACATATCAAACATCTTTGTAAATATTCAAGCATAAACAAACTTCTTTCGTTTATTTTCATTCGCTTGTTTATACACCAAATCCATTGGTATTAAGAGAATAATTATTCCCGGTAAAACTCCTCTTAAAACCAATGGGCCTCCCTCACGGTGTAAGTCCCAACCCTCCTATGTACATATTCACTTCCTTGTACATAATCACCCATTCGTGTACATATTCATTCCTTTGTACACATTCAACCTTGTATATATTCAAGTTACACTAGCTTTGTACGCTCGTTTTATACACTTGTTTATATTTCCTTCATAAACTCCTGTGAATACATATCACACACTTGTTCATATAACTGTTCAGTTATAACGTAACAACTAGTCTAACAACTAGGTTCCCTTTAGCCTCCTCTTAGACTTCGTATAAGATAACTCATTTATCTGAGTTTAGCCTCCTCTTAGGCTTCATATAAGAAAACTCATTTACTGAGTTTAGCCTCCGCTTAGGCTTCATATAAGACAACACCCCCGAGTCAGTCACTTGGCTTCGTTCAAAAGAACTTCTCATTGAGTTTAGCTTTCTCTTGGGCATCAAACAAGAAAGAGACCAAGAAATCTCTTAACAGCCTCCTATTGGGATTCCAATACAAAGAATCACCCGCGATTGGACAGAACCCTGAGAGTATGATTTCCTGGTGAAATCACTCTTGAATTCTAAGAGGATGGTTTCCCGATGAAACCACTCTTAAAGCCAAAGCCAGCCATGCCCTATAGCTTCCTCTTGAGCTTCATACAAGGACCCTCCATGACCCTCAAAATTCCTTCTCTTGGGCTAACAATACAAGGACCCTCGATGACCCTCGGAATACCTTCTCTTGGGCTTACCATACAAGGACCCATGGGCTTCTTAAAAGCATCCCTTAATCCAATCAAATTCTCCTCGAGATTTAGACATTTATCATCTCTATGGAAGAAGTATCTCATCTATCACATCACATACAATCAAATCTTTTTCAAACACTTTTTTTCAAACAAAAACATCTCTTAATCGTAAGTGGTAACGCTTGTACACTCAAGCAAAACAGCCAATGCTTACAATTAAAGATTCAATCATCTTTCAAACATCTTTATTAATTCGTAAGTGGTAATGCTTGTACACTCAAGCAAAACACCTATAACTTACGATGAAAGGTTTATTCAATCAACCCTTCAAAATGTATGTGATGAAATAGATTAGATACATTTTTCATTAAGATGACATTTGTCTTTGTCTCTTAATAACACTCGTTGCTTCCACTAGCATAAGTGGGAACTTCTTTCTACCTTAAACCAAACAAAACAATAGCTCCCTTAGATACGAGCTACAAATGCTCTGATTCTCATTAAGGGATATGTATGCATGAAAACACCGGCGGAACCTCCGACAATGATAACTAGGTATCAAATAGAGTCGCCATCGAACGTCTTTTATCTCACGAGGGAGAAAGGAAAACATCGAGTAAACCTGAGGGGAGAAATCGCGGTCCTATGACCGAGAGATCAAGAGAATCTAGGTAAGGGAGTTAGTTACGCGAGGGGGGAAGGGATTAGCACCCCACACGCCCGTAGTACTCTACGGTATCCACTTTCTAATTCTAGCTAAAGGGTGTGTTATATCTATGCTTAATCATTATCATGCATGCAAAAGGAAAGAGAAAATAAGAAACCACGGGGAAAAGAAGGAAGTATTTACAAAGCTTGCTCGATCGAGCCCTGTGACAAGATGCCTACGTATTCCCGCGTGCAATGGGAAAGTTAGAGCGCCGTAGTTCGGCTCACTTGTTTTGGTGGGTTTTGTGTTTTTTTTACTTGTGAAAAAGGTTTTAAACACAAAAGAAAAGCAAGCGCGCAAAGGCGAAAAGAGTTGGTGTTGGTTGTTTTTTTTTACCTTGAGAAAGGAGTTTAAACCATTATTAAGTGTTTTGTTTTCAAAGGAAAAAGAAAGAAAGTTTTAGCTTTATTACAAGCAACATGCAAAAGAAACTAGAAAAGCAAGGTCGGACCTAGGGTTTAGGATGCAAGGGAATATCTACCTATGTTGACATGCAAAGGATGTGGATCCTAATGTCTAGGCTAAAGAACCAATCCTAACCAAGCTCCTGGGGGAAAACAAGCAAACAAGCAAATATGCACAAATTAGAAGTAGAATTTCCCTAAACAGGTCTTTAAATAAACCAGAGGGGTTCCTGAACATGCTCCATCTACAGAAGCCCCATCACGCATCTCTATTCCTACTTCTCATGGCAAAAGAAAGCTGCAAAGCCCTACTTCTCATGATATCTAGGAAAGCTGTAAGAGAATGCGATAAACAGTGTAGAAACTACCGAACTGATATAGAATCTGAAGAGCATTGCAAGCGGTAAAACTACTCCAGAAAACTTCAAGTACTGCAGCCATGCAACAAGAATAAACCGGTGAGAATTGTTCAAAGCATCGAAACAAGCGGAAAGTGTGTAACACGCATCCGCTTACAATGCCCGCAAGAACAAGATTAAGGCAAGCAAAACAGATGGGAATGATGCACACGGGTGTACAAGCTCAAGCAAAACCCGCAAGAAGGAGTTAGACCCAAAAGCAAGTAAAGGAAAAATATGCGAGTATCAGAGAAACGAGCCGCACGCATATGCGACGCATGTCCCTGCATGAAATGGAGTGTAAACAGTAGCCAAGCATAGTTAGGGTGACTACTGTTCACCATCAAAATCGAAAAACGTAGAGAATAGCAGAGGACCGCTTAAGCGCTGATATGTCGCCGATATGCATAGCGCTAAGCGCACCGCAACCCCGCCAGATAACATTTGGCGCTAAGCGACCGCAACTCCGCAAAAATTATTTTTGATCCGAACCACCTGTTTATGATGTTTTCATGCGAGAATTCGATCCGTATCGTTAGGTCACAATCCAGTACAAATGAACACCAAATGAATATGCGAGAAAGTGCAAATCAAAACAATAAAACCAATGCTCATATCAAAGTAATGAATGAACATGCAAGGAATGCGAATCGAATCGATAAAACCAATGCTCATATACATGTAAGGATGCATGAACATGCGAGGAATGTAAATCGAATCGATAAAACCAATGCTCATACACATGTAAGGATGCATGAACATATGAGGAATATAAATCGAATCGATAAAACAAATGCTCATACACATGTAAGGATTAATGAACATGTGAGGAATGTAAATCGAATCGATAAAACCAATGTCCATATACATGTAAGGATGCATGAACATGCAAGGAATGCAAATTGAATCGATAAAACCAATGTTCATTTAGGAAGTTGAATGCATGAACATGCAAGGAATGCAAATCAAAATGATAATTCCAATGCTCATTTATGATAACGCAAGCTAGCCATGGCATTTTTGAGGTTTTCTTTCAAAGAATCTAAGTCAAGCATTGACACAAACATTTGGAGTGCACATGCTGATAACACGAATTTATATAACATATTTGACTTAATTTTCATAGATAATGTTACTATTTCTATTTAATTATTCTGTTTTATTTCCGTATTACGTTGGTATTTCTTTTGTTTCAGGTATTTGCATTAAATAAAGATCAATTGAGCAAAGAAATAAAATTGAGGAAAAATCGGATTAAAATGCCAAAGAAATGAAGCAAAAGGGTGATATAGCAAAAAGGAGGAGTTAAGTAGAAAGAAATAATTATAAGACTAAGCCCAGAAGAGCAAAGCCCAACAGAAGTTCAGCCCACAAGGTGTGACGACTGTCACAGCCTTGAGGCGCACACCCCCACTATAGTGAGACGACCGTCTCACTTTCCCCACTCAGCAGGAGGCGCCCGCCTCCCATTCAGTGACCCATGTCTTTACTTTTGGAGACCCACGTCTCCTAATCCTTTGATAAAGCGAGACCCACGTCTCACACTTCCTTCTTCCATCCCACGTTCTGGCAGTTTTACACACGTTCACCACTTGCCTTCGTACAACATTGGAAACGGGAGGTTACATGAAGAGGCTATAAATACAAGTTCAAGATTCAGAGCAATGGTCGGCATTCTTACCGAACAACCGTTATTGAGTTTTTCTATTTTTCGTATTTTCTTTTTTTTCAGCATTGCATTTCTATTTTATTTTTCATTTCAGTCTCTTTGTTTAGTTTTTATTTTAGTTTTAAGTTTCTATAATTTTCTCACAACAATTTCTACACCGGAAATTGTTGTGTATTTTTCACTGATCTAACCTTACGTTAGATCTAGTGCTTTTTATTCTTGTCGCATTTTATTTTTGATTCGAGAAGTCTCCGAGCAGATCCAGCCGACTTGTGGTGGAATGTTCGTTTATTTCGAAGAACAAGATTATTTCAGTATTCTTATTTTCAGGTTTTTAATATAATTATTTTATTTTATTTCAATTACTGTGTCTGATATTTATTTATTTGATTATGGAGATGTTTAAATATATTGAACCTTATTATTTATGCATGTCCGAATTAATAAATATGTCCGGCTAAACCGTGTAGGTATCGGTAAGTAATATTAGTAAGAGTAGGAATTAAATTGTTCTTAAGCTAAAATCTTAATTAACTTAAATTCTGGTTATGACTTTTTGTAATTAAAATCAATCTTTTCGTTACGAAAGTAAGAAAAGTAGAATAGGTTAGGATCGAGACCACCAAAGTGTGAGGTTTTAACCGGATAGCTAAAGTTAGGCATTCGATTTAAATACAGCGAGAGCGCTTTAAAATGAATTAGATTTTATTAAGTTTTCAAAGAATATTTTCTAAACACTTATGGGCTAGCGAGAGCAGGCATAGGACTTTAGGAGTATAATCCGAGATAAGACCACGAAAGTGTGAGTTGAGGGTTTTTAAACTGATAATTTCTACGGAACAATTAAGTTAACCATCTTTATACGCTTAGGTTCGATTAAATCTGCTTAGGTTCACTATATTACATACCGATATCCATTTTATTTATATTTTTCCTTAACCATTATCTAAAAGAATTATTCTCCTTAGCTGTATACCGTAACTTAGGATAACAATAGATCGATTTATAGTCTCTGTGGGTTCAATATCTTTTTAAAACTACGCGATAGGACTGTGCACTTGTAGTCTCCCGATTAATAGACGATAAAGTCGCGATCAAGTTTTTGGCGCCGTGCCGGGGACTATTTAAGTCAATATTGTAACTCTGGTGTTACACCGTATAGACTAAGGCACCTTTACTTTATTTACTATGTATAACCCAAATTTTTCCTACGCCCATTATCAGTATTTTGAGGAATCACAAGAATCCCATAGATCCGACCTTGAAATACTGATGGAAAACTTTAATGCTTCACAAACCTACTCTTACCCAAATTACCTCCAAAACTACCAATCCCCATATTTTGAAGAACCACAAGAAACTTATAATTTCGATCAAACTTTTCCTCAACCAAATTTTCTCTACAATTATCACACCCAATATTTTGAAGAATCACCAGAACCATATAAATCTGATCTCGAAATATTAATGGAAAATTTTAATGAAACATCTAGGATGATAGAACGCTTCGGGGAAACACAAAAGGAGACTCTAACTCACTTTCAAGACTCTGACGAATCGCAAGATTTCAAGTTCGAAACATTAATAGAGGATTCCAATGAGATGATAACTAACTCTAGGTTAGAATCTATGATTGAGCACTATATAGAGACACAAACTGTCCAAAATGAAGAGGTAAGAAAACAAAGTCTTCAAAATAATGAAACCCTTAGCCAACTAACCATTGTGGTTGAGTCCCTCATGACTCACAATATGGCCTTAGAGACTCAAATCTCCCAACTTGAACAAAACCTTCTAGGACCATTCCCCAAAGAGAATTTAGATGTTGAAATAACCATTATAGAGAAACTATTTGAAAATCTAGAGAGTGATGATGAGTTTGAGGAGAGTGATATTGTGGCCGAGGAAAGTTATGACGAGAAAATAGTGGAGATTGAGAAAAATTCACCAACACCACTCGAAGAGGATGTTGTAAACGAGGTAGAGAAGGAAGCACATATTGTTATCCCAAATCACTACACCCCACTGATTCCTTTCCCAATATTTTTTATGGAAACTCCGGTAGACTCCCAATTTAAAACGCATGTTGCGGTATTGAAAAATATCCACACTAATTCACCACTATTTGAAGTCTTGCTTAAAAAACGAAAATTAGAGGACCATAAAGTTAAGGATATAATTACTGTTAAGAGGGTAAGGTTAACTTATGAGGCGATGGATGAAATCACTAAGCCCAAATTTGAAAAGCTTATACTTAGGATAGATCCAGAACCACTACCAAAATTTCGAAAGAATAAACCACCCTACAAACGTAAGAAAAGAAAAGGTGAGGGATATGTGAGATGGCTTGATAAGTGGACATGGAAAATCAACGAGTAGTCATTCTAGTTTCTAATTTTAAATTTCTTTTTTTTTCGTATTTTCACTTTTCTAATTTATATTAAATTTTAAATTTTTACTCGATTATCGGTTGCACCCTTTCTTCTGATGCGTTTGAACTACTTCCCCGTAATACCGATAATTATATTCAATTAAATAATCTGCATTAATATTTATATAATTGAGTATTCTAATTATCGTATTTTTCAATCAATATACTGAATTAATATTTCCCAATATTTATAGTACTAATTATAAGGCATTATATATACTAGTATTATTATTATTATTATATATATATATATATATATATATATATATATATATATATATATATATATATATATATATATATGTAGTATGTAGTATGTATGCATGTGATCTACAAATTTATTCCCTATCCCGTGTTCCCTCTAATCACATGCATGTCTCGCTGCCCACTGCCCAAGACGGTCAACTCAAGCTCTGTAAGATACCCTGCATGTTCAAATTTCCGTGCCTTGCATGCTTGATGAGACGCTTGCCTCGTGTTCTATGCCTTAGTGGAGACGCACGCCTCCTTCCCCATACATGCATGGAGACGCACGCCTCCTGCCATCCTCACATGTTGAGACGACCGCCTCCACGTGTTTCTCTTGTTTTTCAATTCCTTTTGAGACAGACGTCTCATATCACTGTGGCCCCCGCCTCGTGCTGTCTCGTCTACTGGTCTCTGGTCTCCTTGTCTTTTCGTCCGTTTCTTTCTTTTCATTTCCCACATTACTCCCATTCAACTCTTATTTACTCTTCCATCAAAATATTCTTCTTTTCATTTCCCACCATAATTCTCATTCAAACTTTTCTCTCTTCATTTCCCAACATAACATTATTATAATTTATTTCTCTTCAATCTCAACCCTCTATAAATACTCTTCCTATTTTCTTCTCATTTCACATCCTTTCCATCTACTACTAATATACTTTCTTTCATCCATTTCATTTTCTCCCATTTTATCCTTCATTCCATACTCTTCCATGGCTCCACGAAACACTCAACGTCAAGTGAAACCCGACCGACCACCACCAGATTTGTCTACCATAGTTTTCCGAGATAGCGATGATGGGAAACAACGAGAGAAATACATGAAATTCTATTCCCATTCGGTTGTCCCCACCAAATATGTGGACACCGATTGTTTAGATACCTTGGGTATGACGGAGAACATCACTTTCATGCTCACCAATACGGGTTTGCTTAGTCTCTGTTCAAATCCCTTTCCAACCTTCGAACCGCTTATGCTTGAGTTCCTCAGTTCATTCTCATACAATACGCCTCCTGAAGATCCATTCACAACTGGCACCGCCAATTTCCGCATGTTTAACCAAGAATATTCCATTGATCAAGAAAGAATCGCTGAACTTTTACAGTTCACTAGAGGTCCGAACGTTCACCGCAAACCTTTCGATCCCGAAGGCGACATTTCTTGGGATCAAGTTGGCTTCTCTCTTTGGCACGATCTAATCGGTCAACCCACAGAAAGTTGGCGAGATCTCTACACTTCACATATTCATAATCCCGCTCTGAGGTACTTTCACCGTATCCTTGCAAACACCATTTTTGGTCGGACCAATAATCATAAGGTCAACCAAAATGAGATGTTTCTTCTTTTCTGTGCCCTCAACGGTCAAGCTGTCAACGCCGCTCCTTTCATGCTTAGCCACTTTCACACATGCGTCAATGCGGCAGGTACCAACCCATTTGTCTTTTGGTGGAATCATCACATCTTTAGCTTTTGCTTTAGGCCTATCCAACGAGCTTCTATCCATTGGACAATTTATGATGCCTGCGAATCTACTAGATGTCATCTACTGTCGTGATTCCCATATCATCTCCCCGAGACAAGATGGCCGGTACACTTTAATGATCAACCGTCGTCTGGTGCCCGGTGTAGTGTTGCCTTGTCCTAATCAGATCGACGTCCGAATCCGCAATAATTGGCGTTTTGCTCTTAATGCACCTGCTCCGCAGCCACCCCAAGAAAATCCGGCTGCTAATTTCGAGGCCATGCAAGCCCACATGAATCACCAAGATCAACAGTTCCTAGCAATGGAACAATGCCAAGCTGAGACTTTACGTCTTGTTCGAGAGATGCAGCACGACCAACGAGAGTTACAGCGCGAACATCGCGAGTATGCTTTTCGAAACGATTGTAACTTCGAAGCGTTGACTGCTCGCATAGTGGATGCTCTTCATCTTAACAATTCTGATTCCGACAGGCGTCGACGACCTTGTACTAGAGGTAGAGGAGAAAGAGGATGAAATTTTCCAAGCGACGAGTGATCACCCTACTCCTTTCTGATTTCTCCTAGTTCTTTCGCATTGAGGACAATGCTCATTTTAAGTTTAGGGGAGTCGGAACATTTCTTAGTTCGTTTTTATTTTCTTTACTCTATTTTAGTATTTCCTTTTTGTTTCTTTTTCTATGTATTGCAATATTTCCATTCAATAAAATACATGTTTATGTAATTTTAATCTTTTATGTAAAATTCTCGTGCTTATTCTTATTCTTCCTTTTTCTTAAGCCATAACGAAAAAATTCAAACGTATATATTGACATACTCAACTAGTATTAAGGTTGCTTATTTTTATAAATAAAAACTCGAGCGCGACTAGGCAAAATCGTTATCGTCCTAACACTTCTAAACCCCAACGTGTTAGCTCGATTTAAGTGCTTATTATACCAACGCCTTAAGACTTAGTTTTAAAGTAATCCCGAGTAGTTTATAAAAGCAGTCGGCACCGCCTTAAACGACAAACTACGTGGAGAATCGATGAATATAAGTGATTGATCAAGATTTTTTAAGAGAAATTTTTATCAGAAGATGCACTTATTAAGTTAGATGATCCTTACCAGATCATTTAATCCAACAGTTGCGGAAACTATAAATCTTTATGCAAACAATCCATTATGAATTGGTTCAGTGGTTCCTGGTGCTGAACTTGGTAGGGCGGATGACGGTCCGATCCCCCGCAATTTGTAATTGGATAAAGGAGTACCAAATATAACTACCAGAACTCCTAGCTGGATTATAAAGATCAAAGTCACTAACCGGTTACTCCACTATGTGCGCGTAAGGTAAAGGGCTTAATGTGATTGCACCAGAATGAAAACGGGTGAAATAAAACGAAAGTATTAGGTCGAGCTATTATACATGACTTAAATTGGTCTGCATAAATGGGGTTATCTAGTGTTTTTACGGTAATTTTGTGTCGATGTCTAAACTTGAGTTATCCAACAAAGAAGTGAATTGCAACCAAGTACGAATTAAATTATGTTTTATATCTGCGTTTGAAAAATACTTAAGTGATTTTCATTTTTACTTTTTGCTTGAGGACAAGCAAAGGTTTAAGTATAGGGGAGTTTGATAACACGAATTTATATAACATATTTAACTTAATTTTCATAGATAATGTTACTATTTCTATTTAATTATTCTGTTTATTTCAGACACGCTGGTATTTCTTTTGTTTCAGGTATTTGCATTAAATAAAGATCAATTAAGCAAAGAAATAAAATTGAGGAAAAATCGGATTAAAATGCCAAAGAAATGAAGCAAATGGGTGATATAGCAAAAAGGAGGAGTTAAGAAGACAGAAATAATTATAAGACTAAGCCCAGAAGAGCAAAGCCCAACAGGTTCAGCCCACAAGGTGACGATCACACTTGAGGCGACACTTACTATAGTGAGACGACCCTCACTTTCCCCACTCGCAGGAGGCGCCCGCCTCCCATTCAGGGACCCACGTCTTTACTTTTGGAGACCCACGTCTCCTAATCCTTTGATAAAGCGAGACCCACGTCTCACACTTCCTTCTTCCGTCCCATATTCTGGCAGTTTTACACACGTTCACCACTTGCCTTCGTACAACATTGGAAACGGGAGGTTACATGAAGAGGATATAAATACAAGTTTAAGATTCAGAGCAATGGTCGGTATTCTTACCGAACAACCGTTATTGAGTTTTTCTATTTTTCGTATTTTCTTTTTTTCCAGCATTGCATTTCTATTTTATTTTTCATTTCAGTCTCTTTGTTTAGTTTTTATTTTAGTTTTAAGTTTCTATATTTTCTCACAACAATTTCTACATCGAAATTGTTGTGTATTTTTCAACGATCTAACTCACGTTAGATCTAGTGCTTTTATTCTTGTCGATTTTATTTTTGATTCGAGAAGTCTCCTCAGATCCAAATGGACTTGTGGTGGAATGTTCGCTTATTTCAAGAACAAGATTATTCCAAGATTCTTATTTTCGTGTTTTAATATAATTATTTTATTTTATTTCAAGTATCGTGTCTCGATATTTATTTATTTGATTATGGAGATGTTTAAATATATTGAACCTTATTATTTATGCATGTCCGAATTAATAAATATGTCCGGCTAAACCGTGTAGGTATCGGTAAGTAATATTAGTTAGAGTATGAATTAAATTGTTCTTAAGCTAAAATCTTAATTAACTTAAATGCTGGTTATGACTTTTTGTAATTAAAATCAATCTTTCACACGAAAGTAAGAAAAGTAGAATAGGTTAGGATCGAGACCACCAAAGTGTGAGGTTTTAACCGATAGTTGAAGTTAGGCATTCGATTTAAATACAATGAGAGCGCTTTAAAACGAATTAGATTTTATTAAGTTTTCAAAGAATATTTTCTAAACACTTATGGCTAGCGAGAGCGTGCATAGGGCTTTAGGAGTATAATCCGAGATAAGACCACAAAAGTGTGAGTTGAGGGTTTTAAACCGATAGTTTCTACTAACAATTGTTAACCATCTTTATACGCTTAGGTTCGATTAAATCGCTTAGGTTCACTATATTACGACCGATATCCATTTTATTTATATTTTCCTTAACCATTATCTAAAAGAATTATTCGCTTTAGTGTATACCGTAACTTAGGATAACAATAGATCGATTTATAGTCTCGGGTTCGATATCTTTAAAACTACGCGACAGATCGCACACTAGCCCCCGATTAATAGACGATAAAGTCGAGATCACATGCAACAAGTTTATGCACAATGCACTAAATGCTTGGATATCTACATGTTGAATGCAAATTATGCTTCAAATCACCATGAATCAATGGAATTGATCGAGCTAAATACTCACCAATGCATGAACATGCAATAGATGATGCAAAATGTATGAGTTTGTGTCTTATGAGCAAGGGAAACACAAATGCACAAGTGTATATACATGCTATGAACCAAAATCCACACTCCGACACACATACGGCGGCAAAATCCAATTCAAATCAAGGAATTCAAGAATACAAGTTCTAAAATCAGAATCTACATTGAATTTGCATGTAATTTCAGTATTCAATTTCAAGAAAAGCTGAAAGTCAGAAACAACTTAAAATAAGTGCTTATTTGAACCTAACACTTACCTGCACTTGAAATTTGAGTCAAATTGAAGAGGAATTCCTTGTGTTCTTCAAAGAAAATACCAAATCAATGAGGAATTGTAGATAATCTTCAGAATTAAGCTCGAATCCTTGAAGAAAAGCTTGGATTTCAATGGAGAATTGAAGAAAAAGAAGAGAAATCCTCAAATGTTGAAGTTGAGAAGAAAATCAAGAGGAATCCGATCCTTCCATGTCAAATGTGAGTAGAAGGAGGAGAAGAGGGTGTAGATTGAAGTAGGAGAATCTGCAATGGAGAAAACCAGAAATCATAGGGCGCGCTTAGCGCGGTCTGAGATTGAGACCGGTGGTGAACGGAAGTCTGGTGGCGGCCTGTGGTGGTTGCTTGGGGGGAAAGTTGAAGTTTTAGCTTTCTTGAGTTTTTGTGCTTTGGAATTTGAGAGAATTGGAGTGTTTGTGGTAGTGAAAAATTTGCAAATGATTGTGTTGTTGTGATTTTTGAAGAGAAAAATCTATTTATAGCTTTGGATCCATAATCAACAAGCTAATTACGATTATCCGAATAATTTTTGTAATTAATCCAAAACAGCCAAATCCGTGCGGAATTCGTTAGTCAGAATATAAACGAAAAGTATCCGGAATGCGATTTTGCTTGCTTGAATCAAAATCCCGACTTGATCCGATGAACGACAAAGGAAACAGGAATTTTGAAGTTTCAACACCAATTTTGGACCACGGACACATGCAGAATTTCGTTCGCGCTCTGTGGGGAAAATGCCTCAGACGAGGATCTTCTGATCGAAATTTGCACATGCGTATCTTTGGGACATTCGAAGCTAACAAGATTTCTGAACTTTTGGCATCGGTCCCATCCCATTTCGATGAAAATCGAGTGAGATATGATTTTTCGAACTTCGCGTATCAGATGAAAATTGCTCAGTTCAGCTCAAAAATCAAACTCAGAGACTAAGATTCTGGTGCCGATCGGTAAAGAATCAGCTCCCGAGTTGCAAATGAGAGTTGTAGAGGGTTTCGCTACAGACTTTTAGAAATCGGTCTCGCTCAAATCCGAGCTTCTAGCTAGGAAATAAAGCCTTTTCGGTGAGCCAAAACGCACGGTTCAGCACTAAAATCAGCTTGATCTGCCGGGGAAAATGACTCCTTTGAGAGCCTTCCTCTCAAAATATGTTCTTGACCTTTAAACGAGGATCGTAGATAAACATGAGAGGGAAATGCCAGTCGAAAACCAATAGAAAATACCCAAGGAGATGAGAGATACGCCTTTTGGAGTGCCCAAAATGCGCCGAAACCCGAAATCCACTTTATTGAGAAATGAGCTCTTTGGTTGACATGTGGAATACCTGTAACCTGATACTCTTTATGATGAATGCTATGCATGCTATTGCATGTGTGTTTTATGCAATGGAATTATAAGCCAGAAAAAATGCAGGAAAGAAGAGGGTAAATTTTGGGGTACAACAGCTGCCCCTATTCAATCATCCTCAAGCTTGAGAGCAAGGTTGGCGTTTGCCTTCCGGGCGACAAGGTGTGAGGTGATTGAATACCGAAATGGACTCGAAAATTTGCGCTCTGAATTCCCGTATATGCTGAGGAAAAGATATGTTGCGCCAGAGCTTAACTGGGTCACAACAAGAAGGAACACAGAATAAATGTTGAATTATGTGAGAGCAGGTACAGGTGTATTCCTGACCCGGAAGATGAATTGGCCTCTACCCAATTCAATCCACAATGTCAGGGGAGAACTGACATGCAAGCGGAAGCAAATACTAGATACGCAAACCAAGCTAACCACATTACGCCGACTGATTGGGCGGATTTGTGATGCAAAGACCGAAAGACGCCGATTAGACTTTACGAAGGAGAGAAACAAGAGTATTCTTGTTCTCAAAAGACCCATAATGCTAGGGGAGAACTAGCATGCTAGTGGAAATAAAGACTAGATACACCAAGTAGACTAACCACATTTACGCCGATAGATTGGACGGGTCTGTGATGCAAAGGCTAAAGGTGCCGATTAGGCTTTACTGACTCAGGACGCTACTCTAAGGGGAAAGACAAATGTAGGGCTTGCTTTCGAGGCTGAAAACGTGTTGCACCAGGGTAAGAGCTGGCAGTTTCAACACTAATCAAAAGAAGATGGACATACTGCGCCGGAAGAAACTGGGACACAACAGATTCCAAGAGAAACACGACATCGCTGGGATGAAAATTGCATTTCTGGCTTATAATCCTATTAGATGAACGACTCTCCTAGGGAATAATGCTGATGTAATGATGCATGTTTGCAACAAATATATAAAATGAATGAAATAGGGACTCAACCGGGGACTAGGGCATTAGAGAACGCCCGAAAATCAATCAAAGCAAACTGAATCCTGCTAGAGATGTCTATTGAGGAGATGATGTTATAGGAAACTTGTCAGTTAGATAGAAAATCCGCTGGGGAGTAAAGGAAGCACCTGGGGAAGACCTTCCACCGTTACCCATCAAAACTTTGGCTAGGGAGACAAATATATGTCGACTGTTGGGGAAACTAAGTGGCTAAGCGACAACCATCCTTCGCACTCTGGGGGAATTAGAGGGAACATACCTCAACTCTACTGGGGAGAAGTCGAGATACATTGGCATTCACATCGGGAATACCGTAAGAGGCGAACCCGCTGGGGACAACCATCTGAAATCGAGGGTTCAGAAACTGCCTCTGCAGGGGATAAGCGGGAGTAGCACACTCGAAATTCTAGTGAACACCTGTTGGGGACCATTGGGAAGGATATGACGGAGCCATGCTGGGGATCAGCGTCGTACGACGGCAATGCTGGGAAATAGAGGGGACTCCCGATGGGGATAAATTTGAGGAAATGTCATGAAAAATCCCGATCCATCTCCACATTAGAGCAATTGGATATCCTGCAACATAGAGATAGCGGGGTGACCCTGGCGTAATATGACACATGCGTCTGCCATCTAGATCACCAAGCTTTAAAGCAATATTCAAAAGCTTCTGATCATGGTAAAAACCAACAATGTTTATATATGCAAAATTTTACCATAAAACTTTGAACGTCTTTTGCAAACAAATCAGTAAATGCAAGAAATTAAACGACAAACAAAAACTCATTTTATTGATTAAAAGTGTGCCTGTAAATAGGCAAGTACAATAGGAAGCAATTCCTGAAATGAGGCAATTGCAAAAGTAAAAATAAGAGGAAAACTAAAACGCATGGCAATGCGACAATGAATCCTCATTGGGTTTCAACCCTGCTATCAGTCTTATAACTCCAACTATCTCATCACTTTGCTTTTCCCGAAAAAGGTGATTGGCTTGATCACTGCCCTTCGGAGTAACTCGAGATGTTTCCACGAAGTGCGACCACTGATCTGTTAAGCATTCCTATGCATAGTATCTCTTGACTACATCCGCGTTCACGGGTAGTGGGAAGTCTTCTCCGTCCATCGTTGCAAGCATCATGGCGCCTCCCGAAAAGACTTTCTTCACAACAAACGGCCCTTCGTAATTTGGTGTCCACTTGCCCCGCGGGTCTCCTTGGGGAAGGTTTATCCTCTTAAGCAAAAGATCACCAGGTTGGTGATTCTGAGGTCGCACCCTCTTGTCAAATGCTCTTTTCATCCTCTGTTGGTAAATCTGCCCATGACCGACAACTGCCAACCGCTTCTCATCAATGAGGCATAACTGATCTAAGCGGTTCTGCACCCATTCATCTTCATCAAGCTCAGCATCTTTCATGATTCTTAATGAAGGGATCTGAACTTCGATTGGGAGCACGACTTCCATGCCATAGACAAGAGAAAATGGGGTTGCCCCTGTTGAAGTACGAATGGTAGTCCTGTAACCATGCAAAGCGAAAGGCAACATCTCATGCCAATCCTGATAAGTTACTACCATTTTCTGCACAATCTTCTTAATGTTCTTATTCGCCGCTTCAACAGCTCCGTTCATCTTCGGGCGGTACGGGGGACGAATTGTGGTGCTTGATCTTGAAGGACTCACAAAGCTCCTTCATCATCTTGTTGTTAAGATTCGACCCATTATCCGTGATAATCTTGTCAAGAATACCATAACGGCAGATGATATTGTGCTTGATAAACCGAGCAACCACCTGCTTGGTGACGCTCGCATAAGATGCCGCTTCCACCCATTTGGTGAAATAATCTATCGCGACTAGAATGAAGCGATGTCCGTTGGACGATGTCGGCTCAATCTTTCCGATCATATCGATGCCCCACATAGCAAATGGCCAAGGAGAGGTTAAAACGTTCAAAGGCGACGGTGGCACGTGCACCTTGTCAGCATATACTTGGCATTTGTAAGAAACCCGGGCATGATTAAAACAATCGACCTCCATGGTCGACCAGTAATACCCAGCTCGCAAGATCTTTTTAGCCATAGTGTGCCCACTGGAATGAGTTCCGAATGAGCCCTCATGCAAATCTTCGATGATCTTTGCAGCTTCATTTTTACCAACACACCTGAGCAACAACCCGTCATGATGTCTACGGTATAGCACACCGTTGTTGAGGAAGAACTTCACCGAGAATCTTCTCAAGAACTTCTTATCCATCACAGAGGCTTCCTCTGGATACTCTTGAGTTTCAAGATATCGCTTAACATCGTAGAACCAAGGATTGCCATCTTTCTCTACTTCAATCTCAAAACAAAAGGCTGGCTCATCCAATCTCCTCGAATGGTTATCGGCGCTCAATAGCCCATTTGACTTTAAACATGGATGCTAGGGGCCAAAGCATCGCCTGTTGTTCTTCCCGTGAGATGTGATCAAAATTTATTTCAAGTAAGGAATCAACTTCATCACATGCTCAGGGAATCATATTTGATGACAGTCTCCCAATCTCCGTTAACTGAAAATTACGAGCAGTAGTCTCCATACACTTTCGGATGCTTGATTCTCAAGTCAATCGCCGATACTAAAGATACAAGCCTCGCATCACCATGTTATTGGTGCAATCAAAGCAGATTCGAGCTGTGAACGGGATATGATGATCGTCCGGAGTAGTGATTACTACACCAACGCCATTGCCTAATGCATTGGAGGCTCCATCGAAAACGAAAGACCACTTGGATCCTGGTTCGGGTCCCTCGTCTAGACCTGGGATGTTACAATCCCGAATATACATTATATCCTCATCAGGAAATTCAAACCTCATCGGCTGATAATCGTCCACTGGTTGGTGGGCAACATAGTCCGCCAACACACTACCCTTGATAGCATTTTGAGTAGTATATTGGATGTCATACTCGGTCAAGATCATTTTCCATCTGGCGATCCGGCCTGTCAAAGCTAGCTTCTCAAATATGTACTTGATCGGATCCATCTTGGATATCAACAAAGTTGTGTGGGTCAACATGTACTACCTTAGTCGGCGAGCAGCCCACGCTAAAGCACAGCAAGTTTTCTCGAGCAGTGAATATTTTGTTTCACAGTCGGTAAACTTTTTGCTTAGGTAGTATATTGCATGCTCTTTTCGACCAGACTCATCATGTTGGCCCAACACGCACCCCATAGAGCTTTCAAGCACAGTTAAATACATGATCAACGGCCTACCCTCCACGGGAGGCATGAGAATCGGAGGTTCCTGCAGATACTCTTTTATTTTATCGAATGCAACTTGACAATCGTCATTCCACCTGACCATCTGATCCTTTCTTAGCAACTTGAATATAGGTTCGCATGTGGCAGTCATGTGAGAGATGAATCTAGAGATGTAGTTTAACCTCCCTAGAAAGCCACGACTCTTTCTCGCTCTTGGTTCGTGCATTTCTTGAATTGCTTTTACTTTAGCAGATCAACCTCGATACCCCTCACTTACAACAAAGCTCAACACTTTGCCGATCGCACCGAACGACACTTATTCGCATTCACTTTAGTCTGAATTTCCTCAACCTATCAAACAACTTCTGTAGGTGTACCAGATGCTCTTCTTCGTCCTGAGATTTAGCAATCATGTCGTCGACATATACTTCAATCTCCTTGTGGATCATGTCATGAAAAAGAGTTACCATCGCACGCTGGTAAGTTGCCCCGAAATTCTTCAATCCGAAAGGCATCACCTTGTAACAGAAAGTTCCCAATGGGGTAATGAAAGTTGTTTTAGCCATGTCTTCTGGTGCCATCTTGATCTGATTATACCCGGAAAAGCCATCCATGAACGAAAACACTTTTGCATGAGCTGTATTGTCCACCAATATGTCAATATAGGGAAGCGGAAATTCATCTTTCAGACTTGCTCTGTTCAGATCCCTGTAATCCACACACATTCTAACCTTGCCGTCTTTCTTGGGCACAGGAATAATATTGGCAACCCATGGGGGATAAGAAATGACTTTCAAAAGCCCGCATCAAGTCAAGCTCGACTTCCTTTGATCTTCTTAGACATCTCGTGATGAGTTCTTCAAGTTTCGCTAACCGAGGACACCTCTTCAAAGGAAGCTTATGCAACAATATCGGTATCCAACCCGCATGTCTTCATACGACCAAGCGAAGATATCGTATACTTGGAGTAGTTCAATCAATCTTTGCTTCACACCGCCTTCCAAAGCGCCCCAATTTTAACTCTCTCGATCACTTTAATTGCCTGATTCACTTTCTCAATCTCTTCCCGATGCGGTTGATGACCTTCCTCTTGCTCTAACATTCTTTCTATCTCTTTAGAGTACACAATCTTCCTCACCTTCTTCTTCGGCTTGGTTGATCGGATTATCAAAGTCATAAAGAGTGATTGCGTAGTCGTTATCAAAGGATCCATTAGGAATGCAGATTATATTCAGATGATTGATTTTAATGCCTATTTTAGTTTTTAGATGATAAAAGAAAAATAAAGCATTGCCATTTTATGCTTTAAAATTGTGATGTAAAATTGAAGGAAAAAGAACAAAACATTTGAATGAAAAAAGACGTTCTTTATTTCATGATAAAAATGTTGCATATGCAAACAAGGTGGCCCTACATATGATTCACTGTGCCTCAGGCAGAACACAAGAATTATTGCATGATAACAGAAACAAAAGAAAATTTCTTTGACCATTGTGATTGGGACGCAGTCTTCCGAGGTCCAATTGTTGAGCTCCATTCCAGGGACATTGGGACGGATCCACCTATCAATGTCAAACTCGTTGTCAGAATCATCCACGGCGTTTGCTTGCCCGGAACTGATGCCAGCACTAGAAAACCTCACAGGAGTAGCCAAGTTGGGTGCTTTCAGAATCTGACGGCGCAGAACAGGGTCAAAGCCCAACCCAAACTTATTGAACTACGGAGCTACCTCCACCACACGGCCCCAACCTTCGGGGTGTCCAGCCTCAACCACAGCTTTTGCATCTTTCAAAGATGCCATGGAAGATTCCGGTTTGTCTTTCTTAACCTCCTTCTGTTGAGGGGTTTTCAACATGTGCACCGTCTCAAAGCCTTGAAATGGGGTCTCCTGAATCTCGCCATCGACCTCGACATAGCGGAAGGATGCAAGATGGCTCACAATGTACTCTTCTTCAAAGATGCATCGTGATAGTTTTCCTTCAACGGGTACTTCAATTTTCTAGTGATGATGTGACCGCCCAAATTTTATGGATCGATGGACGACCTAAGAGGCAACAATAGGCAGGTTGAATGTCCATGACAAAGAATGTTGTAACGAAAAGATGAGGGCCGATTTTGATGGGGAGATCCACTTCTGCAAAAACAGATCGTCTTGAACCATCAAATGCTTTTACAATCAGATCACTAGGCTAGAGTTCGAGACTACCATAGTCAATCTTCATCAGCGCGGATTTGGGAATCACATTCAACGAGGAACCAATATCAACCAATACTCGGGACAAAGTGGTGCCCCGATATTCCATGGAGATATGCAAAGCTCTGTTATGGTTCCGACCCTCTGGCAGAAGATCACAATCGGTAAAACCCAATCCGCTGTTGGCCGATATGCTTGCACACACATTCTCAAATTTTCCAACAGAGATCTCTTGTGGCACAAAAGCGGTGCTCAATAGTTTCATAAAGGCATTTCTGTGCACTTCTGAATCTCGCAGCAAGGAGAGAATAGAAATTTTTGCAGGCGTCTGAGCAAGCTGGTCAATCACCCGGAAATCACTCTTGCGGATAAACTTCATGATATCTTCTATGTCCTTTCCATCAGATTATGCTCGCAAATCAGTTGTTTCATGGGCGCTTGCCTTGGCTTTGGCAACGCCTTTGAGTCGACAGTGGATTAGAGAAAATTCGCCGCCGGTCATACCACCACTCAAAGAATGTTATCAGCATTAGTAACATCCAACACATCGCCCTTCTCAGTTGGGGAGGAGACATCTCCCTTTTTCACCCCATGATAATAAACATCCGGCCCGTAATGCCATGGCACAACTTTATCACTTTCATATGGCAACGGACCAGGCTTGGTAACTGCTAGGGGAATAGGCTTTGTAGGTGCAGTTATCACAATCGAAGAATAAGGAATGGTAATCACAGATACAGCCTGCATCTTTACCCTCTCATTCTTCCGGACCCGATCAAATTGCAGTTGATCGTCGTCAATCAAACTCTGAATACCAATCTTCAAACTTGCACACCCATTTGAATAATGCTCACACCTATCACAAACAGCTTTGCAACCAGGAAAGACGCCTCTTTCAATCAAATACTTCTTGATAAAAGGCAACGGTGTTTTCACCAAGTCCACATTCATGATCAGACTTAAGGTCTCCCCATCTTCCATTACAGCTTGTACAACCCCATGACGCGACATCGGATTCTGGGTGACATTGGGTCCAGTAACCTGTGATCGATCCTCTAACTCAATAGTCTTTGAATCAATGAGGTCTTGCACCTTGCACTTGAATGCATAACAATTCTCAATGCTATGCCCCAAGGTTCCAGAATGAAACTCACAACTAGCATTGGCATCATAGTTTCTGGGCCGTTTATCCAGAGGAGGAGGTGCAAATGCAGGCTTGGGAACAACCAGTTTAAGATCATTCAAGCGGAGAAACAAATCAGCATAGCTCATAGGAATAACATCAAATCTCCTAGGAGTACGATTCTCTTGCTGCCTTTGATTCTGTTGACGAGGTGCTTGCTGAGTTTGAGGTTGAGAAGCGGATATGGTCACTGCATTGACTTGAGCTTTGCTTCTACTACCATATACAGCACTGGCTTCTCCCTTTTCCTTCTTGGGATAACCGCTGTATGCTTTCTTAACACCAGAATAACTTCCCTCAACCTGTTGGATCTTACCGGACTTCAACCCTCTCTCGATCTGTTCGCCATATCGGACCATCTCTGCAAAGCTCGCAGAGGTACTGCATGCAACATAGTAATGTCCAGATAGAGTACTGGTAAACATATCAATCATTTCTCGCTCGACCATGGGTGGTTGAACTCTAGCAGCAAGTTCTCTCCACTTCTGAGCATACTCTTTGATTGTTTGTCCCGACTTTTGAGACAAACCCAACAACTGTGTGCGATTAGGAGCCATGTCGATGTTGAACTGATACTGCTGAAGAAAGGCATTCACAAGATCACGCCATGTCATGATATGGCCTCGTTCCAAATGCATATACCACTCTAAAGATGCCCCGGTCAAACTCTCCTGAAAGAAGTGCATCAACAACCTTTCATCTTCGGTATAAACCGCCATCTTGTGGAAATATGCAGTGATATGAGTTTCGGGACAAGTTGCCTCATTGTACTTGTCAAACACTGGCACTTTGAACTTTGGAGGAAGCCTCACTCGAGGTGCCAATTCCAAATCAGATAAATCCAACCCAGACAACTTCTCTGATCCTCAACAGCCTTCAACCGCTCTTCAAGCAAACGGTATCTGTGATCATCTGCGGGGAAGTCAACTTCGCTACCATTCACAGAATAAGCTTCATCATTCTGATCAAAATCTGCACCTTGGGAACGAGGACGACCCCGAACATGATGCCCTTGCATCCCATCATCAAAGAAAAACTGTCCCTGAGGTGGAGTAGGTGGTGGAGGTGGAAACCGACCAGCGAAGTGTACACCCGGACCACGAAGGTGGTCGTTGACACCCACATCAGCATTGTTAACTTCAACACGGGGCTGACCGACAGAAGCATCGTCAAACAGATTGCGATGACCATCCTCTGAGCGAGTCCTCTCAAGCAAAGCCCTCAGTTTTTGCTGACCCTGATTCATATTAGTGATGACTTCCATGAATTGAGCCATCTGTGCCTCCATCTGCGCTTTCATCGCGGCCATGTCTGCCTGAAGTTGTTCCATCTATCGTTTCTCGTTGCTCCGAGTCGGGTAACGGTGGAAGTTTGCAATCTTTCTGCTAAATAAAAGCAGAAGCCGAGGATGAGAACTCCGGACAAGACCTGTTATGCATGGTATGTACATATATGAATGATATGCATGTTATGCATGTGATGGCATATTTGAACACTTCCAGGACTCTTAACACTTTGACTCAAGTTTTAGGATTTAGCAAGATAATGGATATTGAAAAAGTCTAATTATCATTGAATCAAAGAAGATTACAAGCATTTGAACAACTGTCTTCTTTTTTGCAAATCATGGGAAAAGGAGTAATCCCACCAACAAGCCTGATGGTGATCTCCGCACAAAACAAATAAAGCATAAATCTAGACATCAGACATGGGAAATTCTTCTGCCTCTGGTGCACCCAACTGAACCTTGAGGCGTTGTTCCAACTCTCCAACAACAAAGGATAGTTGAGCTTCTTTCTCTTGGATACGGGATTCATATGCCAACTTTTGATTATGCATTTGCTTCTTCAAGTCTTCGATTTGAGCCTTGTATTTCTTTTCCAAGCCGATGACAACCTTTCGGTGTTCTTCCATGGGAATGGAGAAATCTTCAACTCTGGACCGCTTCTTGGTTGAATCAGATGCTTCTCCTTTGAAATACTTGAGCTCATGAGCCAACTGGTTCTTTGTTTGAGTTTCAACAAGACAATTCACCGCTAACGTCTCCTTTTCTTCAAGCAAGAGGCGATTCTGAGCAAGCACTCGCTCGTAATCTCCCTTAGAAACAGCATCTGGAATTGACTCTGGAGGATAAAAAGTTGTTGCTCCGGTAATGGAGGGCCACTGACGATCACTATTCTTGTCTTTGATCCATTGGATGTAAGAAGCATAGGCCGTAGGGTCCTTCTTGCCAAAATACTGACCTCCTTCAAGACGGATGCTTTTCCATGCTTGAACAGCTCTAGCCATCATCCCAGTAACATTAGGCACATCATAGTATAGAGTTTCCCGCACAAAACTCGCATCAGGAGGCCCTACCAAAGCATAACCCAACTGTCTCACAGCAAGAGTCGAATTATAATTAATGCCTCCCCTTATGCCCATGAGAGGGACATTAGGAAAGTCTCCGCACTGGATAATAATCTTCTCACACGCCGTTTTGGACATCTCGCACCGACTCCAATTGATATCGTGAGATGTGAGACCCATCAATCTTGGAACCCATCTCATGGTATGCCGAGTGTCAACAAAAGCACCGTTTCGAGCAAGAAAACCTTGCAACCAATGGTATAACAATGGCGCACAGAAATTTACGACTCCACCTCTGCCTTTGAAACTTCTGGATTGAAGAGAGTGATAAACATCTCCTAGCAAAGTCGGAACAGGATTCCGTTGGACGAAAATGGATATGGCGTTCATGTCAACAAATTTAGGCTCATTCGGGAACAAGCACATCCCGTAGATACAGCAGGCTAGAATAGCATTGAAACTCTTCCAATCTTTCTTGACAAATTTGGCATTACCCTCCCGGAGAAGAAAACCCAAATGAAAGCCTTTCACGGTACCCTTGCTTGCGACGTTGGCGGATACCACAGATTTTTGCAAATGAAGAGCCTAGGCAATCTAATCGTCAGTTGGTCTCTCCATAGAGGCATGAAAAGGCACTTGATGCAAGATAGGAATGTCCAGGATGCTAGAATACTCTTTCAATGTGGGTATCAACAAATAATCAGGAAATATGAAGCACCTCAACTCACGGTCATAAAACTGGAAAAGAGCCTGGAGCCCATCCTTCTGATAATCGGTCATAGGAGATTTCAACCATGTCAGAATCCTTCCATAATCCCGGGTAAACGTGACGACATTCTCCGGTGGAGACTTATTAGCAAGCAAGAGGAGATTCTCAAGAGAAGGAGTGGGAAATTTGTACACTTGATGACGTCTCTGATTGCTCTTCTTTTCAGTATCCATCTTCCAAAACAACCCAACAACTAGACTCAAAGGTTAGAAATCCTGGAAACAGACAAATATGCATGTTAGAATATGCAAAAATTAAAATTTTCATGAATGCAATGTTGTTGAATCATGTATCCTGTAAATCGGAACCACTGCTGTACTGAACTCCCAGATAAGTATCACAAAGTCTGAAGCTTGTCACGCAACCAAGACACCGAAACTGAATGTCACAGGTTCAAAGGTCCGGCATCAAACTGGAATCCCATAGAAAATACCAGAAAATACCCAGTCACCATCAATAACAAAGTCACCGGCAGTAACGAGTCACCAATGGTCACCAGCAGTACCTGTAGTAATGATATCCCGCCCCAACTCACAGGGTGATTCTAGACTCAACAGGGTATCCCTAATGATAGTCAGAGTCGACGATCCTTTATCGAGTACTTCGCTAATTACACAACAGGGTGTAGGGCGAATTCACCGTCAATCGAACCTCGTCTGAATTCGGTACTCCATGCCTCCTCACACGCACCACGGGATGCGGGATTCGACATGGACATCCATCTAGCCTATGTGTCACTGGCCGGGGTAGTTGGCCTTTTACCTCAAGTAACACCCACCCAGATCAAGAGATAAACCAGCACAGCAGTAGTCCAGATACAGGATATATGAAAGCAGTAAATATGCCACATAGAATGCAATGCAAGGCATACAAAGGATGATAAAGTGATAAAGCAGATAAACACCCAATAAACATGAAGAAGAAAGCTAGGATCAACTCCTGATCGGACCAGCAAGAGGTCTGTATGATCCCCAGCAGAGTCGCCTGCTAAAAACACCGGCGGAACCTCCGACAATGATAACTAGGTATCAAATAGAGTCGCCATCGAACGTCTTTTATCTCACGAGGGAGAAAGGAAAACATCGAGTAAACCTGAGGGGAGAAATCGCGGTCCTATGACCGAGAGATCAAGAGAATCTAGGTAAGGGAGTTAGTTACGCGAGGGGAAGGGATTAGCACCCCACACGCCCGTAGTACTCTACGGTATCCACTTTATAATTCTAGCTAAAGGGTGTGTTATATCTATGCTTAATCATTATCATGCATGCAAAAGGAAAGAGAAAATAAGAAACCACGGGGAAAAGAAGGAAGTATTTACAAAGCTTGCTCGATCGAGCCCTGTGACAAGATGCCTACGTATTCCCGCGTGCAATGGGAAAGTTAGAGCGCCGTAGTTCGGCTCACTTGTTTTGGTGGGTTTTGTGTTTTTTTTTTACTTGTGAAAAAGGTTTTAAACACAAAAGAAAAGAAAGCGCGCAAAGGTGAAAAGAGTTGGTGTTGGTTGGTTGTTTTTACCTTGAGAAAGGAGTTTAAACCATTATTAAGTGTTTTGTTTTCAAAGGAAAAAGAAAGAAAGTTTTAGCTTTATTACATGCAACATGCAAAAGAAACTAACAAAGCAAGGTCGGACCTAGGGTTTAGGATGCAAGGGAATCTCTACCTATGTTGACATGCAAAGGATGTGGATCCTAATGTCTAGGCTAAAGAACCAATCCTAACCAAGCTCCTGGGGGAAAACAAGCAAACAAGCAAATATGCACAAATTAGAAGTAGAATTTCCCTAAACAGGTCTTTAAATAAACCAGAGGGGTTCCTGAACATGCTCCATCTACAGAAGCCCCATCACGCATCTCTATTCCTACTTCTCATGGCAAAAGAAAGCTGCAAAGCCCTACTTCTCATGATATCTAGGAAAGCTGTAAGAGAATGCGATAAACAGTGTAGAAACTACCGAACAGATATAGAATCTGAAGAGCATTGCAAGCGGTAAAACTACTCCAGAAAACTTCAAGTACTGCAGCCATGCAACAAGAATAAACCGGTGAGAATTGTTCAAAGCATCGAAACAAGCGGAAAGCATGTAGATACGCATCCGAAGCGACAATGCCTGCAAGAACAAGATTAAGGCAAGCAAAATAGGATGGGAATGATGCACACGTGGGTGTACAAGCTCAAGCAAAACCTGCAAGAAGGGAGTTAGACCCAAAAAGCAAGTAAAGGAAAAATATGCGAGTATCGGAGAAACGAGCCGCACGCATATGCGACGCATGTCCCTGCATGAAATGGAGTGTAAACAGTAGCCAAGCATAGCTAGGGTGACTACTGTTCACCATCAAAATCGAAAAAATCAGAGAGAATAAATCAGAGGACCGCGCTAAGCGCGATATAAGGCGCGCCGACCGCAACCCGCCAGACAGTATTTGACGCTTAGCGCTCTGACCGCTAAGCGACCGCAACCCGCAAAAAATTATTTTTGATCCGAACCACCTGTTTATGATGTTTTCATGCGAGAATTCGATCCGTATCGTTAGGTCACAATCCAGTACAAATGAACACCAAATGAATATGCGAGAAAGTGCAAATCAAAATGATAAAACCAATGCTCATATCAAAGTAATGAATGAACATGCAAGGAATGCGAATCGAATCGATAAAACCAATGCTCATATACATGTAAGGATGCATGAACATGCGAGGAATGTAAATCGAATTGATAAAACCAATGCTCATACACATGTAAGGATGCATGAACATGTGAGGAATGTAAATCGAATCGATAAAACCAATGCTCATACACATGTAAGGATGCATGAACATGTGAGGAATGTAAATCGAATCGATAAAACCAATGTCCATATACATGTAAGGATGCTTGAACATGCAAGGAATGCGAATCAAATCGATAAAACCAATGTTCATTTAGGAAGTTGAATGCATGAACATGCAAGGAATGAAATTAAAATGATAATTCCAATGCTCATTTATGATAATGCAAGCTAGCCATGGCATTTTTGAGGTTTTCTTTCAAAGAATCTAAGTCAAGCATTGACACAAACATTTGGAGTGCACATGCAACAAGTTTATGCACAATGCACTAAATGTTGATATCTACATGTTGAATGCAAATTATGCTTCAAAGCACCATGAATCAATGGAATTGATCAAGCTAAATACTCACCAATGCATGAACATGCAATGGGTGATGCAAAATGTATGAGTTTGTGTCTTATGAGCAAGGGAAACACAAATGCACAAGTGTATATACATGCTATGAACCAAAATCCACACTCCGACACACATACGGCGGCAAAATCCAATTCAAATCAAGGAATTCAAGAATACAAGTTCTAAAATAAGAATCTACATTGAATTTGCATGCAATTTCAGTATTCAATTTCAAGAAAAGCTGAAAGTCAGAAACAGCTTAAAATAAGTGCTTATTTGAACCTAACACTTACCTGCACTTGAAATTTGAGTCAAATTGAAGAGGAATTCCTTGTGCTCTTCAAAGAAAATACCAAATCAATGAGGAATTGTAGATAATCTTCAGAATTAAGCTTGAATCCTTGAAGAAAAGCTTGGATTTCAATGGAGAATTGAAGAAAAAGAAGAGAAATCCTCAAATCTTGAAGTTGAGAAGAAAATCAAGAGGAATCAAGACCAATCCTTCAACCTCAAGTCGGCTCTGAAGAACAAGCTCTTACAATTATATCGCTGGGCTTCAAGACCAATCTTTCAACCTCAAGTCGGTTGAAAGCACTATTTGGTAGGATATTTAGAGCAGAACCAGTATCCACTAACATGTGAGACAATGTAGTGCCCTTGCATTCAACGGAGATGTGCAAGGCTTTGTTGTGTTTTCTTCCGGTAGGAGTTAAATGAGCATCTGAGAAACCTAACTCATTGTTGACAGTCAGGCTAGCAACGCAACCTTCAAATTGATCAGCAGTAGTGTCTTGTGGTATGTGAGCATTCTTTAGAACTTTCACTAAGGCTTTAGCATGAGCCTCGGAGCACAATAATAGAGCTAACGTGGATATCTTGGATGGGGTTTGTCCCGACTGTTCCACAACATTGTAGTCACTTTTCTTGATGATCTTCAGAATTTCCTCCATTTCTTTCTTGGAGGTGTCTTTAGCAACTTCCTTTGGTAATTCTGTCTGAGCAGGATGAGTTACTGGTTCTTTCCATCTCGCTTCAGGAATTGGTTTGATAGTTGGAATGCGAGCTGGAGTCACAGTGTATTTTGGAGGAGAGATCTCTGGGGAGAACACTCTTCCGATTCTGGTTACCTTGCTTGATCTGGTGATGTTGTCGATGTCAGGATCAGAAGCTTCAACTGTAACATCTTCAATGGTCAAAGGTTCTTCCTTGACGCCATGATAGTAAACTTCAGCTCCATAGTTCCACGGTATAGCTTTATCAGAGGAGTATGGAACTGGTCTGGGAGAAGTAATGATGAGAGGTGCCAATCTAGGTGTAGGATCAACAGAGGAGATCCTTATTGTGTTTATATCAGCATAGTCTTCTGGGAAATCGTCCCCCCATCCGGTTGCCTTGACATCTTCAATAGGAATCTTGTAGCTTTCAGGAATGGTATACTTCACCATGAAATCAAACTTTCCACTTGGCTGCCCCAAGGTATCCCATACTTCTGGTACGGCTTCGTCTTCGATCTTTAGATTCTTAGAAATGTCCTCGCACTCAATTTCTTTAGATTCAATTGTGTCTTGGATCTTGTTCTTCAGAGCCCAACAGTTGTCGATGTCGTGCCCTTGGCTATTGGAGTGGTATGCACACTTTGCATTAGGATTGTATTTGGAGAGGAAGTGTTGATGTGTTGAGGAGGTTCCCTCAAAGTAATCAGCTCTGCTTTCAACATGTGTTGCAAAGCTTGCGACAATGGCATGTTGATCTTCGTGAATTATCTTCGTGGCGCATTCTGGTTACGCGCTGGTGTAGGATTGAAGATCACAACTGCCCCCACAGATTGAGTACGATCAGCTTTGACACGTCCTTTCTGACCATATACAACACTGGCTTCTTTGTTACCACCAAAAGATCTCTTCGCAACATTTGAGGATGACTATAGCTGAATCTTTCCGCTCTTGATTCTAGCTTCGATGCGTTCTCCTGTCAATATCAGCTCAGTGAATCCGGTTGAAGAGATTCCAATCAGATGATTGAAGAATGGGCCTGTCAGTATTTGTCATCCTCGGGAGGATACTGCTCACTCAGGTAGTCTTCTTCTCTGTTTTCAGACCCACGATGGCTTCCTTCGCCGTCCTTGATGCTTTCTTCGGTTTCACCACTTTTTCTGAGATTTCTAACCGGCTGACCACCCTAGCTGAACCTTTGCGATTTCTTCCCATGAGGACACCGATGGTCTTCTTCTTTCTAGTGATGAGCTTCTTCAGGTCCTTCTAGCCTTGGACCAGGTTGGTGAACATCTCCTGGAATTGAGTATTCTGAGCCTGAAGATCTTTGACAGTCAGTTCAAGAGCCATTTCTTCTAAAATAAATAGCGAGAGAATAAGAAAACCGATCTTCGATGTTCCTATTATGAAATGTTATGCCATGATATGCGATGCAATGCAATGCAATGTTTTCAAGGACCTTAGGAATTTAAATTTGTTAAACAAGCATGAACAAACTTTTATTAGTTTCTTTTTTCTTTTTCTTTTTAAGTACACAAAGATAGTTTTGGAAAAATAAGAAAACAAATTCCAAAAGCTCTAAGTGTCCCATGGGCGCTTCCTCTTGGTGTTGAAGTAAGCATTGATGTTTCGCTCCTCGTGAAGTAGCTTTGTCAACTCTAGTACCTTCTTCTCGCTTGTGTAGCACTGAGCTTCGAACGTATCCCTTTCTTCTTTAAGTTGAATCCAGGACCTCTTAAAGCCTTCAAAATCGGTAGGCATGTCGGGATGGAGAATGGTATAGGGTTCATCACCTATAGCAACAGGTTCCATGATCATTGGTAGAACAGGCGGGAATGGCATCATGAGGTTTTGAGCTTGAGCTCGCACCCATTTGAGGTAAGGTTCCCAAGGAATGGAATTTTTGTGTCCCAAAGCCTTGGTATCAGTCTTCTTTACCATACCCCAAGCGTGCACAAATCTTCGACGGTAGTTCTGGAGATCGTTGTTGTAGTCAAACACAATGTCTTGGAGAATAAAATCATGTGGACCATCTCTTCAAGCATAACCAAACTAACGTAGAGCTAGATAAGGGTTGTAAGTGATACCTCCCCTTATGCCAAGGAGTGGTATATTAGGGAATTCTCCACAACGCTCAATGAATGTGAAGTCCTTTTGAGATAAGAGACACCAACCGATATCTGAATGACAGAGTAACATCAATCTTTGAAACCATTTCAATCTTCGCTCGTTCTTCATTACTGATTGAGGAAGGTGCGAAATAAACCATCTGGAAAGAAACGGTATGCAACACATGAGATTTCCTTGTCATTTGTTAGTACGAGTGTGGAGGGAATGCAGAATGTCTCCAAGTAAGGTAGGCACAGGATTACGAGCAAGGAATATCTTGATGGCGTTCACGTCTATGAACTTATCTGGATTAGGAAATAGAACCAAACCATAGATTAGCAAGGCTACAATGTCTTCGAATGCATGGAAACTCATAGCTTTGAGGAATTCTCGAGCTTTCTTTATCAGAAACTTAGCAAGCAAACCCTTAACTCCGCTTCTTGTTTCCCAATTAGCTTCAATGTCTGAGCGTTTTAGATGTATGCTGATGCGATGTCTTCATACTTCAGAGTTTTTTCTGAACCGGTGAATGGTATCTGATCAAGGATAAGTATCCCTAGTAGTTTAGAGAATTCTTCCAAGGTAGGAACCAACTGATAATCTGGGAATGTAAAGCAATGGTGTTTCGGGTCGAAGAACTGGAATAAGACGTGCATCATATCTTCTTAAAAACCGGAGAAAACCAAGTCAAGTAGATAACCATGTCTTTTGATGAACTGAGCATGATCAGGAATTTCTGACACCAATTCTTTGAGTTGAGAAGGTACACCCATGAAGTTGATTCGGATAGACTTTCTGGAAGCCATAATTCCCCTACAAAACAGAGCAAAGATAAATCCCTAGGTCCTTGAAATAGTTAGAAATGATATGCAATGTTATGATGTCATGATGTTATGTTTAAGCAAATAGCAAGCACAAACAAGTCACGCAATAACCCTAGGTTTAAGGCTGGCATGAGGTATAGGTGTCTACCCTACCGAAGTTTGAGTGGGTTCATCCTGTCATATAATAGTAACTGGGTTCTAGGAATCTCATATCATTGATCTTTCTCGTAGGCTTTATTTCAATATGACTACCAAATGGTCGACCAAAACATCCTGAAAGTCGGATCTTAATGAGCGTAGCATCGAGTATCAACCGACCTCGGTCTACACCAAAGTCGGCCATCTCACTACCTTCTAATGGACAAGATGGGTCAATTAGGGTTCTAGAAGTTGAGTTAGTGCTGATGACACCACGCAGACGCCAAATACTTTCCTCAACTGGACATGAGGAGCATCGGGACATCCAAAGTGTCGCACTAACATAGCCATCATGTTGATCGTTTCGGTATACGCCTAACGGTCGCGTCGATTTATTGCTACTTACCTAAGGAAACCTGGATCCGGGTGTAGGATCCTCCACAAATATAATACCCAAGCATCCTTTAAAGTAAAGCATACAAGTCAAACAGAAAGCGGTAAAGATGATCTAAGAATCCCTAAGGTATTCTCTCTTTAGGGTGTCCCCAGTAGAGTCTCCAGTTCTGTAATACGGTGCGAGAATTGACTTTGGTTTGTTTTGCGTTTGATCGCAAATGTTGCGGATAGCAAGAGTCGCCACCAAATTTTCTTTTATCCAATTAAGGAAAGGTGAAAAGAACAGGAAAAGACCTTCGTTAGATTCTGAGTAAGGGAGAAGGTTATGAAAAGGGAAGGTATTAGCACCCTTTTCATCCGTAGTTATCTAAGGGCTCTTAGTTGCTTTAGCTCATCTCGAAATTTGCTTTCTGTGTGTTTGAAAAAAAGATTTTGAAAAAGGCATTTCGCTTTGACTTCGTAATGATTCATGCTGGAATGTATACGAAGTGTTCGGAAATGTTTCGTTTTTAGAAAAGGAACTTTGTAATGATTCACGCTAGAATGTATACAAAGTGTTTGAAAATGTTTTTGAAAGGTGTGAGGTGTGAAAAGTGTTTTGATAGAGCAAGCAACTAAAAGTCTATTACCTACTCAGAATGGTCATTTCTGTGTTATTTTATTTTCCTTTAGAATAGCGCCATCCATACCATTAGTGGGTAGGTAACGCTATTCGTTGGATGTAAAGGGACGTTCGAAAGGGACATCGGATGGTCATAGAAGGCAACTTGTAGGAGTATCCTAGCACATTCGAAGGGACGATCATCACTTTTCGTAGGCAACAATCGAGGGACTAGATCATATATTCGTAGGCAACATCAAGGGTCATCGAGGGACCATGATCTTTGATTCGAAGGGACTATGATAATATGCTTGTAGGCAATGGTGCTAGGATACCTCTACGTTCGAGGGACTTGACCATTTATTCTAAAGGCAACGAGAGAAAATAACCTAGGGGGTGCATGTGTGAAGAGAGTGTGTTGGATTCAGATATTTTATCTTGAAATTAGAAGTGATCTACTTTTGTTTTTATCTTGCCATACACGCCTAATTACTAACAGTTTATATGGGTGCGGAAAGTAAATTGCGGAAAGTAAAGTGCGGAAAGTAAATCCTACGCTATTACATGGCTTTGGGGCAGTTACATAATTTAGGAGTGCGGAAAGTAAATCCTAATTAAGCTATTACATCCCATGAGCAGTTACATAATATTGAAGAAAAGAATGCGAGAAAATTAACCTAACTATTACATCCTGGAAGCAGATACATAATAATCGGATAAAGGAAACAAATTGCAAATATGAGAAAATATGTTAGTGAAAAAAGTTTTTTTTAGTTAGGAAAAAGATATTAGGGTTAGTAAACCTAATTAGATGAGAAAATAATTTTTGGGAATTTTCCGGGTTGATTTTAGCAAGGAAAAACAATCAAAAGTCAATTTTTCGATTAATTAACAATTAATTAAAATATGAATGCAAAATATAATTTTTTTATGTCAAAAATTAAATAAGTATTTTTCTGACCTAAATGCAAAAAGAAAATATTTTTTGTGATTTTTTAATGGGTTAGAAAATTATTTGAAAAGAAATTAAATTAAAAAGAAAATATGAAAGGAAAAAATAGAAAATATGTTAGTTGGAAAAGTGTTAAAAAAAGAAAGTGAGGAGCCAAGGTTCAAACCAAGGACCTCAGAGTCACACGCGCGCTGCCTTTGCCACTGAACCAACCTGCAGATCGTGTTAGTGATATGAAACAAAAACAAGATAAACGAAATTAATTCCTGAATGCCAAAAACACGCGCTAAAATCTTCATCGTCCCCATTTGAATTTTTGAACCTTTAGCTACGATTTTGGTTCGTAGCTAAAGCCTTTACCAACAGTTTTTCCGTAGCTATAACACATGTGAATCAAAAACCTCAAAAATATGCAATATAAATATGTTAGGAAGGCATGAATCGACTCGGTTTGGTCTCCTGAACATGATGGTGTCCATGGTTTAGTCCAATTTTGTCTAATTCGAAGTTTCCCAATTTGAAGCTCAGAAAACCTAACAATGGCATATCACGATTCCTGCATCTAAGCTTCAATTAAACAACCTAGATAGCTTCGAAACTTTGTTCTAAACACAAACAAACAATCAAAACAGATTAAATATGCATGTATGATCAAAATCGATTTTGAAATAAGAAAGTGCAAACCGTGATAGTGAATTCGTGTTTCTGGATGTGTTGAGGCGTGCTAATGATCTGGTTCGCTTCAGAAAACACCAAGGAATCAATTGGCAACCTTTGTTTGGCTTGAATCGATCCATAACTATGGCTTCTAGTTGCTTGTGTAACACGGTTTTTGATGCTTGGGTTAGGGTTCTTGAGGCCAAAAATTCGTCTCTTTGTCATGTAGAATCATTGTCTATTTATATTACAAGGAATTAGGTCAAGAATTGTAGGAAAATACCATGCCATTCAATGAAAAAAGATTTGATTTGGAATCAAACCAAATATTTCTTCTTTTGAGCCAATTTCCATCAAATCACTTGCCAATCATGATTATTTCGAAATAATCAGATTAAATGGCTTGCTTGGACCTCAAGGATGAGAGAAAATCCATCTTGCAATTAATTTTTGATTTTATATCTTTTATTTTAATTAAATTGGTTTTAAATGATTAAAAATCCAAAATAAATAAAAAAATAAAAGATAAATTCGTGGCCTTGGGCTTGGAGGTTCCAATTCAGTTAAGGAACATGTTTGAATCAAGAAAAGTTAGGCGCATTTGGAAAATATTTGATTAACTTGCACAAGGTGTATCTTGCTTAATTTTTAACATTTTTGGGTGTTCTTGGACTTTTTGGAAAGCTTAAGATGTCCTATAAACAGACCTTTTAGTTTCATCTTCATTGAAGTTTCCATGCTCATGAACACTTCTTTACAAAAAGTTGACTTTTTGTTGACTTTTAAAAGGACAAAGTTTTGATCCATAACTTCCAAATGAAGCATTTTCTGCCCAAGCTTGTGAGACATGAAGTTGTAGAGAATTTAATTCTCTTCAAAATGAGATGTGGTGGAAAAATTTCTTATAAAGTATGTGAAAGTTATGCCTGGTCAAAGTTCTGTTGACTTTTGTCTGAAAACCCCTAATTTAGAAACTTTGACTTTTGATCAAATCTTGACTTTTCTTGAGAAATCATGATCAACCCTTGATCAAATGATGAATATTACTTCAAAATATTGGTTTTGACCAAAAATTATGAAGGTTGACTGTATGTTGACCACAATTGACTTTTTGTCCAATACAATTAGTTTTAAACCATCTGAGCAATTGTGTGAACAAACTTGACTTGTAAGGCTTGAAACTTGACACGGAGATTCTTTGAAGCATATAATGAGGTATGATGATCACTTGAAATTTTAGATGTCCATCTTGACTCGAGAATGGAAATTCCCTAGTTTGGATTGATTGCTTATCAGAGGGTTTGTCTGGTCAACCCTTGTGAAATCCTTGAGTATGGACATGTGAAATGTCTTGAGAAGTGGGAGGGAAAATTTTAGGGTATAACAGTTGCCCCTGTTCAATCTTCTTGTGTTGGAAGGGTTAGATTGACATGCTTGCCTTTCGTGACCTGAAAGTAGAAGATGATTGAACACTCGAGTACACCTGAAAATTTTGCACTCGCTATTGGTCGATGAAGTGTTGGAATGGGCTTATAGATGCCATTTGGAGAAGCTGAGTTGGAGAGTAAGTCGTACGCTAGACTCACAAAAGTTGTTTGAATATGAGAAACATCGGAGATGGGCTTAAGATGCCATCCGGGAGAAGCTGAGTCGTACGCTAGGCTCTGTAGGTGTCTTTGAAAATAGAAGAAAACACGGAGATGGGCTTAAGATGCCATCTGGGAGAGACTAATGCTGGGGAATCAGCCGTACGTTAGACTCTATAGGGGTTGTTTGAGCAAAAGAGGCGACGGAGATGGGCTTAAGATGCCATCCGGGGCGGCCGATGTTGAGTCGTACGTTAGACTTCACGCTCGTCTTTGAATGAGGTTATTGGTATGTATTGATTTTTAACCAAATACGCAACATTCTGAAGGTGGAGAGATGTCGACAAGTAGTCGGATATGGGCTTAAAGATGTCATTCGGGGCAACTGAGTCGTATGCTAGACTCCGTAGTTGCTGTTGATAATAAGAGAGAGTTAGAATAAACCTTCGTCTTGGCTATTCTCGAGGTGGATATTTGGCAGAATGCGGATAGCTTTCCCGTCTTGCTTCGGGTGTTAATCCAATGTCTGTTTCCCGGAGACAATTTGTGTGGTCTTTAAGATAGGTTTCCTGTCTTATTTTGGGCATTAATCTTATTTCGGGCATTAATCGTTGACCTGTTGTCTCGAAATAATTTTCATGGTCGTTCCGATAGTTCTCCCGTCTTGTTTCGGGTATTAATCTTTCACCTTTCGTTTGGAAATAATTTTCATGGTCGTTCCGATAGTTCTCCCATCTTTTTTCGGGTATTAATATTTGACCTATCATTTGGAAAACGGCTTTTACCTGCTAAGGAAATAAATCTCGACAGGATATGGTTAGTTCTATGCAAATTATGATGCATGCGGATGCATGGCAATATTATGACGCGGTTATATGAATATAGATGTATGAATGCAGATGTATTTCAAAACATATCCATCTTGAAGAAAGTGGGAATGTTCTGTTGGAGATTTTATGATGCTCGCTTGGGAATAGGGTTGTTGCGGACCCTAACTCGGAGAGGAAAAGAGATGTTTTTGATTCCTCCGATGCACTATCTGACCAAGTTTCGAGTCTAGATATTAAAGTTGTTGGAAGAATAATAATTGGGAGATACTCCGCTGGGGATCTTGTGCGTAGATCTTGATGGGGAATATCCGAGTACTGCTTGGAGACTAACGTGACGTGGCAAAGCTGATAAGGACGTAAAAGCTGATGAGGCTCAAAGAATCCTTCGAGGTGATAAATCTGAATTTTGTTGAAACCTCTGACTGAGGAATAAGAGAGGTTTAGGTTCTCCTCGATGCATTATCTGACCAAGTTTCGGGTCTGGACACTGCTGCTGCCGGGGAGTGATAATCATCGGGAGATATTCTGCTGGGGATAAATATCTCTATGTATATGAGATAAACTATTACTGCTCAGAGACTAAAGTAACGAAGTGAAGTTGATTAATATCACTGCTCGGGGACTAATGTGATGAAGCTTGAAGTGTTGGAACACTAGTGGGAGGAGATTAGTACTTCGTTAGAGAAGATTTGTCTTTGATAGGGAGAGCGATGGCTCCGTGGGATTCCTACTCTTGTGAAAGTAACCCTGTGAAAGTGACTCTGCGGGGGATGTATTGGTGACTCTAGTCGTCATCTCAATTCCTAGAGTTTGTAGTAATTACTTTTTGTTTGTTCGCTTCTCGTATGTTCGTGAACAGATGTTTATTGTCAAATGCATGTAATCATTCAAAGCAATCATTGGACTTTATGCAAAACAACAATAAAAATTAACACTGTAAAAGGAACTTGTATTGAGTTTGAAAAGTGGCGTATGGCCAAGCAGTTTGTATACAAGAGACGAATAAAAGTAAAAGCTATGCGGAAATAATCTCGTCGAGTTTTAACTATGCTATTGTTCATATATTTCGACTATCTCATCTTCTTGCTGTCATTAGAAAGCGAGTGAATTGATTTTCGCCATTTGAACCTTGAAGCTAATAGTAGTGTAGTCTGTAGGTAGGTGATCTGGTCGAGACATAGTCGTACGCTTAAATCCCTAATTTTTGCCTAAACCGCCCTTTCGGGGTTTTCAGTCTACCGGGATACCCTTTTCTGCCTAAGCCGTCTTTGTAGGTTTTCGACTTGCCGGGAGTACATTTTTTGTATATATCCTTAACTTTTGCCCGAACCTTTTTGGTTCGCCAGGATACCCTTATTTTTGCCTAGGCCAGTCAACCTAGCGGGTCTCGTTTATGCGCAGTATTTTTTGACTATGTCTGTGTTCACAGGGTGTGGAAAGTCTTCTCCATCCATGGTGTTAAGTATCATAGCTCCGCCGGAAAATACTGTTTTGACTACAAATGGTCCCTCATAGGTGGGAGTCCATTTGCCCCTGGGATCACCTTGTGGAAGGATGATGCACTTGACTACTAGATCACCGACTTGGTAGACTCGGTGCTTGTCTTTCTTGTTGAATGCTCTGATCATTCGCTTTTGGTAGATATTTCTATGGTAGATGGATGCGAGACGTTTTTCGTCAATCAAGTTGATCTGGTCAAGTCGTGTCTGGACCCATTCATCTTTGTCTAACTCTACGTCCTTGAGGACTCTGGTCGAGGGTATCTGAACCTCAATTTGCAGGACTGCTTCCATACCGTATATGAGAGAAAAGAGGGTTTCCCCTGTAGATGTTCGTACTGTAGTTCTATAACCATGGAGAGAAAATGGAAACATCTCATGCCAATCCTTGTAAGTCACGGTCATCTTCTGTATGATCTTCTTGATATTCTTGTTGGCGGCTTCCACTGCGCCGTTCATTTTAGGCTGATATGGAGAAGAGTTGTGATGCTTGATCTTGAACTGCATGCAAAGTTCGATGATCATTTTGTTGTTGAGATTGGTACCATTGTCCGTGATGATCCTTTCGGGGATGCCGTATCGACAGATAAGATTATGCTTGATGAATCGAGCCACAACATTCTTGGTAACAGATGCGAACGAGGCTGCTTCTACCCACTTGGTGAAATAGTCAATCGCCACAAGGATGAAACGGTGTCCATTGAAGGCATTAGGTTTGATTTCTCCAATCATGTCTATGTCCCACATTGCGAAAGGCCAGGGAGCGGTCAGAACATTCAGCGGTACTGGAGGTATGTGCACTTTGTCTGCATATATCTGGCATTTGTGACAAGAATGAGCATAACGGTGACGATCAGCTTCCATGGTGGACCAATAGTAACCTGTTCCCAGAATCTTCTTAGCCATTGTATGTCCACTGGAGTGGGTACCAAATGCGCCTTCGTTTAATTCTTCCATGATCCGTTATGTTGTTCTCTAATCTACACAGCATAGTAAGCACAAGTCGTGATTGCGCTTGTATAAAATGTCGTTGCTAAGAAAGAGTTTGGATGCAAATCTTTTTAAGAATTTCTTGTCATTGACAGATGCCCCTGCGAGATATTCCAGAGTCTCGAGATACTTCTTCACTTCGTAGAACCAAGGTTTCTCTTCAGTATCAAGTTCACAACAGTATGTTGGTTCGTCAAACTTTTCGATGATGATTTGGGGGGCTTCGTTGTCCCATCTGACTTTGAACATAGATGACATAGTAGCTAACGCGTCTGCCAACTGATTCTCTTCTCGTGGAATGTGATCAAAAGTAATCTCTTCGAAGTAGGAGATCAGACTCAAAACATGCTCTCGATATGGGATGAGATTCGGATGCTTCGTATCCCAATCGCCTTTAATCTGACTGATCACCAAAGCTGAGTCTCCATACACTTGTTTGATTCTTAAGTCAATAACAGCTTTGATACCCATGATGCATGCTTCGTATTCGGCCATGTTGTTCGTGCAACTGAAACGTAATCTGGCAGTGAAAGGCGTGTGTCTGCCAGTAGGAGACGTAATGATGGCGCCAATGCCATTGCCAAGTGCGTTTGAGGCTCCATCAAAGAACATGGTCCATCGGGATCCTGGTTCGGGTCCTTCGTCTGGTCCTGGTTCTTCGCAATTAGTGACTAGTAAAACATCTTCGTCTGGAAACTCGAACTGCATAGACTGATAGTCATCTACGGCTTGATGAGCCAAATGATCGGCTAGTACACTTCCTTTGATCGCTTTCTGAGTAGTATACTGGATGTCATATTCAGTCAAGATCATTTGCTATCTTGCTATTCTTCCGGAGAGAGCGGGTTTCTCGAATATGTATTTTATCGGATCCATCTTGGAGATCAACAAAGTGGTGTGAGTCAACATATACTGTCTTAGTCGGCGAGCAGCCCAAGCCAAAGTGCTGCAAGTTTTCTCGAGCTGTGAGTATCTCGTTTCACAGTCGGTAAACTTTTTGCTAAGGTAGTATATTGCATACTCTTTTCGACCAGACTCGTCATGTTGCCCCAACACACACCCCATTGAGTTCTCTAATACTGTTAAGTACATGATAAGAGGTCTTCCTTTGGCAAGAGGCATCAGGATTGGAGGATTTTGTTGGTATTCCTTGATTTTTTCAAAAGCTGTTTGGCAATCGTCGTTCCATTCCACTACTTGATCTTTCTTAAATAATTTGAAGATTTGTTCACAAGTAGCAGTTAGATTCGCAATGAATCTGGAAATGTAGTTCAATCATCCCAAGAAACCTCTGACTTCTTTCTCGGTGCGGGGCCTTGGCATTTCTCGGATAGCTTTAACCTTGGCAGGGTCAACTTCAATACCTTTACCACTGACTACGGACCTAGGAGCTTACCGGATCTAACTCCGAAGGTGCACTTGTTGGGATTAAGTCTTAGTCTATACTTCTTCAATCTATCGAACAATTTCCGCAAATGATTAAGATGTTCCTCTTCAGTCTGCGATCGAGCTATCATGTCGTTGACGTAGACCTCTATCTCGTGATGAATCATGTCATGAAATAAAGCTACCATGGCACGTTGATATGTGGCGCCAGCGTTTTTCAGACCGAACGACATGACCCTATAGCAGAATGTGCCCCACTGTGTAACGAAAGTAGTCTTTTCCATGTCTTTAGGAGCCATTTTGATCTGATTGTAACCGGAGAAACCATCCATGCAGGAGAAGACCTTGTGTTGATCGGTGTTGTCAACTAGAACATCAATATGAGGAAGTGGAAAATCGTCTTTCGGACTCGCTCTATTCAGATCTCTGTAATCCACACATATGCGCACTTTGCCATCCTTCTTAGGTACGGGTACCACATTTGCAACCCACTATGGATAAGAAGTAACAGCTAGGAAACCGGCATTAAACTGCTTCATAACTTCGGATTTGATTTTCTCTATCATCTCAGGGCGCATACGACGAACCTTCTGCTTTACTGGGAGAAAACCTTCTTTTGTCGGTAATCGGTGCACCACGATGTCAATGTCTAGACCTGGCATGTCTTTGTATGACCAAGCAAAAACCTCGATGGAGTCTCGTAGCATCTGGACCAATCTTTCTTTGATACTGTTCTCAAGACCCGTTCATATCTTGATTTCTTTTCTGTCTTCGTCAGTACCTAGATTCACAACCTCGACTGGCTCTTCGTGTGGCTGTATAACCTGTTCTTCTTGCTGTAGCAATCTGACAAGTTCTCTTGGCACTTCACAATCTTCCTCACCTTCGTCTTCGGCTTGGTAGATCGAATTATTGAAGTCATATTTAGCAATAGCAAAGCTGTTATCAATGAGATTCGGAGTGAATCTGCAGTGTACCACGTGGGTGTGTGTAAGAACACATAGCTTTTGAAGGGGTAACAAAGTAAAAGAAAGGAACGAAAACAGTATCTAAATGCAAAAGTCCAATGATTTTATTGATTGAAAATATGCAGATGACAAATAATAACCCTCACAAATGAGCCGTGATGCCCCGGGCAAGGTACTAGGCTTTTATGTTTTATTGTTCAAAGCGTAGAAAACGAAAAGCATAATAGAAAAAAAAGCAATTACTCCTGTCTAAAGGAGATTGGTATGACGTCTTCGGTCTTCCAATTACTGAGTCCGTTATCGGGAGTTGGGAAGATCCAGTTGTTGATGTCGAAGTCGTTGCCGTCGTCTTCTATGGCATGGACTCCATTCTTGCTGATGTGGAAGGGAAGTTTGCTGGCACGTTCGCGACGCATCATCTTCTGTCCTTTGGCGGTGAAGCCTAAAATAGTCTTGTCAGATTTGAAAGGGAGATCAGGGAGCTGGCCCCAAATAGTACGACCTCCTTTTTCAACTGCGGCTTCGGCGTCCTTCAGTGAGGCCATCCTTGGTGGAACTTTAGCAACTTCAGGAGTGACAGGAGAGTCAATAGGCATGACTCTTGGAATTGTTTCGAAGGCTTGACACGGAGTTTCGAAGAATTCACCTTCCATTTTGAGATATCAGAATGATTGCAGATGGCTTACCATGTATTCCTCCTCACCGCATACTGTAACAATCTTCCCCTTCACTAGGTACTTCAACTTCTGATGCAGGGTAGAGGTAACAGCGCCTGCCCCATATATCAGAGGGCATCCAAGTAGGCAAGAGTAAGCTGGACAGATGTCCATGACGAAGAAAGTAGAGTCAAAAGTCTAGGCACCGACTTTAACTAGCAGAATGAGCTCTCCAAGTACTGTTCGTTTAGAACCATCAAAAGCTCTTAAAATTATATCGCTGGGCTTCATGACCAATCCTTCAACCTCAAGTCGGTTGAAAGCACTCTTTGGTAGGATATTTAGAGCAGAACCAGTATCCACTAACACATGAGACAATGTAGTGCCCTTGCATTCAACGGAGATGTGCAAGGCTTTGTTGTGTTTCCTTCCGGCAGGAGTTAAATCAGCATCTAAGAAACCTAACCCATTGTTGACACTCAGGCTAGCAACGCAACCTTCAAATTGATTAGCAGTAGTGCTTGTGGTATGTGAGCATTCTTCAGAACATTCATTAAGGCTTTAGCATGAGCCTCGAAGCACAATAATAGAGCTAACATGGATATCTTGGACGGGGTTTGTCCCAACTGTTCCACAACATTGTAGTCACTTTTCTTGATGATCTTTAGAATTTCCTCCATTTCTTGCTTGGAGGTGTCTTTAGCAACTTCCTTTGGTACTTCTGTCTGAGAAGGTTGAGTTACTGGTTCTTTCCCTCTCGCTTCGGGAATTGGTTTGATAGCTGGAATGCGAGCTGGAGTCGCACTGTCTTTTGGAGGAGAGATATCTGGGGAGAACACTCTTCTGGTTTTGGTTACCTTTCTTGATTCGGTGATGTTGTCGATGTCAGGATCAGAAGCTTCAAATGTAACATCTTCAATGTTCAAAGGTTCTTGCTTGACGCCATGATAGTAAACTTTAGCTCCATAGTTCCACGGTATAGCTTTATTAGAGGAGTATGGAACTGGTCTGGGAGAAGCAATGATGAGAGGTGCCACTCTAGGTGTAGGATCAGAGAGGAGATCCTTATTCTGTTTATATCAGCATAGTCTTCTGGGAAATCGTCCCCCCATCCGGTTGCCTTGACATCTTCAATAGGAATCTTGTAGCTTTCAGGAATGGTATACTTCAACATGAAATCAAACTTTCCACTTGGCTTCCCCAAGGTATCTCATACTTCTAGTACGGCTTCATCTTTGATCTTTAGATTCTTAGAAATGTCCTCGCACAAACTCTCCACAAGTGAAGGTTTCAGAAATAGCATTTCTCGGTTGTCCATCATGTGTTAAATACGCCTTCTCAACCAAGCACATCCGTAAGATGCAGATGGGCACCAACGGCAATCATCCGGGCATCCTAGAAAGACACCAGCTTGCAGCGAATTTTTCTTAACAATCATCAGAGGAATAGTCAGGTTGTTCACATCATAAACATAAGAGTCTTCATCAATAGCATTGGAGCTTTTTCCGTGGTTAGTGTGATACGGTGAACTGACTTTGTAGGATTTTTGTATCCAAATGTGCGGATAGCAAGAGTCGCCACCGACTTTTACTTTTATCCAATTAAGGGAAGGTAAAAGTAACAGAAAAAGACCTTCGTTAGATTCTCGAGTTCGGGAGAATGGTTATGAAAAGGGAAGGTATTAGCACCCTTTCCATCCGTAGTTATCTACGGGCTCTTAGTTGCTCTAGATCACTTTTTAAAATTGCTTTCGTGTTTGACAAAGATGTTTTGAAAAAGGTATTTCGCTTTGACTTTGTAATGACTCATGTAGGAGTGTATACAAAGTGTTCGGAAATGTTTTTGTTTTGAAAAGAATTTGAACTTTGAAAAGAGTGTGGTGTGAAAAGCATTTGATAGAGCAAGCAACTAGAGACTTATTACCCACTTTAATTGGTCGCTTTTGTTGTACTTCTACATTCCTTTAGAATAGCGCTAGCCGCACCATTAGTTAGTAGGTAGCTCCATTCGTTGGATGTAAGCGGACATTCGAAGGACATCGGATGGTCATCGAAGGCAACTTGTAGGAGGTATCCTAGCATATTCGAAGGGACTATCATCATTTTTCGTAGGCGACAATCGAGGGTCAAGATCATGTATTCGGAGGCGACGTCGTGGGTATATGATCTTTGTATCGAAGGGACTATGATGATTTGTTTTAAAGGCAACGGTGCTAGAATACCTCTACGTTCGAGGGACATGACCATTTGAATTCGTAAGGCAACGAGAGAGAATTACCCTAAGGGGTGCATGTGTGAGAGAAGTGTGTTGATTTCAGAATATGTTATCTTGAAAATTAGTGGGCTATGTTCATTGTTATCTTGCCATACACGCCTAATTACTAGCAATTGATAAGGTGCGGAAAGTAAAATGCGGAATGTAAAAGCGGAAATGTAAAGGTGCGGAAAGATAAACCTACGCTATTACATGGCTTTGGGGCAGATACATAATTAAAAATGCGGAAAATAAAGTCCTAATTAAAACTATTACAACCCATATGCAATTACATTATTGAAAAAAATAAAACGATAAAAAGAAAACGCCCGAATCGGAGCAACCTGTGAAAGAATAAGAAAATCGGGAAATATGATGAAATCGAATAAGAGGAAAAATGTCAGAAAAATGCAATTTTTAATATGAGAAAATTAATACATGCTGGAAATAAGATAAATAAGTTAAAATAATTTTTTGGGATTTTTTAGATGCAATTTAGTAATTAAAAACTAATTTACAATGATTAAAATGCTAAATTACAAATAAAAATAAATATGCATGCAAAAATGTATTTTTTAATTTATTAAATTAAATAAAGATTTTTAGAGAATAATGCAAAAAGAATAAAATATTTTGGTAATTTTAAAATGCAGAAATAAAATATGTAAGTTAATTAAAATAGGTGCAAAAATATAAAAATATGGAAAACATGAAAAAATAAGAGAAAAAAGTCAGTTTGTAAAAATAATGGTCCCAGCATGGTTCGAACTGGGGACCTAATGCTCAAACCTTGAAAACCAACGCGCTGACCAACTGAGCTGGCGTGCTCTACTATTTGGAAATTGAAACGAGTGGATTACACGCGTTGCTTCCCCATTGCCTCGTCTCCGCGCCAACGATCGTCTTCTTCATTTTGAATTTTCAAAAGTTAGCGTCGGTCTTGCTTCGACGCTACAGGCCCTGGCTAAATGGAAAACGCAGCATACATAATATAAATTACATCTAAGACCATGGTTTGATTCCTTGAAGCATTCCGAATGCAATGGTATAGGTCTTGTTGTCCAATTTTATGTATTTCGTGAAACCCTAAAACGAACTCAGGAACCCTAACCATGGCACCTTGAGTTTCCGGCCATGAAAATGCAATTAAAGTACCCAGAAAGCTTGCAATCTTCCTACTAATCACAAAAACAAACACAAAATATGTTAAATATGCATGAAAATCAGAATACGATTTTGGATTTTTCAAGAACAAACCGATTTCGAATTTCACGATTCTGAATGGTTTTTGGCAAAGTAAGTATCTGGATCGACTCTGGAGATGCCAAGGAATGCAATGGAATGCTCAAAATTGCTTGAGAACGGCTGGAAATAGGATTGCACTTTGCTTGAGAGGCACGTTTTTTTGAGCTTGCAACAAGGGTTCTTGAGTCAAAAATTCTGCCCTAATCCGTGTGGTATGCATCACATATTTATATTGGATGGATTTGGGATTGATTTGGGAAAGAATTGATCAATAATCAATGATAATCAATCTTGATATTTTCATGAAATCAAATCTTCAAATTTTGGTCAAATTTCAATCTAATCTTCCCATATTGATCCAATTTCGAATTTGCTGGCTTTCAATGTATTGATTGGATCACAAAGAAGAAATAAAATCAATCTTCCAATTAATTTTGATTTTATAATTTATTTTCAAATTTAATTTGCATTTAAATGAATAAATTACAAATTAAATAGAAAATAAATCAAAAATTCGTGGCATTGGGCTTGGGTTCCTAATTGCATGAGGAATAAGCTAGGATGAAGAAAAGTAGGCCCATTTGCAAAAGATTTGATTTTTGAAGTATCTCTCTTTGTGCATTCTTTCAAAATTGCCCAACTTGTGGATGGTGCATCTTGCTCAATTTTCCACATTTTTGAGTGTTCTTGGACTTTTGGAAAGCTCTAAGAGTCCTCTAAACAATGTCTTTGGTTTGATCTCAATTGAGTTACCATGCTCGATGTATCTTCAAAACAAAAGTTGACTTTTGTTGACTTTGAAAATGACCAGAATGTTTTGAGCTATACCTCTCAAATGAAGCATTTTTGGACATTCTTGTGAGACATGAAGTTGTAGAGAATTGAATTTCCTTCAAAACAAGAGGTGGTGGAAAATTTCGAGAAAGTATGGAAAGTTATGATCACCAAAGTTCGCTTGACTTTTCACCTAAACCCTAATTTAGAAAGTTTGACTTTTGAGCAAATCTTGAGTTTTCTTGATGAATCATGATCAACCCTTGATCAAATGATGAATGTAACTTCAAATTGAGGATGTTGACCAAAAATTATGAAGTTTGACTGTATGTTGACCACAGTTGACTTTTTGTCCAATACACCCGATTTTCAACCATCTGAGCAATTGCTTGAGGAAACTTGACTTGTGAGGCTTGAAAATTGACATGGAGAATCTTTGAAGCATATGAGGAGGCATGAAGACCATTGGAGATGTTGGAAATCCATCTTGACTTGAGAGATACCAAACCCTAGTTTGGGTTGATTGTCTAGGAGAGAGTTTGTCTGATCAACTCTTGAGGAATTCTTGAGCATAAATGTATGAAATCTCTTGAGTAGATGGAGGGCAAATTTTGGGGTATGACAGCTGCCCCTGTTCAATCTTCTTGTACTGGAGGGTTAGATTGACATGCTTGTCTTTCGTGACCTGGAGGTAGAAGATGATTGAACACTCGAGTACACCTGAAAATTTGCACTCGCGGTTGGCTGATGATGCGGAAACGGGCTTACAGATGCCGTTTGGAGAAGCTGGTGACTGAGTCGTACGCTAGACTCGAGATTATTGGTAGGAGAACTGACGGGGATGGGCTTAAGATGCCATCTGGAAAGGTCAACGCTGGGGAGTGAGCCGTACGCCAGGCTCGGGATTATTGATAGGAGGAGTGCTGGAAAGTGAGCCGTACGCTAGGCTCTGTAGATGTTCCTGGAAAGGAGAGGAGATGGGCTTAAGATGCCATCCGAAGGGAGTCGTATGTTAGACTTCGTGTTCACTTTGAATGAGGTTATTGGTTTGCATTGATTTTTAACCATATATGCAGCATTCTGAAAGTGAAGAAATGTTGACAAGTAGTCGGAGATGGGCTTAAGATGCCATCCAAAGCAACTGAGTCGTACGCTAGACTCTGTAGTCGCTGTTGATAATAAGGGATCAGAATAAATCTTCGTGCTGATTACTCTGAGGGAAATAGTAGTTGGCAAAAATATGGATAGCTTCCCTGTTGTGCATCGGGTGTTGATCCATTGCCTGTTATCGGAGGATAACCGGAGGCGGTCTTTCGGATAGTTTTCCGCCGATTCGGGCTTAATCTCGACCACCGTCGGAGGACAACCAAGGGCGGTCTTTCAGATAGTTTTCCCGTCGATTCGGGGCTTAATCCTGGACCAGTTTGCGTCAAAAGTGATTGTTACCTGTTTTGGAAAAAACAAGAGAAACTTTGATAGAATTTTGTTAGTTTTATGCAAAGTATGATGCATGACAATGTATATGAATGACATATGCATGAATTATGACTTTATGAGTAATGTATGAATGATAGATGTTGTGGTATTTCAAAACATATCTATCTTGAAGAAGATGCAGATGCTCTGTTTGAGGATTTCTGACTTCTGCTCGGGGACTTGAGTAGGTGAGAACCCCGCTTTTGAAGGAAAAGAAAGATATCCTGGATTCCTCCGATGCACTATCTGACCAAGTCTTGGGCCTAGATATTGTTGAGGAAGGTAGAGATTGAGAAACTTGTTGTTGGAGGTCTCATAGACCCTGCTGAGGAGAGTCCGGAGGCGATCCGTGGGGACCTTGTATGTAGATCCCGCCGAGGAAACTTAGAGGCGCCTATGGGATTCCGAGTGTAGATCTCACGAGAATATTTGATGGTTGCCGAGAGACCGGTTAGAAGAGTCTCGAGCCCGTTGTAATCTCCGGCCGGGAATAACAGTGTATGTTTCTCCGATGCACTATCTCGACCAAGTCTTGTGTCCGGATACCGGGGGAGAAGGGGAGGATTGAGAAATGTCCACTGGGATGAATACCTTGACTGGGATGAGGTGTTACCGCTTGAGACCGATGTAACATTGCTCGCTGAGTGGAATTATCGCTGGGGCTAACGTACACTACTGGGAAGGCGTGTTGTGAGTGACACCTTTGTGGGGATCATGCTCTGTGGGGGACTATTTGGTGACTTTCGTCGTCATCTCAACTCCTGGAGCCTGTAGTAAGTATTTTTGCATGTTCACTTTTCGTATGTTTGCGGTTAGATTCTTATTGTCAAATGCATATAATCATTCAAGGCAAACGTTGGACTTATTGCAGACGACAATAGTGAAAAATGTAAAGAGAAAGAACTTGTATTCATTTGAAAGGTGGCGTATGGCCAAGTGGTTTGTACACAAGAAAGGTAAAAAAATCTATGCGGAAACAATCTCGTTAAGTTCCAACTATGCTAGTACTCATATATTTCGACTATCTCATCTCCTTGCTGTCAGTAGAAAGTGAGTAGACTGATCTTCGCCATTTGAATCTTGAATGTTGATAGTAGTCCGAAGGTGATCCGAAGGGACATAGTCGACGCTTAAATCCCTAACTTTTGCCTAGACCGCCTTTCGGTTTTTAGTCTACCGATACCTTTTGCCCAAGCCGCCTTTTCAGGTTTTCGACTTGCCGGGTGTACATGTTTTGTATATATCCTTAATTTTTGACCGAACCTTTTGGTTCGCCAGGATGCCCTTATTTTTGCCTAGGCCATTCGACCTAGCGGGTCTCTTTTATGCGTAGTATTTTTTGACTATGTCTGCGTCACTGTGGTGGGAAGTCTTCACCATCCATGGTGCTAAGTATCATAGCTCACGAAAACACCGTTTTGACTACAAACGGTCCCTCGTAAGTGGGAGTCCATTTGCCCTTGGGATCACCTTGTGGAAGAATGATGCGCTTGACTACTAGATCACCGACTTGGTAGATTCGGTGCTTGACCTTCTTGTTAAATGCTCGATCATTCGCTTTCGATAGATCCGTCCGCGGCGATGGACGCGAGTCTTTTCTCATCGATCAAGTTAATCTGGTCAAGGCGAGTCTCGACCCAATCGCTCGCCTAACTCGCCTTGGAGGACTCGTCGAGGGTATCCGAACCTCGATAGGTAAGACGACTTCCATACCGTATACAAGAGAGAGGGGTTGCCCCTGATGTTGTTCGTCAGAAAGCGATAACCATGAAGAGCAAATGGTAACATCTCATGCCAATCTTTGTAAGTCACCGCATCTTCAGATAATCTTCTTAATGTTTTTGTTGGCGGCTTCCGCGCCATTCATCTTAGGCCGATATGGAGAAGAATTGTGATGCTTGATCTTGAATCGTGCGAGTTCGGTGATCATCTTATTGTTGAATCTGCGTAATTGGGTGCCATACCGATGATAAGATTATGCTTGATGAATCGAGCCACTACATTCTTGGTAACAGATGCATACGAGGCCGCTTTCCCATTTGGTGAAATAATCTATTGCCACAAGGATGAAACGATGTCCATTGGAAGTCAGCTTGATTTCTCCAATCATGTCAATGCCCCACATTGCAAAAGGCCAAGGAGAAGTTAGAACATTCGTGAGGTACCGAGGTATGTGTACTTTGTCGGCATAACCGCATTTGTGACAAGATCAAGCGAAGGTGACAATCACCCATGGTAGACCAATAGTAACCGTTCTCAAAATCTTCTTAGCTATGGTGTGTCCACCGGAGTGGGTACCAAATGCGCCTTCGTAACTCTTCCATGATACGCATTGCGCTTTCCGATCTACACAGCAGAGTAAGCACAAGTCGTGTTGCTTGTATAAAATGCCGTCGAGAGAATTTGGATGCAAATCTTCTCATGAACTTTTATCATTAATGATGCCCTCGGATATTCCCGAGTCTCAAGATATCTCTTCACGTCGTAGTACCAAGGTTTCTCTTCTGTGTCAAGCTCATAACAATACGCTGGTTCGTCGAACTTCTCAACGATGATCTGGGGAGCCTCATTGTCCCATCTAACCTTGAACATAGATGACATAGTAGCTAACGCGTCTGCCAACTGATTCTCTTCTCGTGGAATATGATCAAAAGTGATCTCTTCAAAGTAGGGAATCAAACTCAGAACATGCTCTCGATATGGAATGAGATTCGGATGCTTCGTATCCCAATCACCCTTAATCTGACTGATCACCAAAGCTGAGTCTCCATACACTTGTAAGAACTTGATTCTTAAGTCAATAGCATTTAAGACCCATGATGCATGCTTTTCGCCATGTTGTTAGTGCAACTAAAACATAATCCGCGGTGAAAGGAGTATGTCCGCCGTAGGGATGTAATGATGGCGCTAATGCCATTGCCAAGTGCGTTGAGGCTCCATCAAAGACCATAGTCCATCGGATCCTTGTTCGTGTCCTTCGTCCGGGCCCGTTCTTCGCAATCTGTAACTAGTAGAACATCTTCATCTCGAAATTGAACGCATAGATCGATAGTCATCTACGGCTTGATGAGCCAAATGATCGGCTACCACACTTCCTTTGATCGCTTTCTAAGAAGTGTACCGATGTCATATTCGGTCAAGATCATTTGCCATCTTGCTATTCTTCCGAAAGAGTGGTTTCTCAAAGATGTATTTTATCGGATCCATCTTAGAAATCAACAAGGTAGTGTGAGTCAACATGTACTGCCTTAGTCGGCGAGCAGCCCAAGTTAAAGCGTTGCAAGTTTTCTCGAGCGTGAGTATCTTGTTTCACACCGGTAAACTTTTGCTAAGGTAGTATATTGCATACTCTTTTCGACTGCACTCATGTTGCCCCAACACACACCCCATTGAGTTCTCTAACACCGCAAGTACATGATAAGAGGTCTTTCTTCGGCGGCATCATGATATGAGGATTCGTAGGTACCCTTGATTTTGTCAAAAGCGATCCGGCAATCGCTGCTCCATTCCACCACTTGATCTTTCTTAAGTAACTTGAAGATTGGCTCACGTGTAGCGCTAGGTGTGCAATGAATCGCAATGTAGTTCAATCGGCCCAAGAAACCTCTCGACCTCCTTCTGCGGGAGTTGGCATCTCTTGAATAGCTCTAACCTTGGCGGGATCAACTTCAATACCTTTACCACTGACAACAAACCCTAAGAGTTTTCCGGATCTGACTCCAAAGGTGCACTTGTTGGGATTCCTCAATCAGACTTCTTCACCGTTGAATAGTTTCTGCAGATGATCGAGATGCTCTTCTCCGTGATCGAGCTATCATGTCGTCGACGTAAACCTCTATCTCGTGATGAATCATGTCATGAAATAATGTCACCATAGCACGCTGATAAGTGGTGTCTGCGTTCTTCAGTCCGAACGGCATAACCTTGTAGCAGAAAGTACCCCACCGTAACGAAAGTAGTCTTCCATGTCTTCGTGGAGCCATTTTGATTTGATTGTAACCGAGAAACCATCCATGAAGGAGAAAACCTTATGCGAGCGGTGTTGTCAACCGTAACATCAATATGAGGAAGTGGAAAATCATCTTTCGACTTGCTTTGTTTAGATCTCGTAATCCACACATTCGTATTTTACCATCCTTCTTAGGCACGGGTACCACATTAGCAACCCATCGGGATAGGAGGTAACGCTAAGAAACCAGCTTGAATCGCTTCATAATCTCGACTTTGATTTTCTCTCGACATCTCGTGACGATACGATTTAACCTTCGCTTCACCGAGAAAACCTTCTTTTGTTGGCAACCTGTACCACAATATCAATGTCTAAACCCGCATGTCTTCGTATTTACCAAGCAAAACCTCAAGATAGTCTCGTAGCATCCGAACCAACCTTTCTTTAACATGCTCTCAAGACCCGCTCCTATCTTGATCTCTTTTTGTCTTCGTCAAGACTCAAATTCACAACCTCAACTTGCTCTTCGTGGTGGTCAGTATAACTCGCTTTCTTGTAGTAGCCGCAAGTTCTCCGGCACTTCACAATCTTCCTCACTTTCGCTTCGCTTGGTAGATCGGATTATCAAGTCATATTTAGCACTAGCATAGCTGTTATTAACGAGATTCGGAGTGATTTCGCAAAGGCATCACGTGGTGTGTGTAAGAACACATAGCTTTTGAAGGGGTGATAAAGTAAAAGAAACAAAACAAACAATTGAATGCAAAAGTCCAACGAATTTATTGAATGAAAATACGCAAACGATGATAATAACCTCGCAACGAGCCATAATGCCCCGGCAAGGCACTAGGCTTTCAAAGTTTATTGTTCAAAACATAAAGGAATACGAAGCAAAACAAAACAAGAGCAATTACTCCCGACTAAAGGAGATTGGTATGACGCCTTCGCCTTCCAATTGTCGAGCTCTTTATCCGAGTTGAAGATCCACTTGCCGTCGCCGTTGTCGCCGCCTTCTATAGCATGGATTCCACTGGCCGATGCGGAAAGGAAGTTGGCTGGCACGCTCACGGCGTATCATCTTCCGACCTTGATGGTGAAGCCTAAACCAGCCTTGTCGGATTTGAAAGGAAGATCGTGAGCTTCCCCAAATAGTACTCTTCCTTCTTCAACAGCAGCTTGAGCATCTTTCAATGAGGCCATCCTAGGTGGAACTTGTGTAACTTCAGAGGACGGAGAGTCACAGTATGACTGGGAATTGTTTCAAAAGCTTGACAGGAGTCTCAAGAATTCACCCTCCATCTCGAGATAGCGGAATGACCGCATGACCGACCATATATTCTTCTTCACCACATACGTAACAACCTTCCTTTCACCGGTATTTCATGTAAGGTGAGGTAATCACCGCCCCATGTATCCAAGGCGCCCAAGTAGGCAAGAATAAGTCGGACGGATGTCCATGACAAAGAAAGTGGAATCAAAAGTCTGGAACCGACTTTAACAGTGTAGTGAGCTCTCCAAGTATCTGGCGCTTAGAACCATCAAAAGCTCACGATAATGTCACGGGTCTCGTAACCAACCCTTCGACATCAAGTCGATCAAAAGCCTGTAGGATATTCGAGCGTAACCGTATCCACCAAGACATGAGATAGTGGTACCCTTGCATTCAATGAGATGTGCAAGGCTTTGTTATGTTTCTTTCCTCAGAGTCAAATCAAGATCGAGAAGCCTAGGCCGTTGTTGGCAGCCAGCTAGCAATACAAACTTCGAATTGATCGCTGGTAGTGTCTTGCGGCACATGAGCATTCTTCGAAACTTCACCAAGGCATTAGCATGAGCCTCGAGCACAAGAGCAAAGCGAGCATGAAAATCTTGGACGGAGTCTGTCCTAACTGCTCCACAACATTGTAATCACTCTTCTTGATGATCTTCGTATTTCCTCCATTTCTTGTTTGAGGTAGGTGTCTTCAGAACTTCCTTTGGTACTTCCGTTGAGCAGTGATGAGTCACCGGTTCTTTCCTCTAGTCGGGATATTGGTTGAGTAGACGGAATGCGAGCTGGAGTCGCAGTGTCTTTGGAGGAGAGATCTCGGGAGAATACCTTCCGGCTCGTCACCCATCGATCCTGATGTTGTCGATGTCGAATAGAAGCTCCAATGGTAAGATCTTCAATTGTCGAGGATCTTGCTTGACACCATGATAGTAAACATCACCCATAGTTCCAAGGGATAGCCTTGTCGAGGAATATGGCACCGGTCTTGAGAAGTGATAATGAGAGGCGCCACTCTAGGCACATGGATCGCCAGAGGAAACCTTATTGTGTTAACATCAAGATAATCTTCGGGAAATCATCACCCCATCCGTCACCTTAACATCTTCAATAGGAATTTTGTAACTATCGTGATGTACTTCACCATGTAATCATATTTTCCACTTGGCTGCCCCAAGGTATCCCACATGATGATACAGCCATTCGCATTGTCGATCTTCAACTTAGACATTTCTTCACACTTCGCATGTGGTTTCGTAAATAGTATCTCACGGTTGTCCATCATGCACCGAACACGCCTTCTCAACCAAGCACAACCATCAAAGATGGGCACCAACGACAATTCTCCGCATCCCGATTGACACCGCTTGCAACAAATTCTTCTTAATACCATCGAGGATGGTCAAGTCATCTATGTTGAAAACATAAGTATCGCCACCAACCGCATTGGAACTCTTGTCATGGTTAGGCATAGGCGTTGATCACATTCGAGTCTCAACAGAGGATCAAATTCAACTGCTTAGCTTCAATCATATCTTGAATCTTGTTCTTCGTGAGCCCAACAATTGTCGTTGTCGTGCCCTGGCTATTGGAATGGTAAGCACACTTAGCATTAGGATTGTACTGGAGAGGAAGTGTTGACATTCGAGGAGGATCCTCAAGGTAATCACTGCTCAACATGTGTTGCAAGGCTTGCGACAATGGCATGTTGATCTTGAAATCGCCTCGTGGCGGCTCGCTACGCCGCATTGTTTCACCGAGGTTGTGCCGATGTAGGATCGAGATCACAACCGCCTCTACAGATTGAGCATGGTCGGTCTTGGCTCGCTTTTAAACCATATACAAGATTGGCTTCCTTCTTACCACCAAAAGATCTCTTCGCAAAGATTTGAAGATGACTCTACATGGATCTTCCCACTTGATACCACTTTCAATGCGTCAATATCAGCTCGGTGAATCCAGATGAAGAATTTCCAATCGATGATTGAAGAATGGGCCTGCTGTTCCCATGAACATATCAACCAACTCCCTATTGGACAAGGGTGGTTGAACTCGCCGCTAGATCTCCACTTCGAGCATACTCCTTGAACTTCTCACACGATCCATAGACATGCTTTGTAGTTGCATGCGAGTGGGTGTCAATTCAAGATTGTACTATACTGTCTCAGAAAGCATCAGCCAAGTCACCCAAGTATGGATATGGTCATTCTCTAGCCGATAGTACCATTCCAACCGGGTTCCGAAAAACTCTCTTGAAAATAGTGCATCCACAACTTTCGGTGGGGATTGATCTTCCGACATAGGACTTCAAATGCAGCTTTGGGCAAGACATGCCATCATATTTGGCAAAAGTAGGAACTTTGAACTTGGGAGGAATCACAACACCGAACAAGACTTAGATCATCAAAATTCAGCCCGACATCTTCAGTTTTCCACAAGATTCGACGGTCTTCAAGTTGCTTGTACTTGTCATCTTCCTCGAGTAATCGCCATTATCATAGTCTTTTCGTGCTCATGCGGCTGCCTCTGCCCTCACCCTTGTTACTTTGCTCGCCTTCCTTCTTGAAACTTCCTTCCGAGAGCTCAATACGGCCGACCACCTTAGGACCACCTTTGTAGCCCCGCCCATGTTGAGGAGACCAACAACCTTCTTCTTCTTGTTGATGAGCTTCTTCAAATCCTCTTGGCCTTGGACCAAGCGGTGAACATCTGCTAAAATCGAGCATTCGAGCTTGAAGATCCTTGACAACTGCTCAAGAGCCATTTCGCTAAAATAAATAGCGAGCAAATGAGAAAACCAATCTCCAATGTACCGTGATGCAATGTTATGCTATGCTATGCAATGTTTATGCGAATGCAATGCAATGTTTTCAAGGACCTTAGAGATTTAAATTTGTTAAACAAGCAATGAACAAACATTTATTAGTACTTTTCATTATTCTCTTTTTTCTTTTAAGTACAAGGGATAGTTCAAATAATAAAAGAAAACATAAACATCCTAAAGCTCTAAGTCTCCCATGGGCGCTTCCTCTGGTGCCGATGTAGGCATTGATGCTTCGCTTCCTCATGAAGTAGCTTTGTCAACTCTAACACTTTCTTCTCGCCATAACACCGAGCTTCAAAGGTATCCCTTTCTTCTTTAAGTGAATCCGTGATCTCTTCAAGTCTTCAAAATCGTGATGCATGTCGATGGAGAACAAGATAGGTACGCCACCTATAGCAACAGTTCCATAATTACTGGTAGAACAGGCGTGAATGGCATCATGAGGTTTTGAGCTCGAGCTCGAGCTCGCACCCATTTGAGGTAAGGTTCCCAAGGAATGGAGTTCGGGTGCCCCAAAGTCTTGGTATCGCCTTTACCATGCCCCAAGCATGTATGAACCTTCGCTTGCAATTCTCGAGATGGCGATTGTAGTCGAACACGATATCTTGGAGAAGCATATCATGTGGACCATCTTTTCGAGCAAAACCAAACTGACGTAGAGCTAAAGAAGGATTGTAAGTAATACCTCCCCTTATACCAAGTAGTGGTACATTAGGGAATTCTCCACAACGCCAATGAATGTGAAGTCCTTTTGAGAGAAAAGATTCCAACGGATGTCGAACGAGAGAGTGACATCAACCTTTGAGACCATCTCAACCTTTGTTCATTCTTCAAAACTGATGGAGGAAGGTGCGAAATAAACCACCGAAAGTAACGGTATACAACACATGAGAGTTCCTTGTCGCTAGTAGTACGAGTGTGGAGAGAATGTAGGATATCTCCAAGTAAGGTAGGCACAGATTGGTAAGAAATAATTTGATGGCATTGATGTCTATGAATTGATCCGAGTTAGGAATAGAACCAAGCCATAAGTTAACAAGGCCACAATGTTCTCAAATGCATGGAAACTCATAACCTTGAGGAATTCTCGCTTAATTAGGAATTTGGAAAGTAAACCCTTAACTCCACTTCTAGTTTCCCAATTGGCTTCAATATCCGAGCGCTTAAGGTGTAAGGATGCGATGTCTTCGAACTTAGGAACCTTTTCCAAACCGTGAATGGCATTTGGTCAAGAATAGGTATCCCAAGTAGCTTAGAGAATTCTTCTAAGGTAGGAACCAACCGATAACTGAAAGGTAAAGCAATGGTGCTTCGATCAAAGAACCGGAATAGACATGCATCATATCTTCTTCAAAACCGAGATAACCAAATCAAGTAGATAACCATGTCTTTTGATGAACCGAGCATGGTCGGAATTTCAAACCAATTCTTTGAGTTGAGAAGGGATACCCATGAAGTTGATTCGGATAGTCTTTCTAGAAGCCATAATCCCTACAAAAAGAGCAAAGATAAATCCCTAGGTCCTTGAAATAGTTAGAAATGATATGCAATGCAAATGATGTCATGATGTCATGTTTAGCACACACAAACAATTCACACAATGAGCCTAGGTTTAAGGCCTGCATGAGGTATAGGTGATTACCGTACCAAAAGTTTGAGTTGGTTCATCCTGTCCTATAATAGTAACCGGGGTTCTAGGAATCTCATATCATAGATCTTTCTCGTAGGCGCTTATTTCAATACGACGGCCAAGTGGTCGATCGAAAATGTCCTAAAAGTCTAATCTCAATGAGCGTAGCATCGAGTATCAACCAACCTCGGTCTACACCAAAGTCGGCCATCTCACTACCTTCTAATGGCCAAGATGGGTCAATTAAGGTTCTAAAAGTTTAGTTAGCGCTTGATGACACCACGCAGAAGCCAAATACTATCTTCAACTTGGGAATGAAGAGTATCGGGACAACCAAAGTGTCACGCTAACGTAGCCATCATGTTGACCGCGTAGTTATACGTCTAGCGGTCGCGATGATCTAATGCTACTTACCTAAAAGGAAAACCGGATCCGGGTGTAGGATCCCCCAACAATATAGTACCCAAGCAACCCTTAAAGATAAAGCATACAAGTTAAACAAAAAGCGATAAAAGTTATCTAGAAATCCCTAAGGCAATTCTCTCTTTTGGGTGTAGTCCCCAGCAGAGTCGCCAGTTCTGTGATACGGTGAACTGACTTTGTAGGATTTTTGTATCCAAATGTGCGGATAGCAAGAGTCGCCACCGACTTTTATTTTTATCCAATTAAGGGAAGGTAAAAGTAACAGAAAAAGACCTTCGTTAGATTCTGAGTTCGGGAGAATGGTTATGAAAAGGGAAGGTATTAGCACCCCTTTCCATCCGTAGTTATCTACGGGCTCTTAGTTGCTCTAGATCACTTTTTTAAAATTGCTTTCTGTGTGTTTGACAAAGATGTTTTGAAAAAGGCATTTCGCTTTGACTTTGTAATGACTCATGTAGGAGTGTATACAAAGTGTTCGGAAATGTTTTTGTTTTGAAAAGAATTTGAACTTTTGAAAAAGAGTGTGTGGTGTGAAAAGCATTTGATAGAGCAAGCAACTAGGAGACTTATTACCCACTCAGAATTGGTCGTTTTTGTTGTACTTCTACATTCCTTTAGAATAGCGCTAGCCGTACCATTAGTTAGTAGGTAGCTCCATTCGTTGGATGTAAGCGGGACATTCGAAGGGACATCGGATGGTCATCGAAGGCAACTTGTAGGAGGTATCCTAGCATATTCGAAGGGACTATCATCATTTTTCGTAGGCGACAATCGAGGGTCAAGATCATGTATTCGGAGGCGACGTCGTGGGTCTATGATCTTTGTATCGAAGGGACTATGATGATTTGTTTGAAAGGCAACGGTGCTAGAATACCTCTACGTTCGAGGGACATGACCATTTGAATTCGTAAGGCAATGAGAGAGAATTACCCTAAGGGGTGCATGTGTGAGAGAAGTGTGTTGATTTCAGAATATGTTATATTGAAAATTAGTGGGCTATGTTCATTGTTATCTTGCCATACACGCCTAATTACTAGCAATTGATAAGGTGCGGAAAGTAAAATGCGGAATGTAAAAGCGAAAATGTAAAGGTGCGGAAAGATAAACCTACGCTATTACATGGCTTTGGGGCAGATACATAATTAAAAATGCGGAAAATAAAGTCCTAATTAAAACTATTACAACCCATATGCAATTACATTATTGAAAAAAATAAAACGATAAAAAGAAAACGCCCGAATCGGAGCAACCTGTGAAAGAATAAGAAAATCGGGAAATATGATGAAATCGAATAAGAGGAAAAATGTCAGAAAAATGCAATTTTTAATATGAGAAAATTAATACATGCTGGAAATAAGATAAATAAGTTAAAATAATTTTTTGGGATTTTTTAGATGCAATTTAGTAATTAAAAACTAATTTACAATGATTAAAATGCTAAATTACAAATAAAAATAAATATGCATGCAAAAATGTATTTTTTAATTTATTAAATTAAATAAAGATTTTTAGAGAATAATGCAAAAAGAATAAAATATTTTGGTAATTTTAAAATGCAGAAATAAAATATGTAAGTTAATTAAAATAGGTGCAAAAATATAAAAATATGGAAAACATGAAAAAATAAGAGAAAAAAGTCAGTTTGTAAAAATAATGGTCCCAGCATGGTTCGAACTGGGGACCTAATGCTCAAACCTTGAAAACCAACGCGCTGACCAACTGAGCTGGCGTGCTCTACTGTTTGGAAATTGAAACGAGTGGATTACACGCGTTGCTTCCCCATTGCCTCGTCTCCGCGCCAACGATCGTCTTCTTCATTTTGAATTTTCAAAAGTTAGCGTCGGTCTTGCTTCGACGCTACAGGCCCTGGCTAAATGGAAAACGCAGCATACATAATATAAATTACATCTAAGACCATGGTTCGATTCCTTGAAGCATTCCGAATGCAATGGTATAGGTCTTGTTGTCCAATTTTATGTATTTCGTGAAACCCTAAAACGAACTCAGGAACCCTAACCATGGCACCTTGAGTTTCCGGCCATGAAAATGCAATTAAAGTACCCAGAAAGCTTGCAATCTTCCTACTAATCACAAAAACAAACACAAAACATGTTAAATATGCATGAAAATCAGAATACGATTTTGGATTTTTCAAGAACAAACCGATTTCGAATTTCACGATTCTGAATGGTTTTTGGCAAAGTAAGTATCTGGATCGACTCTGGAGATGCCAAGGAATGCAATGGAATGCTCAAAATTGCTTGAGAACGGCTGGAAATAGGATTGCACTTTGCTTGAGAGGCACGTTTTTTTGAGCTTGCAACAAGGGTTCTTGAGTCAAAAATTCTGCCCTAATCCGTGTGGTATGCATCACATATTTATATTGGATGGATTTGGGATTGATTTGGGAAAGAATTGATCAATAATCAATGATAATCAATCTTGATATTTTCATGAAATCAAATCTTCAAATTTTGGTCAAATTTCAATCTAATCATCCCATATTGATCCAATTTCGAATTTGCTGGCTTTCAATGTATTGATTGGATCACAAAGAAGAAATAAAAATCAATCTTCCAATTAATTTTGATTTTATAATTTATTTTCAAATTTAATTTGCATTTAAATGAATAAATTACAAATTAAATAGAAAAATAAATCAAAAATTCGTGGCATTGGGCTTGGGTACTCCTAATTGCATGAGGAATAAGCTAGGATGAAGAAAAAGTAGGCCCATTTGCAAAAGATTTGATTTTTTGAAGTATCTCTCTTTGTGCATTCTTTCAAAATTGCCCAACTTGTGGATGGTGCATCTTGCTCAATTTTCCACATTTTTGAGTGTTCTTGGACTTTTTGGAAAGCTCTAAGAGTCCTCTAAACAATGTCTTTGGTTTGATCTCAATTGGAGTTACCATGCTCAATATATCTTCAAAACAAAAAGTTGACTTTTTGTTGGCTTTGAAAATGACCTGTAATGTTTTGAGCTATACCTCTCAAATGAAGCATTTTTTGGACATTCTTGTGAGACATGAAGTTGTAGAGAATTGAATTTCCTTCAAAACAAGAGGTGGTGGAAAATTTCGAGAAAGTATGGGAAAGTTATGATCAGTCAAAGTTTAGTTGACTTTTCACCTAGAAACCCTAATTTAGAAAGTTTGACTTTTGAGCAAATCTTGAGTTTTCTTGATGAATCATGATCAACCCTTGATCAAATGATGAATGTAACTTCAAAATGAGGATGTTGACCAAAATTATGAAGTTTGACTGTATGTTGACCACATTGACTTTTGTCCAATACACCCGATTTTCAACCATCTGAGCAATTGCCTGAGGAAACTTGACTTGTGAGGCTTGAAACTTGACATGGAGAATCTTTGAAGCATATGAGGAAGCATGAAGACCATTGGAGATGTTGGAAATCCATCTTGACTTGAGAGATACCAAACCCTAGTTTGGGTTGATTGTCTAGGAGAGAGTTTGTCTGATCAACTCTTGAGGAATTCTTGAGCATAAATGTATGAAATCTCTTGAGTAGATGGAGGGCAAATTTTGGGGTATGACAGTTAGGCATTGGTGCGTTGATCACATTCGGAGTTTCGACAGGAGGGTCGAACTCAATTTCTTTAGCTTCAATCATGTCTTGGATCTTGTTCTTCAGAGCCCAACAGTTGTCGGTGTCGTGCCCTGGGCTATTGGAGTGGTATGCACACTTTGCATTAGGATTGTATTTTGGAGAGGAAGTGTTGATGTGTTGAAGAGGATCCACCAAAGTAATCAGCTTTGCTTTCAACATGTGTTGCAAAGCTTGCGACAATGGCATGTTGATCTTCGTGAATTGTCTTCGATGCGCATTCTGGTTACGTGCTGGTGTAGGACTGGAGATCACAACTGCCCCCACAGATTGAGTACGATCAGCTTTGACACGGCCTTTCTGACCATATACAGCATTGGCTTCTTTCTTACCACCAAAAGATCTCTTCGCAGAATTTGAGGATGACTCTACCTGAATCTTTCTGCTCTTGATTCTAGCTTCGATGCGTTCTCCTGTGTCAATACCAGCTCAGTGAATCCGGCCTGAAGAGTTTCCAATCAGATGATTGAAGAATGGGCATGTCAGTGTTCCCATAAACATATCAACCAACTCATTATTGGACAAGGGTGGTTGAACTCTGCCTGCTAAATCTCTCCATTTCTGAGCATATTCTTTGAACTTCTCGTCACGACCCATAGACATGCTTTGCAGTTGCATGCGGGTGGGTGTTAATTCAGCATTGTACTGGTACTACTTGTAGAAAGCGTCTACTAAGTCATTCCAGGTATGAATGTGGGTATTGTCTAGTTGATAATACCACTCAAACTGAGCTACAGATAAAATCTCTTGGAAGTAATGAATCCACAACTTCCTATCATCAGTATGAGGATGGATCTTCTGAACATAGGACTTCAAATGCAGCTTCGGATAAGAGATGCCATCATACTTGAAAAAATTAGGAACTTTGAACTTGCAGGGAATTACCACACCAGGAACAAGACTCAGATCATCAAAATTCAGCCCGGACATCTTCAGATTTTCCACAGCATTCAGACGGTCTTCTAGTTGCTTGTATCTGTCATCCTCGGGAGGATACTGCTCACTCAGGTAGTCTTCTTCTCTGTTTTCAGACCCATGATGGCTTCCTTCACCGTCCTTGATGCTTTATTCGGTTTCCCCACTTTTGTCTGAGATTTCTAACCGGCTGACCACCCTAGCTGAACCTTTGCGATTTCTTCCCATGAGGACACCGATGGTCTTCTTCTCTCTAGTGATGAGCTTCTTCAGGTCCTTCTGGCCTTGGACCAGGTTGGTGAGCATCTCCTGGAATTGAGCATTTTGAACCTGGAGATCTTTAACAGTCTGTTCAAGAGCCATTTCTGCTAAAATAAATAGCGAGAGAATAAGAAAACCGATCATCAATGTTCCTATTATGAAATGTTATGCCATGATATGCGATGCAATGCAATGCAATGCAATGCAATGTTTTCAAGGACCTTAGGAATTTAAATTTCTTAAACAAGCATGAACAATCTTTTATTAGTTTCTTTTTTCTTTTTCTTTTTAAGTACACAAAGATAGTTTTGGAAAAATAAGAAAACAAATTCCTAAAGCTCTAAGTGTCCCATGGGCGCTTCCTCTTGGTGTTGAAGTAAGCATTGCTGTTTCGCTCCTTGTGAAGTAGCTTTGTCAACTCTAGTACCTTCTTCTCGCTTGCATAGCACTGAGCTTCGAACGTATCCCTTTCTTCTTTAAGTTGAATCCAGAACCTCTTCAAGCCTTCAAAATCGGTAGGCATGTCGGGATGGAGAATGGTATAGGGTTCGTCACCTATAGCAACAGGTTCTATGATCATTAGTAGAACAGGTGGTGTTGGTGTTTTTATGTTGACTTTAATTTTTGGTAAAACTAGTTTTTGTCAATGTCTTGACTAATGTCATGACATTCAGAGTTGAAGATAAATTCTGCAGAAGAAGAATTATACAGGTACAACTCAGATTGGTTGTGAACTGTTATGTTGGAAATCTGCAAGAAGAATGACTGATGTCATGACCAATGTTATGACATTCTGTGCAACATTTGCTGTTATGCAGATTTACTTCTCCTGAGAGTTTTCAGGATTCTGCTGAGCTGTTTTAATATGGATTATTATGTTGGATCACATGGTCACGTGGATTGATGGTTAACTTTGTTTTAACCCTAATTGTTATGTTGAAAAGACCAAGTCTTTAGGTTAACTTTATTTAACCCTAGCTATAATTATGAAAGCCCAAGTTGAAGACTTTATTGCTTCTATAATATGGAAAAAAACCCTGATTCTGTGAGCTGCACCTTTTACTGTGTACAAGATTAAGCAGACTGTTAATTTGTGTGTTCTAGTTATTCTTGTGAGCCAAGCAATTATCATTTAATAAGTGTCTTGGAGTAGGATTTGTTTGTAAGGGTTGTTTATCACTCAAAGCTTTGAAGCACGAGTGTTGTGTCTCTTGATTAAAGCTTTGAAGCAAAATCAAGTATGTTTATTGAAGAGTGTCTTCACAATTCTATTAATCAATAGGTTGATATCACTGCTGTGATTGAGGGGGAGTGAGTAGGAACTCAGGTCTAAGTAGGACTTAGATTGAAGTTGCATTGGGTAGGTCTTCAGTGAAGGAGATAAACTGGTTGGTTTATTCCTGAATTAATACTACTTATAGTGGATTTCATCCCTGGCTTGGTAGCCCCCAGATGTAGGTGTAGTTACACACTGAACTAGGTAAACAATTGATTGTGTGCTTTACTGTGTGAATTGTTGAACAATTTGTCAGATACGGTGTCATAACATTCTTTGTGACATTACGTATCTGCTGCCTGGAATTTTAATTGGCATTAGAGCAGGCACCCTGCCTGTTATTTCTGGGTGAGATCTAGGGATATTATTTTCTGGCGTTATGGACAAGGAAGGAGGATTTGGGAGCATACCACCTATCCTGGATGGATCAAACTATGATTACTTGAAACCTCGTATGGTTGCCTTTTTGAAGTCACTGGACAATAAAGCTTGGAGAGCTACTGACAGAGGATGGAAACATCCCACCAAACTTGAGAAAGATGGGACTACTAGCCTGAAACTTGAGGTAGAATGGAGCAAAGAAGAAGAAGATCTAGCACTAGGCAACTCTAAAGCATTGAATGCCTTATTTAATGGAATTGACAGAAATATTTTCAGACTAGTACATCAGTGTGAATTGGCCAAGGATGTTTGGGACACTCTCAAAACCACTCATGAGGGTACATCCAAGGTGAAAATGTCAAGACTTCAGATGCTCACTACCAAATTTGAGAATCTGAAGATGAAGGAAGATGAGACCATTCATGAGTTTCACATGAACATCTTGGAGATTGCCAACACCTCAGGAGCATTGGGAGAAAAGATGTCAGAAGAAAAGCTGGTGAGAAAGATTCTTAGATCCCTGCCTAAAAGGTTTGCAATGAAAGTGACTGCTATAGAAGAAGCTCAGGATATCTGCAACTTGAAGGTTGATGAACTCATTGGATCACTTCAGACATTTGAGATGGGGATCGTGACAATGTTGACAAGAAAACAAGAGCATAGCCCTTGTATCCAATAATCAAGAGGAAAGCAAGGAGGGTGATGAAGAGAAGATATCGAAGCAATAGCTATGCTTGGAAGGCGCTCAACAAACTCATCAAGAGAATTGACCCAAAGTCAAGGTCCAATGTCAAGAACATCCTCCGACATTAGCGACCCTATGACTCCAAGCAGAAGAACTAAGTTTGAAGAAAAGGGAATCAAAGTAGAGGAATCCAATGCCATGGATGTGAAGGATATGGGCACATTCGAATGAATGTCCTACCTTTCTAAAGAAACAAAAGAAAGGAATGTCCTCACTTGGTCCGATGGTGACTCGTAAAGTGATTCTCAAGAAGAATCGCCAAACTAGTTATCGCACTATCCGGTGTTTGTAACTCGATAATGATTCTAGTGATGAGAAAGTGACATTTGAAGAACTTATCGACACTTACAAGAAGTCGTATCGAAGTCAAGTCCTCAAGAAATGAGAAATGTAAAAGCTCATTGTGAAGTTGGAGGCTGAGAAGAAGGTAGACACTGCTACTATAAGTCATCTCAAAGGTGAAGTTATAGTGTTGAATTCCAAACTTGATCAGATGACTAAGTCTGTCAAGATGTTAACAACTGGAACTGACAAGTTGGAAGAAATCCTTCAGACTGGACAAAATGTAGGAAATATGTCTAGTCTAGGATATGGGGCTGCAAAGAAATCTGCTGGTGACAAGAAGAAGAACAGACCTGATAAACCAATGTCAAAGCAGATGTCACAACATAGGGCTCAACATCAAGATCAGAGAAACATGAAGAAAAAGTTTCAAAGATGGAGACGTCATTATTGTGGAAGGTTTGGGCACATAAAACCATTTTGCTTCAGATTATATGGATATCCTAATCAGACCCCACATGTCAAGCCTAAGACCAACAAGGCACCATATACTCAACAGTGGAAGAAAAAAACTACAGCCCTGATAGCTCACACCTCCCTTAGAGTTTCATCCAAGGAAGACTGGTACTTTGATAGTGGATGCTCTAAGCACATGACTGGAATCAAGAATCTGCTGAATGATGTCAAACCTCATACTACTAGTTATGTCACTTTTGGAGATGGAGCTAAAGGAGAAATCAAAGGTGTTGGAAACTTGAACTTCCCTGGAGTTCCAAACCTAAATGAAGTGTTGATGGTAAATGGTTTGACTGCTAATCTCATAAGTATCAGTCAACTATGTGACCTAGGATTCAAGGTCAACTTCACCAAGTCTGAATGTCTTGTAACAAATGAAAAACAAGAAGTTGTAATGAGAGGAGTCAGATCAAAAGACAACTGTTACTTATGGGAAACTGAAAACACTAACTACTCTTTTGTATGCTCTATAGCCAAAGAAGAAAAGGAAGTGAAACTGTGGCACCAAAAACTTGGTCATTTACATCTTAGAGGGATGAAAAAGATCATATCCATGGAGGCTGTCAGAGGAATTCCAAGACTTCAGATTGATGAAGGGAGAATTTGTGGTGAATGTCAGGTTGGAAAGCAAACTAGGATGTCACATCCAAAGTCAAGACATCTAATCACCTCTAAGGTGCTAGAACTTCTACATATGGATCTGATGGGTCCCATGCAAGTGGAAAGCCTTGGTGGAAAGAGATATGCTTATGTTGTTGTGGATGACTTTTCCAGATTCACCTGGATAAACTTCATTAGGGAAAAATCTGATGTATTTGATGTCTTTAAGGAATTGTGCAAAAGACTTCAAAGAGAAAAAGAAGGATGCATTGTCAGAATCAGAAGTGATCATGGAAAGGAATTTGAGAATAGTAAGTTTGATGAGTTCTGTTCCTCAGAAGGAATCAATCATGATTTCTGTTCACCTATACTCCTCGACAAAATGGAGTTGTGGAAAGGAAAAACAGAACTATACGGGAATCTGCCAGAGCAATGATACATGCCAAGAAGCTTCCTATTCATTTTTGGGCTGAAGCTATGAATACAGCCTGTTATGTCCACAACAGGGTCACTTTGAGAAAGGGAACATCTTCCACCCTTTATGAAATATGGAAAGGAAGAAAGCCCAATGTGAAGAACTTTCATGTCTTTGGGAGAAAATTCTATATTCTGACAGATCGTGAGCAAATCAGAAAGATGGACTCTAAAAGTGATGAAGGAATATTCCTGGGATACTCTACCAATAGCAGAGCATATAGGGTGTTCAATTCCAGGACCAAAGTTATGATGGAATCTATAAATGTCATAGTTGATGATCACCATGAGGAAACAAATGTGCCATATGATGTTGAGACCTTTTTTGAGACATCAACACAAGTGTCTAAAAAGGATGATGTGCCTAATCCTACTCCATCAGAATCTGAATCAAAGGAAGCCAACAAGGATCCTTCTATCAGAATTCAGAAAGATCATCCTAAGGAAATCATCATAGGAGATCCTAACAGTGGAGTCACTATAAGATCTAGAGAAATCATCTCAAACTCTTGTTTTGTGTCTAAGATTGAACCTAAGAATGTTAAAGAGGCTATGACTGATGAATACTGGATTAGAGCAATGCAAGATGAATTGAACCAGTTCAAACAACATGAAGTGTGGGAGTTAGTTCCTAGACCAGAAGGGACAAACATCATTGGCACAAAGTGGATCTACAAGAACAAGTCAGATGCTGAAGGAGTTGTCACCAGGAATAAGGCAAGGCTTGGTGCTCAAGGATACACTCAAGTTGAAGGGGTTGATTTTGATGAGACTTTTGCTCCTGTGGCCAGGCTGGAATCAATCAGACTACTACTAGGAGTTGCTTGCATTCTGAAATTCAAGTTGTTTCAGATGGATGTGAAAAGTGCCTTTCTAAATGGATACTTAAATGAGGAAGTGTATGTGGAACAGCCTAAAGGATTTGTGGATCCAAACTGTCCTGATCATGTTTACAAATTGAGGAAAGCACTATATGGTCTGAAACAAGCTCCTAGAGCTTGGTATGAAAGGTTGACAAAGTTCCTCACTGACAAAGGATACAGGAAAGGAGGTTTGGATAAAACTCTCTTTGTCAAGGATGAAGGAGGAAATATAATGGTAGCTCAAATTTATGTTGATGACATAGTGTTTGAGGAATGTTAGATAAAATGGTTAGACATTTTGCCAACCAAATGCAAGATGAATTTGAAATGAGCCTCATGGGAGAATTGACCTACTTTCTTGGACTACAAGTCGCACAGATGGAAGACTCAATTTTTCTTTCTCAAGGCAAGTATGTAAAGAACATTGTCAAGAAGTTTGGGATGGAGAATGCCAGTCATAAAAGGACTCCTGCACCTACTCATCTAACATTGTCCAAAGAGACAAGTGGGACAAATGTAGATCAAAGCTTGTACAGAAGCATGATAGGAAGTCTGCTATACTTGACAGCCAGCAGACCTAACATTACCTTTGCAGTTGGAGTATGTGCAAGATACCAGGCTGAACCCAAAGTAAGTCACATCAATCAGGTAAAAAGAATTCTGAAGTATGTGAGTGGAACTTACAATTATGGTATGTTGTACTCTCATGGATGTAAACCAATTATGTCTGGTTATTATGATGCTAATTGGGCTGGTAGTGCTGATTATAGAAAGAGCACCTCTGGAGGATGCTTCTTCTTGGGAAACAACCTTGTCTCTTGGTTCAGCAAGAAACAAAAATGTGTGTCATTATCTACTGCTGAAGCTGAATACATAGTAGCTGGTAGCATTTGTTCTCAAATGATCTGGATGAAATAGATGCTGACTGAGTACAATGTCACACAAGATGTCATGACATTGTACTGTGACAACTTGAGTGCTATTAACATTTCCAAGAATCCTATACAGCACAACAGGACTAAGCATATTGACATTAGACATCACTTCATCAGAGATCTTGTGCAGGAAAAGGTGATTAAGTTTGAACATGTTGCCACTGAACTACAACTTGCAGACATTTTTACCAAAGCACTTGATGCTAGTCAGTTTGAGAACTTAAGGGGCAAGCTGGGTATTTGTCAATATGAAGAGTTGTAGCAATTAATTTTGCTTACAACAAGGGCTGAAAGAGACATTTTATTCAAGTTAATTCTGATTGGGAAAATTAATTGTTTCCCTCTCTCTTTCCAAAAGTTTAAGAAGAGGAATAGTCATATTTATATCTCACTCTTTTCATTTGGCTGTATCACTCTCCATTCCCTCAAACGAAAATCTCAAACTCATTGTCACCTGCATTCTCAGTCTCTCAAGATGTCTCTAAAATGTGTGTCTTCAGCATCTTCATCAAAGGGAACTGTGTCCTCTTCATCCACTGACTCAGGACGTATGGCAAACGCAAACCCCATGGATGCCGATGTACTGGAGGTCACTCCTCTTCGTGCCATGGCAACTGATCCTGGCAAGGTCAAGAAGTTACGTACCAGACATGCAAGAAGATCACAAGCCTCTTTATCTGGTAAGACTGCTGAACCATCTTCCTTTGTTCCTCCTGAGATACCAATAGGGAGGGTTCTGCATATGTTCATCAAGCCATTGCTAGATTAGTTACTAGGATTCTTAATGAGAATCACACTGTTCCTGGTGTATCTGTGCCTTTGAACCAAGAAACTGCTAGCCCTAATTTAGCAAGTGATCCAAATGTCACTCAGAATGTCAAGACATCTGATGACAATATTAGGAAATCTCCTGAGAAACCTGTTGATGACAATATTAGGAAATCTCCAGAGAAACCTATTGATGACAACATTGAAAATTCTCCAGAGAAGAAAACTGCTGATCACCAAACCCCCACTGATAAGGCTGTTGAACCCCCTGTCATTGATGTTGATGAAGAATTTTCTGACAATGACTTAATTGCTAATGTTAACCCTAGCATAGCAAGAAGGATGAAGTCCAGAAAAGAAAAACAGAGTGCTGCTCAAAGCCCCTCCAAAAAGGAGGCTACTGAAGATGTGCATAAGAATCCTAGGCCTGAGAGCAAGGTTGGAGAAGAAGTAGGAAAGGACAAAAAGGCTGGAACTCCCAAAGGGAAGGGTAGGGTGAAATCTTTTGGGAGTATCTCAAGACCCAAGAGAACTCCAATTTCCAAGAAGAGAAAGGCTCCTGAACCTTCTGAATCTGATGAGGAATCAGATTTTGATTTTGATGTTGAAGGCAATGTCCCAGACATTCCTTTGAGGAAGAAACCCTCTTCTGGAAAACTGCCTAAGGTTCCTGAGGTTGCAATAGACAACATCTCCTTTCACCATCCAAAAAATGCAAGCAGGTGGAAGTATGTATTTCTGAAAAGGATTGCATTAGAGAGGGAGCTGAATAGAAGTGCCCTTGAGTGCAAGGAAGTCATGGATCTCATCAAGGCTGCTGGTCTGATGAAGATAGTGGTGAAGTTCTCCAACTGCTATGATATTCTGGTCAAAGAATTTATAGTAAATCTGTCTGCTGGGTGTGCTGATGGAAAGTCAGCTGATTTTAAGAGTGTTTATGTGAGAGGAAGGAAGGTGAAATTCTCTCCCACTGTGATCAACAAATTCTTGGGGGAGGTTTGATGATGCTCAGACTAAGCTTGAAGTTATAGACAACCAGGTGTGCCAAACCATCACTGCCAAGCAAGTCAAACACTGGCCCTTGAAAGGGAAGTTGACTGCTAGCAAACTAAGTGTCAAGTTTTCCATTCTGCACAAGATTGGTGCAGCTAACTGGGTTCCCACAAACCACAAATCCACCATCTCCACTAGTCTAGGAAGATTTATTTATGCTGTTGGAACCAAGACAAAGTTTGATTATGGCAGCTATATTTTTTAGCAAACTTTGAAGCATGCAGACAGCTATGCAACAAAGGTCCCATAGCCTTTCCTCCCTCCTGTTTGGTATCATCATTGACCAATATCCTGATATCATGGTAGAAAAGGATTCTATTTGTAAAAGAGCTCCTGCTCTTAGTTCCACTACAAGTTGTTTCAGGGGAAACATGTCCCTGACATTGTCATGATATCTGCTGAGACATCAAATGTCAAAGCTAATTCTCAGAAGGCTGATGTCATTGTTGTGCTCAGAGAGACCTGTAGGGAGCTTGAAGCAAGAAAGAAAACTCTTGAAGAGATTATCACTACCTTGGAGCAGGAGAAAGAAGACACTGAGGTTGAGGATGAAAGGCTAGATGAGGATGGTGCAGAGGATTTGCATGAGGATGCTGAAGAAGAGCAAGAGGCTGGTGTTGAAAGTAGTTCATCAGAGGAAGCTACTTATCATAGTGCTTCTTCAGGAGAGGAAAGTGCTTAAATGTTGATTACCTGTTGCTGCTGCTGCTTTTGTTTGTTGTTCTGTTGATTTTGTTTTTGTTTGTTTTGGATCTTTGTAATTCATAACTTGGTTGTATAATTAATACTTCTGCTACTTAATATCATGAATTCTGGGATTATGTAGTAGTACCTTTGGCCCCTTTATGGCTAAAAAGGGGGAGAAGAAATTATGGTATGGGAAATTGTGGGTTTAATTTATCTTTATTTAGGCTCTGGTTATGTAGCTTAGTGGCTTAGTTGTTTACTTTAATTTCTGCTGCATTAGTTCTCTGATAGCTTAGTTGTTTTAGCCAAAAATTTGCCAAAGGGGGAGTTTGTAAGTGTTTTTATGTTGGCTTTAATTTTTTGTAAAACTAGTTTTTGTCAATGTCTTAACTAATGTCATGACATTTAGAGTTAAAGATAAATTCTGCAGAAGAAGAATTATACAGGTACAACTCAGATTGGTTGTGAACTGTTATGTTGGAAATCTGCAAGAAGAATGACTGATGTCATGACCAATGTTATGACATTCTGTGCAACATTTGCTGTTATGCAGATTTACTTCTCCTGAGAGTTTTCAGGATTCTGCTGAGCTGTTTTAATATGGATTATTATGTTGGATCACATGGTCACGTGGATTGATGGTTAACTTTGTTTTAACCCTAATTGTTATGTTGAAAAGACCAAGTCTTTAGGTTAACTTTATTTAACCCTAGCTATAATTATGAAAGCCCAAGTTGAAGACTTTACTGCTTCTATAATATGGAAAAAACCCTGATTCTGTGAGCTGCGCCTTTTACTGTGTACAAGATTAAGCAGACTGTTAATTTGTGTGTTCTAGTTATTCTTGTGAGCCAAGCAATTATCATTTAATAAGTGTCTTGGAGTAGGATTTGTTTGTAAGGGTTGTTTATCACTCAAAGCTTTGAAGCACGAGTGTTGTGTCTCTTGATTAAAGCTTTGAAGCAAAATCAAGTATGTTTATTGAAGAGTGTCTTCACAATTCTATTAATCAATAGGTTGATATCACTGCTGTGATTGAGGGGGAGTGAGTAGGAACTCAGGTCTAAGTAGGACTTAGATTGAAGTTGCATTGGGTAGGTCTTCAGTGAAGGAGATAAACTGGTTGGTTTATTCCTGAATTAATACTACTTATAGTGGATTTCATCCCTGGCTTGGTAGCCCCCAGATGTAGGTGTAGTTACACACTGAACTGGGTAAACAATTGATTGTGTTCTTTACTGTTTTAATTTACTGTGTGAATTGTTGAACAGTTTGTCAGATACGGTGTCATAACATTCTCTGTGACATTACGTATCTGCTGCCAGGAATTTTAGGCGGGAATGGCATCATGAGGTTTTGAGCTTGAGCTCGCACCCATTTGAGGTAAGGTTCCCAAGGAATGGAATTTTTGTGTCCCAAAGCCTTGGTATCAGTCTTCTTTACCATACCCCAAGCGTGCACAAATCTTCGACGGTAGTTCTGGAGATCGTTGTTGTAGTCAAACACAATGTCTTGGAGAAGCAAATCAAGTGGATCATCTCTTCGAGCATAACCAAACTGACGTAGAGCTAAAGAAGGGTTGTAAGTGATACCTCCCCTTATGCTAAGGAGTGGTATATTAGGGAATTCTCCACAACGCTCAATAAATGTGAAGTCCATTTGAGAGAAGAGACACCAACGGATATCTGAATGAGAGAGTGACATCAGTATTTCAGACCATTTCAATCTTTGCTCGTTCTTCATTACTGATTGAGGAAGGTGCGAAATAAACCACCTGGAAAGAAACGGTATGCAACACATGAGAGTTCCTTGTCGTTTGTTAGTATGAGTGTGGTGGGAATGTAGAATGTCTCCAAGTAAGGTAGGCACAGGATTACGAGCAAGGAATATCTTGATGGCGTTCACGTCTATGAACTGATCTGGATTAGGAAATAGAACCAAACCATAGATTAGCAAGGCCACAATGTCTTCGAATGCATGGAAACTCATAGCTTTGAGGAATTTTCGAGCTTTCTTTATCAAAAGCTTAGCAAGCAAACCCTTAACTCCCCTTCTTGTTTCCCAATTAGCTTTAATGTCTGAGCGTTTAAGATGTAATGCTAATGCGATGTCTTCGTACTTTGGAGTTTTCTCTGAACCGGTGAATGGTATCTGATCAAGGATAGGTATCCCTAGTAGTTTAGAGAATTCTTCCAAGGTAGGAACCAACTGATAATCTGGGAATGTAAAGCAATGGTGTTTCGGGTCGAAGAACTGGAATAAGACGTGCATCATATCTTCTTCAAAACTGGAGACAACCAAGTCAAGTAGATAACCATGTCTTTTGATGAATTGAGCATGATCGAGAATTTCTGAAACCAATTCTTTGAGTTGAGAAGGTACACCCATGAATTTGATTCGGATAGTCTTTCTGGAAGCCATAATTCCCCTACAAAACAGAGCAAATATAAATCCCTAGGTCCTTGAAATAGTTAGAAATGATATGTAATTTTATGATGTCATGATGTTATGTTTAAGCAAATAGCAAGCACAAACAAGTCACACAATAGCCCTAGGTTTAAGGTTGGCATGAGGTATAGGTGTCTACCCTACCGAAGTTTGAGTGGGTTCATCCTGTCCTATAATAGTAACAGGGTTCTAGGAATCTCATATCATTGATCTTTCTCGTAGGCTTTATTTTAATACGACTACCAAGTGGTCGACCAAAACATCCCGAAAGTCAGATCTTAATGAGCGTAGCATCGAGTATCAACCAAACTCGGTCTACACCAAAGTCGGCCATCTCACTACCTTCTAATGGCCAAGATGGGTCAATTAGGGTTCTAGAAGTTGAGTTAGTGTTGATGACACAACGCAGACGCCAAATACTTTCCTCAACTAGACATGAGGAGCATCGGGACATCCAAAGTGTCGCACTAACATAGCCATCATGTTGACCGTTTCGGTATACGCCTAATGGTCGCGACGATTTATTGCTACTTACCTAAGGAAACCTGGATCCGGGTATAGGATCCCCCACAAATATAATACCCAAGCATCCTTTAAAGTAAAGCATACAAGTCAAACCGAAAGCGATAAAGATGATCAATGAATCCCTAAGGTATTCTCTCTTTAGGGTGTCCCCAGCAGAGTCGCCAGTTCTGTAATACGGTGGGAGAACTGACTTTGGTTTGTTTTGCGTTTGATCGCAAATGTTGCGGATACAAGAGTCGCCACCGACTTTTCTTTTATCCAATTACGGAAAGGTGAAAAGAACAGGAAAAGACCTTCGTTAGATTCTGAGTAAGGGAGAAGGTTATGAAAAGGGAATGTATTAGCACCCTTTCCATCCGTAGTTATCTATGGGCTCTTAGTTGCTTTAGCTCATCTCGAAATTTGCTTTCTGTGAGTTTGAAAAAAAGATTTTGAAAAAGGCATTTCGCTTTGACTTCGTAATGATTCACGCTGGAATGTATACGAAGTGTTCGGAAATGTTTCGTTTTTAGAAAAGGAACTTTGTAATGATTCATGCTGGAATGTATACAAAGTGTTTGAAAATGTTTTTGAAAGGTGTGAGGTGTGAAAAGTGTTTTGATAGAGCAAGCAACTAAAAGTCTATTACCTACTCAGAACGGTCGTTTTCGTGTTGTTTTACTTTCCTTTAGAATAGCGTCATCCATACCATTAGTGGGTAGGTAACCCTATTCGTTGGATGTAAAGGGACGTTCGAAAGGGACATCGGATGGTCATAGAAGGCAACTTGTAGGAGTATCCTAGCACATTCGAAGGGACGATCATCACTTTTCGTAGGCAACAATCGAGAGACTAGATCATATATTCGTAGGCAACACCGAGGGTCATCGAGGGACTATGATCTTTGATTCGAAGTGACTATGATGATATGCTTGTAGGCAATGGTGCTAGGATACCTCTATGTTCGAGGGACTTGACCATTTATTTGAAAGGCAAAGAGAGAGAATAACCTAGGGGGTGCATGTGTGAAGAGAGTGTGTTGGATTCAGATATTTTATCTTGAAATTAGAAGTGATCTACGTTTGTTTTTATCTTGCCATACACGCCTAATTACTAACGGTTTATATGTGCGGAAAGTAAATTGCGAAAAGTAAATCCTACGTTATTACATGGCTTTGGGGCAGTTACATAATTTAGGAGTGCAAAATGTAAATCCTAATTAAGCTATTACATCCCATGAGCAGTTACATGATATTGAAGAAAAGAATGCGAGAAAATTAACCTAACTATTACATCTTGGAAGCAGATACATAATAATCGGATAAAGGAAACAAATTGCAAATATGAGAAAATATGTTAGTGAAAAAAGTTTTTTTGAGTTAGGAAAAAGATTTTAGGGTTAGTAAACCTAATTAGATGAGAAAATAATTTTTGGGAATTTTCCAGGTTGACTTTAGCAAGGAAAAACAATTAAAAGTCAATTTTTCGATTAATTAACAATTAATTAAAATATGCATGCAAAATATAATTTTTTTATGTCAAAAATTAAATAAGTATTTTTCTGACCTAAATGCAAAAAGAAAATATTTTTTGTGATTTTTTAATGGGTTAGAAAATTATTTGAAAAGAAATTAAATAAAAAAGAAAATATGAAAGGAAAAAATAGAAAATATGTTAGTTGGAAAAGTGTTAAAAAAAGAAAGTGAGGAGCCAAGGTTCAAACCAAGGACCTCAGAGTCACACGCGTGCTGCCTTTGCCACTGAACTAACCTGCAGATCGTGTTAGTGATATGAAACAAAAACAAGATAAAGGAAATTAATTCCTGAATGCCAAAAACACGCGCCAAAATCTTCATCGTCCCCATTTGAATTTTTGAACCTTTAGCTACGGTTTTGGTTCGTAGCTAAAACCTTTACCAACAGTTTGTACGTAGCTATAACACCTGTGAATCACAAACCTCAAAAATATGCAATATAAACACCTGGCAACCTTTGTTTGGCTTGAATCGATCCACAACTATGGCTGCTAGTTGCTTGTGTAACATGGTTTTTTGATGCTTGGGTTAGGGTTCTTGAGGCCAGAAATTCGTCTCTTTGTCATGTAGAGTCATTGTCTATTTATATTGTAAGGAATTAGGTCAAGAATTATAGGAAAATACCATACCATTCAATGAAAAAAGATTTGATTTGGAATCAAACCAAATATTTCTTCTTTTGAGCCAATTTCCATTAAATCACTTGCCAATCATGATTATTTCGAAATAATCAGATTAAATGGCTTGCTTGGACCTCAAGGATGAGAGAAAATCCATCTTGCAATTAATTTTTGATTTTATATCTTTTATTTTAATTAAATTGGTTTTAAATGATTAAAAATCTAAAATAAATAAAAAATAAAAGATAAATTCGTGGCCTTGGGCTTGGAGGTTCCAATTCAGCTAAGGAACATGTTTGAATCAAGAAAAGTTAGGCCCATTTGGAAAAAAATTTATTTTCTCAAGTATTTCTCTTTGTGCACCTCCTCAAAAATGCTTAACTTGCACAAGGTGTATCTAGCTCAATTTTTAACATTTTTGGGTGTTCTTGGACTTTTTGGAAAGCTCAATATGTCCTCTAAATAGCCCTTTTGTTTTCATCCTCAGTTTAGTTTCCATGCTCATGAACACTTCTTTACAAAAAGTTAACTTTTTGTTGACTTTTAAAAGGACCTGTGATGTTTTGATCCGTAACTTCCAAATGAAGCATTTTATGCCCAAGATTGTGAGACATGAAGTTGTAGAGAATTGAATTCTATTCAAAACTATCTGTGGTGGAAAATTTTCTGATAAAGTATGTGAAAGTTATGCCTGGTCAAAGTTCTGTTGACTTTTGTCTGAAAAACCCTAATTTAGAAACTTTGACTTTTGATCAAATCTTGACTTTTCTTGAGAAATCATGATCAACCCTTGATCAAATGATGAATATTACTTCAAAATATTGGTGTTGACCAAAAATTATGAAGTTTGACTGTATGTTGACCACAATTGACTTTTTGTCCAATACAATTGGTTTTCAACCATCTAAGCAATTGTCTGAGCAAACTTGACTTGTAAGGCTTGAAACTTGACATGGAGATTCTTTGAAGCATATAATGAGGCATGATGATCACTTGAAATGTTGGATGTCCATCTTGACTTGAGAATGGCAATTCCCTAGTTTGGATTGATTGCTTAGGAGAGGGTTTGTTTGGTCAACCCTTGTGAAATCCTTGAGTATGCACATGTGAAATGTCTTCAGAAGTGGGAGGGCAAATTTTAGGGTATAACAATCATAATCTCAATTATATGGTTTGATATCTCACCCTTTTCTTGTTTTCTTCATTGCCTTTATATTGGTAACTTGCAGGTAACCAGGATGAGTAGTCGTTACTGTCGTAGTCCATGTTCAGTGTCATTTGCTCTGATACGTAGCACTCGGGGGAAATGCGCATTTATTTTATTTTGTTGTTTTCAATTTTGAAAATTGCATTATTGGATTGAAGATTGTATCATGTTGATTTTGTTTTAAGACTAAAAAATGCTATGTCTCATATGTATAACTGTTTTGATTCCGCTGCATAATTAATGAAGTTGTTTCCGTTGGAAGATTTATCCTCTTTAAAGTGTTATGTATCTGTGTGAGTAAAGATGACATGTGCATGTGTTTACTTTGAAATTATGACATCCTGATATGTTGAAAAATATTATACTCTGATTTCTTGAATAAATACTTGGGGTAGAATCGGGGTGTTCTATTAATGATATCAGAGCAGGTCGGTTCGTCCAGCCAGGTCGTTGTGTCATTAACAATCAAGTACTGTTAATTACTTTTATCTGACTATTGTTTATGTTGTAGTGCTTAGTTTAAATGGATGGAAGGAACGATGTTGCGATTGTTGCTGCTTTAGAAGCAATGGCTCGTGCTATGGAGAATCAACCGAATGCGGGCGGGGATGCTGAATCTCGAAGTTTGGCAACTTTTTAGAGGGAGAATCCGCCAGTGTTCAAGGGAAATCATGATCTCGATGGTGCTTTGGAGTGGTTGAAGGAAATTGAGAGGATCTTTCGCGTGATGGATTTTTCTACAGTGCAAAAGGTTCGGTATGGAACTCATATGTTAGCAAGTGTGGCTGATGACTGGTGGTTAGAAATGCATCAGAGATTGGAAGCTGCAGGTGAAGAGGTCACTTGGGCTGTGTTCCTTGAACTGAAGCAGGGTAATATGTCTCTGACTGACTATGCTGCAAAGTTCATTGAGTTGGCCAAGTTTTATCCGTGTTTTGATGGAGAAGGTGCTGAATTTTCTAAGTGCATCAAGTTTGAGAACGGGTTGCGCTCAGAAATCAAGAAGGTTGTTGGCTACCAGAAGAAAGATGGGAGTATGAGACTGTGTGTTGATTATCGACAATTGAATAAAATGGCGACTAAGAACAAGTATCCGCTTCTAAGAATTGATGATTTGATGGATCAACTAGTGGGTGCTAGTGTGTTTTCTAAAATTGATTTGAGATCTGGATATCACCAGATTAGAGTGAAAGAAGATGATATTTAGAAAGCCGCGTTCAGTATTCGGTATGGACACTACAAGTATTAGGTGATGCCTTTCAGTGTTACTAATGCGCCGGGAGTATTCATGCAGTACATGAACCGTATTTTTCATACTTACTTGGATCGACTTGTGGTGGTATTCATTGATGACATTGTGATTTACTCTAAATCGAAACAAGAACATGCATAACACCTAAGAGTCGTATTGCAAGTTTTGAAAGAGAAGGAGTTGTATGCGAAATTGTCCAAATGTGAATTTTGGTTGAAAGAGGTTAATTTTCTAGGCCATATCATTTCTGGTAGTGGTATTGTCGTGGATCCTTCTAAAGTTGATGTTGTGTTGCAATAGGAAACTTCAAAGTCGGTTATTGAGATTAGAAGCTTCTTGGGATTAGCCGGTTATTATAGACGGTTTATCGAAGGGTTTTCTAAGTTGACTTGCAAAGGGAAATCCTTTGTGTGGGATGTTCGATGCGAAGAGAGTTTCAATGAGTTGAAAAAGAGGTTGACGTCGGCTCTAGTTTTGACTTTACCTAATCCAGGAGAGTCTTTTGTGGTGAACTATGATGCTTGTCTGATGGGGTTAGGTGGTGTGCTTATGTAGGATGGCAAAGTGGTTGCTTATGCGTCTAGTGATGTGTGATCGACCTAATGTGTCTAACGGTATCTTAATTGCAAGTGCACATTCTATCGCGGTAGTAATAAAAAGATGTCGAACCCACATGGACTTCGTAATAACTCTAGTGCTATAAAAGTATGCTAATTTAGCTAAGGCGGATATTGTCACTTTTGGTTTTTGGGAGGTAAGAGAAAGTAAAACTAATTTGTTTAAAGAAATAATAATAAAGTGGTTGGTATGTAATAGAGTGGACCTAAGCAGATTTAATCGAACCTAAGCGTATAAAGATGGTTAACTTAATTGTTCTTTAGAGATTATCAGTTTAAAAACCCTCAACTCAAACTTTCGTGGTCTTATCTCGGATTATACTCCTAAAGCCCTATGCCTGCTCTCGCTAGCCCATAAGTGTTTAGAAAATATTCTTTGAAAACTTAATTAAATCTAATTCGTTTTAAAGCGCTCTCGCTGTATTTAAATCGAATGCCTAACTTTAGCTATCCGGTTAAAACCTCACACTTTCGTGGTCTCGATCCTAACCTATTCTACTTCTCTTACTTTCGTAACAAAAAGGTTTGTTTTTAATTACAAAAAGTTATAACCAGAATTTAAGTCGATTAAGGTTTTAGCTTAGGAATAATTAAGTGCCTATTGTCATTACTACTACACACCGACACAGGAAATTTATCTAGCCATAGTTATTAAATCAAACATACATGAGACATAATTAAAAAATGGTAAAGCAAGCATTTTGAATAATTAATGAAAACTTATAGTAAATAATTAAATTGTGCCTAAAATTAAATGCAATAAATACCTGAAATACAATAATGCTCCTCACGTCCTCCTTCCACAAGTCGGAAATTCGGAGCTTCGGAATCAGAATAATAACAAGTTTTGTGGCTTAAACAATTCCTAACTAAAAATAATAATTTCCTAATGTTGGAAATTGTTATTGGGCAGTAAAGAAACAAAGGGATTTAAATTGCAAGAACAAATTGTAAAAACTGGAAAATGAGGTTTGATTTCGGCAGAGCTTCCGCAAGGTAAAACTGAAAAAATGCTCTGTGTACTTCTTCCTTTGAATTCTTGGTATTTATAGAGAAAACAAAAACACAACAGTTGGAAATCATCGTGGGCTTGATTTGAATTTCGCAGAAAAAATAGGAAAGTGGGCGTTGAGGTTGAGAGAATTCAAGAACAACTGAAGACTCTTCCGTTACGCGTTGCCCACGTCTCCACGTTCTGCATAACTTGAAATCCAGCGTGTTACGGTCGTGGGGGTGTGTGACGGGCCTGCTTTGAGAAATAGCGCGTGACGGTCGTTGCAAGTATGTGACGAGTGTAACACGTCTTTGTAATGCCTTACGACCGTGGCACATGTATGACGACCGTAACATCAGCAAAATCTGCAGATTTTGGCAGATTGATTCTTTTCCTTTTGATCTTGCATGTTGACTTTGTTTATTTGATCTTCTCTGCTAATTTGACCTGAGATATGTAGTACCTGCAAAAAGACATGAAAACTCGGAATATTCGGGAGTTAAATGGATTAGTGCGATGTAAAAACGGGCTAATTTCATAGCAAATATATGATACGATTTCTCGTTATCAAATTCCCCCATACTTAAACCTTTGCTTGTCCTCAAGCAAATAAACAATTTGAAGAAGTTGGACAAGTTTTTATCAGATGCATATGCCTAGTATACCTTTTGTTTTCAAAATAATCACAAGAAATCAAACGCTAGTTCGACCGATAATTAAGTAAATCACTAACGATACGTAATGACACAAGCAACAAGCTAGTCGTGGACTTTCCGTTTTAAACAAACCGTTCAATTGTTTTGTTATAATTCAACCTAAAGTTTCTTGTACCTATTTCACCCGGTTTCGTTCTCGCGCAATCACATTAAGCCCATTGCCTTAGCACGCATGTAGTGGAGTAGCCGGTTAGTGACTTTGATCCTTTTAAGCACGGGGTCTGGTACACGAATGTGGAAACCCTACACGTATTTATCTGAATTGGAGGTTGTGGGGGATTGAGCCGTAGCACACCCTACCAAGTTCAAAACCAGATACCTTTGAACCAACCAAAAATGGATTTCCTTCATTATCTGTTCATTTCTCGTATGCGACAATTTTTTTCTTTTAAGCAGTGACATAAGAAGGATAGATCATTGATAAGGAATCAAACACTTATATTCATCGGATCTCCACATGGTTTGTGTTTAGACGGTGTCGACTGCTAGTATAAACTACTAGGGGTTATTTTAGGACTAAAACTCAAGATATCGGTATAACAGTTATTGAAACGGATCGCATAAGTAGGGAGTCAAAGGTGTCATAACCGTATCATTCTTGTTGAATCGTTCCCGGCTTCCTAACTAGGATTTCGTTAAGGTAGGTAATAACGGCTATTGCGAAAGTAAAGCAAATTTTTTTTGGTATGGATGAATAAATCGGGGAGAAAATGAAACAACGAAATATCATTAAGCATAGAAAATGGAAATTACTCATTTTAATGGAAAATGCGATACCTCTCCCACACTATATCAGACATTGTCTCAATGTTGTGATATAACAGCGGGGAAAATTCAAATACATCAATAAACATCAAAAATGCAAAAGAAGGAAGAAATAAAAACTACTAATGACCACGTCCACGACTTCGGGTGCGGGATCTTCTGGTGGGCGTGGCCTCGGAATCAGTGCTCTGGGGACCAAGGGATGTGACATCCATCCGTAAGGCGTTCAGCTCAGACAGGGTCTCATCTAGCTTCTCGTTCATGCTGCGCTGACCACTCAGAATTTGAGCGTTTTGTGCAAACAAGCTATCATATCGCTCCTGGTGTCTCCTTTCGACTGCAACATTCATTTGATTTTGCTGATGAATGGCTCGGAGAATGTCTTCGAGAGTGAGAGAAGGTGGAGCGGAGGAAGACTCCGGGATGTCAGGGATTGGTGCAGCTCGATCCAACTCTTCTTGCATCTCGTCCGCGGGAGCAGCTGGCGGTTCATCGTGAACAGGAACATGGCCCTCGGGGGATGCAGCGTCGAAAAGCCAATTGGCTTGGTTTTGCGGGTCAATGCGGTCCCTGCAAGGCAAAAGAATGTTAGGATAAATGATGTTCCGTATCACCGGGTGGAATTTGCCGTCATCACGCTCGTGGATGAGGTGGGCAGACTTGCAGTGGTCCAAGGTAAGCAAAGCCGGTGCCCTGGAAGGTAAATGAGCGAGGGTGGCACCATGGTTCAAAGCCAAAGCTAGAGATGTGACAATCCCTCTGAAATAGAAAGGTTTTCCGCCTCTAGTGCAATTGGAATGAATATGGGATAAGAGGAATGGAGCGGCATTGATCTTTTGGCAGGTGAATGCACAATGCATGAAAAAGAGCTCCTTGGAGTTGAGCTTGTGGTTGCTGTCCCTTGCAAAGATAGTGTTGCAGAGGATGCGATGAAAGTAGCGGATTGCAGGATTATGGATGTGGGTGGCATTGAGGTGATCATAAGAGTTGGCACGGTTATTGGTCAAGCTGTGCCACAAGTTGAAAGATTCCTCGTCGAAGTTGTCTGGCACACGAAGGTGGGCATCTTCATTGGTACAAAAATCGAGTAGTCGTGCGAACGCAGCTTGAGAAAACTCGTACGCAATGCCGAAAATGCGAAACTTTGCCACACCAGAGAGTTGGTTAGTTGGACCGTTGGGAGTGATGTAACAGAAGGAACTCAGAAACTCTAGAGTGAGAGTTTCATAGATTGGCTGAGGTTGGCTGCACAAAGTCCACATGTTGACGTTTTGGAGAAGATGTTGGACGCCTTCAAGCAATCCCAAATCCCTCAGGCAGTCAATGTCGACGTACCGAGTAGGTTGAAGACCCCGACGTTGAAACTTCAGGAACTTGGTCCTTTAGGTTTCTCCTTGATCACCTTCACGGAGGGTGATGCCTGGGATATGTTGGTTATTGTTTGCCATTTGCATGCAAGAGCTTGAATGAGAATGGGGTGTTGGTTGGAATGAGAGAAATACGGAGGGTTGTAAGGAATATATAGTGGAGGGAAAATGTAGGGAAGTTTGAAGGTGAGTGGGGTTATGGGAAGTTAAGTGGAGTGAGTGGAGATTAATGGTGGTAGTGGGATGGTTGGACGGTCGTGGGAGAAGAAGAGGGAAAGTTTGGAGAAGAAGAAGAAGTGCTTTCTGGAACTTAGAAAACCTGATATAACCCGCGTTATGGTCGTAAGGGTTGGGTGACGGGGGTAACACGCTGAATTGCGTGTTACGAGCGTAAGGGGTATGTTATGACCGTTACAGCTAAAAAATGTCCAGAAATTATACCAGAATAACATGCTCAGGACTAAACAATTTAAAAACCAACAATATATAAGATATACCAGCAGCAGTATAATTTAACATGATAGTAGTCCATTAAGCACACACTCCAATTACCAAATCATCACACAATCCGAATAAAAGAAAACAAAATGCAGCATAATAAATTGTACTAAATGTAACTTGTAATTGAAAACAAACAATGGAATTTATATTAAATGGAATACTGGTTCTTTTGATAGGAAGTAAAATTTGCAAAACGGAATTTAGAATTTTTGCAGAAAGGAAACTACCTAGAAACAAAAACAGAATGGAAAAATACTAAAGCTAGCTACTGCTACTTTATCCAATTTTTGCTTTTAAATCTTCCAAAGCTGAAGTTATGTTATAGAATTGCTCCACAGTGATGTCGGTCAAGCCAATGATATCCAGACGCATACTCTTCAATTCATCTTTGATTCCCTCAATGTCAATCTTATAAGCATCTAGAGTGGTTAACATTGTGTTCAAGTTTGTAGTGTACTCTCCTTGGGTTATGTCATGGGCTTCAGTTTCCTCAGGCATATTGTTAAAATCATGGTAACCAGGAGGGGTTTCAAGATCGCTTTCATCAGACATTATGTTATCAGCAACATAGTAAGACTGTGGTGTTTCTGGTGTTGAAGGATGGTCAGGAGGATTCAGTTTATAGAGCCAGTTATCTCGGTTGTGGACACTTACTTTAGCATGGTTGGGAAAGGTAAATAGAGTGACAACGTCATTCCTTATCAGGTATTCAAAAGGTGCAGGACCTAAATTTCCTAATATCCGGAGGTCAAAAAAGAAGTCAATATTCATAGGCCGAATCGACTCATAGGGTGCACAGTTATGCAATTGGTATCTAAGTCCGAGGGCATTTGCAATCATGGTAACGAGACCTCCCACAATGACAGGTTCATTAGGGTCCTCACTAATGCGCGAAAAGGTTTTCATCAAGAATGGGATAGCATTAACGGGTCGTCCTTGGTTCATACAGTATAGCAAAAATATCTCATCCTTGGATACAGCAGTTTGGTTCTGTTCTTTTCCAAATATCGTGTGGGCTAGAATTTTATGGAAATAGCGGATAGCGGGGTTGTGTATCTCATTGTTATCCATGTTATCCGGCTCAGGGTGATAGTTTCCGGTTAAGGAACCCCAAAAGTAGTCTATCTCGAAATCCATTAAATCCACCTGAGTGGTGGTAAAAGCAAAAGGTCCGCTAGGGAATCCTAGTAAGTCAGCTAAATCCCTATGGTTATAAGTGAACTCAATACCGAAAAGTCTGAAGGATATGATTCCTTTTCTGGCTTTGACACCGTGCTCAGGTATATAAACTAGGGAACTCAAAAATTCAAGGGTAAGCTCTCGGTATGTGACAAACCTAGACTTAATGTGGGCTTTCTCCCATCCTAATTAGTTAAACAGATAAAGGACATTGTCCCTTATACCTAAGGCGTCCATAGTTGGTTCATCATGATACAAAGTCAAACCGATGTCCCTTTGAGACAAAGCTTCAAATCTCCTTCTTTGGTTTCTTCCTCTAAAGGTAGTTTCCATAAAGTTTTGTGGAGGTTCCATAGCAAAGGTTAAATGGGGAAACAAATCAGAGGAGAAAGTAAGATAGAAAAAGACTTTTCAGAAATCCTGTGGCAAGTAAAATTGTTTTGAAATCAGCAACAGTTTTATAAAAGTTTGAAAAAGAAAATAAGGCTATAAAAGAAATAAAACTGAAACGAAAAAGAAAATAGTAAACAGAAACAAAAAAAAAAAAAAAAGTGGGTTGCCTCCCATTAAGCGCTGTTTTTAACGTCATAAGCCTGACGAAGTGCCTAGTGAAAGATCATTCGGGAAAAATAGTGGGCAGTTCTACAAGTTTTAGACTATTCGCATAATCCCTATTCTCAATATGATGATATTGTTTTAACCGTTGTCCGTTCACTAAGAATGGGGCACTATTCCTATCCTTAATTTCTATTGCTCCACTAGGGAACACTTTTGTAACTTCGAAAGGACCAGACCATCTGGATTTTAGTTTTCCAAGGAAAAGCCTAAGTCTAGAGTTGAATAGGAGGACGACGTCTCCCACACTGAATTCTTTCTGGGATAAACGCTTATCGTGCCACTTTTTGGTTCTTTCTTTGTATATCTTAGCGTTCTCACAAGCGTCTAATCTCAATTCTTCCAGTTCATGTAAGTCGAGGATTCGTTTATCTCCAGCAGCAGTGTAGTTTATATTGAGCGTTTTGATCGCCCAATACACCTTATGCTCTAATTCTACCGGGAGATGACAAGATTTTCCGTACACAAGCTTGAAGGGTGTAGTTCCGATAGGAGTCTTGTAGGCTGTCCTATAAGCCCATAAAGCTTCGTTAAGCTTAGATGACCAATCTTTCCTAGATATGGCTGTAATTGCAAGCTTCTCAAGTCATGTTTAAAGCCTTGGTTTTGATGAAGACAACATGGATATCAACATTCAAAGGATGTGCAAAAAGTATATCAATATCATATAAAACCTTGTTACAAGTCTTGAAGATTAGAAGAAGAATTATTAAAGAAACAACAATGTCAAAAGGTATAAATAATTCTTAAACTTGAATATAGATGTTCACAAATATGCATTCATAATTATATACATATCTCATATGTTTAACAATAAGAAAACTATGTTTGAAATACTTTTCAAAAAGAATTTTTGAAAATAAACTTTTAGAAACCAGTTCTGACCTAACAGGGAACCGGGTTCCAAACTTGTTCAAAAAATACCTCCCTGGAATTTGAACCAGGAACCGGGTTGTACCTATAGGAGAACCGGTTCCTGCGTGTTATTTTTGAATTCTGGGTTATAACGTTCACTAGGAACCGGGTTCTGCCTGGGTCGGAACCGGTTCCCAGCGAACCAGTACAGATTTTCTTTTGTTTTTTGAACATAATTCAAATGGTATTCTTTCATGATTGCATTGCATATTTTCATATCAAATGGCATGAATGAAGAGGTATTTGTGACATTATAAATAGTGCAGAATTTTCAAATTCAAATTACCTTCTTCAATTAACAATTTTCATCATTAAAATTTTCATATTCTTACAAACTTTCAAGTGTTCTTAAAAATCATAATTTTGTGAAACTTGCCATATACATTTTCAATCATTACAAGTTTCATACATTCATTGTGAACATTTATAATCATTGCTTGAGAATTGTTTCTTTCTTGAAGAAGAAGATCAATCAAAGATTGATATTGCTCTCCATCTCTTTCAAATAAACCATTGTATTACAAAAAGAAAATATTCCCTTACTATCCAGGATTGTTGGAAGTAAGTGTTGTGATTTGAAGAGGATTGTTCTTCATTCACATTAGTGTTTGTTTGACCTTAAAGGTGTTAAGAATCTTTGGCCACCCTATAGGTTAGATAGTAAGCATAGGATGTACAATTATTCTAAACTATAGTGAAATCTCTTTCGTGTTGGAAAGGGGACTGGAGTACTCTCGAATTGTGAGGGGAACCAGGATATATCGCCATGTTCTTTACTTTTCCGCATTTATCTTTGTCATCACCATAATTCAGAAAAGATAAGATATAGTCAAAAACCTTCAAACACTTAACCACAAAAATTACTACAAACATTCTCATAAAACCGAATAAATTTTTATATACCTAATTCACCCTCCTCTTAGGCACTCTTAGACTTACAATTGGCATCAGAGCAAGTTATAGGTAACTTGTTCCTAAAGATCCAGAATGGCTTCCGTAAATCCAAATCCGGTTTTCAAAGATGGTAGTAGTAACAACAAGCCTCCATTGTTTTGTGGTGAATACTTTGACTTTTGGAAAATTCGCATGAAGGCTCATCTTGAAGCGCAATGAGAAGAAATATGGAATGCTGTTGAGAATGGTCCATTTACTCCGGTGTGTGTTGTCAATGGTGTTGGGTCATCAAAGTCTAAAGCATCATGGGATGACGATGACAAGAAAAAAGTTCTCTTTGACAAAAAGGCAATCAATATTCTCCAAAGTGCTCTTAGTATGGATGAATTTTTTCGAGTATCGGCATGTACAACGGCAAAGGAAATTTGGGATACTCTTGTAGAAACTCATGAAGGAACCGTCGAAGTCAAAAGGTCTAGATTGAACACCTTGAGTCAAGAATATGAATTATTCAGAATGCTGCCTGGAGAATCCATCCTTGACTTGCAAAAGAGATTTGTTCACTTGACAAATCACTTGAAGGCACTTGGTAAGAATTTAACTAACGATGAATTAAATCTTAAAGTGCTTAGGTCTTTAACTAGGGAATGGCAACCAAAAGTGACGGCAATATCCGAAAAGAAAAGCCTAGCAACTATGACTTCTGCAACATTATTCGGAAAGCTTCAAGAATATGAAACGGAACTTGGAAGGCTTGAAAAACATGAGAATCATGAGAAGAAATCCAAAGGCATTGCTTTGAAAGTTGATTCAAAAGCAAGTCAAGATAAAGATGCATCGGAGGAAGATGAAAACTTCTTGCTTCTTGTAAAAAGGTTAGGTAAATATTTTGGTCATAAAAATAATCTTCATAATGCTAACTTTGTCAAAAGAAAGAAATTTTATAAGCATAAAGATAAAGAAGCCTTCACATCAACACAAGATGTTACATGTTATGAATATGGAAAGCAAGGTCACATAAAGCCGGATTGTCCCAAACTCTCCAAGAAAAATGGATTCAAAGGCAAAAAGGAGTTCAAGAACAAAAGGGCTTATGTTGCATGGGAAGATAATGAGATAAGTTCTTCATCCGATTCAGATAGTGACGAAAGTGCAAATCTAGCATTGATGGCTTCACACCACTCCGATGATGAAGAAGGCGAAGTTAGTTATGACAACTCTCTTTAAGATAATGGTGCACAAGGTGCTATAGATGAACTATTAAATGAATGCAAAATTCTATATAAAACTATTTCATCTCAAAAGAAATTAATTTCATCTTTAGAAGAAAAAGTTAAAACTATTGAAAAAGAACATAAAGATGAAAAAGAAAAGATGATTAGTGATCAAAAACATAATTCTGTATGCAATAATTGTGAATCACTTTCTTTCCAAATTGTTCAATTAAAAAGAGTCCTAGAAAGGTATGAAAAAGGACAAGTTGGATTGGAAAATGTTCTTAGCACTCAAAGATATCCTAAAGATAAAAGTGGACTTGGTTTTTCAAAATTTTCTCAACCAAGTCCCAACAAAACTATCTTTGTTAAGGCTAATAACCAACCAATTCAAGAGAAAGTGAATAAGCCTAAAGTAGTTCATCATTATCCTAAAAATAAAAGAGTTGTTAAGAATAAATCTTATCCTCCTAGATATATAAGTAATTTTGAACCTACTTGTTTCTATTGTGGTATTAAAGGCCACACACCTAATGCTTGCTATATAAGAAACTTTAGTGTTCCAAGTGGGCATTATGTGTGGGTAAAGAAAGGTACTAATTATGAAGGACCCAAAGCAATTTGGGTACCTAACAAAACTTAATTTTTTTTGTAGGAGTGCTTGAAAACCACTTCAAATTTATGGTATCTTGATAGTGGTTGTTCAAAGCATATGACGGGTGATATAAACCATTTTTCAAATCTTGTTCTAAAGGCCAAGGGTTATGTCACTTATAGAGATAACAACAAAGGGAGAATTGTTGGTAAAGGCAAAGTTGGTGCACCACCTTTCACATCCATTGAAGATGTTCTTTATGTTGAAGGACTAAAGCACAATCTTCTTAGCATTATCCAACTTTGTGACAAAGGCTTCAAGATCAAATTTACAAAAGATGAATGCTTAATCATTGATGAAGTCACCAATGAGGTAAAACTCAAAGGTAAAAGAATTAATAATATATTTATGATTTCTCTTGATGATCCATCTTTGAAGGTAAAATGTCTCATGGCAAACAATGATGATTCATGGCTTTGGCACAAAAGGATTTCTCATATTCATATGGAACACTTGAATAAACTAATCAAGCATGATCTTGTCATTGGTTTGCCTAAGAGAAATTTTGTCAAAGATAGACTTTGTGATGCTTGTCAAAAAGGGAAATAAACAAAATCATCTTTCAAATCTAAGAATGTGGTGTCTACTACAAGGCCACTACAATTGTTGCACATGGATCTCTTTGGTCCATCAAGAACAAAAAGCTTCGGAGGTAATGTATATGCTTTGGTTATTGTTGATGATTTTTCTAGATATTCTTGGACTTTGTTTCTTGTGCAGAAAAGTGATGCTTTTAAAGCCTTTAAGAAGTATGCAAAGCAAATCCAAAATGAAAAATCACTAAAGATTGTATCCATAAGAAGTGATCATGGTGGAGAATTCCAAAATGCACAATTTGAAGAATTTTGTGAAGAACATGGTATCTCTCATAATTTTTCAGCACCTAGAACTCCACAACAAAATGGAGTAGTTGAAAGAAAGAATAGGGTTCTAGTGGAACTTGCAAGAACAATGCTTAGTGATGCAAATCTTCCTAAATATTTTTGGGCGGATGCGGTCAGTACGGCATGTTATGTTGGAAATCGAGTTATCATTAGACCTATAATAAAGAAGACTCCATATGAACTCTTCAAAGGAAGAAAGCCAAATATTGCTCACTTTCACATTTTTGGATGCAAGTGTTTTGTTCTTAACAATGACAAAGACAATCTCGGTAAGTTTGACGAGAAATCCGACGAAGGTATATTTCTTGGGTATTCTCTTTCTAGTAAAGCATATAGAATTTATAATAAAATAACTTTAACTATTGAAGAATCTATGCATGTATCTTTTTATGAAACTAACATCTCTAAAGAGGAAGTAGTGTGTGATGATGATGATCCTATAGATTTACCCTCGGAAGAACTTTCAAATGATCAAGCTGTGAAATCACCAGAAAATCAAGAAGACATTGTACAACAAGATTCAAACATCAATGATCTACCAAAAGAATGGAGAACTCATAGAGACCATCCTATTGACAAAATTATTGGTGACATTAGCCAAGGAGTATCAACAAGATTAAATCTAAAAGATGCTTGCTTAAACATGGCGTTTGTTTCTCAAATCAAACCTACCAAAGTTGATGAAGCCTTAGGAGATGATCAATGGATTATTGCTATGCAAGAAGAATTAAATCAATTCGAGAGAAATCAAGTTTGGGAGCTTGTTCCTAGACCAAGTGGTAAACACATCATAGGTACCCGATGGGTGTTTAAGAACAAACTTGATGAGAATGGTCTAATTGTTCAAAACAAAGCAAGGTTGGTTGCCCAAGGCTACAATCAAGAGGAAGGAATCGACTTCGAAGAAACATTTGCTCCGGTTGCAAGGTTAGAAGCTATACGTCTTTTACTTGCTTATGCTTGTTCATTAAATTTTCAGCTTTTTCAAATGGACGTCAAAAGCGCATTCTTGAATGGATACATCAATGAAGAAGTCTATGTCAAACAACCTCCGGGATTTGAAGACTTCAAACATCCTACACATGTCTTTAAGTTGAGAAAGGCTCTTTATGGCTTAAAGCAAGCACCAAGAGCATGGTATGATAGACTTAGCAATTTTTTGTGTGAAAAAGGTTTCGAAAAGGGTAAGGTTGATAAAACTTTGTTCATTAAGAAAATCAAAAGTAACACTTTATTGGTTCAAGTCTATGTTGATGATATCATTTTTGGATCGACTAACAAAGAAATGTGTGAGGAATTCTCATTGATGATGCAAGGAGAATTCGAGATGTCTATGATGGGAAAGATGAACTACTTTCTTGGACTACAAATCAAGATACTAAAAGATGGAATCTTCATCAACCAATCTAAGTATTGCAAAGAATTATTGAAAAAGTTTGATATGGACAATTGTAACGCAATGAATACTCCAATGGGCTCTGGCACATATGTTGATCAAGATGAATCCGGTACTCTAATTGATATTACTAAATACCGAGTTATGATTGGTTCCTTATTGTATTTGACGGCAAGCCGTCCTGACATAATGTTTAGTGTTTGTCTTTGTGCTCACTTTCAAGCAAATCCAAAGGAATCACACCTCATGGTAGTTAAAAGGATCATGAAGTATCTCAAAGGAACAACAAATGTCGACTTATGGTATCCTAAAGGTAGTATTTGCACCTTAATTGGTTATTCTGACGCGGATTATGCAGGTTGTAAAACTGATCGTAAAAGCACAAGTGGTACTTGTCACATTATTGGAAATGCATTAGTATCATGGGCTTGTAAAAAGCAAGCATGTGTTGCTCTTAGCACGGCCGAAGCATAATACATAGCAGCGGGTAGTTGTTGTGCACAAATTCTTTGGCTCAAGTAACAACTCCGTGACTACAGACTTGATCTCGGATGCATTCCTCTTCGATGCGACAATACAAGTGCTATCAATATTACAAAGAATCCGGTCATGCATTCAAGAAAAAAACATATAGATATTCGACATCATTTTCTCCGTGATCATGTACTTCAAGGAGATGTCGAAGTCACTTTTGTGGATACTCATAACCAACTCGCAGATATCTTCACAAAACCGCTTGCTTGAGAACCTTTCTTCAAAATCCGAAGAGAACTTGGTATTTTGGATGAAGGTGATCTCTAAATGTTTCTCATAAGGTGCACATCTTAATTTTTCTTCAAAAAATGTATGTTTTAGTACACTCTGCTTCTACTCCTTCTTTTATATGTTTTTATTTGTTAAAATATGTGTGTGTGTGTGTGTGTGTATTGTTTGTACAAAACTTTTCCTTTCATAACAATTTTTTCAAGTTTTTGGCAAAATCTACACGTGGAACCCGGTTCCCATAATGGTCGGAACCGGTTCTTGGTTCATTTTCCAGAAACATCATTTTTAACAAAAGCCAGGAACCGGGTTCCCTATGGTGTAGAACCGGTTCCCATCACGCAGATTTGCCACACGCCCCATTTTTCCAGGCTGAACGCGTTTTTGTTAAATAGATATTATTTGTTTTATGTTTTTGTGTAAAAACATAAGTGTTTTTAATTAGTTTATGTCATAGTCAACATTCATCTCTCATTCCAACTTCTTCTTCCTCATCTCAATCCCTTCCACCTCCATTAACACACCTCATAAAAGCTCTAATATCTCTTTTTCTTCACCAACATTTTAATACCCACTACTCCAAATCACTATAAAATCACTTCTCCTTCCATATTCCATACCCAAATATCCCAATCTCTCACTATTCCGAAAATCCCAAATCAAACCCTAACTTTCAGATTTCTCAAAATCTCCATTGGTCCCAAGAGAGCTACCAGGTCCAGCAAGGGAAAGGCTCAAGTTGAAGAAGATTCTTCTAACATTCATCCTCAGACCATCAAATCCAGAAGGCTCACCTTCAAATCTCGTAATCGGAAGGTTCTTAAAGCTAAGTTTTGTAGGCTTCATACCTTTCCTGCTCATAGCTTTTTATTTCCTGCTCAGTTGGCCTCTGCTGGGGTTGCTAGGTTTGTAGGTAACAATGGTGAAGTGTTTCCTGACCTTGTTAGAGAATTTTATCATAATTTAAAACTTATCCCTGATGAATTAGGTGATATTACTCTAACCTCTCATGTTCTGTCAAAGAGTATCTCTTTAACTGTTGAGGAATTTGGTGAATTGTTGGGTATTCCTCATGAAGGTTTGGTTCTTGTTAGTGGTGTTATCCCACATGATTGGCTACCATACAATAAGGTAGAGGTCTTTATCAACATGTGTAGGCCAAACCAGCAAAATACTGCTCGTCAACAACTTCTCTCGTCATCAAATTTGTTTGGCTCAAATCTCTCTGTAAGTGACAGAATGCTTCATCTTATTATTGCCTATATCCTCTTTCCAAAGAATTCTAACCACTCTCGTATCAATGAGTTTGAATTAATGGTCCTTAATGCATTGAGACGTTTTTGTTCGGTTAATTGGGCACTTTCTATTATGTACCATATGCAACTTATGGCATCTCTAGATGGTGGTTTACCATATGCTCGAGCTATTTCTCACATTCTGGAAAATGCTAATGTTAACCTTCAACGGGAAGTTACTAGAATTCAAGGAGATAAGGAGGCTATTACAGATGCAACCGCTCTTAAGAACACCGGAATCATTCTTGATGCAAGAGGTCACTTTCGCTACAAAGAGGATTTCGAACCAACGGTCCACTATGTCGCTCAACCTCCCGAAGGCGGCTACAACATAGACATGTTGTTTTATCAAATGACAATCTTCCAAAAACATGTGGATGATCGGTTTGATGTGCTCTTACAAGAAAATGCTTCCGCACGACGACAACTTCGAAATGTCCAAAGAACTCAAAAGCTTATTCTTGATCACCTTGAAAGACAAGAAGCTCAAGAGGAAGAGGAATCCGGAAGTGGAAGTGGTAGTGAGAATGGAAGTGAAGATGATGGTGATGAGATGAATGAGGATGAAGACTAAAGACTTATTTTTTTAAAATTCTATGTTATTTCCTTCATTTTCGTGTTTTACTTTGTTATGTCTAGACAATGTTCCATCTTATGTTTCGTGATGTTTAGGTTTCTAATGTTTTGTTGTTCTATGTTGTATCGTACAATTTGTTATGTTCGTATTTTAGCGTGTGATTGTGTTTAAATTTGTTTGTGTGTTTTAAAATCTATTTCACTCTTTTTCCCCATCCTTTTTGATGTTAATAAAGAGGGAGAAGAATATGCATATGTGTTGTTTTGTTTCAAAGAAATTGCAGGCCAAAATAACTATCATAAACTCACTCCAAAATTCAAAGAATCATGGACTTAGGGGGAGCATACAATTTAGGGGGAGCCTTGCATTTTCTTAACATTTTTGCTACACAAAACAACATAAACATTTCAAGAACTGTTTTCAAAGACTTGGTTGTCATCATCAAAAAGGGGGAGAATGTAATTGCAAGCTTCTCAAGTCATGTTTAAAGCCTTGGTTTTGATGAAGACAACACGGATATCAACATTCAAAGGATGTGCAAAAAGTATATCAATATCATATAAAACCTTGTTACAAGTCTTGAAGATTAGAAGAAGAATTATTAAAGAAACAACAATGTCAAAAGGTATAAATAATTCTTAAACTTGAATATAGATGTTCACAAATATGGATTCATAATTATATACATATCCCATATGTTTAACAATAAGAAAAACTATGTTTGAAATACTTTTCAAAAAGAATTTTTGAAAATAAACTTTTAGGAACCGGTTCTGACCTAACAGGGAACCGGGTTCCAAACTTGTTCAAAAAACACCTCCCTGGAATTTGTACCAGGAACCGGGTTGTACCTATAGGGGAACCGGTTCCTGCGTGATATTTTTGAATTTTGGGTTATAACGTTCACTAGGAACCGGGTTCTGCCTGGGTCGGAACCGGTTCCCAGCGAACCAGTACAAATTTTCTTTTGTTTTTTGAACATAATTCAAATGGTATTCTTTTCATGATTGCATTGCATCTTTTCATATCAAATGGCATGAATGAAGAGGTATTTGTGACATTATAAATAGTGCAGAATTTTCAAATTCAAATTACCTTCTTCAATTAACAATTTTCATCATTAAAATTTTCATATTCTTACAAACTTTCAAGTGTTCTTAAAAATCATAATTTTGTGAAACTTGCCATATACATTTTCAATCATTACAAGTTTCATACATTCATTGTGAACATTTATAATCATTGCTTGAGAATTGTTTCTTTCTTGAAGAAGAAGATCAATCAAAGATTGATATTGCTCTCCATCTCTTTCAAATAAACCATTGTATTACAAAAAGAAAATATTCCCTTACTATCCAGGATTGTTGGAAGTAAGTGTTGTGATTTGAAGAGGATTGTTCTTCATTCACATTAGTGTTTGTTTGACCTTAAAGGTGTTAAGAATCTTTGGCCACCCTATAGGTTAGATAGTAAGCATATGCTGTACAATTATTCTAAACTATAGTGAAATCTCTTTCGTGTTGGAAAGGGGACTGGAGTACTCTCGAATTGTGAGGGGAACCAGGATATATCGTCGTGTTCTTTACTTTTCCGCATTTATCTTTGTCATCACCATAATTCAGAAAAGATAAGATATAGTCAAAAACCTTCAAACACTTAACCACAAAAATTACTACAAACATTCTCATAAAACCGAATAAATTTTTATATACCTAATTCACCCCTCTTAGGCACTCTTAGACTTACAATGGCGACAGTTTTCTCTAAGATTTGTTTAATTTCTCTGTTCGAAACTTCGACCTGTCCACTAGTTTGTGGGTGATTTGGTGTTGCTACGCGGTGCTTGACTCCATACTTAGATAGTAATTTGTCGAATATCTTCGAAATGAAATGAGAGCCACTGTCACTAATGACAAGTCTAGGCACACCAAATCTTGGGAAGATTGTATTTGTAAAAAGCTTAATAACTACTCGTGTGTCATTTGTAGGAGAGGCTATAGCCTTAATCCATTTTGAAACATAATCGACAGCTACGAGTATATACTTGTTTCCGAAAGAAGATGGGAAAGGTCCCATGAAGTCAATTCCCCAAACATCAAAGACTTCCACTTCTAATATTCCTTTTTGAGGCATTTCATCGCGTCTTGAGATATTACCGGTGCGTTGGCATCGATCACAGTTTTTAACAACGATGTGGACATCCTTCCATAGATTAGGCCAGAATAGGCCGGCTTGTAGAATCTTGGCACAGGTTTTAGAAGTGCTAGCATGTACGCCATAGGGAAATGAATGACAGTGAGAAATAACATCTTCTATCTCTTCTTCAGGTATACATCGGTGGAAAATTCCATCCGGTCCTCTTTTAAATAAAAGTGGTTCGTCCCAATAGTAATATTTGAGATCGTGGAAGAATTTCTTTTTCTGTTGGTAGGTTAAGTCCGATGGGAGCGCTCCTGCAGCTAAATAGTTGACTATGTCAGCATACCATGGCAATCCCATGGTCATATTGATCGCTTCCACGACTTTCTTAGCTTCTGGTTTGTTTAAGTCCAATTGAGCTAGATCGCTTATCATTTGCGTGATCAGATGTTCATACGGAAAATCATCGTTAATTGGCACTTGTTCGGGTTTTATACCTTCTAATCTTGACAAATGGTCTGCTACGACGTTTTCGGTTCCTTTCTTATCCTTGATCTCTAGGTTTTGCATCCTTCTTGGTTAGTAGATATCTGATAGCAGCGTGGTCTGTATAAATGATTATTTTTGCTCCTACGAGGTAAGAACGGAATTTGTCAAGCGCAAAGACTACTGCTAACAGCTCTTTCTCAGTTGTGGCGTAGTTCATCTGAGCTGAGTCTAGCGTTCTACTGGCGTAGTAAATTGCATGAAGTTTCTTGTCCTTCCTTTGGCCAAGAACTGCACCTACGGCGTAGTCACTTGCATCGCACATGATTTCAAAAGGTAACCTCCAATTGGGTGGTTGCATGATTGGTGCGGAGATAAGTGCTAATTTAAGAGTTTCAAAACCTTTAAGACAACCATCATCGAATATGAACTCAACATCCTTCATTAACAGACCGGTAAGTGGTTTCGTAATCTTTGAAAAATCTTTGATAAATCGTCAGTAGAACCCGGCGTGTCCTTGAAAACTTTGTATTTCTCGAACGGTCTTAGGTGGTTGGAGTTCTTTAATTACCTCTATCTTAGCTTTATCAACTTCAATTCCTTTATTGGAAATGACATGTCCTATCACGATTTCTTCTCTGACCATGAAATGGAATTTTTCCCAGTTAAGCACGAGGTTTACTTTCACACATCTTTCTAAAACATTTTCTAGATTAGATAAGCATCCTTCAAAACTTTGCCTGCACACAGAGAAGTCGTCCATAAACACTTCCATGATGTTATCAATGAAATCTGCGAAGATCGACATCATACATCGTTGAAAGGTTGCTGGGGCATTGCACAATCCGAAGGGCATTCGTCTGTACGCAAATGTTCCATAGGGACACGTGAATGTAGTCTTCTCTTGATCATCAGGGTGGATAGGAATTTTGAAAAATCCGGAATAACCATCTAGATAGCAGAAGTAGGAATGTTTGGCTAATCGTTCTAACATTTGATCTATGAAGGGTAAAGGAAAATGGTCTTTCTGAGTAGCTTTATATAGTTTCCTGTAATCAATGCACACTCTATGTCCATTAACCACTCTTTGTGTTATCGATTCGCCTTTTGCATTCTTCACAACAGTGACACCTCCTTTCTTCGATACAACATGTACTGGGCTAACCCATTTACTGTCGGAGATTGGGTATATGATTCCGGCTTCCAATAGCTTTTTAATTTCATCTCTGACTACAGTGTTAAGGATCGGATTAGTTCTTCTTTGAGGTTCTCGAGAGGTTTTGCAGTCTTCTTCTAGCATAATACGGTGCATACAAATTGAAGGTCATATTCCTTTTAAATCGGATATGTTATAACCTAATGCGGTAGGGTACTTCCTTAGGACGTCTAACAGTTTCTGAGTTTCGAGCGCTCCTAAACTGGAATTGACTATAACAGGTCGAGTACGTTCGGTATCTAGGAATTCGTATCTTAGGTTTCTAGGTAAAGTTTTTAATTCTAAACCAGGTTTCTTCGGACATGGAATATGATTAGGTGTGAATGCTAGACTTTCGCTTAGACTATCATCTTGATATGGTTCACGCCAATTGTCGTCTTCGAATATCAGAGGGGTTTGGTTTTTCATTATTTCAGAGTATGTGGTTTGTTCCGCTTCCATCTCTCTTAGGCACTCGTCTATAACGTCGATTAGATAACATGTGTCATTCATGGCTGGTGCTTGTAAGGATTGAGTAAGGATGAATTCCACTTTTTCCTCTCCAACTTCGAATGTTAGTCTGCCCTTCTTTACGTCAATTATAGCTCCAGTTGTGGCTAGGAAGGGTCTACCTAATATGATAGGGGTAACTGAATCTTCGGTAATGTCCATGATTATGAAATCGGTCGGGATATAGAATTGACCTATTCTAATTGGAACGTTTTCCAATATACCTACAGGGTATTTAATTGATCGGTCAGCTAGTTGAACGGACATCTTCGTGGGTCTAAGTTCTCCCATCTCCAGCTTTTTGCAAATAGATAAGGGCATGACACTGATACTTGCTCCCAAGTCGCACAGAGCTTTGTCTATGACGAACTTTCCAATGTTACAAGGTATAGAGAAACTACCTGGATCTTTTAACTTAGGGGGCATGTTTTTTGTATAATAGCGCTACACTCAGCGGTAAGTGTAACTGTTCCGTTATCTTCTATATTTTTCTTGTTAGATAGGATTTCCTTAAGAAATTTAGTGTACGAGGGAATTTGGGTGATAGCTTTTGTAAACGGTATTGTGATATTCAGTTGTTTCAGAAGTTCAACGAATTTCTTGAACTGGCCCATCGTTTTGGAATTGGTTAATCTCTGAGGGTACGAAATTGGTGGTTTATAAGGTGGTGGAGGCACATAAGGTTTCTCTTTTTCCACTGCCTCTTGTTTCTCGCTTTCCTTTTCTTTTGGTTCATTCTCATTTTCACTTGGCTTATTCTGCTTTTGGTACATTGCTGGATTTTCTAGTCTTGGATCAACAGGTCCGTCAAGCTCTTTTCCACTTCTTAGTATCACAACATTAGCGTGTCCTTTTGGGTTAGGTTGTGGTTGACCCTGAAAAATTCCAGTTGGGGCAGCAGTAGGTGCTTGTTATTGGGATACCTGTGAAATTTGAGTTTCAAGCATCTTGTTATGGGTAGCTAAAGCGTCGACCTTACTAGATAATTGCTTAATCTGCTCATTAGTATGTAAATTCTGATTTAGAACATCTTTATTAGTCTGAGATTGAGAAGCAATGAAGTGTTCTATCATGATTTCAAGATTAGATTTCCTAGGAATGTTGGATGTATTAGGTCCATTATTAGGATGATTTGGGATAGCTTTCGGATAACCAGGTGGTGTGGCAGGAGCTTGTCCAGGTGCGTATAACGCATTGTTGCTTTTGTACGAAAAGTTTGGATGATTCTTCCAACCAGGGTTATAGGTAATACTGTAAGGGTTTCCTTGTACGTAGTTCGCTTGTTCAGCTGGAACTCCAGATAGAAGTGGGCATTCTGGAGCAAGATGTGATTGAAGACCACATAAATCGCAAGTTTGGGCTACTGCAGCTACGGTAGCTGCAAGAGCGGTGGTAAGATTCTCTAGCTTTTGGGTGAGAGCTTCCACTTTAGCGTTGACTTGATCCAGGCTATTCACTTCGACCATGCCACCTTTTGTTTGAGATTTTTCTACATTAGCTCTCTTGCTTCCCCATTGATAATGGTTCTGAGCCATGCTTTCGATAAGTTGGTTTGCATCGGCATATGGTTTATCCATCAGTGCGCCACCACCAGCAGCGTCTGTAGTCAGTCTTGTGTTATACAAGAGACCGTTATAAAACGTGTGAATGATCAACCATTCTTCTAAACCATGATGAGGACAGAGTCTAAGCATATCCTTATAGCGTTCCCAAGCTTCGAATAGTGACTCGTTATCTTTTTGTCTGAAACCATTGATGTTAGCTCTGAGCATAGCAGTTTTGCTTGGTGGGAAATATCTAGCCAAGAAGACCTTATTCAACTCATCCCATGTGGTGATTGAGTTTGAAGGAAGAGATTGGACCCATGCGCGAGCTATGTCTCTTAAAGAAAAAGGAAATAGGCGCAATCGTATCGCCTCGGGTTTTACACCATTCGCTTTTACAGTGTTTGCATACTGCACAAACACTGATAGATGCAGGTTCGGGTCATCAGTAGGAGATCCAGAAAATTGGTTCTACTGAACGGCGGAAAGAAGCGAAGGTTTTAACTCAAAATCGTTTCGAGCGATAGCAGGAGCAGCAATACTGTTGTGAGGCTCCGCTTGAGAAGGAACTGCGTAATCCTTAAGAGGACGAGGTGGAGGTGATGGATCAGCCATCTTCAATTCTTCAACTAATTCAGGAACTGAGATATCCGGAAGCTTAGTCGGAGGAAGATTGTTGAGTTCACGGTATTCTTGAATTCGTCATCTAAATCTGAGATAACACTCGATATCGTTTATTTGGAAATGCAAAGGCTTGCTTCGGGAGCGAGTATTTGGCATACAACAGAGGGAAAAATAAAAAGTTGCCTTAGTCTAGACAGTGCTACTTTATGAGTGCACTAGTGACTAGATCAAAGTCCCCGACAACGGCGCCAAAAACTTGATGTTCGATCGACCTAATGTGTCTAACGGTATCTTAACTGCAAGTACACAGTCTATCGCGGTAGTAATAAAAAGATGTCGAACCCACAGGGACTTCGTAATCACTCTAGTGCTATAAAAGTATGCTAATTTAGTTAAGGCGGATATTGTCACTTTTGGTTTTTGGAAGGTAAGGGAAAGTAAAACTAATTTGTTTAAAGAAATAATAATAAAGTGGTCGGTATGTAATAGAGTGGACCTAAGCGGATTTAATCGAACCTAAGCATATAAAGATGGTTAACTTAATTGTTCTTTAGAGATTATCAGTTTAAAAACCCTCAACTCACACTTTCGTGGTCTTATCTCGGATTATACTCCTAAAGCCCTATGCCTGCTCTCGCTAGCCCATAAGTGTTTAGAAAATATTCTTTGAAAACTTAATTAAATCTAATTCGTTTTAAAGCGCTCTCGCTGTATTTAAATCGAATACCTAACTTTAGCTATCCGGTTAAAACCTCACACTTTCGTGGTCTGGATCCTAACCTATTCTACTTCTCTTACTTTCATAACAAAAAGGTTTGTTTTTAATTACAAAAAGTTATAATCAGAATTTAAGTTGATTAAGGTTTTAGCTTAGGAATAATTAAGTGCCTACTATCATTACTACTACATACCGACACAGAAAATTTATCTAGCCATAGTTAGCAAATCAAACATACAGGAGACATAATTAAAAAATGGTAAAGTAAGCATTTTGAATAATTAATGAAAACTTATAATAAATAATTAAATTGTGCCTAAAATTAAATGCAATAAAAACCTGAAAGACAATAATGCTCCTCACGTCCTCCTTCCACAAGTCGGGAATTTGGAGCTTCGGAATCGCAATAATAACAAGTTTTGTGGCGTAAACAATTCCTAACTAAAAATAACAATTTCCTAATGCTGGAAATTGTTATTGGGCAGTAAAGAATTAAAGGGATTTCAATTGCAAGAACAAATTGTAAAAACTGGAAAATGAGGTTTGATTTCGGCAGAGCTTCCGCAAGGTAAAACTGAAAAAATGCTCTGTGTACTTCTTCCTTGAAATTCTTCGTATTTATAGAGAAAACAAAAACACAGCAGTTGGAAATCATCGTGGGCTTGATTTGAATTTCCCAGAAAAAATAGGAAAGTGGGCGTTGAGGTTGAGAGAATTCAGGAACAACTGAAGACTCTTCCGTTACGCTTTGCCCACGTCTCCACGTTCTGCATAACTTGAAATTCAGCGTGTTACGGTCGTGGGGGCTGTGTGACGGGCCTGCTTTGAGAAATAGCGCGTGACGGTCGTTGCAAGTATGTGACGAGCATAACACATCTTTGTAATTCCTTACGACCGTGGCACATGTGTGACGACCGTAACATCAGCAAAATTTGCAGATTTTGGCAGATTGATTCTTTTCCTTCTGATCTTGCATGTTGACTTTGTTTATTTGATCTTCTCTGCTAATTTGATTTGAGATATGTAGTGCCTTCAAAAAGACATGAAAACTCGGAATATTCGGGAGTTAACTGGATCAGTGTGATATATGATACGATTTCTCGTTATCATCTAGGCAATTGAGGACTCATGAAAAGAATTATCCTACGCATGATCTTGAATTGGATGCAGTGGTATTTGTATTGAAAATTTGGAGGCATTATCTTTATGGTTCTAGATTTGAGGTGTTTAGTGATCATAGGAGTTTGAAGTACCTTTTTGATCAGAAATAGTTGAATATGAGGCAGTTGTTGAAGTGGTAAAGCGGCAAGCAAAGAGTTGGTATTATTTTTACCGGGTGATATATACCGGTTAGGTTATATCGTATCGAGTCCACAAAGATTGGTTATTGATTCGTCGTTCGACAATTCTACCGTTAATGAGTTTGAGATTAAAAGAGATGAAAATAAAAGAAAAAAATTAAATGAACAAAAATTATAAAGGATAGACAGCTTGTCCGGAAAAAATGTAAACTACCCGTCACAGACTTAAATCTACCATCCATGTTATACTCGGCCTACGATACTCGTCTGTGTCGTCACATACCTCTCACAACCTAAGCTATTTCTAAACCAAATTAAGAATCCTCCTAAATCACCTCGATAGCCATGTTTGGCCTATCTCAACAACCAGAAGTCAACTGCGTCACCTTCATACCCATCTCTGGAAAAATTCACCAACGCAGAGGCATTAAGATCAAATACTCTATAGTGAATGTCAGCTCTAAACCCATTTCTAGCATTCAGAAACTAACAGATAATCATTCTAGGAAAGAATCTAAGCAATCTATCTCTAGCAAAGCTCAAATTCCTAACATATAGTAAAAACCTAAGAAATCACCAACACAAATTCGTAAAGCAAACTTTATACAACGCCAAGGGCGACAAATATACATGAGCAAGAGTAGATATATATACAAAACCCAACAAAAGAGATTACAAAGAGAAGAGAAGAAGAGGATCCAAACATTTCTTGGTTTGTCAACACCAATCGAGGAGGGATTCGACTCCAAATCATCCAAATGCAAGCTCCAATGTTGTTTTCTAAGCTAATCTATCAAAAAAATGATGTTGATGGTGATGGGACACAAAAATACCCAACCCATAACCTAAAAATGTGTTTTTAGCCCCTTTTAAATATTTTTGAAATCGCAGGGTGCGCTTAGCCTGGTCTTTTGGCGCTCAGCGCGGTCTGTGTTGTTCCGAAAAAAATCAGCATCTTATTTTTACCATAACTTTGAGAACCGTAACTCGGAATTGCGCCCAGTTTGAAGCGTTGGAAATCTTATTCAATGCTCTATCTAACCATGAATAAATATAAATCAAATTAATGATTTGAAATATTTGAATAACTCATTCTTTGCTTTATGTGTTCTCTTTTATTGCTCAAAATCATGTGTTTGAAGCCGTGTCTTCGACACTTTATTACTCAATGCTCCAATTATGAATGAATACATATAAAAGAGATGAAAAACTATCAAATGATACAATATTTACACAAAAACTCAATTATTCTATTATGTACACATTTATACAATAAGAGGGGGATTTATTCGAAGAATATCAACAAAAGAACCGATAAGTGCCACTAAACATATATACAAAATAACTAAATTTTGGCACTTATCAATAGTGAATGTGGTTAGAGTTTTCGAAGGATTATGATTTCGGTTTGAATTATCATCCTGAAAAAGCTAATGTTGTAGCCGATGCTTTGAGCCGAAAGACTTTGCATATGTCGGCCATGATGGTTAAGGAGTTGGAGTTGATCGAACAATCCTAAGATTTGAGTTTGGTTTGTGAAGTGACACCGTATAGTGTTATGTTGGGAATGTTAAAGATTAACAATGATTTTCTTGACAATATTAAAGAGGCTCAAAAACGAGATGTGCAGTTGGTGGATTTGATGGTAGGAATTGATCGACCCGAGAATGATGATTTCAAGTTGGATGCGCAAGGTTTGTTGAGATTCTGAGATTGTATTTGTATTCTTGATGATGAAGCGATTAAGAAAGTGATCCTTGAAGAGAGTCATAGAAGCAATTTGAGTATTCATCTAGGAGATAATAAAATGTATCAAGATTTGAAGGGTTTATTTTGGTGGCCTGGCATGAAACATGATGTGGCACAGTTTGTGTATGCGTGTTTGACTTTCCAGAAGTTAAAGATTGAACATCAGAAGCCTGTAGGGTTGATGCAACCGTTAGAAGTTCCGGAATGGAAATGGGACAGCATTTCGATGGACTTTGTGATGGGTTTACCTAATACCTTGAGAGGACATGATTCAATTTGGGTGATTGTTGATAGGCTTACAAAGTCGACACACTTTATACCTATTAACATTACTTATCCGATTTCGAAGTTGGCTAAGATTTATGTTAGAGTGATTGTGAAGTTGCATGGTGTTCCGGTGAGTATTGTGTCGGATAGAGATCCGAGGTTTACTTCTGATTTTTGGAAGAGTTTGCAGGAAGCGTTGGGATCTAAGTTGAGGTTGAGTTCAGCGTATCATCCACAGACGGATGGTCAGACCGAGAGGACCATTCAATCATTGGAGGACTTGCTAAGAGCTTGTTTTCTTGAGCAGAGAGGCCCATGGGATACTTATCTTCCTTTGATCGAGTTCACTTATAATAATAGTTACCATTCTAGTATTGGGATGGCACCATTTGAGGCGTTATATGGTCGGAGGTGTAGGACTCTGTTATGTTGGCATGAATCTGGTGAGAGTATGGTAGTTGGACCAGAAATCGTTAGAGAGACTACAAAGAAAGTGAAGTTTATTCAGGAGCAGATGAAGGCTTCCTAGAGTAGACAGAAAAGTTACCATGACAAGAGAAGAAAGGATTTAGAAATTCAGGATGGTGACTGGTGTTGGACGAGCTCTGAAGTCTAAGAAGCTCACTCCTTGTTTTATTGGTCTGTATCAGATATTGAATCGAGTTGGGAAATTTTCTTACCGTGTGGCGTTACCGCCAAATGTTGTTAATTTGCATGATGTGTTTCATGTATCGTAACTCTGCAAGTATGTCCCCGATCTGTCTCATGTGATTCAAATGGACGATGTGCAAGTGTGTGATAATCTCATAGTGGAGACGATGCCTGTGTGAATTGTGGATCGTGGGATGAAGATTCTTAAAGGTAAAGAGATTGCGTTGGTGAAAGTTGTTTGGTTAGGAGATGCTGGTGAAAGCTTGACCTAGGAGTTGGAGGGCAAGATGTGAGACTCATATCCCGAGCTATTTGAAGCAGGTAAATTTCCATTTTCGAGGACGAAAATATTCTAGTAGGGGAGAGTTGTAATGCCCTAATATTTAATTATTTCTTTAATTAAATATTTAGAGATTTATTTGTGAAATATTGGTTGATATTGTGGTTGCAGAGATTTAAGTTGGTTTGGTCGTAGAATAATACTAGAAACGATGTTATAACTATAAAGTTAGTGTTAGTGGGCTTAAGTTGTGGTGACAATAGTAGTAGTAGTGATGGGGGTACAAAGTTTAAGCCCAAAACTAATTATAAGGATTTTTATTTAATTAAAAATAAATAGAAATTAGATTAATTGGCTGTCAGTAGAGAAAAAAGGAAAAACAAGGGTTTTGGAAAAGGAATAGAACGATACATAGAGTTTGCAGAGAGAGAGAGAAAAGTTGGAACGATCAAGAATTCATAGAGCAACCTTCAATCCAAGGTAAGAGTGGGGTTCTTGCTCTCTAATTGGGAATATGATGGATGATAGGTAGTTAGGGATGTATGATTTTACTGTTTTGTGTCATGTTGTTGTTGGAATTGGGGAAAATCCCAATTTGGATCGTGGATTTTCATGAAAACTGGAATTTAGGCGTTTTCACGCTGGATGAGCCGACTCAAGCAAGTATGTCTCGATACATGTTGCATTTGTTTTAAAAACCAGAAGATTGGAAACAGTATGCATCGATACAAACTGCAATGCATTGGCTCATGTGGTCAAACTATGAAGTATGTATTGACTCATGCATGTATGCATCGATACATGTTGTACTAATGTTAAAAACTAGAAGCGTAGAATCATCTTACATTGATACAAACAGCCATGTATCGGCTCATGGAGGCAAACTATGAAGTATGTCTCGATACAAAGCCTGTATGTATTGACTCATACTGTAAGAAATCAGAAAAGTAGAATTTAGAATAACGTATGAGTCGACTCATACGATGTATGTGTCGATACAAGAGGTTTTTGCATCGACACATAGGATTTTGTATTGGCTCAAACTGTATAGAAACAGAACATAACTTTGAAAAAACTGTTTTGCTCATATCTTTGCGACCGTAACTCTGATTTAGTTGCCGTTTGAACCCATAGATAGCTAAAATTATGAATTATCCTATGAATGTAGTTTCAAACATAGGAGGTGAACATCTTGATGAATTTATGTGTTTTCCGTATGAGAGTTTGTTGTTATTGAGTGTTGTTAGAATTTGTTGTTGTAGGAAATTGTCATTGAACGTTGTTGTTGGTAGAGACTTGATAGTTAGTGTTGACGATTGATTTTGTTGTTTTACGTTGTGATTATGTTGCTGTTTTTGTATGCCATTTAAGGTTTTCGCATACATACATTGCATACTATGTTGGCCTATATTGGGGAAAACATGTTGAGCCGTTAGGGGCAAGATGATTACGTTGAAGGCTTTCACCTTGATGCCTCGGAATTACTGGCAGTTGTTTACATTGGGAGTTGTACTCCGATGGTACCACATGCATTTTCATTGCGTTGAGTTGCATATCATAACACACGTTGATGTTGTTCTTGTGAATGAATTATGTTGTTGTGGAATAGTGGTGTGATTGAAAAATAGTGATTTTGTATAATTCGAACTATATGTTGTTTATCATAGTCTCAATTATATGGTTTGATATCTCACCCTTTACTTGTTTTCTCCGTTTCCTTTATATTGGTAACGTGCAGGTAACTAGGAGGAGTAGTCTTTACTGTCGTAGTCCAAGTTTAATGTCATATGCTCTGATACGTAGCACTCGGGGGAAATGCGCATTTGTTTTATTTTGCTATTTTCAATGTCAAAACTTGCTTTATTGGATTGAAGATTGTATCACGTTGATTTTGTTTTAAGACTAAAAAATGCTATGTCTCATATGTATAACTGTTTTGATTTCGCTGCATAATTAATGAAGTTGTTTCCATTGGAAGATTTATCCTCTTTAAAGTGTTATGTATCTGTGTGAGTAAATATGACATGTGCATATGTTTATGTTGAAATTGTGACATCCTGATATGTTGAAAAATATTATACTCTGATTTCTTGAATAAATACTTGGGGTAGAATCGGGGTGTTATAGAGATGATGGAGAGGTAGGAGGATTTACTTTCTTTCAGCGTTCACCCAGTTTCTAGTACTCTTGTTCATTCTCATACTTCTCCCGAGCCTGGTGCTTTGAAAGGTTATGTTGACAGGTACGTGTTAGAGAACGAGCAGTTGAAAGAAGAGATTAGGAATCTCAAGAGGAAGAGGTCTTCTGAAGAAGGGTCATCTACAAATTTGATTCTTTAGGACTTGTAGTTTATTTTGATTTCTCTCTTGTACTTGGGATCATTGAAACTTGTATTTAAGAGTTGTAATCCTCAAAATATTTTATTAATGATATGAGTTTTATTCAGTAGTTCAAATGTGTTATACTTTGATATTTTCAAATTAAACTGTCTTTATTAAGATGTCCCTTGAACTATTTGATCTTCTTTGTCGATCCTCAAAAAGATGTCCATGTGCATCTCATGCACAATCATTTATACATTATGCATAACTTTAAATCATTACCCATTTGCATATGTTGGTAATCAGAATATGTCTTATCTCTCATAAATTGTCATCTTTAAGAAACAAAAAAAAAGAGTTCATCTTTTCGCTGTCCCCACAGTTATCCTTCGTGGAAAAATAGAGTCTCAACTAGGCTTTCGTCCATTCAGAGGCTTTTCCCCAGCACAGTCTTGGTTTGGATTCTAATCCTCAGCTGATTTTCCCAGTAAGTCTGTTGATGCCAATTTGATCTCATTTCGGTAACCCAACGAGAAGTCTCTCGTTAGAGATGGACCATTTACCTCCAACAAGTTGAAAACTTATTATGGAAGTCCTCGATGAATGGCAACCTTGTCTTTATGGAAGGTAGTTTATCGAAGATTTGTTATTACGATGAATGGAAACCTTGTCTTTATGGAAGGTAGTTTATCGAAGATTTGTTATTCTGATGAACAAAAACTTTTTCTTTATGGAAGGTAGTTTATCAAAGATTTTTTGTTCCGATGAATGACAGCCTTGTCTTTATGGGAGGTAGTTTATCAAAGATTTGTTATTCTGATGAATGGCAACCTTGTCTTTATGGAAGGTAGTTTATCAAAGATTTGTTATTCCGATGAATGGAAACCTTGGCTTTATGGAAGTTAGTTTATCGAAGATTTGTTATTTCGATGAATGGCAACCTTGTCTTTATGGAAGGTAGTTTATCGAAGATTTTTTATTCCGAAGAATGGAAACCTTGTCTTTACGGAAGGTATTTTATCGAAGATTTGTTATTCCGATGAATGGAAACCTTGTCTTTACGAAAGGTAGTGTATCGAATATTTGTTGTTCTGATGGATGGCAATCTTGTCATTATGGGAGATAGTTCATCGTTGATTTGTTGAATACTCCAATGGACGGAATTTCGACTCACTGGTTGTATGATCTGTTTTGTTACCTTTTCGGGATGGAGTATCCTGGTTAAAGAAAGACTTCCAGCCTATCTTTGTTGAAGTGCCAGAACTCTTTGGGGATTCAGTCTAGTGTTTACATTGTCTTCTTACCACCTTTTGGTTAGGAACAGTTTTTGGTGTTTATTCGGGGTTGATGGTTTACTATCTTTAGAAAGTTGGTGTCATTTTCTTGTTTTTGCTATCTCCCTTGTGAGGAGATAGTTCGCCTTCTGTCTAGAGATTGTTGATGTTATTCCCATTCCGTAGTGGGGTCATGATTATCTCTCTCCCATAAGATTGAGCTTTTTTTCACAGTAGTTCGTCTTTTTTGGATAAGTTGTCTTTCTTAGTGTATCTTCATCATCCTTGCTTCCCCAACGGCATTATGTTCCCCTGTGAAGTGCATCATATTACATTACATAACTGTTATAAATTGCATAAAATCTTAGGGCCAAAAATAGGGCTCATATTATATTTAAGTACCTTCTATCCCGTCGAGGCGAAAGTTCCCTTCTTATCTCCAGATAGAAGACACTTAAATAAGGGAATTTGTTGTACCCCAATTTTCCCCCTAAGATTCTCTCATACTTGATACAATTTCATTTCACAAAGATCACAAATTGGTTCTCTCTCTCTCTAATCTGTAGGGTTTGCCCTTTAGGAGATCACCAAGCACCTTGTGGAAGTGATTATTTCTTGTGTGTGATGATTGATATTTGACTAACCATGATGTGCATACTTTGCTCTCTAAATGTTGTAGGTGAATGGTGTGCAAGTTCCTTAAAGAGCTGATAGGTCCATGAGTGTATTTCCATGCCTTCTCTCATCAATTCTCAAGATTTTGAAAGTATTGTCTCTCATTTAAGACTTCTCTTATCATCAACCATGATCTCTTATCTTAAATGTATGTTTCATGCTTGAAAGAGATCATCAAATTCAAAGAATTCTCCATCTTATGGCCATCTCTCTTGAAACTAGGGTTTTGGACTTCTGAGGATCATATCTTAATGTTTCTATGAATTTTTTCGATGAATTCAAAGCCATTTGATTTTTAAGAGGAATTTCAATTGAATATTCTTGGTTCCAAGAAGTTTAATTGATGAAAATATTGTTTTAGAAGTATATGATTTCCCACCCTCTAGATTGATGCTTCATCTATCTTATATGACTCCAAAGGATCATAACTTGGTCATCCCTTGTCTCCTTAAGCTCTTTTTTCTTTCACAGTGAACCTAAGGATGTCTAATACAACTTAGTTCAATTTGTGAGAAAAGAAAATGCTTGGAAACTTGCCTATGAGTTCAAAAGAACACAAGTCCTTGATGAATTCCTCATCTTTTGGTCAATCAACTTCAAATGAACATATCTTGATCATCATTTATCATTTTGAGGTCATTCTTTTTGCAAAACAATATTGAATATGTGAACCTTATCTCCATATAAGCCTTGAAGATTGGAAGTGTTTGAAAGTTTCTTGAAGAAGTCAAAAGATTATACGTCATTTCACATATTTTTATCAAATTCACAAGATCATAACTTTCTCAATTTTTGGAATTTTTGAGTGATACATTTTGCCAAATGTTCCTTGGGAGGTCTACTTCATATCATATTTGAAAATCAAGAGCAAATTTTTAGTGGAAGGAAAAGTTTGAAGAAGAAACATTATAGGTCATTTTTAGAAAGTAGCATGCTTGACCAAGGCCTGGCCAGAAAAATCAATGATTTTGCAAGGATCCTAAAGGCTCAATTTCTCAACTCAAGCATCCATTTGATTTGATTCTTTTTTCATTGTGTTCTACTCTTTGAATAATTCATTTGGCTCAATAAAAATCAAGAAACGCACGAGGGAATTAGATTTGGCCTCAATTCAAAGTTTGGCCCAAAACCTGTTTTACAATCACCATCAATTTGTGCATTTGCGCGTGTAACTTGATTTTAAGCCAAATTAAGCCTTGCTTTCGTGACTAATTTTGATTAGGAACCTCCCCGGATTAATTAGAACATCAAAACACAAATAATGATTGAGTTTTGATGCACATGAAGTCACACTTTCTTCATGAACACGGGTGCGCATGATTTCGCTCCAAATTGCATCGTTCACCCTCCCTTTTGATTCCATTCACTTCTCCTATAAATAAGGGACACATTCCACTCATTTCCTCAAGCTTGGAGAGCCACAAAATCGCTACCAAACTCACACCAATCCTCATATTTCTGAGATTTTGTTTTCACTCTTAGACCACTTCCAGTTTGAAATTAACCATTCATTCTTCTTCCTTGAACCTCACAGAAGCTAACAGAACAAGAATTGTGCCTTGAAGCTTCTTGAATCGTGCTATCCAAGTCCAGTTTCAGAGCTCTGAAAGTGAACTTCGTTCAGGTAGAAATCTCCATCAAATCTTGCAAAATAAAACACCATTGCATTCTCCTCATCTCCCTGATCCTCGTTATGATACGGTGGGAGAACTGGCTTGTTTGTTTTGCATTTTATCGCAAATGTTGTGGATAGCAAGAGTCTCCATCGACTTTCTTTTATCCAATTAAGGGAAGGCGAAAAGAACAGGTAAAAAGACCTTCGTTAGATTTTGAGTATGGGAGGCAGTTATGAAAAGGAAAGGTATTAGCACCCTTTCCATCCGTAGTTATCTACGGGCTCTTAATTTCTTAGCTCACTTTAAAATTTGCTTTCTATGTGTGTGTTTGAAAAGATGTTTTTGAAAGGAATTTCTCTATGACTTTGTAATGATTCTCACTGGAATGTATACGAAGTGTTTGGAAATGTTTTGTTTTGGAAAAGTGTTTAACTTTGTAATGATTCACACTGGAATGTACACAAAGTGTTTGAAAAGATTTTTTTAAAGTAAGTGTGAGGTGTAAAGAGTATTTTGATAGAGCAAGCAATTAAGAGTAACTACCTACTCATAATGGTCGTTTCCATGTTATTTTCCTTTCCTTTAGGGTAGCGCTATCCATACCATTAGTTGGTAGGTAACTCTATCCGTTGGATGTAAAGGGACGTTCGTAGGGTCGTCGTATGGTCATAGAAGGCAACATCTAGGGATACCTTAGCATATTCGTAGGGACGATCATCACTTTTCATAGGCAAACACCGAGGGACAAGATCATGTATTCGTAGACAACAATCGAGGGTCATCAACGGACTATGATCTTTGATTCAAAGGGACTGTGATGATATTGTTTGTAGGCAACTGAGCTAAGATATCCCTACGTTCGAGGGACATAACCATGTTTTGTTCGTAAGGCAACGAGAGAGGATACCCTAAGGTGTGAGTGAGTGCAAAAGTGTGTTGTATTCAGATATATTAGTCTTGAATTAGAGGTGATCTAGGGTTGATTATATCTTGCCATACAATCCTATTAGCTAGCAGATAAATATGTACAGAAATTAAAGTGCGGAAAGTAAAAGTGCGGAAACATAAAGGTCTTACGCTATTACATGGCTTCGGGCAGATACATAATAAGGAGTGCGGAAAGTAAACCCTAATTAAGCTATTACATCCCATGAGCAGTTACATAATAGTAAAAAATACGAGGAATTTAAACCCTAGTTGTTCCAACCTGTGAGCAATTAGAATAATCAGAAAAAGATATCGCGAGAAGGATTGAATTGTAAATAAGAGCAAATAATGTTAGTAGAAAATGTGTTTTCATGTCAGAAAAATGGTTTTAGGGTTAGTAAACCTAATTAGATGAGAAAATATTTTTTGAGAATTTTCTAGATTGATTTTAATGAAGAAAAAGCAATTAAAAGCTAATTTTCGATTAATTTACAATTAATTAAAATATGAGTGAAAAATAATATTTTTTGATGTGAAAAATTAAATAAGTATTTTTCTAACATAAATGCAAAAAGAAAAAAAAATTAGGCTTTTTTTGTTGTATTAAAAAAATGTTTGAAAAAAAATTAAATAAAATAAGAAAATATGAAGAAAATAGAAAAAGTGCTAGTTTGAAAAAATGCCAAAAAATACATTGGGGTAGCCAGGGATCGAACCCTTGCCCCAATGTCACCAGCGCGCCTCCTGACAATCTAAGCTAGGCATGTTAGTTGTTAGTATAATGAGACAATTAGTTTATAAGCGAAACAAAACTTTGAAAATTATTTAAAACGAAAAAAACGCGCGCTGGCCTTCATCTTCTTCCTTGAGACGCAGACGTTTACCCACGGTTTTTTGTTCGTAGCTAAAGCCTACAGTGACGGCTTCTTTTCATAGCTACAGATCCTGCAAATCCTAAACCTCAAAATACGCAGTGGAAATTAATTGTAAGAACATAGATCGATTGAAATCAATCTCCTGAGCATGATGGTGGTCATCGTTTCGCCTAATTTTGCCTGAAATAAAAAGCCCTAATTCTGAGTTACGAACCCTAGCCATGGTGGATTCATATTACTGCACTCAAAGTTAGATTAAACTATGCAGAAATCTTCGAAGCTTCATTATAAACACAATTATGCAATCAAAACATATTAAATATGCATGTATGTACAAAATCGAATTTGAAATTAGAGTATGCATATTGTGATCTTGAATTCGTGATTCTGGATGTTCTGGTTGATGATGAAGGTCTGGATCGACTCATGGGACTCCCAGGAAGCGATTGGAATGTTCGGTTTGGCTTGAATCAATGCAAAAATTAGTCTCCAAGTTGCTTGAATGGCACAGATTTTTAGAGCTAGGTTAGGGTTCTTGGAGCATCAATTTTCGTCCTCCAAGTTTATGGGATTATAACATATATATAATGAATGGATTTAGATTAATAATCAATGAGAAAATATATTCTCATCAATGTGAAAATATTTGATTGGAATCAAACCATATTTTCCCTTTTTTGAGCCAATTTCAATCAATTTTCTTGCCAATATCCAATATTTCGAAATATTCTAATTAATTCGCTTGCTTGGACCTCAAGAATGTTGAAAATCAATCTTTCCATTCAATATTTGGATTTTATATCTTTGATTTTAATTAAATTGAATTTAAATGAATAAAAATTCAAAATAAATAAAAATAAAAGATCAAAGGCGTGGCCTTGGGCTTGGAGGTTCTATTTGATATTAGAAACAAGTTTGAACCAAGAAAAGTTAGGCCCATTTAGAAAAAATTTAATTTTTTCAAGTATTTCTCTTCATGCACCTCCTCAAAAATGCCCAACTTGCACAACTTGTATCTTGCTCAATTTTCAACATTTTTGGGTGTTCTTGGACTTTTTAGAAATCTCAAGATGTCCTCTAACCTATCCTTTTTGTTTCATCTTCATTGAAGTTTCCCTGTTCATGTACACTTCTCAAAAAAGATGACTTTTTGTTGACTTTTAGAAGGACCTATAATGTTTTGATCCATAACTCTTGAATGAAGCATTTCTGGCCAAAGCTTGTGAGACATGAAGTTGTAGAGAATTGAATTTCCTTCAAAATGAGCTTTGGTAGAAAACTTTCTGATAAAGTATGTGAAAGTTATGCCTAGTCAAAGTTCTGTTGACTTTTGTCTAAAAAACCCTAATTTAGAAACTTTGACTTTTGATCAAATCTTGACTTTTCTTGAGGAATCATGATCAACCCTTGATCAAATGATGAATGTTACTTCAAAATATTGTTGTTGACCAAAAATTATGAAGTTTGACTGTATGTTGACCATAGTTGACTTTTTATCCAATACAACTGATTTTCAACCACCTGAGCAATTGACTGAGCAGACCTGAGCTGTAAAGCTTGAGATTTGACATGGTGATCCCTTGAAATATATGAGGAGGCATGATGACCACTTGAAGCATTGGAAATCCATTTTGACTTGAGAGGAACAAAACCCTAGTTGTGGGTTGATTTCTTAGGGGAGGGTTCATCCGGTCAACCCTTGAGAAATTCTTGAGTATGGAGATGTGGATTGTCTTGAGAAGTAGGAGGGAAAATTTTGGGGTATAACACTCGTGATCTTCACCATTTGAATTTTCATTGAGAATTGACTCTGAATTTTTGAAAAAAAGTGCTTGTTATTTTTCTACTTTTTCTCAAATTGATCATGGTACAAGTGAAATAAATTTTTTGCAATGGTACCATTAGAATCGTCTTGAAGAGACAAAGCAAATGGCACCGGTCTGGGAAATTTATTTTACAGTTGGAGGAACCACAATTTCAGAGTGGCTGGAGGTTGAAGACGATAATATGTCTCGTCTCAACCAATGACATTGAGGCACGTTATTTTTTTGAAATGGATTCGGTGATAACATGCTACCATACAGGCGTTTCTTGAGACCTTGGATCTGATTACTTTTGTGAGTCAGACTCGATCTAACGCGCTATATTAAACCTGGTTTTATTTTTTTATTTAATTTTAATTCCTGATCCGGTGTGAAAATTAGGTGGGTCCATATCAAGCACAACGCGTCTGATCCATTGGATTAGCTTACTAACGCGTTTTGACTATGATAAGATGGTCCATTTTTTTTGCTTTTATTTTATTTTCTGATTTTATATTTTAAATGTTTTAAACTTCAAAAAATCATATAAAATTCATTTCTAGTCCAAAAATTATAAAAAAATTCAAAAAAATATTTTGAAATATTATCTTTCCGAATTATATTTTTTCATATTTGATATTTTTTATGATTTTTCTCTTTTATTTGATGTTTTTAATTGTTTTAAAATAATTTGTGTCATTTAAAAATTCTGGAAAAATTCCGGAAGGATCCAATGGTCATTTGACTAATATTGGTGACCTCGTTTTAATTTTATTTCTAATTTAACTATTTTTTGATATTTTTGGTTTGTTTTATCATTTTGTTTTTTATTTTAAAAAAACGTTTTTGACTGAGAAAAATTCTAAAAAAAATTGTCAATACTTGTTGACCTCTGTTTGACTTTAGGTAATTTTCTTGAAATTTTATTTTGATGAAAAAATACTATTTATGTATTTTGTCAATAAAGTTCACTTAAATAACCTAATTTTAAATTTAATTTTAATTCTTTTACTAGATTTTTAGTTTCAATTTATTTTGTTGACTTTTGAATTTAATTTGGAGTCACAAATTTCCTCAACATCAATGGAATTTTGGTGTTGACAGGTCTCTTGACTAAATCCACCAAGAAAGTGATCAATTGGTTGCATGAGCTTTAATGTTCTAACATAAGTCCCAAAAGATGACTTGAGCTTTGATCTTGGTTCAACACCTATGGCATTTGTCGTGTGGTCGCGTTGATTTCTAATCAAGCTTCTGCCAAGTTTCCACTAACCTTGTCCATTTGAAATTCTCAATCACCTTTGATAAAGTTATATGATAATTTCAAAACCGGTGATATACTTGACAAAAAACAATTCAAACATGTCGTGTGGTCGCGTTGATTCTATCAAGCTTCTGGTAAGTCTCCATGCATAAGTTTCAAGATGGTCACCTTGCAGACGACTAATTACTAACAATTCGATGATATACTTGACAAGTTTCAAGATGGTCATCTTGCTAACCTTTAATTAATTGCCTTTTATTTTCCGCTCTTTACTTTCCGCATTTACTCTTATGCTCCTTATTTTTATGCACATTTATCTTTTAGCATTTACATTTCATGTCATTTTTCCTTTGTTCATTTGAGCATTTTACTTTCTTGTTATTTTGAATTTTCTCACTTGAGCTTTATTTTTCTTTTCTAAAATACCTAATAATTCAACTTAGACATAAAAATCTTATAATTGGACTTGGTTACTATCCTTGTGCTTCAAGCTTGATCTTTGGACTTAGGTTTACGACCTTCACCTCAGCTTGGAGATTTTTGTGCCCTTGGTGTTATTCTGTCTTGCCTGGTTATCATCTTTGTGTGCAGGTTATTCCGTTATACTCGATTAAGAGTAGATTTCCTCAAAATACAGTCGTTACTTTGCCCGTTTTTCATAAGACAAGAGAATCAATCTGAGGCATTGACTTATCTGAAGCTTGTTTTTTTGTCTGGTTATTTGTTGTTTATGTGGTAATCCAAAGGATGGGATATGGTATTGGCTCTTGATGTCAAGTACTAGCTTTCTCATCTGGTTAGACCTTTCTTTACCCATACCTTTTACTTTATGCACTTTAGGTTAGCCTCTTCATCTCCTCCCCATTCTTTAATTTTCAAAATCTTCCCCCTTTTTCAAAGGATTCTTGTTTTCAAAACTCGAACCATTTTCATAAAAAAACTTGGACTTAGGTCCATGATTTTTCAAACTTGTTTTTCTTAATAAACTTTCAATCCACTTAATAATATTTTGACCATTTCTCATAAGACTAAAAAACACCTAACCTCATTCAAACTTTTTGAGCTCTTTGTAGCTTTTCTAAACTAACATTTTCTTAAAATCAACTAACACACAAATTTGGTCTTATTTAGCCAAACTACTTGGTTTTGATTTCAACATTTCACATTGTTGGTATATAGGCCTGGAACTCATTGGAAGTTCTATCAAATCAAAAATTATAAAAAAATACTTCTTTTCTCCCTCCACCATCCATTTTGTGCATACTCGTTTTTAGCACACATATAAAAAATTTCAAAAAGGTTCCTGCGGAGTACCGTAGATGCTTTGGGTGCCTAACACCTTCCCTTTGCATAACTAACCCCCAGTCTCAGATCTCTGATCTTTTTGTTAGGATTTTATTCTCTCTTTTTCCTAGGCCTTTGGATAAAATAAAAGCGCGGTGGCGACTATTTTGTTAATTTTTGAGTTAAGTCAATTCAATGGCTTATACTCGCAGTTTTTGCTGCTATAGAAAAAGTGGCGATTCTACTGGGGATGTTTGACCTATTGTTGGACCATCTCTAAGTGGGTTGACCCTATTTTTGTTTATTTGTATATATGTGCTTTACTGTTTGTATATATTTTATGCTTGTTTGTCTGGATGTTTTTCTTGTTTTCAGGGGTGGTTGGTGATCTTCTTTTGAGTTCCTATACCCGGACTTGGGAAAATTTAAGATAGGACGGGCGGTATAGTCATGTTAAATTTTAGGGATTAATCCCGAAGAAGGAGACATGAGATCCCCCAATCAGTGGAGACCTCCTTGACTGTGGTTTTTTTTTACCGAGTGATCGAGAAGACATGACTGCTTTCGACCTGAGAGTCCATGACGCTAAGCAGCCGTAGAACCCTCAACCCATCCTAGCCTATTTAGGGGTAGTGTGGAGACTATTACGGAGTTATCCAGAAGTAGTTGCTATGCGATACTGCACTCAGACGAGTTTCACCTGAAGGTATTGCTAATTACCGAGTACATCGGGAAGTTGGTAATATTGGATGGAGGAATGAAAACTTTGGGGATTCCTTTAGAACCTTGATCTACACGTGACAAAACTTAGAATAACTTGTGGGTAGTACCTTTTGACTCCATTCTCGTGACGTCAAACCTATGGACCCCCATGTTTGTGATCTTTGTGTGGGCTTGTTGCATCATGCATTCATGCACCCATACACATCTTTTTTTTTCAAGACAATTATTCAAGGGACTTAAAATTGACCTTTGCAAATATCTCAGATATACTTTGACCATGGATTTTGGACAGAGGAGGACTCGGAAATACAATTTCAAGGAACCTAAGATTGAGGGACTGATGAGCTTGATTAATGATATTGAGAGTCCAAAGGATTTCCAAAAGAAGTATGGGACTATTATATCTTTGATGAAGACAAAGATGAAGGATGGTTTGCTTTTTACCTTGGTTTAATTCTATGATCTATTATACCATTGCTTCACTTTTCCTGACTATTAGTTGGTTCCTACCTTGGAGGAGTATTCTTATCTGTTTGGTCGACCTATTATTAGTGTTATTCCTTTTACTGGTTTGGAGGAGGAGCCTAAATATCATCAGATTGCTGATATTACCCATCTGAAGAGGTCTGATATTGAAGACAACATGCCTACCAAGGGGTGTATCAGAGGATTACCGGCTGCATTTCTTTTGAAGAAGGCTCGTTATTTTGTTGAGATGAGGAGTATGGAGACTTTTGAGGTCATCTTTGCCTTTCTTGCTTATGGTTTGTTCTTGTTTTGCAATGTTGACAACTTTTTTTACGTTAATGCTATCAAAATCTTCATGATTGGGAATCCAAATCCCATACTTCTTGCAGAGAATTACTATTCTATTCATCTTAGAAACTTTCGTCGAGAAGGGGAAATTATTTGTTGTACGTCATTGCTATACTGTTGGTTTGCTTCTCATTTACCTACAACTAATGCTTTTTAGGATCCTAAGAGGGGATCTCATTGGGCACCAAAGATCTTGGCTCTCACTCATTTGGATATTGAGTGGTATCGTCAGGTTTAATATGATGTAGAGATTATCGACAGTTGTGGTAGCTTTCCCAATGTGTCTCTTCTTGGTACAAAGGGATGCATTAGCTACAATCCTGTTCTTGCGCATCGTCAGCTTGGTTATCCGATGAGGGATAAACCAAAGAGTATTCATGTGAGTGGCTTCTTTCTTAAGGAAGGTAAAGACCACAGTGCAGCTAGGAAGGATATAGAGAAAGCTTGGCGTCATATTCATAGGAAAGGAAAAGAGAATCTAGGGTAGAGAGGAGTTGTTTCTTTGGAGCCTTATATTCTATGGTTTCAAGCAAGAGCTATTAGGTTGAAGATGTCGTATTCTCGAGAAGAGCCTCTTGCTGATTTGTTCTTAGCTACTACTCAAGGTTCAGATGACATAGAGGATCTTCAATTTTATTTGGTTAGAATGCAACAAGAAAAGGAAGCTTGGAAGAACAAGTACCATGCCTTGAAGATGTCTCGCACAATAGAATTGAATGAAAAGGATGATCTGATTGAGATTCTTGAGAGTCGTGTTGTAGAGATGATGAAGAGGCAGAAGGATTTACTTTTTTCCAGAGTTCACCCATGTTATACCCCAAAATTTTCCTTCCTACTTCTCAAGACAATCCACAACTACATACTCAAGGATTTCATAAGGGTTGACCAGACAAACCCTCTTCTAAATAATCAATCCAAACTATGGTTTTGCTCCTCTCAATTCAAGATGGATCTTTAGTGCTCTAGGTGGTCATCATACCTCATCATATGCTTCAAGAGATCACCATGTCAAGTTTCAAGCCTTATAAGTCCAAATTGCTCATCTAGTTGCTCAGATGGTTGAAAATCAGCTGTATTGGACAAAAGTCAATTGTGGTCAACATACAGTCAAACTTCATAATTTTGGTCAACATACAGTCAAACTTCATAATTTTGGTCAATATCAATATTTTGAAGTAATATTCATCATTTGATCAAGGGTTGATCATGATTCATCTAGAAAAGTCAAGATTTGATTAAAAGTCAAAGTTTCTAGCTTAGGGTTTTTTAGACAAAAGTCAACAGAACTTTGACCAGGCATAACTTTCACATACTTTATTAGAAATTTCTCCACCAAAGCTCATTCTAAAGGGAATTCAAGTCTCTATAACTTCATGTCTCACAAGCTTTGGCTAAAAATGCTTCATTTGGAAGTTATGGATCAAAACATTATAGGTCCTTCTAAAAGTCAACAAAGAGTCATCTTTTTGCAAAAAAGTGTTCATGAGTATGGAAACTTCAATGAAGATGAAACCAAAAGGGCTGTTTAGAGGACATCTTGAGATTTCTAAAAAGTCCAAGAACACCCAAAAATGTTAAAAATTGAGCAAGATACAAATTGGGCAAGATTGACATTTTTGAGGAGCTGCACAAAGGAAAATACCTAGCAAATGCAAATATTTTTCAAATGGGCTTAAGTTTTCATGATCCATACTTGTTCTTGAGAATATCCACGACCTCTAAGTCCATTTACACACCTTCTTTCCACTTATTTAATTTATTTTGGAATTAAATCATTTAAATTCAATTTAAATAAAATAAAATGCAAAAGCAAGGTCTAAGACAAGTTGGGTTATATTTCTACTTATCTTGAGAACCAAGGAAGCCCAAACAAGATGCCAAATTCGTGCAAGGAGCTATAAGGAAGGAAATATCCACTTTTGGCAAATTTGGATCAATATATGTGTGGAAATATTTTTTGCACTGAAAGCAATATATTTTCTCTTTACTCTTGATTAAATCTCTTGCTCTATAAATATATTATAAGACCAGAACCAAAGGGCACAAAAAATAGGAATCCTTTCCTCCACAAAGAACCCTAGAATTCTCAAAAATTCCATACAAACTTGCAAATTCGTATTCCATTTTCCAACCGTTCTCAAGGTGATTCAAGCCTTCCATCACCTTCCTGAGGTTTCCAGGAATTGATTCAAGTCCTTACAAAAGCTATATCGTGCCCAGAACTCATCCCTTGAGGCTATACCGATTTGGTAAAACTTGGGATTTCTAATTCTTAATTTACACGATACAAATTGTGTTTATGCATTTATACATGTTTATTATGTTGACTTGAATCGATTTCATGCAATAGTTTCAAGGTTTGATGCATGAATAGAGGAACACCATGGCTAGGGCACAAAACATCTAAGTTGTCGTATTCACAGTTATAGGATGTTTCAGCCTAAAATAACCCCAGATTCAGATTCAGGGGGCGATTCCATGTCGATCTGGGTTATCCTCTTTTGTTTTTGCTTCAATTTTGCAAGATTCGGAAGTTTGAATTGCCGGAGATAGTAACCGGAACCACCGTCCTCAGGTGGTTGACCGGCGAAGACTGAACCAGCGTAGGTGTGACAGAGAATCACTGGACGATTTGAAACTAGGGGACCCACCTTGGCGCGTTCTGTTTTACGTTTGACATTCAGAATTAACCTTCACATATATATATATATATATATTTATTGTTTCAGATTGATACATGGATGTATCACCGCCCCAGCGGTTCACCTTGCGCGCACTAAGTCATTCTCTCTCAAAGGCACGGGTTTGAACCCTGCCTTTTGCCAGATTTCCTAACATTTTTTTGATTAACACAGGTTTCAGAAGTCCCGGAAGTACCATCTCCAGAAGTTCCAACTTCTGGATTCCTAGAAGTTCCAGAAGGAACACCTCCAGAAGTTCCAGAAGGGACGTCAACAGAAGGTCCAGAAAGAAGCAACTTCCATGACAGAAGGAAGCAACTTCCGTGCCAGAAAGAAGCACTTCCGTTCCAGCCACTAGAAGCTCTGAAAAACAGGTTTCTAGAGGTTCTTGAGGGAGCTTCCATGAGAAGCTCTGACGGAAACCCTTTTTTATTTATTTTCCTGCTAACTAATTTTCTTTGCATTTTTTCTTCAAAACTATTTTTTTAAAAAACTCTAAAAATGTCTAACTTTAGGATTTAGGTTAAAAAACCTTTATTTAATTTTTTCACAAAAAAAGGACATTTTATTTTCATCAGAACTAGGTTTTTTTTATTAAAATCAATCACAAAAAAACTCAAAAAAAAGATAATTTTTTTTAGTAATTAGGGCTGCTAACTTAAAACTCTTTTCTAATAACTTCCAAAGCATGTTTCATATTTTCTCATTATTTATTATTCCGCATTTAAATTCTAGAAAGGTTGTATAGGTTGCAAAAATTTTATCATGTAATAGCGTAGGATTTACTTTCCGCACTTTACATTCCTGCCTTTACTTTCTGCACTCCTATATTATGCATCTGCCCCAAAGCCATGTAATAGCGTAGGACCTTTACAGTTCCGCAATTTACTTTCTGCACCTATTAACTGCTAGTAATTAGGCGTGTATGGCAAGATTAACTTAATCATTCTAGATCACTATTCACAAGATAAATATTTGAACACAACCCACTTTTCACACATGAACTCACCTTAGGGTATTCTCTCTTGTTGTCTTACGAATAGAATGGTCAAGTCCCTCGAACATGGGGATATCTTAGCTAAGACGCTTACAACATATTATCATAGCCCCTTCGAATTAAAGATCATAGTCCCTCGATGACCCACGAAGTTTCCTACGAATACATGATCTCGTCCCTCGGTTGTTGCCTACGAAGAGTGATGATCGTCCCTACGAATATGCTAAGGTATCCCTACAAGTTTCCTTATATGACCATTCGATGTCCCTACGAATGTCCCTTTTACATCCAATGAATAAGGTTACCTATCAAACGATGGTATGGATAGCCTTATTCTAAAGGAAAGCAAAATAACATGGAAACGACCATTCTGAGTAGGTAATAAGTCTCTTTTGCTTGCTCAATCAAAATACTTTTCACACCTCACACTTTCTAAGCTTTTGAAAACACTTTGTATACATTCCGACGTGAATTATTACAAAGTCCTTTTCCAAAAATAAAACATTTCCAAACACTTCGTATACATTCCAGCGTGAATCATTAGAAATTCGAAGTGAAATGCCTTTTCAAAATATTTTCAAACACACACACACACAAAAAGAAATTTATAAAGTGAGCTAAAGAAATTAAGAGCCCGTAGAAAACTACGGATGGAAAATGTGCTAACACCTTCCCTTTTCATAACTGCCTCTCGTACTCAGACTCTAACAAAGGTCTTTTCCTGTTCTTTTCTCCTTCCCTTAATTGGATAAAAGAAAAGTCGGTGGCGACTCTTGCTATCTGCAACATTTGCGATAAAACTCAAAACAAACAAGTCAGTTCTTCCACCGTGTTACAGAACTGGCGACTCTACTGGGGAAACACCCTAAAGAGAGGCTACCTTAGGTTTTTTTAGATCACTTTATTGCTTTTTGTTTGCTTTGTCTACTTTATTTTTAGGGGTTGCTTGGGTATTATACTTGTGGGGGATCCTACACCCGGATCCAGGTTTCCTTAGGTAAGTAGCAATAAATCGTCGCGACCGTTAGGCGTATACCGAAACGGTCAAAATGATGGCTATGTTAGTGTGACACTTTGGATGTCCTGATGCTCCTCATGTTCAGTTGAGGAAACTTTTAGAACACTAATTGACCCATCTTGGACATTAGAAGGTAGTGAGATGGTCAGCTTCATTGTAGACTGAGGTTGGTTGATACTCGATGCTATGCTCATTAAGATTTGACTTTCAGGATGTTTCGGTCGACCACTTGGTAGTCGTATTGAAATAAAGCCTACGAGAAAGATCAATGATATGAGATTCCTAGAACCCTGTTACAATTATAGGACAGGTTGAACCCACTTAAGCTTTGGTAGGGTAGACACCTATACCTCATGCAAGCCTTAAACCTAGGGCTATTGTGTGAATTGCTTGTGCTTGCTACTTGTTTTAAACATGACATCATAACATCATAACATCATCATATCATTTCTTACTACTTCAAGGACCTAGGGATTTATCTTTGCTCTGTTTTGTAGGAGTTATGGCTTCCAAGAAGACTATCCGAATCAACTTCATGGGCATACCTTCTCAACTCAAAGAATTAGTTTCAAAAGTTCTTGATCATGCTCAGTTTATCAAAAGACATGGTTATCTGCTTGACTTGGTTCTCTCCGGCTTTGAAGAAGATATGATGCACGTCGTATTCCAGTTCTTCGATCTAAAACATCACTATTTTACATTTCCTGATTATCAGTTGGTGCCTACATTGGAAGAGTTCTCTAAACTACTTGGGATACCTATTCTTGATTAGACACCATTCACCAGTTCAGAAAAAGCTCCGAAATATGAAGAAATTGCATCAGCATTACATCTAAAGCGATCAGACATTGAAGCTAATTAGGAAACAAGAAGCAGAGATAAGGGTTTGCTTGCTAAGTTTCTGATAAAGAAAGCTCGAGAATTCCTAAAGGCTATGATGTTCCATGCATTCGAAGACGTTTTGGCCTTTATAATCTATGGTTTGGTACTATTTCCTAATCTAGATCAATTCATAGACGTGAACTACATCAAGATATTTCGTCTCGTAATCCTATGCCTACTTTACTTGGGGATATTCTGCATTCCCTCTACACTCGTACTATCAAAAGACAAGGAACTCTCATGTGTTTCATACCGTTACTTTCCAGGTGGTTTATTTCGCACCTTCCTCAATCAGTAATGAAGAACGAGCAAAGATGGAAGTGGTCTCAAAGGCTGATGTCACTCTCTCATTCATATATTCGTTGGTGTCTTTTTTCTCAAAAGGACTTCACTTTCATTGAGCATTGTGGGGAATTCCCTAATGTACCACTCCTTGGCATAAAGGGAGGTATCACTTACAATCCTTCTATAGCTCTACGTCAGTTTGGTTACGCTCGAAGAGATGGTCCTCATGATATGATTCACCAAGACATTGTGTTTGACTACAACAACGATCTCCAGAACTACCATCAAAGATTTCTGCACGCTTGGGGCATGGTAAAGAAGACTGATACCAAGACTTTGGGACACAAAAATTCCATTCCTTGAGAACCTTACCTCAAATGGGTGCGATCTCGAGCTCAAAACCTCATGATGTCGTTTACAGCTGTTCTACCAGTACTTATGGAACCTGTTTCTATAGGTGACGAACCCTATACCGTTCTCCACCCAGACATGGCTACTAATTTCGAAGACTTGAAAAGATCCTGGATTCAGCTTAGAGAATAAAGGGATACCTTTGAAGCTCAGTGCTATGCAAGCGAGAAGAAGGTATTAGAGTTGGCGAAGCTACTTCACGAGGAGCAAAGCATCAACACCTACTTCAACACAAAGAGGAAACGCCCATAGGAGACCTGAGCTCTAGGAATTTCTTTTTATTTGTTTAAAATTTCTTTTGTACTCGCTAAAAGTAAACTAATAAAAAGTTTTTCCGTGTTGGTTAACAAATTTAAATTCCTAAGGTCCTTGAAAACATTGCATTGCATAACATCGCATAACATGGCATAACATTTCATAACAGGTACAAACCGGATTTCTTATTCTCTTGCTGTTTATTTCAGCAGAAAATGGCTCCCGAACAGACTATCAAAGACCTCTTAGCTCAAAACGCTCAATTCCAAGAAATGTTCACCAGCTTAGCTTAAGGTCAGAAAGATCTGAAAGAGCTCATCACTAAGAAGGATCTTGAAGACAACAAGGATGGGAGATTTGAACAAATGCAAGCTAAGATAGCAGATACGAGAATCCAGATGATGGGACAGATGGATCTTATCCAAAACTTAGCTCGGGGGCAAGAAGAATTGAGAGTCTTCATCAACGAGATTCTCAAGTTTGAAGACAATCGAATGGAACGAACCGCTAGAGTTGGGGATCCGAACATTAACCAACCTCCAATGATACAAAAGCTGACTTGTTTACAAGAAAGAGACAAGTTCACATTGCTTCACCCATAACAACAAGGTAATCAGCATAAGAAAGATACACCCTGAAGAAAATTTGCCAAGATCAACATGTCATTGTCTCAAGCATTACAACACATGTTGAAAGCAGAGTTCATTACTTTGTAGAATCCTCCTCATCATGTCAACACTTCCTCTCCAAAGTATAATCCTAACATAAGGTGTGCATACCACTCCAACAGCCCAGGGCACGACACCAACAACTGCTGGGCCCTGAAGAACAAGATTCAGGACCTGATTGACGAAAGAGTTCTCAAGTTCACGCAAGATGGTCAGATTGAGTTTTTCTACCATCCACCAAACATCGAAACTACAAGGCATTCAATCTAAAGTGATGAGTTCGGGCGGAGGAGCTTTCATTTATTTGAATTTTTAGTTGTAATTTCTTTTGTTTGCTTGAACGTTTATCCTTATGTCAAACTTTGGTTTTTCACATTAATGCATTGCACATGTTTGTCTTGAAATAATCCATTCGTTTCATTATATTTAAATTGTGTTTCTTACTTTTTGTGATATTCAACTCTTGTTAAAGCGGTAAGCCTTTAGAGGGAGGATGACGAACACGATACCATAATTTCTTACAGTATGCTTTTGAACAGACTATGCTGACAATGTACAGACCTTGTTTCAACTCCTAAATAGTGGAGATATAAGGAAGTTAATCCCTAGTCAACCCCTTTGAGCCTAAGAAGTAGAAGTTTTCTTTCTTTACACAAATTGAAACCCTTAATCATAACCTAGGGCAGGGTAGTTTCGTAGTTAATCTAAAATGTGCAGTCAATCACGATGAGTAATGTCGAAGATATCCTTCTAAGTCAAAAACTGGTGATGGTTCCCTATAATCATTAAGTCAGGCAGTCAATATCTACCAAAAGAAAAGCTCGCTAAGTCAAAAACCTATGAAGGAGACTTAAGGAAAAAATGAGACATCCTGCTAACTGTAATCTCAAAATAAACAGTTCAGGCAAAAGTTAGGGATAACAAAGTCAAAAAGAGGTCACTACAAACCCTCAATAAAAAGAAAAATGTTACAAAAAATAATGACTGTCTTTTCAAATAAACTTCCGGTTTCTGAACCATCACCAAATGTAAGTGTTGCAATTCCAAGGATGCACCATTAACTGAACATAAGAATGGAGAACATCACAGAGATTGGGTTGGGTACAAATATATTTCAAGCCATTATCCTTTGTTTCTTCAACTGTGAACCAAGCCACGTTATAACCCTTAAAAGTCCTAACTGAAGCATGGTTAGTTCGAAATTGTACTGTTTCAAAAAGGTATCCTAACTCTTGTAAGGCTTACTATAATTCCTGAGTTGATATCATTTATTTTTACAAAAATTTTTTACTAAAAAATACATTTTTATAAACCTCAAGACAGACATGAGCTTTGCATGTTAATACCATTATTTGCATATGACTAAATGTTTGACAACAGAGGGTTTTGTATGACGAATATTCAATGAATGAAGGTCCTCCCAATGGACAAAATTACTATAGATAAATACATCTCTGGTAACAAGCCTTTCCAATCAAGGGGCATGACATGCTATCGTCCAACTCACCTGAGGCATTCAGGTCAAGATTTAGAGAATCTCTCAAAAGTGCTGAATAGTCAGGGGCATGGCTTACATCTGAATCACTTGGGGCATGTTACATTGATCACAAGTCTCAGCAAAGGCCATTGAGTTACTCGTCTGTTCCAGTAGTATCAGATGATGTCAGTATAATTCTCCCATAAAATTCCTCAGAAAACTACTTGAGAAGGTCAAGACTATCAAAATTTCTAAAATCTAGTAGTTCACCAACAACGCCAAGCATCAAATACACCAGGATATTGATCCCATAGGTAGACAAACCCCCCATATACAAAAGGGCATATTCTGACAGCGCTACAGCGCTTACCACCAAGAACGACGAAGACTTCCCGCACCCTGTGAACGCGGACATAGTCAAAAAAATACTACGCATAAACGAGAGCCGCTAGGTCGACTGGCCTAGGCAAAAATAAGGGCATCCTGACGAACCAAAAGGGTTCGGGCAAAAATTAAGGACATATATACAAAAATGTACACCCGACAAGTCGAAAACCTAAAAAGGAGGCTTGTGCAAAAAGGGTATCCCGGTAGACAGAAAACCCAAAAGGGAAGTCTAGGCAAAAGATAGGGATTTAAGTGTACGACTATGTCTCGTCCAAAATCATCTACTTACAGACCACATTGTTCTCAACTTCAAGTTCGAATAGCGCAAATCAGTGCAATCATTTCCTTCTAACAGCAAGAAATAGGAGTTACTACAGGCTCTAGGAATTGAGGCAACGACTAAAGTCCTCAATACATCCCCACAGAGTCACTTTCACAAGCATTCCTGCAAAATAATCTCTACAATCCCCACAGAGCCATCGCTCCTCCTACAAAGACAAATCTTCTCCAACGAAGTATTACATTATCATCTCCTCCCAATATTGTTCCAACACATCAGCTTTATCAGCTCCAATGATTCTATCAGCTTCATCAGCCTCAAGTGATCTTATCAGCTTCATCACCTAAAGGGATCCTATCAACCTCATCACGTTAAGTGATCCTATCAACTTCATCAGCTTCAATGATCCTATCAGCTTCATCACCTCAAGTGATCCTATCAGCTTCATCACCTCAAGTGATCCTATAAACCTCATCACGTTAAGTGATCCTATCATCTTCATCAGCTTCATCAGCTTCAATGATCCTATCAGCTTCATCAACTGCAACAATCCTATCAACTTCATCACCTCAAGTGATCCTATCAGCTTCATCACCTCAAGTGATCCTATCAACCTCATCACGTTAAGTGATCCTATCAGCTTCATCACCTCAAGTGATCCTATCAACCTAATCACGTTAGGTGATCCTATCAGCTTCATCACCTCAAGTGATCCTATCATCTTCATCACCTCAAGTGATCCTATCAACCTCATCACGTTAAGTGATCCTATCAGCTTCATCAGCTTCAAAGATCCTATCAGCTTCATCAGCTTCAAAGATCCTATCAGCTTCATCACCTCAAGTGATCCTATCAGCTTCATCACCTCAAGTGATCCTATCAGCTTCATCACCTTGAGTGATCCTATCAACTTCATCAAGTTAAGTGATCCTATTAACTTCACCACATTACATCAGTCTCCAAGCAGTAACAAGTTATTCCATATCACATCATCCCCAACCAGGTCTATACACAAGATATTAATCCTCAACTGAGTACCTCTCGATGATTCTCCCAACAACAGTGATATCCAGACTCGAAACTTGGTTAGATAGTGCATCGGAGGAATCTGAACCTCTTTTATTCCCCAGTCAGGGTTTTCAACAATTTCATCCCCAAGCGGAAATCAAAAATCTCCAGCATAACGTTTCTATCTTCCTCAAGATGGATATGTCTTGAAATACCATGACATCTACATTCATACATTACCCATAAAAACCATGATATATGCATACATTATTCATAACATTGTCATATATTCTGCATAGGACTAACCATATCCTGTCAAGGTTTTGTTTCCCCCAGTAGGTAAAAGCTATTCGCCAAACAAAAGGTCAAAGATTAATGCCCGAAACAAGACGGGAGAACTATCTGAACGACCATGCAAATAATTTCCAAGCAACAGATCATAGATTAACACCCGAAACAAGACGGGAAAACTATCTACATTCTGAAAATTATTCATCTCAGAAATAGCCAAGACGAAGGTTTATTCTGATCCTCTCTTATTATCAACCGCCCCGGATGGAATCCTTAATACCATCTCGGACTACACAACTTCATCACCTTGGATGGCATCTTTAAGCCCATCTCTGATTTCTCTTCATCCAAAAGACGAATACAGAGTCTAGCGTACGACTCACTCTCCAGCATCAGCTTCTCCAAATGGCATCTATAAGCCCATTCTAGTGCATTGTCAACTGACGATCCCATTCCATACAATAGCGAGTGCAAATTTTTCAGGTGTACTCGAGTGTTCAATCATCTTCTACCTTCAGGGCATGAAAGGCAAGCATACCAATCTAACCCTTCCGGTACAAGAATATTGAACAGGGGAAACTGTTATACCCCAAAATTTTCCCTCGTACTTCTCAAGACAATCCACAACTCCATACTCAAGGATTTCACAAGGGTTGATCAGACAAACCCTCTTCTAAACAATCAATCCAAACTAGAGTTTTGCTCCTCTCAAGTCAAGATGGATCTCCAGTGCTCTAGGTGGTCATCATACCTCATCATATGCTTCAAGAGATCACCGTGCCAAGTTTCAAGCCTTATAAGTCCAAATTTCTCATGTAGTTGCTCAGATGGTTGAAAATCAGTTGTATTGGACAAAAGTCAATAGTGGTCAACATACAGTCAAACTTCATAATTTTGGTCAACATACAGTCAAACTTCATAATTTTGGTCAACATCAATATTTTGAAGTAATATTCATCATTTGATCAAGGGTTGATCATGATTCATCAAGAAAAGTCAAGATTTGATTAAAAGTCAAAGTTTCTAGCTTAGGGTTTTTTAGACAAAAGTCAACAGAACTTTGACCAGGCATAACTTTCACATACTTTATCAGAAATTTCTCCACCAAAGCTCATTCCAAAGGGAATTCAAGTCTCTACAACTTCATGTCTCGCAAGCTTTGGCTAGAAATGCTTCATTTGGAAGTTATGGATCAAAACATTATAGGTCCTTCTAAAAATCAAAAAAGAGTCATCTTTTTGCAAAGAAGTGTTCATGAGCATGGAAACTTCAATGAAGATGAAACTAAAATGGATGTTTAGAGGACGTCTTGAGCTTTCTAAAAAGTCCAAGAACACCCAAAAATGTTAAACATTGAGCAAGATACAAATTGGGCAAGATTGACATTTTTGAGGAGGTGCACAAAGGAAAATACCTAGCAAATTCAAATATTTTTCAAATGGGCTTAAGTTTTCATGATCCATACTTGTTCTTGAGAATATCCACGACCTCTAAGTCCATTTACACACCTCCTTTCCACTTATTTAATTTATTTTGGAATTAAATCATTTAAATTCAATTTAAATAAAATAAAATGCAAAAGCAAGGTCTAAGACAAGTTGGGCTTGATTTCTACTTATCTTGAGGACCAAGGAAGCCCAAAAAAGATGCCAAATTCGTGCAAGAAGCTACAAGGAAGGAAATATCCACTTTTGGCAAGTTTGGATCAATATTTGTGTGGAAATATTTTTTGCATTGAAAGCAATATATTTTCTCTTTACTCTTGAATAAATCTCTTGCTCTATAAATATATTACAAGACCAGAAGCAAAGGGTACGGAAAAAAAATAGGAATCCTTTCCTCCACAAAGAACCCTAGAATTCTCAAAACTTCCGTACAAATTTGCAATTTCGTATTCCATTTTCCAGCCGTTCTCAAGGTGATTCAAGCCTTCCATAACCTTCCTGAGGTTTCCAGGAATTGATTCAAGTCCTTACACAAGCTATACCGTGCCCAGAATTCATCCCTTGAGGCTATACCGGTTTGGTAAAACTTGGGAATTCTAACTCTTAATTTACACGATACAAACTGTGTTTATGCATTTATACATGTTTATTCTGTTAATTTGAGTAGATTTCATGCAATAGTTTCAAGGTTTGATGCAGGAATAAAGGAACACCATGGCTAGGGAACAAAACATATAAGTCGTCGTATTCACAATTATAGGACGTTTCAGCCCAAAATAACCTTAGATTTGGATTCAGGGGGCGATTCCATGTCGAGCTGGGTTATCCTCTTTTGTTTTTGCTTCGATTTTGCAGGATTCAGACGTTTGAATGGTCGGAGATGGTAACCAGAACCACCGTCCTCAGGTGGTTGACCGGCGAAGACTAAACCAGGACAGGCGTGGCAGAGGATCACTGGACGATTTGAAACTAGGGGACCCACCTTGGTGCGTTCTGTTTTACGTTTGACATTCAGAATTAACCTTCAAATATATGTTTATTGTTTCAGATTGATACATGGATATATCACCGCCCCAGGGTTCACCTTGCGCGCACTAAGTCATTCTTTCTGAAAGGCACGAGTTCGAACCCTGCCTTTTGACAGATTTCCTAACATTTTTTTGATTAACACAGGTTTCAGAAGTTCCAGAAGGAACACCTCCAGAAGGGACGTCAACAGAAGGTCCAGAAGGAAGCAACTTCCGTGCCATAAGGAAGCAACTTCCGTGCCAGCCTCCAGAAGCTCTAAAAAACAGGTTACCAGAGGTTCTGGAGGGAACTTTCATCAGAAGCTCTAACGGAAACCCTTTTTTTATTTATTTTCCTGCTAACTAATTTTCTTTGCATTTTTTCTTCAAAAATATTTTTCTAAAAAACTCTAAAAAATGTCTAACTTTAGGATTTAGGTTAAAAAACCTTTATTTAATTTTTTCACAAAAAAAGGACATTTTCTTTTCATCAGAACTAGATTTTTTATTTATTAAAATCAATCACAAAAAAACTAAAAAAAAAAAAGATAATTTTTTTTAGTAATTAGGGCTGCTAACTTAAAACACTTTTCTACTAACTTCCAGAGCAGTTTTCACATTTTCTCATTATTTATTATTCCGCATTTAAATTCTAGAAAGGTTGTAAAAAATTTATCATGTAATAGCGTAGGATTTACTTTCCGCACTTTACATTCCTGCCTTTACTTTTTGCACTCCTATATTATGTATATGTCCCAAAGCCATGTAATAGCGTAGGACCTTTACATTTCCGCAATTTACTTTCTACACCTATTAACTGCTAGTAATTAGGCGTGTATGGCAAGATTAACTTAATCAATCTAGATCATTAATCACAAGATAAATATTTGAAGACAACTTACTTTTCACACATGCACCCACCTTAGGGCATCCTCTCTTGTTGCCTTACGAATACAATGGTCAAGTCCCTCGAACGTGGGGATATCTTAGCTAAGACGCTTATTACATATCATCATAGTCCCTTCGAATTAAAGATCATAGTCCCTCGATGACCCTCGATGTTGCCTACGAATACATGATCTCGTCCCTTGATTGTTGCCTACGAAAAGTGATGATCGTCCCTACGAATATGCTAAGGTATCCCTACAAGTTGCCTTCTATGACCATCCAATGTCCCTTCGAATGTCCCTTTTACATCCAACGAATAAGGTTACCTATCAACCAATGGTCTTATTCTAAAGGAAAGCAAAATAACATGGAAACGACCATTCTGAGTACGTAATAAGTCTCTTTTGCTTGCTCAATCAAAATACTTTTCACACCTCACACTTTCAAAACACTTTGTATACATTCCAGCATGAATCATTACAAAGTCCTTTTCCAAAAACAAAACATTTCCAAACACTTCGTATACATTCCAGCGTGAATCATTACGAAGTCGAAGTGAAATACCTTTTCAAAATATTTTCAAACAGACACACACAAAAAGTAATTTATAAAGTGAGCTAAAGCAATTAAGAGGCCGTAGATAACTACGGATGAAAAGGGTGCTAACACCTTCCCTTTTCATAACAGCCTCCCGTACTCAAAATCTAACGAACGTTTTTTCCTGTTCTTTTCGCCTTCCCTTAATTGGATAAAAGAAAAATCGGTGGCGACTCTTGCTATCCGCAACATTTGCGATAAAATGCAAAATAAACAAGCCAATTCTCCCACCGTGTTACAACCCAGTTTCTAGTACTCTTGTTCATTCTCATACTTTTCCCGAGACTGGTGCTTGGAAATGTTATGTTGACAGGTATGTGTTATTTTTTGAGCCCTTTGGATAAAATAAAAGTGCGGCGGCGACTCTTTTGTTAATTATTGAGTTAAGTCAATTCAATGGCTTATACTCGCTGTTTTTGCCGTTACAGAAATCCACTCATCATTTGAGTATAACGAAATAACCGACATACAAAGATAATAACCAAACAAGACAGAATAACACCAAGGGCACCTAAATCTCTTAGATGGGGTAGAGGTCCTAATCCTAAGTCCAAAGATCAAGCTCCAAGCACAAGGAGACTAACCAAGTCCAATTAGAAGTTTTTTATGTTTAATCTTGAATTATTAAGTATTTTGGAAAGGAAAATAAAGCTCAAATGTGCAAATTCAAAATGACAAGAAAATAAAGTGCTCAAATGAGCAAAGGAAAAAAAATGACATGAAATGTAAAATGCTAAAATTAAAGTGCATAAAAATAAAGAGCATAAAAATAAAAAGTGGAAAAGTAAAGAGTGGAAAATAAAAGCATAACATAAAAGGCAATTAATAAAGGTTAGCAAGATGACCATCTTGAAACTTGTCAAGTATATCATTGGATTGTTAGTAATCAGTCGTCAGCAAGGTGACCATCTTGAAACTTACGCATGAAGACTTGCTAGAAGCTTGGAGAATCAACGCGACCACACGACAAGTTTCAATTGTTTTTTGTCAAGTATATCACCAGTTTTTGGAATTATCACATCACTTGACCAAAAATGATTGAGAGTTTCAAATGATCAAGGTTATTTGAAACTTTCCAGAAGCTTGATTATAAATTAATACGACCACACGATAAGCGCCACAAGTGTTGAACCAAGATCAAAACTCAAGTCATCTTTTGGGGCTTATATTTGAACATTGAAGCTCATGCCACCAATTAATCACTTTTCTGAATTGGGACAAAAGAAAAATAAGATGGAGAAGAAGAGGATAATTTCAAATTTACTTTGCATCAGATGAATTTACTCGGCCTAACTTCGTCAAAATCAACCAACTTTCTTTGTGGATTTGGCTAAAAGTCTATCAACACCCAAACTCCATTGATGTTGAGGAAAATTGTGACTCCAAGATAAATTCAAAATTCAGCAAAATAAAGTTAAAATAAAAATAAAATAAAAGGATTAAAAATAAATTTGAAATTAGGTTATTCAATTGAATTTTACTGACAAAATACATAAATAGTATTTTTTTTCATCAAAATAAAATTCCTAGAAAATTACCCAAAGTCAACCAGAGGTCAACAAGTGTTGTCAAATTTTTTTAGAAATTTTATAGACCAGAAAATATTTTTAACAAATAAAATAAAAGGTGACATAAACCAAAAATAGAAAGAAAAAAAAATTGGAAATAAAAATAAAATAAGGCCACCAATATTTATCAAATAACCATTGGATCCTTCCATAATTTTTCTAGAATTTTAAAACAATTAAAAACAACAAATAAAAGAGGAAAATCCTAAAAAAATATTAAATCTGAAAAATAAAATTATGAAAAAAATTAAAATCAGAAAGATAATATTCTAAAATATTTTTGTGATTTTTTCATAATTTTTGGGTCAAAAATGAATTTTATATGAGTTTTTGAAGTTTAAAACATTTAAAATATAAAAATTGAAAATAAAATAAAAGCCAAAAAAATGTAGACCATCTGATAATAGTCAAAACGCGTTGGTAATCACATCCAATGGACATGGCGCGCTGTGCTTGATATGGACCCCTTGCAAATCACACTAGATCACCAATTAAATAAAAATTAAAAAAATAAAATCAGAAACAATGTCACGCGTTGAATTAATGCTGACTAATCAAAGTAATCAGATCTAAGGGCTCCTATAACGCGCGTATGGTAAAACCAAGACACCGGATCTAATTCAAAATAATTACATGTCAGGCCCTCATTGGTTGAAGACAAACATGTAGGTCGTCTTCAACCTCCAATCATCCTTCATTCATGATTCTCAAACTGTATAATTAGGCTAAATGAGTGGTATCCCTAGATTCGTCTCTTCAAGACGATCTCAACCACATGCTCGCGAAAAAAATTTTAAATCAATGAAGAGAAAATTGGAAAAAACTGAAATAATAGCGAATAGGTTTTTGATGAAATTCTCATTCAATCCTTGATGAAAACACAAATGGTGAAGATCACAAGGATCAGGGAGATGAGGAGAGTACAATGATGCTTTATTTTACAAGGTTTGTTAGAGATTCCTACCGGAATGAAGTTTGATTTCAGAGCTCTGAAACTGGACTTGGATAGCACGATTCAAGAAGCTTCAAAGCACGATTCTTGTTCTGTTAGCTTCAGTGAGGTTCAAGGAAGAAGAATGAATGGTTAATTTCACACTGGAAGAGCTTTGAGAATGAAAACGAAGTTACATAAAATCTGGTTCGAGAGAGAGTTTGGCAGAGGTTTTCTGGCTATCAAAGCTTTAGGAAATGAGTGGAATGTGGTCCTCTATTTATAGGGAACTGAGTGGTGATGAGAATGAGAAGGAATTGTAAGATTTGGAGCGAAATCGTGCAAGGTGTGTGTACGAAGGAATTGTGACTTCATGTGCACCAAAAATCAACTAAAACTTGTGTTTCAAGGTTCTATTTACTTCTAGAAGGTTGCTAAACATGATTAGAAACAAAAACGCGCAAGAATTATGTGTTTAGAGGCCAAACCAATCCATTCTAAATTTGACTTCGAAGAAAACATCAGTTTCAAGGCACCTACTTTGCAGCCATGGTTCTCATCACTCAAAGGCCTTTATGATACACTCTTGGACTCTTTAGAAAGCTGAGATTACAATCTTTGTAATGCACTTGGAAAGGTATCATTTGGCAACCTGAGCAAAAAGTTACATCTTTTTGAAATCGTGTGAAATCGTCTGAATTTCCACACTTAGAAAAAATTCTAAGTTTTCACAAAAAATGACCTATAATCTTTTCAATCCAAACATGGTCTTCCATTAAAAATTTGCTATTGCCATTCAAAGATGGAATGAAGTAGTTCTCTCAAAGAACCAACCAAAAACCTCAAAAATTGAGCAAGTTATGGCCTTGTGAAGTTGATGAAAAATCATGAAATGACCTATAATCTTTTGACTTCTCCAAGCAACTTCCAAACACTTTCAATCTTCAAAACTTATATGGAGATAAAATTTCACATTGTAAATATTGTTGTGCAAAAATAATGACCTCAAGATGATAAATGATGACCTAGATATGATCCTTTGAAGATGATTGACCAAAGTTGAGAGATTCATCAAGGACTTGTGATCTTTTGACTTCATAGGAAAATTTACAAGCATTTTCTTTTCTCACCAATTGAATTAAGTTGTATTTGATATCCTTAGGTTCATTGTGAAAGAAAAATGAGCTCAAGGAGACAAGGGATGACCAAGATATGATTCTTTGAAGTCATAAAAAGTAGATGAAGCATCAAACAGAGAGTGGGCAATCATAGACCTTCAAAACAATCTTCTCATCAATTAAACTTCACACAAACTTAAGAAGTATTTTAAGAATCAAATGTGTTTGCATTCATCCACAAACTTCACACAAACACCAAGATATGGTCCTCAGAAGTCCAAAGCCCTAATTTCAAGAGAGATGGCCATAAGATGGAGAATTCTTCAAATTTGATGATTTCTTTCAAGCATGAAATATGTAATCAAGATGAAATACCATAGTTGATGGCAATAGAAGTCTTCAATGAGAGACAATGCTCTACAAATCTTGAAAGTTGAGGATAGAAGGCATGGAAATAAACACATGAACCTATTATCTTCTTGAATGAGAAACTTGTGCACCAATCACCTACAATATCTAAAGAGCAAAGTGTGTGCATATCATTGTTAGCCAAATATCAATTCACACACAAGGAATAAACACATCCATAAGGTGCTTGATGATCTCCCAAAGGCAAACCTAGAGATAGGAGAGATAGGGACCATTTGTGATCTTTGTGCAAGGCAATTACATGAAGTATCAGAGAATCTTAGGGACAAAAATTGAGGTACAACAATGACAACAACTCAACAACTGAAACATTTAACGATCCTTATCTGAATCTTGCAACAAGACTACGAAGAAGAACAAGTCTTTGTGAAAAACAAGTTCATCGCCAACTTCAAGAAAATCTTATAGAGTATATTTGAGAATGTTTTGGACATGAGAATGATAAAATTTAAAAAACTAATTATGTGATATTATTTATTTTTATTGTTTTTAATTATATTAATGTATTTGAGATTTATTTTAATTATTATTTAAAATTTTGTTTAATTTATTTTATTTTATTTTATAGTATTAATTAAAATTAAAATTATTATTTTAAATAAAATAAAATTTAATATAAATAAAATATTAATAAATAAAATAAAATTGTATGACCTAATATATTAGAGTTCAATAATTAAAATAAATTGAAAATATTATATTAAGATGATGTGTCTTAATAATCTCGCGAATAAATCTAAAAATGAATAGTACCACTACGCAGTGTTTTAAAAACCGGACCGGAGATCAAACCGGTGAAGGTACTGGGTCACTGGTCGAACCGCATGGCTAAACCAGATTAAACCGGATTAAACCGGATAACTCAGTTGATTAAACCGACCTTTATAACAAAACGATATAGGTATAAAACTTGTCGAACCAGATGACTCAATCTCTACAAAATATAATTAGAACTAATTTTTTTTTTAAATATCATTTCATAAATAAATTCACAATTTGATAATTTAAATTTAAATTTTAAATATTTTAAATATTTTAAATATTTTAAAAATATCATATCATAAATAAATTTACAATTTGATAATTTAAATTTTAAATATAAGTATCATATATAATAAAATAATACAAAATTACAAAGTATAATTGCAACATAGTATAATTGAATAATTTATAACAAAATAATTTTATTATCTACTATTTAGTTTCAAGGAGTAAAGATTATTTTAATATTAAGATATCCTTCTTCAATATCAAAATTATCTACAAAATCAACCGCATCAACAACATTTTCTTTGTCAATAATATAATTAATTAATTTTATTTTTTATTTAAATATAATATTTTAATAAAATAATCCAAATAAATAAAAAATTTAAATTGCATATTTTATAAAAAATTTAAAAATTTTGAATAAAAAAATTAAAAAATACAGTTGAACCACCGGTTTTAGAAAACCGCCGGTTTTTTCGGTTTTTCCGATTTTCACCGGTTCTTGCCAGTTCTTACCGGTTCAACGACATTCCCGATCCAACTATTGAACCAGATCGGTTATCTGGCCGGTTCCCGATTCGACCGGTTCGATCCGGTTTTTAAAACACTGCCACTACGGATACTCTAAAAGATTTGGTGCACATTCGAACCAATTTTTCTCCTCTTCTCCCGTAACACACTAGTGTAACTTTGATTTCTTTTTTGGTTAGTGGCTTTTCTCTCTTTTGTTGCGATGTTTTTGTTTTTTTTAGAAATTAAAAATCTCTTTTAACATATTCCCAAATAGACTTGACCCAATTAAAGATACATATTTTTTTCTCAAATAAATGGTGAGTTTTATTTTAAGATTGAACCCACCTACAACAATTAAAGTGTCTCTTGGAGGAGTTGTGTTTTTTGTCATTATTCAAGTGATAGTTATAAAATGCATAGTTTTATTATTATTTTTAAAATGAAACAAGCTCTTGCTATACGATTTCTAAATGTGTGGACTCTAGAGTAAACCCGTTAGTTCACTGAATCTAGATATCGATCAACGTTTGATCTTCTACGCAATGTGCAGCATGTTATTATTGAACCCAATCCCTGTCTTCTTCTCAGAGTATATAAAAATAAGCCATGAAATTCAAGTGGCCATTATAAAAGAACCTTCCAAAGCCACTACTATATAATTGTAATTTAAAACATCTTATTAAATAATATGTTGGAAATATATGGATACAAATGCAACTACCATAACCATAATAACTGAAAGTATATCTATGCTATATAATATTTAGTCAAAATGTTCCCTGTGAGAGACAAATGTGAAACATGGGGACACATGTGAGCACATGAGTGTTTGAAGAAGGAATAAGACAAGAAGTTGAGACCTTAGGTGAAGAAATGGTCAATGAGCTTTAAATGAACAAAGAACTTATCATGGAGAATACCATGTGCTTTGCAAATTGCCAATATACGCCAAAGCTAACTAGTTAAATTATTAGGTGAACCTAGTTACCTCCTCTCCAAGTTTCTATTATATAAAAATACAACAACCAATATAACTGACAAAAATAAATGATATGAAATTGAGAACTTCTTTGCACACTTGAAAAATCTCATAAAACTCAAAAATATATTTTTGAGATATATCTCTGAATACACCTTAAATTAAGTATTTCAGAGATGTATATTTGAAAATAATTTATTTGTACTTTGTTGTTATATTTAAACAGTCAATAATATTTTCAGAGATGCATCTTCGAAACACATTGATTTGGTTCTTTTAGAGAAGCAACTTCGAAACTCTTGGCAGTGATTTTTTTTTAAAAAATCATCAATGTTTTGATAATTAACTAGATGAAAACGATAATAAACACACAAATGAAAAATGATAACAAATAAAAAACAATAATAGATACAATAAATTGTTTAAAATAAAATATATTACAATAATTATTCATAAATTGTTCTAAAATAAAAAAATGCATAGCCTACTGCGTATGTCTGATTCTCACTCATCGATCCCTCCTCTGTCTCTTGTAAATCGTCGCTCTCTCTGCCTCCTCGACCATCCTTTCCACAATAGCCACCACCTCAGGACCACCCATTGAATGAGACCTATGTCCAAAGCCTTCCATCCTATCATCTGTTTCCGCTGACAAATCAATAATAGATCAATGACATAGTCATCCTCTACCTGCTGGTTCTCTAAGATCTCCTCATGAGATGGCCTAGGTGGACGCCCAGGAGCATCTAGTGTCATGATAGGATGTGACAATATGTAGAATCATGCCACATATCCCTCAATACAATGCCAACTGCTAGATGCCTGCATCATCAAATACTCCTCTGACACCAAATGATTCCCCCAGTCCTGAAATATACCATCCTAATCTCGGTGGGGAATGGTGTCGGAAGCCACATGAAATGAATATTTGGGTATGTTATGCATATAGAAAAACTATCACGGGAATCGCTCCGATAGATACCTGACCTTAGTGTCGCTCCCACATGCCAGGCACCTAGAGTACAATGAGATGGATTCGAACTGGATCATCTCTCGGTGATCTTCAAACAGCATAAAGAATATATATATTTTTTATGATAGTTTAAAAAATATTTGAAGAAAAATTAAATTGAAAAGAAAAATATTGAAGAAAAAAATGAGAAAAACATTTTAGTGAAAAGTGCTAAAAAATAGGTTGGGGTGCAAACCCCTAACCCTACCCTGTGATCACCAGCAAAACGCATTGCCATTTGGGCTAACTGTCATTATTGTTAGTCATATGCAACAATAATAGTATAACGGAAAATATTTTCTGAAAAAATAATTTAAAATGAAAAACGCGCGCAGGGAGGTCATCGTTTTTGCTAAGGTGGCAAGACCTTTACCTACGAACACACTTCTATTTTAATTTCATTGTTGTTGTATTGTTATTTGTTGTTGTTGCAGGTTGTGATTGACGAATTGATGGAGAATTGGTGTCAAATTTATCATTTTGCGCTATATCTGCCAAGTGTTCGATAAAAGTTGTGAACGATATTTGTTGTTGTTTCTGTCAATCCAAGTGATACTGTGATAGTTATTATTGTAAATGGGGTTTCTGCTATGCTTAAGAAATACATACTATATATAATATATCCACTTCGTGATTGCAAGATAGTTTTATACTATGCTTAATTAATACATTCTATTGTATTAATATGAAACTCAACATCTCATCTCTAGTACATTAGCCCAGAGATCAAGAGCAGTGTTTCCTTTTTTATGTAAATTGAGCTAGCAAATGGGTTTCTGATATGGTTACTATGTTCACATTGAATAGCAGCAATATTCTGTTACATAAACTCAATCTATAAAATAAAACATGGTCCCAGAGCCATCTCTATAATATAGTCTTGGCTCTCTGTTATATTCCTTTCAATCAACATGACTGAATTAAGCTGAGTGCGCTACTATTGCATATTTATTTCTGATCTAGAGCCACATATTATTATTACTTATTTTTTTTTCTTTCTCAATCTGCATTTATTGTGTTTAACAGATATTACTTGGCAGGTTAAATTCATATTATTTTAATTAAGATTGAATTTTGGAAATCATATTTTATTAACTACCTAGTTGTTGTACTTGATTTTCCAACGTATTATTTTCATCTTCAAATTTACCATGCTTTTTCATTTATCTTAAAAGTGTAGCATGGTGTTATGCATTGTAACATGATGTTACGATGATGTATTGGCTGTAATGGTTTTCAGGGGCAACAGTGGTTCCGAAATAAACAGAGAGAGTCGAAGAGTCAAGTTGGTTTACCAATTGAGGGGTTGAATCTTTATGTTGATCATTCAGATGAATCTTCTTCAAGAAAGGATTTATATAATACAACGCCCTTTGAATGATTTCCTTCATCTTTTTTGCAAGAGCCTTTAACATTTTTTTGAATATTTGTTACGATTTGTGGAAAATTTATTGTGTTAATTATTGTCTCGGTAGAAAATTATAAAGTCAATAGAAATTTGCCCAGAGTTCAAAAATTCTTGCTCCGCCACTGTATATATGTGATTATAATTATTAATAGGACAATAGTTCTTATTAAAAGTTATAATTCATAATTTTAAAAATTAAAAGCCATTATTAATTAGTATTATTTGTATTGAGTGATAAAATAGTTAATAAATAAAAAGTTGTAAGTTATGCAATAAAGCATAATACTTATTATTAACAACAATTATAAATGTTTTTATTTAAAAAATGACAACATAGTCATTCTTATCTTTATTATATAATAATAATGATAATAATAAAATAATAAAAATAATTATAATAATGATATTTCCTATAAAAAATAAAAATTATAAAAGTGTATTAGTATTATAAAAATTTATAGAATTTGTTTTAGATATTTATTACACTAAATATCAAAAAGTCAAACATTATTAAAATATTACTCCATTAATATAATATTTTTTACATAAAAAAGTATATAGAATATCAAATATTTTCATTCATTTTATTTTTTATTTTTGTCATATATTATTTATTATTTCATTTAATTTTTTATTTTGATTTGCATGTATTGTTATTATTATGGTGTGTATTAATTAAATTTTCTATGACTACTATTAAAAATTACGAGGATTAAAGTTTTAAAAATGAATAGTTTTATGAAATTGAAAATTCAATGGACAGTTGAGTATTTAATGTAATATTTTTTATAATATCAAATTTTTCTTAATTTTTATTGATGAAAGCGGAAGATAATTGGTGGTATGTTTTATGTTATTGACTTATTTAAATAAAAATTAAAGGTGAGAATTAGCGAAAAATAAAATTATAAAATATGTAAAATTTAAATTATAAGATTAAATTTTGAAATAAAGAAAAAAATGGTGGCACTTAATTTTTTTCATATAAAAATAAGAGCTATTAAGGTGAGACTTAAAGATTTCATAAAAAAATTGAGAATTAAAAGTCATAAACTTAATGAAAAGAATTATTTTTAAAAGTTGATATTTTTTCATAGAGACATTTTTTAGATAAAATATTATTTGAAAATAAATTCTAACTGTTAAATTAAGTAAAATAATTTAATACTATTATATTACTTATAAAAGAGTATAAAAAAGTCATTAGAATTAATTATACTTTATTTCTTAAGAGTTTTTATTTTAGAAAAAAAATAAAAACTTAACTCATTGATCTTGTTATAAAATATAAAATATTTATTTTAAATATATATAAAATAATATTAATATGTAAGACAAATCTTTTTTGATTAGTAACATGCTCTAAAACAAATTTAAGGTAAGATATTATCAAAATATTTTTTAAATGTTGGGTTTTTAATAATCAATATGTTATGCATCCATACTCGAATTCAAGATGAAATAGAAAGAGGAAGCGTACCTTTAGGATTCATGAAATATTAATGAGAAGATGATGATTTCGATAGAGTAATGACCTTCCAATTGTAAATTTTTTAATTCCTCTTGCAATAGGATAAAAAAAAAAATTCTATGATGTTTTCTAGTGTCTAGAATTTGTGACCATAACCCCTTATTTATAATAATCTTATACTCTTTCATGAAGAGTCATGTTTATTCAAGTTTAGTATATCATGCACTTTTATGAAGAGACATGTTTAATCAAGTTTAATCTCATGTCATTCCATGAACAGTCATGATTATTCAAGTTTTCCTATTCCAAATTTAACCATCACATAATAGAAATAAGATTTTTGGTATCTACACAATATTTTCATGAAAATTATATCCTTAGCCATAAACCTTATATTAAATAGATCATTTTAATTTGGTTAATTAAATAACGGTCCAAACACATTAATTTATTACATTTATGACCCAAAAAAATTCCAACAATCTCCCACTGATCATATATGTAACCTTGTAAATGTGTTAGACTTTATGAGCTAAAACTTTCCATTATAAACATTGGACATATTTTCATCTCGTTCATTAGTTACATAAATATATATGATCAGATTGGTTTTCATTATATCAATCATAATTAAATCCATCAATGACCATAAATATAAACACAGCTAAATGACGTAGATTAATTGTGAGATATTGGATCGAACTCTATTGAATCGAAAGGTTGTTTTTGGTTCGACGGAGTTTAGCATGTAGTCGAAGGTTGCTCACATGCTGTTGTTGAAGTGTTACAAGTTGTATTCGAAGTGTGTTCTAGCTTGTAGTGTCGAAGGATGCTAGGATTGTTAGTATTGAATTGAGCTTGTTTGTTATGTCCAATTGGTTAAGTTAGCTTGTACCCTAAGTTAGCTTGTAATGGGTATTTGTGATAAAAGCCCATTAGTTTAGTATGTTAGGTTTATTATAAATAGCATACTAGTCTCTCATCATTGCATACTACAAATCCTAGTTTTAGGGTGAGAGGGCTATTTATTATTCTTGTATACTTGTAATCTTATTTCAAGAGGAAGGAAAGAATAATAGTTAATAACCAATCCTTGTATTCACCGTGTTCTTCATTCCTTAAGCAACAAGTTTATATTTTGTTTCCAAGGCATCCAATTCACAACAAATTGGTGCGGTGAGCATGGAGAAGATGCCTTCAACAAAGTATGAGATTGAAAACTTCACCGGAGTGAACAATTTCGGTTTGTGACACTTGAAGATGAAAGCCCTACTGGTTCAGCAAGGTTGTTTGATAGCGTTGAAGGGAGAATCAGCCATGAATGAAGATTTATCTGCAGCTGAGAAGAAGGCAATGATTGAGAAATCCCAAAGTGCAATATTGTTGAGCCTTGGTGATAAGGTTCTTCGACAGGTATCAAAGGAGACAATGGCGGCAGGGTTATGGGTGAAACTTGAAAGTTTGTACATGACTAAATTGTTGGTGAATCGACTCTACCTGAAGCAAGCTTTGTATTCATTCAAGATGATTGAAGAAAAAGTGTTGGCTGAGCAGTTGGATATCTTCAACAAGTTGGTTCATGGTCTTGAAAATATTAATGTGAAGATAGATGATGAAGATCAAGCGTTGTTGTTGTTGTTGCGTGCTTTGCCCAGATCACATGCTCACTTCAAAGAAACTCTTTTGTATGGAAGAGATTCCCTGACCTTTGAGGAAGTTCAATCATCCTTGTATTCGAAGGACTTGAACGAACGAAAGAAGCATAAACCTTTGACGGTTGGTGAAGGTTTGGTTGTTAAAGGAAATTTCTTGCGAAAGGATAGTAAGTTCGACAAGAAGAAAGTTAAAAGTCAGCAGAAGTTTTACAGTGGGGAAGCATCTGATATTCGATGCTATCATTATAAGAAGGAGAGTCACACAAGAAAGATGTGTCCTGAACGCTTGAAATATCATGGAGGTAAGGATAATGGCAATGCAACTATTGTTCAAGATGACTTCAACTCATCTGATGTTCTTGTGGTTTCGAGCAGCAATCCTTCGAAGGAGTGGATTATGGATTCTGTGTGCACTTGGCACATGACTCCAAACAAAGACTTGTTCGAGGAATTATGTGATCAAGATGGTGGATCTGTATTGCTGGGAAATAACAAAGCTTGCAAGATTGCATGTGTTTGATCTGTGAGATTCAAAATCCATGATGAGTCAATAAAGTTAATGACTGAGGTCAGGTATGTACCTAATTTGAAGAGAAATTTGATTTCTCTTGGTGAATTCAACAAGAAAGGATATTTTTTTCAAGGAGAGAAAAGTATCCTAAGAGTCATGAAGGGGTCGAAAGAAGTCTTGAGAGGCGTGAAGAAATAAAGGTTGTATACCCTTGAGGCTGAAGTTGTAAGTGGTTCTACAAATGTTGCATCCACAAAACCTGTGTTGAAGAAATAAATTTGGCACATGAGATTGGGCCATGTCAGTGAAAGGGGTTTGGTCTAATTGGGGAAACAAAATTTTCTTGGTGGAGACAAAGTCGAAAAGCTGAAGTTTTGTGAACCCTGTGTACTTGGAAAATCTTGCAGAGTGACGTTCAACAAAGGCAAACAAAAAACACATGGATCCCTTGATTACCTCCATGCTAATCTTTGGGGGCCTACAAGGTGTCCATCACATTCAGGAGCAAGGTATTTTCTTTCCATAGTAGATGACTATTCCAGAAAGTTATGGGTATTCATTCAGAAGACTAAGGATGAAACTTTTGATAATTTTAAAGGTTGGAAGACTCTGGTCGAAAATCAAACTGGAAGAAAGATCAAGAGGTTAAGAACAGACAATGGTCTTGAATTTTGCAATGATACATTCGACGACTTTTGTGTTGCCTTTGGTATTTCAAGGCACAGAACTACTACAGGCACTCTACAACAAATGGTTTAGCTGAAAGGTTTAGTCGAACCATCTTGGAGAGATTTATATGCATGTTGACTAGTGTTGGGTTAAAGAAGGTGTTTTGGGCTGAGGCTGTTTCGACCACAACATATTTGATAAACATATGTCCTTCAACTACATTAGATATGAAGACACCTAAAGAAGTTTGGTCGGGACATCCACTAGATCTCGAAAAACTGAGAGTATTTGGTTGCGTAGCCTTTGCTCACATTAGGAAAGACAAGATTGAACCCAAAGCTCTTAAACGCATATTCATGGGATACCCTGAAGGAGTCAAAGTATATAGGTTGTGGTGCCTAAAGCCAGGTCATAGAAGGATTATCACCAATCGAGATGTAGTTTTCAATGAAGCTAAAATGGCTTTCAACAAAACTGATGATTCTGATCAAAGTAGAGAAGTATCTGATGAAGAGTTGGAACAAGTACAGATTCCTATTGAGGTGGAGCATGTTGATGCTGAATTGCGTATCCTAGATAAAGTCGAAGAAGTAGAAGATGTAGAGGAAGTTGAGGAAACTGTCGATGACTACCTATTGGCAAGAGATAGGACTAGAATAATCATCAAGACACCTCAAAGATTTGGGTATGCAGATCTTATAGTTTATGCCTTAATCTCTGCAGGTGGGGTTCTAGATGAAGAACCAAGAGACCATAAGGAAGTTATGAGGATTCGAAATAAGACTGAATGGCTAAAGGCCATGGATGATGAGATGAAGTCTCTTCATGATAACAATACTTGGGAATTGATCAAGAAACCTGTTGGAGCCAGGTTAGTCAACTATAAATGAATTTTCAAAGTTAAGGAAGGAATCGAAAGAGTGGCGTCGAAAACATACAAGGCAAGGTTGGTTGCAAGGGGTTTCACTCAGAAACAAGGAGTAGACTTCAATGATGTGTTTTCTCTTGTTGTGAAGCATAGTGTTAGCGGAAAAAACTGCGAGTATAAGCCATTGAATTGACTTAACTCAAAAATATAAAAAATAGTCGCCACCGCACTTTTATTTTACCCAAAGGACTAGGAAAAAAGAGCAAATAAAATCCTAAAAAAAATATTAGAGATCTGGGATCGGGGGTTAGTTATGAAAAGGGAAGGTGTTAGGCACCCAAAGCATCTACGGTACTCCGTAGAAACCTTTTTGAAAATTTGTATATGTATGCTAAAAAATAATATGTACAAAATGGATGGCGAGGGGAGAAAAGAAGTATTTTTTATAATTTTGGTTTGATAGAAATTCCAATGAGTTCCAGGCCTACATACCAACAATGTGAAATGTTGAAATCAAAACCAAATAGTTCGGCAAAAAAAGCCCAAAGTTGTGTGTTGGTTGATTTTAAGAAAATATTAGTTTAGAAAAGCTACAAATAGCTCAAAAAATTTGAATGAGGTTAGGTATTTTTTAGTCTTAACAAAAGAAAAGTCAAAGTATTATTAAATGGATTGGAAGTTTATTGAGAAAACAAGTTTGAAAAATTCATGGACTTAAGTCCAAGTTTTTTATGAAAGCAGTTCGAGTTTTGAAAACAAGAATCCTTTTAAAAAGAAGGAAGATTTTGAAAATTAAATAATGGAGAGGAGATGAAGAGGCTAACTTATGTATGTAAAGTAAAAGGTGAGAGTATAGAAAGATCTAACCAGGTGAGAAGACTAGTAGTTGACATCAAGATCCAATACTATATCCCATCCTTTGGATTACCACATAAACAACAAATAACCAGACAAAAAAATCGAGCTTAGGATAAGTCAATGCTTTTAGGTAAACTCTTGTCTTGAGAAAAATGGGCAGATTAACAGTTGTATTTTGAGGAAATCTATTCTTAATCGAGTATAACGGAATAACCTGCATACAAAGATAATAACCAGACAAGACAGAATAACACCAAGGGCACAAAATTCTCCAAGCTGAGGTAGGGGTCCTAATCCTAAGTCCAAAGTCAAACTCCGAGCATAGGGATAGTAATCAAGTCCAATTAAAATTTTTGTATGTTTAGGTTGAATTATTAAGTGTTTTGGAAAAGGAAAAATAAATATCAAGTGAGAAAATTCAAAATAACAAGAAAATAAAATGCTCAAGTAAGCAAAGGAAAAATGACAAGAAAATAAAATGCTCTTATGAGCAAAGAAAAAAATGGCATGAAATTTAAATGCTAAAAATAAAGGCATAAAAGTAAAGAGCATAAATAAAATGCGGAAAATAAAAGGTAATTAATAATGGTTAACAAGATGACCATCTTGAAACTTATCAAGTATATCATCGAATTGTTAATTGTTAGTCGTCAACAAGGTGACCATCTTGAAACTTACTCATGAAGACTTTCCAGAAGCTTGATAGAATCAACGCGACCACACGACAAGTTTCAATTGTTTTTTGTCAAGTATATCACTGGTTTCGGAATTATCACATCACTTGATCAAAGATGCTTGAGAATTTCAATTTGAAAAAGTTAGTGGAAACTTTCCAGAAGCTTGATTAGAAATCAACGTGACCACACGACAAGCGCCACAAGTGTTGAACGAAGATCAAAGCTCAAGTCATCTTTTGGGGCTTATATTAGAACATTGAAGTTCATGCCACCAATTGATCACTTTTTCTGAGTCGGGACAAAAGAAAATTAAGATGAAGAAGAAGCAATGTAGCGCTACGTAAAGCAATCGCCAAATGACTTATGTAGAAGCCACTCTACAACGAGACCAGTCAAAGGTGATGTATGTGTTGAAAAAGAAAACGAGAAGAATGATATGTAGATCATCTTCTAATGTTTTTCAACACATGTAAAATAAAAAGAATGATAGATCAACTTAGATTATCTTCTCTAATTTCTTACATCTTTAAGTTCAATCACTCATCTTGGTGGATTAAGGCACAAAATATATTGTTGACTCAAAGCACTGAGAATTAATTGTATAATTAATCCTTTGATTGATTTGAATCACCAATACATTTCTCCAACCTCATCAACACCCAAAGTCCATTGTTATTTTAGAGGAATTAGGTGTAAAAGACTACAATCCAAGGCAATCATCAAAAGAATGGAAAGTCAAAAAACAAGTGAAAATCATAATTTACACTCTGTGCAATCGATTGCAGCAGGATGCAAATCGATTGCACACTACAATTTTTTCAAATTTTTTTAAAACATGGCCCGTGCAATCTATTGTAGCAGAGTGCAAATCGATTGCACACTATAAACCAGAAAAATCACATTTCTAAAGGCCAAATTCTTGCTCAAAACGTTTCACAAACACCTTGTGTTCCTTGATTCAAGTGAGCATGAAAATTCCAACTAATTCTTGAGGTTTTAACATCAATGAAACTAAAAACAAGTTTGCTCAATGAATAAAACAACAAAAATTATCAAGAGATCACATAATCAAAGATGAAGATCAACACTCACCACTTGTAGATCTTGAGAGAAATTTGCAAGAGTAACACTTCAAATTGCTTCACTTCAACTTCAAAAATCAGAATCAGAAGCCTATATCTATAGATTTGAAGAAGAAAAAGAGAGTTGATGGAGGTTTAGCTCAAAGAATTAGAGAATTCCAATGAAGAATTCACTATTATTTATGAAGAAGAAAGAGCTTTGAGTGAATTTGGAGAATTGGGGAAAATAAGATAATGAGGAGAAATCTTGATGAGGTGTATTTGGCTATCAAAAGCTTGAAATTGGAATGAGATGAGGCCTCTATTTATAAGGATTTGGTTTGGGAATGAGTGGTGCTTTGGAGTTTGATTTGGAAATTAGAATTAGGCTTGGAAATTGATTTTGGAACCAAAATTGAATCAATTAGTAATTAATTTCGAAATTAAAAGAAAATAAAAAAAAGAAATTGGAGCCCAAGCCCACAAACTTGAAAATTGTCCAAATTTTCAAAATTATGCGCAGTGTAATCGGTTGCACTCTAGTGCAAATCGATTGCACTAAGTTTTTTTATGAGAATTTGTTGAAAATAGCCAGGGAGCAATCGATTGCTCCAAAGCTCAAATCGATTGCACCCTGTTTTTTTTTTTGAAAAATTGGTTTTAAATCAAGTTTGGGAAAAAACATCGGAAAAACTTACATTCGCCTGATGTCTTGGATTGATACCTACAAAATAAAAATATACAAAGATAAAAACAAATTTTTTTGGTATTTAATTAGAGGTTAGCAGATGAAATAAATGCAGATCAATCACACATACAAAACACAGTCAGGGTGCTTGGTGATTCCTTAAGAGCAAACTTGGGAATATGATAACCATTAGAGCCCAACCTTATTTGTGATCTTAATGCATTTTGATGATGAGATGATGAGGGGTATTAGGGACGAAAACTGGGGTACAACAGCTGCCCTTATTTAAGTGTCTTCTATCCAGATATAAGAATGGGACCTTCGTCTCGATGGGATATAAGATACTTAAATATAACACTAGCCCTATCTTTGGCCCTAAAATGCCATGGAATGCTTAATGGTTATGCAATGCAATACGATGATCTTCACAAGGGCAACAGAAATCTGCTGGGGAAGCAAAGATAATGAAGACACGCTAAGAAAGACAACTCATCCAAGAAAGCAAACTACTGGGGAAAGAAGCTCAATCTCATGGGAGAGAGAAAAACATGACTCCACTGGGGAATGAGAACAATAACAACAATCTCTAGATAGACAGTGAATTATCTCCTCACAAAGGAGTTAGCAAAAATAAGGAAGTGACACTGACTTTCTAAAGATAGTAAACCATCATCCCTGAATAAACACCAAGAATTATTTTTGACCAAAAGGTGGTAAGAAGACAACATTAATAGTAGACTAACTTTCCAAAGAGCTCTTGCGCTTCACCAAAGGCAAGCTAGAAGTCCTTCTTTAACCAGGACACTATATCTGGAAAAGGTAACAAAGAAATCATACAATCAGTGAGCCAAAAATACGCCCATTAGAGTATGCAACAAATCAACGACGAACTATCTCCCATAATGACGAGATTACCATCCATCGGACATTCAAACATTTGACAAACGACCTTCCATAACGACAAGGCTACCATTCATCGGTAAACGAATCTTCGACAAACTATCTCCCATAACGACGAGGTTATCATTCATCGGAAAAAATCTTCGATAAACTTCCTTCCATAAAGACAAGGCTTCCATTCATCGGAATAACAGATCTTCGACAAACTACCTCCCATAATGACGAGGCTACCATTTATCGGAATAATAAATCTTCGATAAACTACCTCCCAAAATGACGAAGCTACCATTTATCGGAATAACAGATCTTCGAAAAACTACCTCCCATAACGACGAGGCTACCATTCATCGGAATAACAAATCTTCGACAAACTACCTCCCATAATAATGAGGCTACCATTCATCGGAAAAACAGATATTCGACAAACTACCTCCCATAACGACGAGGCTACCATTCATCAGAATAACAGATCTTCGACAAACTACCTCCCATAAGGACGAGGTTACCATTTATCGGAATAACAGATCTTCGACAAACTACCTCCTATAACGACGAGGCTACCATTTATCGGAATAATAGATCTTCGAAAAACTACCTCCCATAATGACGAGGCTACCATTCATAGGAATAACATATCTTCGACAAACTACCTCCCATAATGACGAGGCTATCACTCATCGAAAAAACAAATCTTGTTGCAAACAACTATCAGAATTAATCAGCAATGAGTTTGTAAATCACCCAAAGAGATGTTCAACAATGAGCTTTTAAATCACCAAAAGGGACTTCCAAACGACGAGTTTGTAAATTACTCATCGGAGGCAAACGACTATTCAACGATGAGCTTGTAAATCACCCAAAGGAATACCAAAAAGAAATGTTCAATAGTGAGCTTGAAATTCACTCAAAGGAACTTCCAAACGACGAGCTTGTAAATCACCCATTGAAGATTTCCATAACAAGTATTCAACTTTCTGGAGAGATACGGTCAATCCATAGCGAGAGATTCCTTGTTGGGTTTCTGAAAGAAGGCCAAATGGGCATTAACAAGCTTTCTGGGGAAAACCAATTGCTTGCAGAAAGATACTATCATCTGCTGTTAGGAAAAGATCGTAACAACACTGTTGGAGAATGAGATGTTTCTGACATAACTATGCTTTCCAATTAGAACTCATAGTCTATGAAACACAAGGTAATAATACCACTTGGAGACCAGAGTTCAAACCAAAATCAAGTTGGGGAAGGGTGATTTGAACAATCACAGAGGCTCACAAAGAGGGTCGAGACACAATTCTTCCACGAGGAACAATTAAGTGGAGAAAATGGGAAGATGAACTCTTTCTGCTTAAAGTTGATGCTCTATTGGAGAGAGGATACATACTCTGATTATCAACATATGAGAATGAGCAATGAATTGAATTTTAGCTATGTATGCATGAATGAATGTACGTGCAATGTTCATGGACATTTTATTGAGGATCAACATGAAAGGTTGACTAAAGAATAGACAACACTTGGTTAAAACAAAGTCTTCACAAACTATCAACCAAAGGGTAGCTCTTTATCACATCAAATTTCAAAAGAAGCTGCAGGCGTATCGCAAACATTCCCAGGTTCCTTTTGATGGAAGCATCCCGTGGGGTGTCACCATGTCTCAACAGAGTGTTACTCTTATCAACTCTTCTGGGGGGAAAATGGGACATTCTGTGGGTAACAATTCGCTTTTCATCTACATCTCGTAATCGAACAAAGAATGCTATAGAGGTCCTCATGGAACCAACTTCAACATTATGAGTCTTGTTTGTCATTAGAACAGTGCCATGTTATCCCTTTGCTTCAAGTCTGAAGTAAACACACTTAAAATTGTAAAAAATTTGCAAGTATATTCTAACAAATTTATCGGTTTTGAAATGCATTTTCAATAATAAAAGAATATTTTTATGAACCGAATAAAAATAAGATTGCCAAGAAATTAGATAAAGGCTCAAATTTTATTGATAGAATGGTTGTCTGCCAATAGCATGACTCCATAGATGATTACAAAGTTTTGAAAAATGGTAAATACATGGAAAATGTACATCGAAGAACAATGAACACTATTCTCCCTAACAACTTTGAACTCTTGTATTGTAGTCTTCAGTTGAGGTATGAAGATAATTCATGCAGATTGTTGCTTCTATGATCAAGTCTTATCTGATGTAGTTACTTGCCATACAAGTCCCTAACTTTTTCCTAGACTGCCTTTGCGGGTTTTCAGCCTACCGGGAGATTTATTCTGTTTATGTCTCTATTTTTTGCGTAGACCTCCCTTTCGAGTTTTCAGCCTACGGAGACGCTCTTTTTTGCCTAAGTTGCCCTTTCGGGTTTTCAACTTAGCGAGCTGTTATTTTATTTATTTAGGCAAAGTATTTCTTGTCTACATCAGCATTCAGAGGACGTGAGAACTCCTCGCCATCCATAGTTTCAAGAATCATTGCACCGCCAGAGAAGGTTTTCTTAACAACGTATGGGCCTTCATAATTGGGAGTCCACTTGCCTCTGGAATCATAGTTTAAAGAAATGATCTCTCTGAGCACGAGGTCACCTTCTTTGAATACATGAGGTTTGACCTTCTTATAAAAATCTTTCTTCATTCTTTTCTAATATAACTGGCCATGACGTAAAGCAGTCATTCTTTTCTCTTCAATCAAATTCAACTGGTCAAACCGATTTTGAACCCATTCAGCATCAAATAATTCAGCTTCTATAATCACCCTCAAAGATGGAATCTCAACTTCAATGGGGAACACTGCTTCCATGCCATAAACAAGAGAGAAAGGGGTGACCCTTGTTGAAGAACAAACAAAAGTCTGATACCCATGAAAGGCAAAAGGTAGCATTTCATGCCAATCCTTGTAGGTAACGACCATCTTCTGGATGATCTTCGTGATATTCTTGTTTGCAGCTTCAATTGCCCCATTCATCTTGGGCCTGTAAGGAGAAGAGTTGTGATGGACAATCTTGAATTCTTCACAAAGTTCCGCCATCATTTTATTATTCAAATTCTAGCCATTATCAGTAATGATTCTGCTCGGCACACCATAACGACAGATGAGATTGTTCTTGATGAATCGCACCAGATATTTAGTCTTGAGATTATAAGTTATCTAGGGTTGATTTTAGTCTTAGCCATACAATCCTATTAGCTAGCAATTAAATATGTACAGTAAAGTAAAGATGCGGAAAGTAAAAGTGCAGAAATGTAAATCCTACGTTATTACATGGCTTTGGGGCAGATACATAATAGGAGGCGCGGAAAGTAAAACCCTAATTAAGCTATTACATCCCATTAGCAGTTACATAATAGTAAAAAATGCGAGGAATTTAAACCCTAACTATTACAACTTGTGAGCAATTACAATAATCGAAAAAGTATCGCGGGAAGGATTGAATTGTAAATAAGAGAAAATAATGTTAGTAGAAAATAGATTTTCATGTTAGAAAAATGTTTTTAGGGTTAGTAAACCTAATTATATGAAGGATTTTTTTTTTGGATTTTTGTCAATTGATTTTAATGTAGAAAAATAATTAAAAGCTAATTTAATGGTTAATTAATAATTAATTAAAATAAAAGCAAAAAAAATGATTTTGAAATGTCAAAAACTAAATAAGTATTTTCTTGACCTGAATGTAAAAAGAAAATATTTTTGGTGATTTTTGTGATATTGTAAAAAATATTTAAAAGAAAAATTAAATAGAACAAAAATAAGTGAAAGTAAAAAAATTGGGTTAGTTAGAACAATAGTGACGGCCTCGTCCGTCACTATAACACCTGCAAGTTTCCAAATTTCACAACACGCAATATAAATTCATTGGGAAGGCATGTATCGATCAGGTTGGACCTCGTGAGCACAATGGTACCACTGGTTTCTTCCAATTTTACCTATTTTAAGAAACCCTAATTTGAGCTCATGAAACCTAACAATGGCACATCTCGATTCCGACCTCTAAACTTAAATCGAACAATACAGAAACATTCCAGACATCAAAACAAACATGAATATGAAATCAAATTATATTTATAATGTGTGAAACACTGAAATCGAATTTGGAGGAAAGTTGTGCAAACCGTGACTTCAGGTGGTCGATTTAGCCTGCTCCAAGTTGGTATGATGATTGGAAATCGTTTCTAGGACCTCAATGATGCTTAATCAATCCTCAGAACTCCATGAATTGGCCTCCAAGGATGACTCTGAAGTTGCTTTTTCCACAAGTTTTTTGGAACTTTGCTAGGGTTCTTGGCTGCAAAAATCTCGTCCTCTAGGGTCTGGGATCATTGTGTATATATAATAGGGTGAATTAGGTTAAGAATTATGTCAAGAATCTATGTCAATCAATGAGAAAATAATTGATTTGGAATTAGACCAAATATTGCCTTTTTTAGATCAAATCTCATTCAATCACTTGCCAAATCTCATATATTTCGAAATTATAATCTTATATAGCTTGCTCGGACCTCAAGAATGATAAAAAAATCAACCTTGCACTTAATGATTTGATTCTTTGCATTTTATTTTAATTAAAATTGAATTAATTAATTAAAAAATAAATAAAATAAAAGAGAACATGGCGTGCTATTGGGCTTGAGAGGTCCTTGACAATATTAAAAGCAAGTGTGAATCAAAGAAACTTGGGCCCATTTAGAAAAAAATTGAATTTTCTAAGTATTTCTCTTCATGCACTTCTTCAAAAATGTCAAACTTGCACAACTTGTATCTTGCTCAATTTTCAACATTTTTAAGTGTTCTTGGACTTTTTAGAAAGATAAATATGTCCTCTAATCACTCCTTTTGGTTTAATATTTATTTAAGTTTCCATGTTCATGTACACTTCTTTGCAAAAAGATGACTTTTTGTTCACTTTTAGAAGGACCTATAATGTCTTGATCCATAACTCTCAAATGAAGCATTTTTGGCCAAAGCTTGTAAGACATATAGTTGTAGAGAATTGAATTCCCTTCAAAATGACGTTTGATGGAAAAATTTCTGATAAAGTATGTGAAAGTTATGCCTGGTTAAAGTTCTGTTGACTTTTTATCAAAAAAACCTAATTTGGAAACTTTGACTTTTTATCAAATCTTGACTTTCTTGATGAATCATGATCAACCCTTGATCAAATGATGAATTCGACTTTAAAATATTGATGTTGACCAAATATGATTAAGTTTGACTATATGTTGACCATAGTTGACTTTTTGTCCAATACAATTGATTTCCAACCATCTTAGCAATTGACTGAGCAAACTTGAGTTGTGGGGCTTGAAACTTGACATAGTGATCCCATGAGACATATGAGGAGGTATAATGACCACTTGAAGCACTAGAACTTGATTTTGTCTTGAGAGAAACAAAACCCTAGTTGTGGGTTAAACTGTTAGGGGAGGGTTCATCTGGTCAACCCTTGAGAAATTCTTGAGTATGGAGATGTGTATTGTATTGAGAAATAGGAGGGAAATTTTTTGGGTATAACAGTTTCCCCTGTTCAATCTTCTTGTACCGGAAGGGTTAGATTGGTATGCTTGCCTTTCGTGACCTGAAGGTAGAAGATGATTGAACACTCGAGTACACCTGAAAATTTGTAGTCGCTGGTATATGGAACGAGATCGTCAGTTGACGATGCATTGGAATGGGCTTATAGATTCCATTTGGAGAATTTTACGCTAGAGAGTGAGTCGTACGTTAGACTCCGCGCTCGTCTTTGAGAGTATTAGTATGTATTAATTCGTTTAACCATATATGTAGCATTTTGCGGGTGGAGAGATATCGACGTGTAGTCGGGGATAGGCTTAAAGATGCCATCTGGAGTGATAAGGACGTGTATTCGGAGATGGGCTTAAAGATGCCATCCAGAGTGATGATAGAGTCAGAATAAACCTTTGTCTTGGCTATATCTGAAATGAGTATTCGTCAGGCTGTAGATAGTTTTCCCGTCTTATTTCGGGTATTAATATGTATCCTGCTGTTGATAACTTTTCTGGTTGTTTAGATAGTTTTCCCGTCTTGTTTCGGGTATTAATCTTTGACCTTCTGTCTGGAAAGTAACTTTCACCTGCGGGGGAAATTTAACTTGAAAGGATATGATTATCTATATACAGATTATGATGCACGCGAGTATATGATAATGCACATGTTATGACTTTTATGAATAATGTATGAATGTAGGTGTTGTGGTATCTATCTTGAAGAAGATAGAAACGTTCTGCTGGGGATCTTTGATTTCTGATGGGGATGTAATGGTTAGCGACCCCGGCTGGGGAATAATAGGAATGTGAATTCCTCCGACGCATTATCTGACCAAGTTTCAAGTCTGGATATTAACGTTGTTGGGGGATGATAATCTTGAAAGGTACTCAGCTGGGAATGAGTATCTTGTATATAAACCTTGCTAGGGAATGATGCGATATTAAATAACCTATTACTGCTTGGAGACTGACATAATAAGTTGATTGATGATTTGTTACTGCTCGGGTACCAATGTAACAAAGTTGACGTTCACTGTGCGGGGACTGACGTGACAATATAGATGATCACTGCTCGAGGACTAACGTGATGAATTGAGAGTGTAGATAATCATTATGTGATTACATAGGTGATCATTGCTCGGGGACTAACGTGATGATGTAGATGATCACTGCTTGGGGACTAATGTGATGAGTTGATACGATCACTACTCGGGGACTAATGTGATGAGTTGATAGGATCACTGTTTGGGGACTAATGTCATGAGTTGATACGATCATTGCTCGGGGACTAATGTGATGAGTAGATAGGATCAGTTCTCGGGGACTAATGTGATGATGTTGATAGGATCACTGCTTGGGGACTGACGTGATGATGTAGATGATCATTGCTCGGGGACTAATGTGATGAGTTGATACGATCACTACTCGGGGACTAATGTGATGATGTTTGATAGGATCACTGCTCGGGGACTAATGTGATGATGTTTGATAGGATCACTGCTCGGAGACTAACATGATGATGTTGATAGGATCACTGCTCGGGGACTGGCGTGATGAGTAGAAGCGTTGTATGTTGCTGAAATGAGAAGATGATGGTTCTGTGGGGATTGTTTTGGCTAAAATGACTCTGTGGGGGCGGGGCGTATTGGTGTCCTTAGTAGTCATCTCAATTCCTAGAGGCTGTAGTAATTACTGTTTTTGTTCGCTTTTCATATGTATTTGTGAACAAATATTTATTTTCAGATGCATATTATCATTCAAAGCAATCATTGGACTTTATGCAAACAAAACAGATAAAAGTAAAATTGGAACTGGAAAAGAGAAATTGTATTAATTTTTGAAAAGTGGGCCTATAGATAGGAAGTTCATGTACAAAGAGAAAAATATCCTAGTAAGAGGAAATTGTCGGAAACATTTGGAAAATAGTAAAAGCTATGTGGAAACAATCTCGTCGGATTTCAACTATGTTATTGCTCATATATTTTCGACTATCTCATCTCCTTGCTGCCAGAAAAAGGTGATTGAACTGATCTGCGCCATTTGAAGCTGAGAATACTGTAATTTGTAAATAGATGATCTCGTCGAGACATATTCGTACGCTTTAATCCCTAATTTTTTCCTAGACCTCCCTTTCAGGTTTTCAGTCTAACGGGATACCCTTTTTTCCCAAGCCGCCTTTGCAAGTTTTCGACTTGTCGGGTGTACATTTTTCATATATGTCCCTAAGTTTTGCCCGAACCTTTTTGGTTCTCCAGGACACCCTTATTTTTGCCTAGGCCAGTCTACTTAGCAGGTCTCGTTTATGCAGAGTATTTTTTGACAATGTCTGCATTCACAGGGTGGGGGAAGTCTTCTCCGTCCATAGTGCTCAGTATCATGGCACCGCCGGAAGATACTGTCTTGACTAAAAATGGCCCTTCAAATGTGGGAGTCCATTTGCCCCTGGGATCACCTTGTAGTTGGATGATGCGATTGACTACTAGATCGCCAACTCGGTACAATCGATGCTTGACTTTCTTATTGATGGCTTTAATCATTCGTTTCTGATATATCTGTCCATGGCAGATAGCTGCGAGTCACTTCTCGTCGATTCTGGACCCATTCATCTTCGTCTAACTTTGCGTAGTTTAGTACTCTGAGTGAGGGTATCTGAACCTCGATAGGTAGAACTGCTTCCATACCATATACGAGAGAGAAAGGAGTTTCTCCTATAGATGTTTGTACTGAAGTGAGATAACCATGGAGAGCAAAGGGAAACATTTCATGCCAATCTTCATATGTCACTGTCATCTTCTGTATAATCTTCTTCACATTCTTGTTGGCGGCTTCCACTGCGCCATTCATCTTTGGTCGATATGGATAAGAGTTGTGATGCTTAATCTTGAACTGTGTGAAGAGTTCAGTGATCATTTTGTTGTTAAGATTAGTACCTTTTCCGTGATAATTCTTTCAGGGACACCGTATCGACAGATGAGATTATGTTTGATGAATCGAGCCACAACATTCTTGGTAACAGATGCGAACGAGGTTGCTTTTACCCATTTGGTAAAGTAATCGATTACGACGAGGATGAAACGATGTCTATTAGAAGCGGTCGGCTTGATCCCTCCAATCATGTTAATGCCCCACATCGTGAAAGGCCATGGAGTGGTCAGAACATTCGATGGAACTGGAGGTACATGCACTTTGTCTGCGTATATCTGGTATTTGTGAGAACATCGAGCATAAAGATAACAATCAACTTCCATAGTGGACCAATAGTAACCTGCTCTCAGAATCTTCTTATCCATTGTATGTCCACTAGAATGAGTACCAAATTCGCCTTCATGTAACTCTTCCATAATTTGTTCTGATGTTTTTTGATCTACACATCTGAGTAAGGTCAAGTCAAGATTGTGTTTGTATAAGATGCTGTTACTGAGAAAGAACTTGGCGGCGAATCTTCTTAGAAACTTCTTATCATTGACAGACGCCCCTTCAGGGTATTCTTGAGCCTCGATATACCTCTTCACTTTGTAGAACCAGGGTTTCTCTTCTACTCATACGATATCACGTTCACAACAGTATGCCGGTTCGTCTAGTATTTCAATAGTGATTTGGGGAGCTTCGTTGTCCCATCTGACTTTTAACATAGATGGCATGGTAGCTAACGCATATGCCAGCTGATTCTCTTCTCGTGGGATGTGCTCGAAAGTGAATTCTTCAAAGTAGGGGATTAAGTTCAACATATGGTCTCGATACGGAATGAAGTTTGGATGTTTCGTATCACATTCGCCCTTGATCTGACTAATCGCCAAAGTTGAGTCTCCATATACTTGCAAGAATCTGATCCTTAAGTCAATAGCAGCTTTGATACCCATGATGCACGCTTCATATTCAGCCATATTGTTGGTGCAGTCGAAACATAGCTTGGTGGTGAAAGGTGTATGACCACCATTGGGAGATGTAATTATGGCGCCAATATCATTGCCAAGTGCGTTAGAAGCTCCATCAAAGGCCATAGTCCATCGGGATCCTGGATCAAGTCCTTCGTTTGGTCTAGGATCTTCGTAATCGATGACTAACATAATATCCTCGTCTGGGAATTTGAAATTCATGAAAGGTAGTCATCTACGACTTGATGAGCCAAATGATCGGCTACTACACTTCCTTTGATCGCTTTCAGAGTAGTATACTTGATGTCGTATTCGGTCAAGATCATTTGCCGTCTTGCTATTCTTCCGGAGCGAGCAGATTTCTCGAATATGTATTATATCGGATCCATCTTAAAGATCAACAAGGTATTGTGAGTCAACATATACTGTCTTAGTCGGCGAGCAGCCCAAGCCAAAGCGCTGCATGTTTTCTCGAGCTGTGAGTATCTTGTTTCACAGTCGGTAAACTTTTTGCTAAGGTAGTATATTTCATGCTCTTTTCGACCAGACTCGTCATGTTGGCCCAACACACACCCCATTGAATTCTCTAATATTGTTCAGTATATGATGAGAGGTCTTCCTTTGAATAGTGGCATCTGGATAGGAGGTTTCTGTAAGTACTCCTTGATTTTTTCAAAAGCTGTTTGGCAATCGTCGTTCCATTTTACCACTTGATCTTTCTTCAGCAACTTGAAGATTGGCTCACAAGTAGCAGTTAGATGTGCAATGAATCTGGAAATGTAATTCAGTCGTCCTAAGAAACCTCTGACTTCTTTCTCGGTACGGGGAGCTGGCATTTCTGGAATAGCTTTGACCTTGGCAGGGTCGACCTCGATACCTTTACCACTAACAACAAATCCCAGGAGTTTGCATGATCTGACTCCAAAGGTGCATTTTCTCGGATTCAGTCTCAATATGTATTTCTTCAGTCTATCAAACAGCTTTCGCAAATGATCAATATGTTATTCTTTAGTTAGTGATCGAGCTATCATGTCGTTGATGTAGACCTCTATCTCGTGATGGATCATATCATGGAATAAAGCCACCATAGCACGCTGATATGTGGCGCCAGCATTCTTCAAACCATACGGCATGCCCGTAGTAGTAGTCTTTTCCATGTCTTCGGGAGCCATCTTGATTTGATTGTAACCGGAGAAACCATCCATGAAAGAGAAGACTTTATGCTTAGCGGTATTGTCAACCAGGACATCAATATGTGGGAGCGGAAAATCGTCTTTCGGGATCGCTTTATTCAGGTCTCTGTAATCTACAAACATGTGCATTTTGCCATCCTTCTTAGGTACGAGCACCATGTTCGCAACCCACTATGGATAAGAATTAATGGCTAAGAAAACAGCATTGAATTGCTTCATGACTTCAGCTTTAATTTTCTCGGAAATCTCAAGACGCGTACAATGAACCTTCTGCTTCACAAGGAGAAAACCTTCTTTCGTTTGTAGTCAATATACCATAATATCGATATCTAAACCTGGCATGTCTTCGTAGGACCAAGCAAAAATCTTGATGTAATCTCGGAGCATCTAGATCAATCTCCTTTTGACACTGTTCTCAAGACCCGCTCCTATCTTGATTTCTTTTCTGTCTTCGTCGGTACCTAGATTCACAACTTCGACCGAGTCTTCGTGTGGTTGTATAGCCTTTTCTTCCTGCTATAGTAGTCTGGCAAGTTCTCCTGGAACTTCATACTCTGCCTCACTTTCGTCTTCGACTTGGTAGATCAGATTATCAAAGTCGTATTTAGCAATAGCAGAGTTGTTATCGACGAGATTCGAAGTGATTGTGGATCTATAGTTTATTAAGTGGGTGTGTGTAAGAACACATAGCTTTTGAAAGGGTGATAAAGTAAAAAGAAAGACAGAGAGAAGAATATTTGAAGGCAAATGTCCAATGATTTATTGAATGAAACTATGCGAATGACAAATAATAACCCTCACAAATGAGCCGTGGTGCCCCGGGAAAGGCACTAGGATTTAAAGTTTATTGTTCAGAGGGTAAAAGCATAAAATAGAAAAAAGAAATTACTACTATCTAAAAAAGATTGGTATAACATCTTCAGTCTTCCAATTGTTAAGTCCATCGCCAGGAGTCAGGAAGATCCAATTGTTGATGTCGAAGTCATCATCATCGTCTTTTATAGCATGAACTCTATATTTATTGATGCGGAATGGAGATCGACCGGCACGTTCATGACGTAACATCTTCTGACCTTTGGAGGTGAAGCCCAAACCAATCCTGTTAGATTTGAACGGAAAATCGGGTAGCTGACCCCATATAGTGCAACCTCCTTCTTCAACCACAGCTCTGGCATCTTTAGCGAGGCCATCCCCGGTGGAACTCTAGTAGCCTTAGGATTGACAGGAGAGTCGACAAGCATGACTCGTGGAACTACTTCGAAATCATGACATGGAGTTTCAACAAATTCGCCTCCCATTTCGATGTATCGGAATGACTGCAGATGGCTTACCATGTATTCTTCTCCGTATACTGTAACAATCTTCCCCTTCATTGGGTATTTCAGCTTCTGATGTAGAGTAGAGGTAACTGCGCCTGCCCCATGTATGCAAGGGCGTCCAAGTAGGAAAGAATAAGCTGGACGGATGTCCATCACAAAGAAAGTAGATTCAAAAGTCTGGGAACCTACTTTGATCGATAGATTGAGCTCTCCAAGTACTGTTCTTTTCGAACCATCAAAAGATCTTACGATTATGTCACTGGGTTTCATGATCACTTCTTCAGCATTATGTCGGTCGAGAGCACTCTTCGGAAGGACATTCAGAACAAATCCAGTATTGACTAATACGTGACTAATACGTGAGACAAAGTGATGCCCTTGCATTCAATAGAGATGTGCAAGGCTTTGTTGTGTTTTCTTCCGGTAGGAGTCAGATCAGCATCAGAAAAGCCTAAATTATTGTCTACGGTCAATCTAGCAATACAACTTTCAAATTGGTCAGCACAAGTGTCTTGCGGTATGTGAGCATTCTTCAGAAACTTCAACAAGGCTTTAGCATGAGCCTTAGAGCATAGCAACAGAGCTAGCATGGATATCTTGGACGGAGTTTGTCCTAACTGTTCCACAACATTGTAGTCGCTCTTCTTAATGATCTTCAGAATTTCCTCCATTTCTTGTTTGGAGGAATCTTTAGCAACTTCCTTTGGTACTTCTGTCTAAGCAGATTGAGTCACTTTCTCTTTCCCTCGAGCCTCGAGAGTTGGTTCAATAGAAGGAATGCGAACTGGTGCAGCAGTGTCTTTTGGAGGAGAGATATCTGGAGAGAACACTCTTCCGGTTCTGGTTACTTTGCTTGATCCGGTGATATTTTCAATGTCATGATTTGTAGCTTCAATTGTATTGTCTTCAATGGTTAATGGTTCTTTCTTGACTCTGTGATAGTAGAGTTTGGCTCCATCATTCCAAGGTATAGCTTTGTTAGAGGAATATGGAATTGATATGGGCGAGGTAATAATGAGAGGTGCCACTCTGGGTGCATGATCGGTATAGGTGATCCTTATTGTGTTCACATCAGCATATTCTTTGGGATAATCATCTCCCCTTCTGGTTGCCTTGACGTCTTCAATTGCGATCTTGTAGCTATCAGGAGCGGTATACTTCACCATGAAATCATACTTTCCACTTGGCTTCCCCAAGGTATCCCAGACTTTTGGTACAACTTTGTTTGCGACTTCAACCTTCAGATTTTTAGCTATATCTTCACACAAACTCTCTACAGACGGAGGCTTTAAGAATAGCACTTCTCAGTTGTCCATCATGCGTTGAACATGTCTCTTAAACCAAGCACACCCATCTGACTCAGACGCACACCAATGGCAGTCATCAGGACATCCTGGAAATAAACTAGCTTGTAAAAAATCCTTCTTGACAGTCATCAGGGGAATGGTCAGCTCATTAACATCAGAAACATAGGAGTTATTGTCAATGGCGTTGACACTTTTACCATGGTCAGGCATTGGTGTGTTGATCACATTCGGAGTTTTGACAGAAGGGTCGAATTCAATTTCCTGGGCTTCAATCATGTCTTGAATCTTGCTCTTCAGGGCCTAATAGTTGTTGGTGTCGTGCCCTGGGCTATAGGAATGGTATGCACACCTTGTATTAGGATTGTACTTCGGAGAGGAGGTGTTGACATGTTGAGGAGGATCCCTCAAAGTAATCAACTCTGTTTTCACCATGTGTTGATGTGCTTGAGATAATGGCATGTTGATCTTCGTAAACTGTCTTCTTGGGGCGTTCTTCCCACGCGCGTTGTCTTGTTAAGGTTGCACTGGCATGGGATTGGATATCAAGACTGCCCCCACAGATTGATTGTGATCAGTTTTGTCACGACTCTTCTAACCATACACATCATTGCCTTCTTTCTTCCTAACAAAAGATCTCTTTACAGTGCTTGAGGATGTTTCGACTTGAATTTTTCCGCTCTTGATTCCTACTTTAATATGTTCTCCTTTCAGTATCAACTCAGTGAATCCAGCCGAAGAGTTTCCAATCAGATGATTGAAGAATGGGCTTGTTAGCATTCCCATGAACATATCAACTAATTCCCTATTAGACAAGGGTGGTTGAACTCTTCCTGCTAGATCTCTCCATTTATGGGCGTACTCTTTAAACTTTTCGTCACGACCCACAGACATGCTCTGCAATTGCATGCAAGTTGGTGCCAATTTAGCATTGTACTGGTACTATTTGTAGAAATCATATGCTAAATTATTCCAAGTATGAATGTGGGTATTCTCTAGCTGATAATACCACTCCAACTATGTTCCGGACAGACTCTCTTGAAAGAAATGTATCCACAGCTTCCTGTCTTCAGTATGAAGACTTCAAATGCAGCTTCGGGCATGAAATGCCATCATACTTAGCAAAGGTAGGGACCTTGAACTTACGTGGAATTACCACTCCAGGAACCAAACTTAGATCATCAACATTCAACCCTAACATTTTTAGATTCTCCACAACATTCAGGCGGTCTTCAAGTTACTTGTACTTTTCTTTGTTAGGATACTTCTCGCTCATATAGTCTTCCTCTTTCTTTTTAGACTCATGATGTCTTCCTTCATTGTTTTTGATGCTTCCTTCAATTCCGCCTCTCTTGTCTGAGAACTCAATCTATCTGACCACCTTGACTGGACCTTTGTGCTTTCTTCCCAGGTTAATAAGGCCAACAAACTTCTTCTTTCTGGTGATGAGCTTCTTCAGATCTTTCTGCCCTTGAGTTGAGCTAGTGAGCATTTCTTGGAAATGAGATTCTAAACCTGGAGATCTTTGACAGTCTATTCGAGAGCCATTTCTATTGAAATAAACAGTGAGAGAATGAGAAAACCGGTCTTCAGTGTACCTGTTATGAAATTTTATGCTATGATATGCAATGTTATGCAATGCAATGTTTCAAGGACCTTAGGAATTTAAATTTGGTAAACAAAGCATGAAATTTTTTTTATTAGTTGACTTATTAAGTACAAATAAAAGTTCAGACAGTAAAATGAAATTCCTAGAGTTTAGGTCTCCCATGGACACTTCCTTTTTGTGTTGATATAGGTGTTGATGCCTTGCTCCTTGTGAAGTAGATTTGTCAACTCCAATACTCTTTTCTCGCTTGCATATAACTAGGCTTCGAATGTATCCCTTTCTTCTTTAAGTTGAATCCAGGATCTCTTTAATTCTTCGAAATTAGTAGGCATGTCTGGATGAAGAATGGTATAGGGTTCGTCACCTACTGATAAGACGAAAATGTATTGATTATTTAAGCCAATTTATATGCTTTTTATCCGCATTTTAGTTAAACAAATTATTCTTTATTCGTATTATGCCAGTATTTTCTATGTTTTCAGGTTTCTACCAATTATTAGGCATGTACGAAGAAAGTTGAGAAAAGCCGAATAAATCACGCTCAAAAACCACAAAAAGAGAGTATTTATTGAAGTATGTATGCATAGCATGAAATGGGGGTGTGAAGTAAGAAAAAATAAAAAGAGATTCAACAAACATGGCCCAACCCACTCAAAGGAGCAGACTGAAGCCCAACACGCTACAACGTCTAACGACCGTTACACGCAAACCCTAAGCTTGTAGCGACCGTCACGGGCCACGCAGCAAGACTTCCTCCTCACGCGAGCTTGTAGCGACCGTCATGGGTCTAAGCCAGCTCCGTAGCGACCGCTACAGAGGAGATTTAGGAGGCGGGATTTTCTCTACCTCTTCGTAACCCTAGCTCTCACATGCATATATATATGTTACTTCAGCTCACTCTCAAGATACATTATCTTTCCTCATTCAGTACCGTTACTCTGCCGATTTCAATTTCCATTCCGCATTTAATTTCAGTTGTATTTTCCGTATTCAATTTCTTTTCTCATAGTAATCTTCGCATCAGAGATTACTGCGAACTTTTTCCAATTCTAACCTTACCTTAGAATTGTGCCTTTTTACCCTTTTTTTATCGCATTTGGATTATTGAGCAATTAAAGTTGATCTCACCGACCTGTGGGAGACACCTGGAATCTGCCTAATATTTTATTTTCAGGTTATTTAATTAATTTATTTTTAGGTTTATTTAATCAATTTATTTTATGCCCGATTTATTTGAAATGCATATTTTATCTAAATTGTGTGTTTATTACTGTTGCGCTATATTAGAATCATTAACAATTCTAGGCTAAATCTAGTTATCAGTATGTAAGGTCACATAGCCAACGGGGTTTAGCAAATTCACTCGATTTATCCTGCTTTTAAAAGATTGATTTTCCGGTTTCAATTATTAGTAATTAATGCAACTGTTTTGTTACGAGAGTAAAACATAGATTAGAAGTTAGGATCAATAAAGCGAGAGTTTGAGATTTTAACTGGACATTAATAATTGAGCATCAACTTAAAATTCAGCGAGAGCGCTTTCAAAATGATTAGGTTTTATTCATTTCCAAAAACTATCTTTCAATTGTAATTGAAACAGCGAGAGCACTCACTTGGGTTTGATTATAGGATCTGAATCAATAAACACGAGAATGTGAGAAGAGGATTTTTAAACAAGTACTTCCTACTGAAATACATTATGATAATGCAATTTATGTCGATAAGTCGCTAAATCCCTACGCCCGACCATTACATACCGATACTCCTATTCTGAATCTAAACTAGATATTAATCAGTTAGGTTCCCTAAACCAAACATCATTTCTATTACTAGCCTTAGATTTATGTAGTAACCTAAGATAGAGGTAGGTCAACATTTAGTCTCTATGGATTCAATAATCTTTAAAACTACAAGCGATAGGACTGTATACTTGTAGTCTAGATTCTATAAGACGATAAAGTCGCGATCACCTACTGCAACAGGTTCCACAATCACTAGTAGTATAGTAGTATATGGCATTATGAGGTTTTGAGCGCGAGCTCGTAGCCATTTGAGGTAAGGTTCCCAAGAAATAGATTTTTTGTGCCTCATGGTCTTTGTATCAGTTTTCTTTACCATGACCCAAGCATGCACAAATCTTTGACGGTAACTATGGAGATCGTTGTCGTAGTCAAACACAATGCTTGGATAAGTATGTCACAAGGACCGTCTCTTCGAGCATAACCAAACTATCGTAATTCCAGAGAAGGGTTGTAGGTGATACCTCCCCTTATGCCAATGAGTGGTACATTAGGTATTTCTCCATAACGTTCAATAAAAGTGAAGTCCTTTTGAGAGTAAATACACCAACGGATATCTGAGTGAGAGAGTGACATCAACCTTTAAGACTACTTCAACCTTTATTCATTCTTCATTACTGATTGAGGAAGGTGTGAAATAAACCACCTGGAAAATAACGGTATGCAACACATGAGAGTTCCTTGTCTTTTCATAGTACGAGTATGGAGAGAATGGAGAATATCTCCAAGCAAAGTAGGCACAGGATTAAGAGTGAGGAAAATCTTGATGGCGTTCACGTCTATGAATTGATCTGGATTAGGAAATAGCACCAAACCATAGATGAGCAAATCCACAATGTCTTCGAAAGCATGGAAACTCATAGCCTTTAGGAATTCTCGAGCTTAATTTATCAGAAATTTAGCAAGCAAACCCTTAACTCCACTTCTCATTTCCCAATTGTCTTTAATGTCTGATCTCTTTAGATGTAACGTTGATGCGATGTCTTCGAACTTCGGAACTTTTTCTGAATAGGTGAATGGTATTTGATCAAGAATGGGTATCCCAAGTAGCTTAGATAACTATTCCAATGTAGGTACCAACTGATAGTCTGGGAAAGTAAAGTAGTGATGCGTCATATCAAAGAACTGGAATACGATGCTTATTATATCTTCTTCAAAACCGGAGGTAACCAAGTGTCATACCCCAAAATTTTCCCTCCTACTCCTCAAGATATTTTATACATCCATACTCAAGGATTCCTCAAGGGTTGATCAGACAAACCCTCTCCTAGACAATCAACCCAAGCTAGGGTTTGGCATTTCTCAGATCAAAATGGATTTCCAACATTTATAATGGTCATCATACCTCCTCATATGCTTCAAAGATTCTCCATGACAAGTTTCAAGCCTCACAAGTCAAGATTGCTCAGACAAATGTTCAGATGGTTGAAAATCAGTTGTATTGGACAAAAAGTCAATTGTGGTCAACATACAGTCAAACTTCCTGATTTTTGGTCAACGTCCTCATTTTGAAGTCACATTCATCATTTGATCAAGGGTTGATCATGATTCATCAAGAAAACTCAAGATTTGCTCAAAAGTCAAACTTTCTAAATTAGGGGTTTTTAGTGAAAAGTCAACCAAACTTTGACTGAGCATAACTTCTTCATACTTTCTCAGAAATTTTTCCACCACCTCTTGTTTTGAAGTAAATTCAATTCTCTACAACTTCATGTCTCACAAGAATGTTCAAAAAATGTTTCATTTGGAAGGTATGGATCAAAACATTACACGTCCTTTTCAAAGTCAACAAAAAGTCAACATTTTGTTTTGAAGATATATTGAGCATGGAAACTCCAATTGAGATGAAACCAAAGAGGTTGGTTAGAGGACTCCTAGAGCTTTCCAAAAAGTCTAAGAACACTAAAAAATTTGGAAAATTGAGCAACATACACCATTCACAAGTTGGGCAATTTTGAAGAAGTGCACAAAGAGAGATACTTGTAAAAATCAAAAATTTTGCAAATGGGCTTACTTTTTCTCCATCCAAACTTGTTCCTTATACAATTTGGAACATCCAAGCCCAATGCCACGAATTTTTATTTCATTTTTCTATGAAATTTTGATTTTATTCATTTAAATACAAATTAAAATAAAAAATAAGGTATAAAATCAAAATTAATTGCAAATTGATTTTTTCTCTCATCCTTGAGATCCAAGTAACCCAAGGAAGCCAGCAAATTTCGAAATTTGATTGGATTTGGAAAGAAATTGATTGAAATTGATCAAAAAAGAGAAAATTTGATTTTGTACAAAATCAAATATGTTTTGCATTGATTGATGCTGATTTCTTCCTCAAATCAGCTCCAATTCCATCCAATATAAATACACAAGGCATAGCACATGAATGAGAACATAAAAGTTGCTTGGAGAAACCCTAACCTAGCTCAAAAAATCTGTGCCTCTCAAGCAACTTGGAGCCACAGTTCTAGCTCGTTTCAATTGATTCCAAGCATCCAAACACATTCCTTGACATCTCCTGAATCGATCCAGACCCTTACATTGTCTAAAAACATCAAGAATCACAAGAACACGATTTCGGTTTGTCACACTTTTTCCAAAATCGAATTCTATTATTCATGCATTTTTAACATGTTTTGTTGTTGTTTTTGTGATTAGAATGAAGCTTGCAAGCTTTCTGGGCAATTTGATTGAGTTTCCATGGCTTAGAACGCGAATCACCATAGCTAGGGTTTTCGGCCTCGATTTAGGGCTTCCTTAAATCGGTTAAATTGGACCATAAGACCACCACCATTGTGTTTAGAATCCAATTTGCAATCGATTCATGTACTCACAATTAATTTATATTTCGTGTATGAGATTTTGAGAATTGCAGGGCTTATAGCGTCGCACTGAGGCCGACACTATGTTTTCAAATATTCAAAACGAAGAAGATGAAGCTGGCGTGGCGTTTCTGGGTGATCTGATTCGTCCATTCATAAGTCAATGGGGTCCACGCGGGGCTGACTGTGTTTCAAACATAACCATGACGCGTCATCCTTTATATTCAATTGATTTTGGTGTTTCAAACACCAGATGTCACTTGTCCCAGTGGTTAAGGCGCTGACTGTTTGAAGATGCTCTCAAGGGTCCCCAGTTCGAACCATACCAGGACCATCCTTTTTACAAGTTTGATTTTCATTCATATTTTCAACTATTTTCTTATTTTTATTATTTTTTTAATATTTTCAGCCAATTTAATTTAATTTCAATAATTTTTATCATGCATTAAAAAACACCAAAAAATATTTTTCTTTTTGCATTATTTCCAGAAAATGTTTATTTAATTTATAAAATTAAAAATATTATTTTTGCATGCATATTTAATTTAATTGCTAATTTATCATTTAAATCATATTTAATTAGTTTTTAATTATTAAATTAACTTCAAAAAATCCCAAAAAATTATTTTAGCATATTAATGTTATTTCCAGCATGAAACATTTTTCTCATTCAAAAATTATTATTTTTACTAACATTTTCCTCTTATTCGATTTCCTCGTATTTTCCGATTTCTCATCTTTTCACAGGTTATCCCGTTTCGGACGATTTCATTTTATCGTTTTTTTTTTCCAATTATGTAATTGCTTATGGGATGTAATAGTTTAATTAGGGCTTTTATTTTCCGCATTTTAAATTATGTATCTTCCCCAAAGCCATGTAATAGCGTAGGATTTATCTTTCCGCACTTTATATTTCCGCATTTACTTTCCGCACCTATAAACTGTTAGTAACTAGGCGTGTATGGCAAGATAAAATTGAACATAGCTCACTCTAATTTTCAAGATAAAATATCTGAATTCAACACACTCTTTTCACACATGCACCCCTTAGGGTAATTCTCTCTCGTTGCCTTTCGAATTCAAATGGTCATGTCCCTCGAACGTAGAGGTATTCTAGCACCGTTGCCTTCAAAACAAATCATCATAGTCCCTTCGATACAAAGATCATAGACCCACGATGTCGCCTACGAATACATGATCTTGACCCTCGATTGTTGCCTACGAAAAATGATGATAGTCCCTTCGAATGTGCTAGGATACTTCCTACAAGTTGCCTTCTATGACCATCCGATGTCCCTTCGAATGTCCCACTTACATCCAACGAATGGAGTTACCTACCAACTAATGGTATGGATAGCGCCATTCTAAAGGAAAGTAAAATAACATGAAAACGACCAATTATGAGTAGGTAATAAGACTTTTAGTTGCTTGCTCTATCAAAATACTTTTTGCACCTCACACTTTTGTCAAAGTTCAAACTCTTTTCAAAACGAAACATTTCTGAACACTTTGTATACATTCCTACATGAATCATTACAAAGTCAAAGCGAAATGCCTTTTCAAAACATTTTTCCAAACACACAGAAAGCACAATTTTTAAAGTGATCTAAGAGCAACTAAGAGCCCGTAGATAACTACGGATGGAAAGGGGTGCTAATACCTTCCCTTTTCATAACCTTCTCCCTTACTCAGAATCTAACGAAGGTCTTTTCCTGTTCTTTTCACCTTCCCTTAATTGGATAAAAGAAAAGTCGGTGGCGACTCTTGCTATCCGCACATTTGCGATACAAAACCTACGAAGTCAGTTCACCGTATTACACCAAGTCGAGCAGATAGCCATGTATTTTAATGAACTGAGAGTGATCAGGAATTTATGAGACGAACTCCTTGAGTTGAGAAGGTATAGCCACAAAGTTGATTCGGATAGTCTTCCTGGAAGCCATAACCATACATCACAGAGCAAAGATAAACCCCTAGGTCCTTAAAATAGTTAGAAATGATATAATGTTATGATGTTATGATGTTATGATGTTATGATGTCATGTTTAAAATATCAAGCACAAGAAATTCACACAATAGCCCTAGGTTTAAGGCTTGCATGAGGTATAGGTTTCTACCCTACCGGAGTTTAAGTCGGTTCAACCTGTCGCCAGTTCTATAACACGATGGGAGAACTGACTTGTTTGTTTTGCGTTTTATCGCATGTTGCGGATAGAAAGAGTCGCCACTGGCTTTTCTTTTATCCAATATAAGGAAGGTGAAAAGAACAAGAAAAGACCTTCGTTATATTCTGAGTACCAGAGGCAATTATGAAAAGGGAAGGTATTAGCACGCTTTCCCTCCGTAATTATCTACGGGCTCTTAGTTGCTTAGCTCACTTTTGAAAAATTGCTTTCTGTATTTGTGTAGTTTGAAAATGTTTTGAAAAGACATTTCACTTTGACTTCGTAATGATTCTCATTTGAATGTATACGAAGTGTGCGGAAATGTTTGTTTGGAAAATGTTTAACTTTGTAATGAAAGTGTTTGAAAAGTGTGAGGCGTGAAAAGTATTTTTGATAGAGCAAGCAACTAGGAGTCTATTACCTACTCAGAATGGTCATTTCTTATTATTTCCCTTCTCCTTTATGATAGCGTTATCCATACCATTAGTTGGTAGGTAACTCTATCCATTGGATGTGAAGGGACAATCGAAGGATCATCGTATGGTTATTGAAGGCAACATGTAAGGATACCTTTAGCAATTCGTAGGGACGATCATCACTTTTTGTTGGCAACAATCGAGGGACGAGATCATATATTCGTAGGCAACATTGAGGGTCATCGAGGGACCATGATCTTTTTATTGAAGGGACTATGATGATATTATTCGTAGGAAACTTTGCTAATGGTATCCCTACGTTCGAGGTACATGACCATTGTATCCCGAAAGGCAACAAGAGAGGATACCGTAAGGGGGTGCAAGTGTGATAAGTGTGTTCGATTCAGATATTCAGTCTTGATATTATAAGTGATCTAGGGTTGATTTTAGTCTTAGCCATACAACCCGATTAGCTAGCAGTTAAATATGTACAGCAAAGTAAAGGTGCGGAAAATAAAAGTGCAGAAATGTAAATCCTACGCTATTACATGGCTTTGGGGCAGATACATAATAGGAGGTGCGGAAAGTAAAACCCTAATTAAGCTATTACATCCCATGAGCAGTTACATAATAGTAAAAAATTAGAGGAATTTAAATCCTAACTATTACAACTTGTGAGCAATTACAATAATCAAAAAAAATATTGTGGGAAGGATTAAATTGTAAATAAGAGAAAATAATGTTAGTAGAAAATAGATTTTCATGTTAGAAAAATGTTTTTAGGGTTAGTAAACCTAATTATATGAAGAAAATATTTTTTTGGGATTTTTGTGAATTGATTTTAATGTAGAAAAATAATTAAAAGCTAATTTAATGGTTAATGAATAATTATTAAAGTAAAAGCAAAGAAAATGATTTTTAAATGTGAAAAATTAAATAAGTATTGTTTTTGACCTAAATGTAAAAAGAAAATATTTTTGGTGATTTTTGTGATATTTTAAAAAATATTTAAAAGAAAAATTAAATAGAAAAAAAGTGAAAATAAGAAAATTGGGTTAGTTAGAAAATAGCCAAAAAATAGGTTGGGGATACCAGGAATCAAACTGGGTACTCCAGGGTGAGAAACAAAACACGCTTGCCATATGAGCCACCTGTATTAGGTGTTAGTGGAATGGAATAAATAAAATATAAACAAAAACGAAATTTGAAAATATAAATTAAAAATGCGCGACAAGGGGGGTCATCGTCCCTGGTTCAAATTTTACAGGCTTTTACCTATGGACCCTTCATTGCTAAAGCCAAAAGTGACGGCCTCTTCCGTCACTATAACACCTGCAAGTTTCCAAATTTCATAATACGCAATATAAATTCATGGGGAAGGCATGGATTGATCAGGTTGGACCTCGTGAGCACGATGGTACCACTGGTTTCTTCCAACTATACCTATTTTGAGAAACCCAGCTCATGAACCCTAACAATGGAACATCTCGATTCCTGCCTCTAAACTTAAATCGAACAATACATAAACATTCCAGACATCAAAACAAACATGAATATCCAATCAAATTATATTTATAATGCGTGAAACATTGAAATCGAATTTGGAGGAATGTTGTGCAAACCTTGACTTCGTGTGGTCTATTTGGCCTGCTCCAAGCTTGTATGATGATTGGAAATCGTTCCTGGGACCTCAGTGATGCTTAATCAATCCTCAGAACTCCTTGAATTGGCCTCCAAGGTTGAATCCAAAGTTTCTTTTTCCACAAGTTTTTTGGAACTTTGCTAGGGTTCTTTGCTGCAAAAATCTCGTCCTCTAGGGTCTGGGATCATTGTGTATATATAAGAGTGAATTAGGTTAAGAATTATGTCAAGAATATATGCCAATTAATGAGAAAATAATTGATTTGGAATTAGACCAAATATTTCCTTTTTAGATCAAATCTTATTCAATCACTTGCCAAATCTCAAATGTTTCTAAATTATCAACTTATATGGCTTTCTTGGACCTCAAGAATGATTAAAAAAAATCAACCTTGCACTTAATGATTTGATTCTTTGCATTTTATTTTAATTAAAATTGAATTAAACTGGATTAATTCAAAAATAAATAAAATAAAAGATAACATGGCGTGCTATTGGGCTTGAGAGGTCCTTGACAATATTAGAAGCAATTGTGAGTCAAAGAAACTTGGGCCCATTTAGAAAAAAATTGAATTTTCTAAGTATTTCTCTTCATGCACTTCTTTAAAAATGTCAAACTTGCACAACTTGTATCTTGCTCAATTTTCAATATTTTTAAGTGTTCTTGGACTTTTTAGAAAGATAAATATGTCCTCTAATCACTCCTTTTGATTTCATATTTATTGAAGTTTCCATGTTCATGTACACTTCTTTGCAAAAAGATGACTTTTTGTTTACTTTTGGAAGGACCTATAATATCTTGATCCGTAACTCTCAAATGAAGCATTTTTGGCCAAAGCTTGTGAGACATGAAGTTGTAGAGAATTCAATTCCCTTCAACATAAGCTTTGGTGAAATTTTTTTGATAAAGTATGTGAAAGTTATGCCTGGTCAAAGTTTTGTTGACTTTTTGTCCAAAAACCCTAATTTAGAAACTTTGACTTTTGATCAAATCTTCACTTTTCTTGATGAATCATGATCAACCCTTGATCAAATGATGAATGTGACTTCAAAATATTGATGTTGACCAAAAATGATGAAGTTTGACTGTATGTTGACCACAATTGACTTTTTGTCCAATACAATTGATTTTCAACCATCTGAGCAATTGACTGAGTAAACTTGAGTTATGGGGCTTGAAACTTGACATGGTGATCCCTTGAGACATATGAGGAGGTATAATGACCACTTGAAGCACTAGAACTTGATTTTGTCTTGAGAGAAGCAAAACCCTAGTTGTGGGTTGATTGCTTAGGAGAGGGTTCATCTGGTCAATCCTTGAGAAATTCTTGAGTATGGAGATGTGTATTGTCTTGAGAAATAGGAGGGAAAATTTTGGGGTATAACAGTGTCGCTATTCAGCTAAGAGAACAATGACTCACAGGTTAGATCGAACCTTCTGATACCATGTCATGAATTTTGGCTTCAAGTCGTTCGCATTGCTATTTCTTTTATATATAGAGATTACAAGGCTATACAAGTAATTATACTAAATAATTACATTTAACAAGAACAAATCAATTCCTAATTTGTTTCTCTTTTTCTAGGAACAAACCCTTATTCTAACTACTTATTCACATATTTAACATGTTAACTAATTTTGGGGTTAAATACGTTTTTGGTCCCTATAAATATTTCAATTTTTATTTTTAGTCCTTATTAAAAAAATAATATTTTTTAATCCTGCAAAATCATTATGCACGTAGTTTTAGTCCCTGCTGTTAAACCAATGTGTATTTTAAAATGATTATTTTACACTCATTTTTAAAACTTTATAAAAAGTCTGTCGAAAAAAAATGAACTCAAAATTTAATTTCTAAGTCGAGGTTTTCATTACTTTTATCATTATTTTTTGAAATTTAAAAAATTCATATATAATTCTTCTCATTTTAAAAAATTATAAAATTTAGTAAATAAATATTTTATAATATTTTAAAATACATGAAAAAAATTATTCAAAAATTTAAAATTTAAAATATAGTAGGGACTAAAACTGAACGTATAAAAAATTTATAGAGACTAAAATATATTATTTTTTAATAAAAATTAAAAATTAAAATTAAAATATTTGTAAGGACCAAAAATATATTTAACTCTTAATTTTAATTGAGACCATTTATATTAAAAGTATCGTTAACAAGTACCTCTTAGACACTCTTTAAAAATTCTAAAAAATAATAATATTTAGAAAATTTACCTATTTTAATTTTTATACATTAAATATAAATATTTTTTATAAAAATTACTATCTTTTTAATGCCTTAACTGGTTCTAATGTCTCCAAAATCAAAGCTATTATATATTCTACCCAACCTGAATAAAACCAAAGAGAGTGCTGTTTTTTTAAAGGTATCAAAGAAAGTGCTTATTATTCTTTCGGTTTCGGCAAAATTTCAGCTTTCATATTCTCGTAAACAACCAAACATGGCCATGATGATGTGTTTCAATTATTATAGCCAGTATCTACAAAAATAAATAGTCACATAAAATAAATATTATTTGTACGATTAAGATATTCAAATCTTATATTTATAAACAAATTGTGTAAATTCTTTCACAATTATTTGAATTGACTTTCGTATAAACATTTCATTTAATCACTCATTTAATACAATGATTTGCTTAAATCAATTGATTGCTTTTTTTTCTTCATACATACTTTCAAATCAATTTTATTATGCTTTATACAAAGAACAATGACATCTTATTTACGGTGGAAAATGGTAAATAACTGTTAGTTTTTTCAAAATCCTAAAAACTATGGGTTATTTGCATGATCGACTAATTGATCTTAAGACATGTGTTAAGAGATTGAAAATACACTTGTTTTGTCAAAATCCTTACTATGAGAAACAGTTTTCTTTAAATAAAGGAACAAGTATAAAAGAAGTTTCCCACACTATGATTCGACCGACTGACTGGTGACTTGTGACCGACAGAAGACTTTTAAATGAAGCAAACGATAACGTAAAGAGATTGTTCAAAAGTAAATAGAAAGCAAGCGAAAGATTCAAAAGGAATAAGTGAAAAGTAAAAGATTTGCATTGAAATATAAATGGTGATTCACGTACATCAAACACTTCTGCACTCTTCGCTTCCTTACGCTTGGAATAAATGAGTTTGACAAGTGATTTTAGTACAAATGAACACACATAATTCTACACTGAACCCTTTTATTTATAGTGATCACAACATAACTGCATATATATGCACACTATCTACTTGACACATATTTTATCCTAAGATAACTGCTCCTCAAGATCTCGCCACCTATTTTGCGCTCAATCAGAACATAACTGCTTGTAACTACTGGTAACTTCAAAATTCAAATCCTCCCGCTTCTGGACATGCTTCGACACTTGCCACTAACACAACCAAATAATCCAAATTCCTCTAAGTCTTGGACTCCCTCCGGTCAACAAAATCCATTTCGACCATCTTGCTTGCCATTTATATCAACCTCTCTCCTTTTGGTCGACAGGTCCCAATCTCGACATTTTGGCTTAATATTTCCATTGAACATTAAATTCCTTAGTTTGATAAAATCAAATTTCGACCGTCTTAGCTTTAATTTCCTTACAATCTTTATTTCAAAGGACTACCTTTACTTATAGTAAACGAATATACCTTAAAGATTTTTTAAGGTAATATCTCTGCCACAGGCATGTCATGTTCATCTTTAGGAGTGACACCATTTAAATCTCTAAAGTCTATGCACACTATCAAAGTTCCATTTTTCTTAATTACTAGAATTATATTTTCCAACCAGTCGACGTACCTTGCAGTTCGTATGTGCTCGTGATAAAAACTGAAGAATGAGGGAATCAAATCGGAATTCGAATTTCTAGCTCAAAACGATTTATTCTTTTGAGTTTTTTTGTTTAAAAGATGTCGCGAGCACCAAGCTTTATTGTTTCCAAACAAGAAGGAAAGGAAAAGCGGAAAGTTGAAATACCCTAAAAAAAGATATGCAATGCGATTAGTGTAAACTAAACGCAAAGCATGGGGAGAGACCTGGGTAAGAGGGTTGGTTATATAAATGAAAGGTATTAGCATCCTATATATCTATAGTATTCTATAGGAACCTTTTTGTGCGTTTGTGTTTTATTTGATATGCTATTTTGGGAAATTTTCTCCTTTAGGATTTAAGAAGGTAGCTTAGGCAGGAACCTAAGTTATTTATTATGATTATGCTCGCAAAGATCGTTGAGATCCTCTGCATACATATCCCTTAGAGGGAATCAGAGCATCTGTAGCTCGGATCTAAGGGAAACTATGGTTTGGGTGTTTTGAGAGAGAAAGAAGTATGCTCGCCAAGGGTGAGACCTTGTGCCTACGTATTCTCAAAAGGAGGTTGAGAAAGTCAGAGCAATCGTAGTTCCCACTTATGTGCTAGTGGAAGCAATGATATTAAGAGACAATGACAAGTGTCATCTTAATGAAAAATGTATCTAATCTATTTCATCACATACATTTTTGAAAATTAATTGTTTGAATCTTTCATTGTAAGCATTGGGCGTTTTGCTTTAGTGTACAAGCATTGCCACTTATAGTTAAGAAAGGTGTTTGAAATTTTTTTTGAATCTTTCATTCTAAGCATTGGGTATTTTGCTTGAGTATACAAGCGTTACCACTTACAGTTAAGAAAGATGTTTTGTTTTTTTGAAAAAAAATGTTTGATTTAAAAAATGTTTGATTTTGTATGTGATGCTATAGATGAGATACTTCTTCCATAGAGATGATTCATGTATTATCTCTTAGGAGAAATGTTTTATTATTGATTACGGGATGCTTTTAAGAAGCCTTTGGGTCCTTGTATTGTATGCCCAAGAGGAGGCTATCCGAGGGAAATCTAGGGTCCTTGTATTGTGCCCAAGAGGAGGCTTTCCGAGGGACATCGAGGGTTCTTGTATTGGGAGCCCAAGAGGAGGCTATAGGATATGACTGGAATGGCTTTAAGAGTGAATTCACCGGGAAACCATACTCTTAGGGTTCTATCCTAGTGAAGGAGATTATTCGTACGAAGCCCAATAGGAGGATGTTAGAGATTTCCATATCTCTTTCTTGTATGAGGCCCAAGAGAAGGCTAAACTCAACGAGGGAGTTCTTTTGTACGAATCCCAAGAGAAGGTTAACTCAACGAGGGAGTTCTTTTGTACGAATCTCAAGAAGAGGCTAACTCAACGAGGGAGTTCTTTTGTACGAAGCCCAAGCGGAGGCTATGGGGAACTTAGTTGTTATACTAGTTGTAATGACATAATAAACATGAACAAGTATATATATGACAAAGTGTGTGTGTGTGTGTGTGTGTGTGTGCATTCATAAGAGTTTATGAAGGAAATATATAAACAAGTGTATAAAACAAGCAAATAAACTAGTGTACTTGGATATATACAAAGGAGTGCGGGACTTACACCTTAAGGGAGGCCCACTGGAATAAGAGTAGTTTCACCGAGAATAATGCTCCTCTTAATATCAGTGGAATTGGTGTATAAACAAGTAGATGAAAACTAGCTAACGATACTAGTTTATACTTGAATATTTACAAAAATGTTTGAATATGTACAAGCAATTTAATATGTACACAAAAGGGTGAATATGTACAAGGAATTAAATATGTACATAGGAGGGTTGAGACTTACACCATAAGGGAGGCCCATTATCAATTTGATTTTGAGTTCGAAAGATTTTTGAGGAAAAAACCTAGTTCGGTTTGTATTTTCAAAGATTTAATCGAATCGATCATGGAAAAGAGGTGTGTAAGTTTAAAACATTTTGAAAGATTTGAAGAGATTTTGAAAAATGAAAATTATTCACAAGAGGTTTTGAAAAAGATTAGGTTTGAAAATCAAGAAGAAAACATTTTTTGAAAAGTATTTAAAAACACTTAAAAACGTCTATTCTAAACCTAATAAAAATATATCAAAAGAAAATATTTTCTTGGAATTTTTTGACATAATCATAAAATAGATATATTAAATGACAAGGGTGCAAAACATCATCTCAAAATGAGAAGTTTTGGTTGGTTTTTAAAAATGTTGAAGTTTGATAGAAAAATGAAGAAAACAAGTGATAAAAAGAATGTTTTGGTCCTAAGGAGTGTTGAAATCATGACCTAAGGCTTGAATGTGAAAAGTTTTACCGAGCCATGTGTGTGGCTTGTTATTTATGCATGTTCAGAAAATTATATAGAAAACAAGTTTGTAAAAATTGATTGAAAATAGTTGGAAAATGAAAAGATGAAAAATAAAAAGTTCTCAGGGGGATTCGGACCCTGGACCTAAGTCAAGGAATGACATGAAAGGCGCGCGCTCTACCATTGGGGTGGCTATACATTTGTTCATAAAACAACAACGATTAAATATAAGATAAACTGAGAATTTGAATTTTGGAAAAAATCAGAAAATGGCGCGAGGAACTTCATCTTCTTCCTTAATCCTTTGATTTCGTAAATTCCTTATTTTTTTAATGAAATTGAATGATGTAAACATCAAACTTGCTCAAATTTTCACCAGGAACATGATGGTGGGAATTAATTTCATTTATTTTAAGTGTAAGTTGATTGAATTTGCATGAAAACAGATAAACCCTAGTTTTGAAAAGTGATTGTGAAATCGTGAATGTGCACCAATTCAAGAAATTGATTGAGGGTTTATGATCCTCACATATGCAGAAACATCATGGAAAACAAATATTTGAACTGGAATGCAAGAAATATAGAGTTCTAAGTTAAGCAACTTACCTCTTATAGAAGAAATTGAATCCTTACTTAGAGTGTTTTCAGAAGTTGTTTCTTGATCTGGACAACTTCAATGATAATTATGGAATGTGTTTAAATGCTTGGAATGATTTGAAAGCTCCTACGATAGCCTGCACGAGTCCAACTACAATTGCTTGGAGTGAACTTTGATTTTGAGGTTTTTAAGCTTGCAGGTCAGGGATGAGTGTTTGATAGCTCATATGTGATCTATGGATGATGTTTGAAGTGACAAATTGAAATATGCACGAGTGGAATGGGAGATAGCAAGTTAAGGCTCAATATGCAAGTTTATGGAGTTTGAAGTATGATTCTGAGTTTGGATTGTTTTTGTGATGGAATGATGGTTCTAACAACTTCCTAATGGTATTTGGAGAGTGTAACGCCCAAATTTAATTAATTGGTTAATTGAATTATTTAAGAATTTAATTATTGGATTTACTCGAAGTTCAAGAAATCAATTGGATTTATCGGTATTATTTTAGGAAACGTATTTGGATTATTAAGTTGAAGTCGAATTTTATTTGGTTAGTCGGAGAATTAATTAAGTTGATTACTTTGAAGAAATAATATTAGAAATATTATTATTATTAATAATGGACTATTTTATTTATCGAGTTGGACTTTAATTGTGGTATCGCAAAGTAATGAGGAAGTGTTATTTGTTAGGCCCATTATGATAAGTAGTAAGATAATGATATTATTATTATTATTATTATTATTATTATTATTATTATTATTATTATTATTATTAATGAGGTTTATAAATAGAGAAAAGAAGAGAAGAGAAAGAAAGACAAAGAAGAGAGACAGAGAGGAGAAGAGAATGAGGGCTAGGGTTTTGAAGAAGAGCCAAGAACAAGGAAAAGAGTTAGAGCCAAGGTTTGGTGCTGCCATCAAAGAGGTAAGGGTGGGGTTCTAACTCTATAACGGGATGCATGATGGATGATATGTGGGATGGGGTTATATATTTTCCTTGTTTGGTGTTTTGTTGTTGTTATTGGAATTTCAAATTGAAGCTTGAAAATTCATGACGCTTGTTGAATGTTGTGATAAATATTGTTTTTGTTTGATTACCTATGTCGCTAGTACCTTAGGATGGTTTATTTTGGGTTGTGTGGGTGTTGGGTACCAAAACTTTGGAGAAATTGGCAAGAGGAAGACGTTGGCGGCCAAAACCCATTCATCACGCTCGATTCGCGGCAAGCGGGTTGACACGGCATATCTCTAAAGTCATGCACGTATTGAGTTGTTTTGAACACATTTTCTGATTTGTGAATTCTGCCCAATTTAAACACTTTACTTAGGGAACCTTGTGTAGGCTTTTATGAGTAAGATATTACTATTAATTAGTAAGGAGTGTCATAGGAATCGATTAGAAATAGTTCCCGATTAATATGTCGATAAATGTAAGCGGTTTGGCCGATTAATTGAAATTGGAAGAATTGAGGGAATGGCTCGTATATGCTAGTAAGCTATCATAGCATGTTTGTTTTGTTGAATCCATGTTGAATATAATGAACCGATATTGCGGAAAGTTGTTGTTGTTGAACGTCGTTGTTGTTGAAAGTTGTTATTGTTCATTGTTGTTGTTTTTGTCGAACGTTGTTTTTATTAAAGGTTTGATGGCCAACGTTGATGGTTGATTTGTCGTTCTACGGAGTGGTTTATGTTGTTGTTGTATGCCATTGGAATCAACTAAGATAAGTGATTACATTGGTAGGAAGTTTATTAATGAAGTGACCATATGGTTGTATGGTGCTTAATTGAATTAAGTTGATTTTTCGTTGGATCATGTAGATTATGTGAATACCGTCAAGAACAATGGTTGAAGATAACGGACGGTGTTTTGGTTAGCTGAGGTATTGTAGTAGCGTTGAAATAGTAGAAGTCGGTTGGTTTCTGAATTTTGTGGACTAGTAGTATACTTAATTACTAGAATCAATATACTAATTCAATAGTGAATGGATAGTAGCATAATGGTCATTGATAGCAGTGTAGAATCGAAATACTAGCAATCCCAACCAATGAGCAGTTGACTAGTATTAGATGAAAATAATCCAAATTATGGTAAGTTGAATTGTAGAAAAATTTACTCAGAGATTAATATAGTAACTAGTAGTGGATTATTTAGTGGATGAAAATAGTATACGTTGATATTAAGTTATAGGCTTTTTAGCCAGTGATGAGTTGTTGTTAATTACGTTGATTACGTTGTAGGATTTTTAGCCAGTGCCAATTCATCATGTATTTCAATAGTGATTTGGGGAGCTTCGTTGTCCCATCTAACTTTGAACATAGATGACATGGTAGCTAACGCGTCTTTCAGCTGATTCTCTTCTCGTGGGATGTGCCCGAAATTGATTTCTTCGAAGTAGGGGATCAAGTTCAACACATGCTCTCGATACGAAAAAAGGTTTGGATGTTTCGTATCCCATTCACCCTTGATCTGAATGATCACCAAAGTTGAGTAACCATATACTTGTAAGAATTTGATCCTTAAGTCAATAGCATCTTTGATACCCATGATGCACGCTTCATATTCAGCCATATTATTGGTGTAGTCGAAACATAGTCTGGAGATGAATGGTGTATGACCGTCATTGAGAGATGCAATTATGGCCCCAATACCATTGCCAATTGCGTTAGAAGCTCCATCAAAGACCATAGTCCATCAGGATCCTAGCCCAGGTACTTCGTCTAGTCTAGGCTCTTCGTAATCGGTGACTAAAATAATATCCTCGGAATTCGAAATGCATAGACTGGTAGTCATCTACGATGAGCAAAATGATCGGTTACTACACTTTCTTTGATCGCTTTCTGAGTAGTATACTAGATGTCGTATTCGGTCAAGATCATTTTCCATATTGATATTCTTCCGGAGAGAGCAGGTTTCTCGAATATTTATTTTATCAGATCCATCTTAGAGATCAACAAGGTAGTGTGAGTAAACATATATTGTCTTAGTCAGCGAGCAGCACAAGCCAAAGCGCTGCAAGTTTTCTCGAGTTGTGAGTATCTTAGTTCACAGCCGGTAAACTTTTTGCTAAGGTAGTATATTGCATACTCTTTTCGACCAAACTCGTCATGTTGGCCCAACACACACCCCATTGAATTCTCTAATACTGTTAAGTACATGATGAGAGGTCTTCCTTTGATTGGTGGCATCACTATAGGAGGTTTCTGTAAGTACTCCTTGATTTTGTCAAAAGCTATTTGGCAATCGTCATTCCATTTTACCACTTGATCTTTCTTGATAATATTGGTGTTCAAAAAAAATTATCTCTAAGACTGCTAGGTGGCATTTCTTGAATAGCTTTGACCTTGGCAGGGTCAACCTTGATACCTTTACCACTGACAACAAATCTTAGGAGTTTGCCGGATCTGACTCTAAAGGCGAATTTGCTCGGATTCAGTCTCAATCTGTATTTCTTAAGTCTATCAAACATCTTTCGCAAATGATCAAGATGTTCTTCTTCGGTTTGTGATCGAGTTATCATGTCGTCGACGTAGACCTCTATCCCATGATGGATCATATCATGGAATAAAGCCACCATATCACGTTGATATGTGGCGCCAACATTCTTCAACCCAAACGGCACAACCTTGTAACAGAAAGTGCCCCACTGTGTAATGAAAGTAGTACATCCCATATCTTTGGGAGCCATCTTGATCTGATTGTAACCGGAGAAACCATCCATGAAAGAGAAGACTTTATGCTGAGATGTATTGTCAACTAGGACATCAATATGTGGAAGCGGAAAATCGTCTTTCGGGCTCGCTTTATTCAGGTCTCTGTAATCTACACACATGCGCACTTTTCCATCCTTATTAGGTACGGGCACCATGTTCGCAACCCACTGTGGATAAGAAGTAACGGCTAAGAGACTGGCATTAAATTGCTTCATGATTTCAGCTTTAATTTTCTCAGACATCTCAGGACGCATACGACGAACCTTCTGCTTCACAGGGAGAAAACCTTTTTTTGTTCGTAGTCGGTGTACCACAATGTCGATATCTAAACCTGGCATGTCTTCGTAGGACCAAGCGAAAATCTTGATGTAATCTCAGAGCATCTGGATCAATCTCCTTTTGACACTGTTCTCAAGACCCGCTCATATCTTGATTTCTTTTCTGTCTTCGTAAGTACCTAGATTCACAACTTCAACCGGCTCATCGTGTGGCTGTAAAGCCTTTCCTTCCTACTGTAGTAGTTTGGCAAGTTCTCCTGGAACTTCACAATCCTCCTCACCTTCGTATTCGGCTTGGTAGATCGGATTATCGAAGTCATATTTAGCAATAGCAAATTGGTTATCGACGAGATTCAAAGTGAATGTGGATCTACAGTTTATTACGTGGGTGTGTGTAAGAATACCTAGTTTTTGAAAGGGTGATAAAGTAAAAGAAAGACAGAGAGCAGAATATTTGAATGCAAAAGTCCAAGGATTTATTGAATGAAAATATGCGAATGACAAATAATAACCCTAAAAAACGAGCCGTGGTGCCCCGGGCAAGGCACTAGGGTTTAAATTTTATTGTTCAAAGCGTAAAAGCATAAAACAAAAAAAAAAGAAATTACTCCTGTCTAAAGGAGATTGGTATAACATCTTCAATCTTCCAATTGTTGAGTCCATTGCCAGGAGTCGGGAAGATCCAATTGTTGATGCCGAAGTCACCATCATCGTCTTTTATAGCATGAACTCTGTCTTTGTTGATGCAGAATGGAGGTTCGTCGGCACGTTCGCGGCGTATCATCTTCTGACCTTTGGTAGTGAAACCTAAACCAGTCTTGTCAGATTTGAATGGAAAATCGGGTAGCTAACCCTAAATAGTACAACCTCGTTCTTCAACTACAACTCTGGCATATTTTAGTGAGGCCATCTTTGGTGGAACTCTAGTAACATTAGGAGTGACTACAGAGTCGGAAGGCATGACTCGTGGAATTACTTCGAAAGCTTGACAAGGAGTTTCGATGAATTCACCTTCCATTTTGATGTATCAGAATGACTGCAGATGTTTTACCATGTATTCTTCTTCTCCGCATACTATAACAATCTTCCCCTTCACTGGATACTTCAGCTTCTGATGTAGATTAGAGCTAACGGCGCCTGCCCCATGTATGCAAGGGCGTCCAAGTAGGCAAGAATAAGCTGGACGGATGTCCATCACAAAGAAAGTAGGTTCAAAAGTCTGGGAACCTACTTTGATCGGCAGATTGAGCTCTCCAAGTACTGTTCTTTTCGAACCATCAAAAGCTCTTACGATTATGTCACTAGGTTTCATGACCACTTCTTCAGCATTAAGTTGGTCGAGAGCACTCTTCGACAGGATGTTTAGAGCAGATCCAGTATCCATCAATACGTGAGACAAAGTAATGCCCTTACACCCTATAGAAGTCTGCAAGGCTTTATTGTGTTTTCTTTCGGGTAGGAGTCAGATTAGCATCAGAAAATCCCAAACCATTGTATGCGGTCAAGCTAGCAATACAACTTTCGAATTGGTCAGCAGAAGTGTCTTGCGGTATATGAGCATTCTTTAGAAATTTCACCAAGGCTTTAGCATGAGCCTCAGAGCACAAAAACAGAGCTAACATGTAAATCTTGGATGGAGTAGTTCCTAAATACTCCACAACATTGTAGTCACTCTTTTTAATGATCTTCAGAATTTCCTCAATTTCTTTCTTGGAGGTTTCTTCAACAACTTCCTTTGGTACTTCTGTCTGAGCAGGTTGAGTCACTTTCTCTTTCCCTCGAGCCTCGGGAGTTGGCTCAATAGTAGGAATGTGAACTGGTGTAGCAGTGTCTTTTGGAGGAGAGATATCTGGAGAAAACACTCTTCTAATTCTAGTTACTTTACTTGATCCAGTGATATTGTCAATGTTAGAATTTATACTTCAATTGTACTGTCTTCAATGGTCAATGGTTCTTGCTTGACGCCATAGTAGTAAACTTCGGCTCCATAATTCCAAGGTATACCTTAGTTAGAGAAATATGGATTGATCTGGGCGAGGTAAGAATGAAAGGTGCCACTCTAGGTGTAGGATCATCAGAGGTGATCCTTATTGTGTTCACATCAGCAAATTCTTCGGGATAATCATCTCCCTATCCGGTTGCCTTGACGTCTTCGATTGGAATCTTGTAGCTTTCAGAAGCGTTATACTTCACCATGAAATCATACTTTCCACTTAACTGCCACAAGGTATCCCAGACTTCTGGTACGGATTTGCTTGCATCTTCGACCTTCAGATTTTTAGCTACATCTTCACACAGACTCTCAACAGACAGAGGCTTTAGGAATAACACTTCTCGATTGTCCATCATGCGTTGAACAAGTCTCTTCAACCAAGCACGCGTATCTGATTCAGATGCACAACAACAACAGTCATCAGGACATCTTGGAAATAAACCGACTTGTAACAAATCCTTCTTGACAGTCATCAAGGGAATGGTCAGCTCATTCACATCAAAAACATAGAAGTCATTGTCAATGGCATTGGCACTTTTACCATGGTCAGACATTGGTGCGTTGACCACATTCGGAGTTTCGACAGGAGGGTCGAATTCAATTTCCCGAGCTTCAATCATGTCTTGAATCTTGTTCTTCAGGGCCCAACAGTTGTTGGTGTCGTGCCCTGGGATGTTGGAGTGGTATGCACACCTTGCATTAGGATTGTACTTTAAAGAGGAGGTGTTGACGTGCTGAGGAGGATCCCTCAAAGTAATCAACTCTGCTTTTAGCATGTGTTGTAGTGCTTGAGATAATGGCATGTTGATCTTCATAAACTGTCTTCGTGGCATGTTTTTCCCACGTGCGTTGTCTTGTTGAGGTTGCACATGCGTGGGATTGGAGACCAGGACTGCCCCCACATATTGACTGTGATCAGTTTTGTCACGTCTCTTCTGACCATACACAGCATTGGCTTCTTTCTTCCCGCCAAAAGATCTCTTTACAGTGTTTGAGGATGTTTTGACTTGTATTCTTCCGCTCTTGATTCCAACTTCGATACGTTTGTCTATCAATATCAGCTCGCTGAATCTGGCTAAAGAGTTTCCAATCAGATGATTGAAGAATGGGACTATCAGCGATCCCATGAACATATCAACTAATTCCCTATTAGACAAGGGTGGTTGAACTCTGCCTGCTTAATCTCTCCATTTTTGGGCGTACTCTTTGCACTTCTCATCACGACCCATTGACATACTCTGTAGTTGCATACGGGTGTGTGCCAATTCAGCATTGTACTGGTACTGTTTATAGAAAGCATCTACCAAATCATTCCAAGTATGAATGTGGGTATTCTCTAGCTAATAATACCACTCCAACTGTGTTTCGGACAGACTCTCTTGAAAGAAATGTATCCACAGCTTCCTGTCTTCAGTATGTGGATGGATCTTCTAAACATATGACTTCATATGCAGCTTCGGGAAAGAAATGCCATCATACTTAGCAAAGGCAGGAACCTTGAACTTGCGGGAAATTACCACTCTAGGAACCAGACTCATATCGTCAAAATTCAACCCTGACATTTTCAGATTCTCCACAACATTCAGGCAGTCTTCAAGTTGCTTTTACTTTTCTTCGTTAGGATACTGCTCGCTCATATAGTCTTCCTCTTTGTTTTCATACTCATGATGGATTTCTTCATTGTTTTTTACCCTTCCTTCAGTTTCCCCTCTCTTGTCTAAGAACTCAAGTTGTCTGACTACCTTGACTGGACCTTTGTACCTTTTCCCCATGTTGAGAATGCCAATGCTCTTCTTCTTTTTGATGATGAGCTTTTCAGATCTTTCTGACCATGGGCCAAGTTGGTGAACATCTCCTGGAACTGAGCGTTCTGAGCCTGGAGATCTTTGATAGTTTGTTCAAGAGCCATTTCTGCTGAAATAAACAGCGAGAGAATGAGAAAACTAGTCTTCAGTGTACCTGTTATGAAATGATATTCTATGATATACATGTTATGTTTTCAAGGACCTTAGGAATTTAAATTTGGTAAACAAGTAAGAACAAACTTTTTATTATTTGACTCAACAAGTACAAATGAAAGTTCAAGCAATGAAAATGAAATTCCTAGGCTTAGATCTCCCATGGATGCTTCCTCTTTGCATTGACGTAGGTGTTATGTTTTGCTCCTTGTGAAGCAGCTTTGTCAGCTCCAATACCCTTTTCTCTCTTGCATAGCATTGAGCTTCGAATGTATCCATTTCTTCTTTAAATTGAATCCAGGATCTCTTCAATTCTTCAAAATCAGTAGGCATGTCTGGATGAAGAATGGCATAGGGTTCGTCACCTTCAGCAACAAGTTCCATAATCACTGGCAGGATGAAAGTATATGGCATCATGAGGTTTTGAGCGCAAGATCGTACCCATTTGAGGTAAGTGTTATACCCAAAAAATTTCCCTCCCACTTCTCAAGACATTTCACATGTTCATACTCAAGGATTTCACAAGGGTTGACCAGATAAACCCTCTCCTAAGCAATCAACCCAAACTAGGGAATTTCCATTCTCAAGTCAAGATGGATATCCAACATTTCAAGTGGTCATCATGCCTCATTATATGCTTCAAAGAATCTCCATGTCAAGTTTCGAGCCTTACAAGTTAAGATTGCTCAGACAATTGCTCAGATGGCTGGAAACTAGTTGTATTGGACAAAAAGTCAATTGTGGTCAACATACAGTCAAACTTCGTAACGTTTGGTCAACATCAATATTTTGAAGTAATATTCATCATTTCATCAAGGGTTGACCATGATTCATCAAGAAAAGTCAAGAATTGATCAAAAGTCAAAGTTTCTAAATTAGGCTTTCTTAGACAAAAGTCAACAGAACTTTGACCAGACATAACTTTCACATACTTTATCAGAATTTTTTCCACCACAACTCATTTTGAAGAGAATTCAATTCGCTACAACTTCTTGTCTCACAAGCTTGGGCAGAAAATGCTTCATTTGGAAGTTATGGGTCAAAACATTACAGGTCATTTTAAAAGTCAACAAAAAGTCATCTTTTTGCAAAGAAGTGTTCATGATCATGGAAACTTCAATGAATATGAAACCAAAAGGGTTGTTTAGAAGACATCTTGAGCTTTCTAAAAAGTCCAAGAACACCCAAAAATGTTAAAAATTGAGCAAGATACACCTTGTGCAAGTTGAGCATTTTTGAGGAGGTGAACAAAGAGAAATACTTGAGAAAATAAAAAAAAATTCCAATTGGGCCTAACTTTTCTTGATTCAAACATGTTCCTTAGCTGAATTGGAACCTCCAAGCCCAAGGCCACGAATTTATCTTTTATTTTTTATTTATTTTGGATTTTTAATCATTTAAAACCAATTTAATTAAAATAAAAGATAGAAAATCAAAAATTAATTGCAAGATGGATTTTCTCTCATCCTTGAGGTCCAAGCAAGCCATTTAATCTGATTATTTCAAAATAATCATGATTGGCAATTGATTTAATTGAAACTGGCTCAAAAGAAAAAATATTTGGTTTGATTCCAAATCAAATCTTTTTCATTGAATGGCATGGTATTTTCCTATAATTCTTGACCTAAATCCTTACAATATAAATAGACAATGATACTACATGCATAGAGGATGAAATTTTGACCAAAAAGAACCCTAAAAAAGCTTCAAAAACCGTGGCATTCAAGCAACCTAGCAGCCATAGTTTCAGTCCAATTCAAAGCATTCCAAGCCTTGCAAACAATTCTTGGAGGCCCTCTGATCGTTTCCAGATACTCATAAGCAAGCAAAGCGTGCAGAATCACAACATCCAAGTCACGGTTTACTCACTTCTAACTCAAAATCGATTTCTGTTTTTCATGCATATATAACATGTTTTGATTGTTTGATTGTGTTTAGAATGATGTTTGCAAGCTATTTGGGTGGTTCGATTTGAGTTTTGATGCAGGAACCAAGCTACACCATTGTTAGGGTTTCTTAAGCTCGAATTAGGGCATTCCAAATTAGGAAAAATTGGACCAAACGAGTGGTACCATTAAACTCAGGGACCAATTTGCAATCGAACCATGGTTTCCTTATGAATTTATATTGCATATTATGGATTTTGGAAATTTGCAGGTCCTATAGCTACAGACGATCCGTAGCTAAAAGTTGTAGCAACAGACCAAAACCGTAGCTAAAAGTTCAAAAATTTAAACGGGGGCGATGAAGATCTTGGCGCGTGTTTTTGGCATTCAGGAATTGATTTCCAATATTTTGTTTTCGTTTCATATTTCAAACAGATAAGCACTCCAGCTCAGATGGCAAGGCAACACGCGTGTTCATCCAGAAGTCCCTGGTTCGAAACCCAGCAGCCTCACATATTTTTTATCACCTTGCAAAACTAACATTTTTTCTATTTCTTTTCATATTTTCTTTTCCAATTTAATTTCCTTTCAAATAATTTTCTAACACATCAAAAAATCATGAAAAAATATTTTCTTTTGGCATTTAGGTCAGAAAAATACTTATTTAATTTTTGACATAAAAAAATTATATTTTTGCATGCATATTTTAATTAATTGTTAATTAATCAGAAAATTGACTTTTAATTGTTTTTCCTTGCTGAAATCAATCCAGAAAATTTCCAAAAAATTATTTTCTCATCTAATTAGGTTTACTAATCCTAAAAACTTTTTTCCTAACTCAAAAATCTTTTTCACTAACATATTTTCTCATATTTGCAACTTGTTCCTTTTCTCCGATTACTATGTATCTGCTTCCAGGATGTAATAGTTTTAGTTTAATTTTCTCGCATTCTTTTTCAATATTATGTAACTGCTCATGGGATGTAATAGATTAATTAGGATTTACTTTCCGCACTCCTATATTATGTAACTGCCCCAAATCCATGTAATAGCGTAGGATTTACTTTCCGCAATTTACTTTCCGCACCCATATAAATTGCTAGTAAGTAGGCGTGTATGGAAAGATAAAAACGAACGTAGATCACTTCTAATTTCAAGATAAATTATCTGAATTCAACACACTCTCTTCACACATGCACCCCCCCTAGAGTATTCTCTCTCGTTGCCTTTCAAATAAATGGTCAAGTCCCTCGAACGTAGAGGTATCCTAGCACCATTGCCTACAAACATATCATCATAGTCTCTTCGATATAAAGATCATAGTCCCTCGATGACCCTCGATGTTGCCTATGAATACATGATCTATTCCCTCGATTGTTGCCTACGAAAAGTGATGATCGTCCCTACGAATGTGCTAGGATACTCCTACAAGTTGCCTTCTATCACCATCCGATGTCCCTTTCGAACGTCCCTTTACATCTAACGAATAGGGTTACCTACCAACTATTGGTACAGATAGCGCTATTCTAAAGGAAAGTAAAATAACACGGAAACGACAGTTCTGAGTAGGTAATAGACTCTTAATTGCTTGCTCTATCAAAACACTTTTCACACCTCACACTTTCAAAAACATTTTCAAACACTTTGTATACATTCCTACGTGAATCATTACAAAGTTCCTTTTCCAAAAACGAAACATTTATGAACACTTTGTATACATTCCAGCGTGAATCATTACGAAGTCAAAGCGAAATGCCTTTTCAAAATCTTTTCAAATACACACACAGAAAGCAAATTTTTAAGATGACCTAAACCAACTAAGAGCCCGTAGATAACTACGGATGGAAAGGGTGCTAATACCTTCCCTTTTCATAACCTTCTCCCTTACTCAGAATCTAACGAAGGTCTTTTCCTGTTCTTTTCACCTTCCCTTAATTGGATAAAAGAAGAGTCAGTGGCGACTCTTGCTATCCGCAACATTTGCGATCGAACGCAAAACAATCCAAAGTCAGTTCTTCCACTATATTACAGTAAGGTTCCCAAGAAATAGAATTTTTGTGCCCCAAGGTCCTGGTATCTGTTTTCTTCACCATGCCAAAGCGTGCACAAATCTTTGACGGTAGCTATGGAGATCGTTGTCATAGTCAAACACAATGCCTTGGATAAGTATGTCACGAGGACCGTTTCTTTGAGCATGACTAAACAATCGTAGCGCTAGATAAGGGTTTTAAGTGATACCTCCCCTTATGACAAGGAATGGTACATTAGGGAACTCTTCACAATGCTCAATGAAGGTGAAGTCCTTTCGAAAGTAGAGACACCAACGAATATCTGAATAAGAGAGTGACATCAGCCTTCGAGACCATTTCACCCTTTGTTCGTTCTTCATTATTGATTGAGGAAGGTGCAAAATAAACCACTTGGATAATAACGGTATGCAACACATGAGAGTTCCTTGTCATTTCATAGTACGAGTGTGGAGTGAATGCAACATATCTCTAAGCAAAGTAGGCACAGGATTATGAGTGAGGAAAATCTTGATGGCGTTCACGTCTATGAATTGATCTGGATTAGGAAATAGCACCAAACCATAGATGAGAAAAGCCACAATGTCTTCGAAAGCATGGAAACTCATAGCCTTTAGGAATTCCCGAGCTTTCTTTATCAGAAACTTAACAAGCAAACCCTTAACTCCGCTTCTTCTTTCCCAATTGTCTTCAATGTCTGACCACTTTAGATGTAACGTTAATGCGATGTCTTCGAACTTTGAAACTTTTTCTGAACCAGTGAATGGTATTTGATCAAGAATGGGTATCCCAAGTAGCTTAGAGAACTCTTCCAATGTAGGTACCAACTGATAGTCTGGGAAAGTAAAGAAGTGATGATTCAGATTAAAGAACTAGAATACGACGCTCATCATATCTTCTTTAAAACCGGAGGTAACCAAGTCGAGTAGATAGCCATGTATTTTGATGAACTGAGAGTGATCAGGAATTTTTGAGACGAACTCCTTAAGTTGAGAAGGTATTCCCACAAAGTTGATTTGGATAGTCTTCTTGGAAGCCATAACCCTACAACACAGAGCAAAGATAAATACCTAGGTCCTTGAAATGATTAGCAATGATATGATTTTATGATGTCATGTTTAAAATAGAAAGCACAAGCAATTCACACAATAGCCCTATGTTTAAGGCTTACATGAGGTATAGGTATCTACCCTACCAGAGTTTGAGTGGGTTAAACTTGTCCTATAATTGTAACCAGGTTCTAGGAATCTCATATCATCGATCTTTCTCACAGGCTTTATTTCAATACGACTACCAAATGGTCGACCAAAACATCTCGAAAGTCGAATCTTAATGAGCGTAGCATCGAGTATCAACCAACCTTAGTCTGCATCGAAGCTGGCTATCTCACTACCTTCTAATTACCAAGATGGGTCAATTAGGGTTCTAAAGTTGAGTTAGTGCTTATGACACCACGCAGACGCCAAATACTTCCTCAACTGATTAGGAGCATTAGGACATCCAAAGTGTCACACTAACCGTAGCCATCATTTTGATCGTTTCGGTTTACGCCTAACATTTGCGATGCTTTATTGCTACTTACCTAAGGAAACCTTGATCCAGGTGTAGGATCCCCCACATATATAATACCCAAGCAACCCTTAAAAATAAAGCATACAAAGCAAACAGAAAGCAATAAAGTGATCTAAAACACTAAGGTCGCCTCTTTTTAGGTAGTATCCCCAGCAGAGTCGCCAGTTCTGTAACACGGTGGGAGAACTGACTTGTTTGTTTTGTGTTTTATCGCAAATGTTGCGGATAGCCAGAGTTGCCACCGACTTTTCTTTTATCAAATAAAGGGAAGGTGAAAAGAACAGGAAAATACCTTCATTAGATTCTGAGTACGGAGGCAATTATGAAAAGGGAAGATATTAGCACCCTTTCCATCCGTAGTTATCTATAGGCTCTTAGTTTCTTAGGTCACTTTTGAAAAACTGCTTTTTATGTTTGTGTAGTTTAAAAATATTTTGAAAATACATTTCGCTTTGACTTCGTAATGATTCTCGTTGGAATGTATACGAAGTGTTCGGAAATGTTTGTTTGGAAAATGTTTAACTTTGTAATAATTCTCGCTGGAATGTATACAAAGTGTTTGAAAAGTTTTTGAAAAGTGTGAGGTGTGAAAAGTATTTTTGATAGAGCAAGCAACTAGGAGTCTATTACCTACTCAAAATGGTCGTTTCTTGTTATTTTCCTTCTCCTTTATGATAGTGTTATCCATACCATTAGTTGGTAGGTAACTCTATCCTTTGGATGTGAAGGGACAATCGAAGGGTCATCGTATGGTCATTGAAGGCAACATGTAAGGATACCTTAGCAATTTCATAGGGACGATCATCACTTTTTGTAGGCAACAATCGAGGGACAAGATCATATATTCGTAAGCAACATCGAGGGTCATCGAGGGACTATGATCATTGTATCGAAGGGACTATAATGATATTATTCGTAGGCAACTTTGCTAATGGTATCCCTACGTTCGAGGGACATGACCATTGTATTCTGAAAGACAACAAGAGAGGATACTCTAAGAGGGTGCAAGTGTGATGAGTGTGTTTGATTCAAATATTTATCTTGAGATTACAAGTGATCTAGGGTTAATTTTAGTCTTAGCCATACAATCCTATTAGCTAGCAGTTAAATATGTACAATAAAGTAAAGGTGCGGAAAGTAAAAGTGCGGAAATGTAAATTCAACGCTTTTACATGGCTTTGGGGCAGATACATAATAGGAGGTGCGGAAAGTAAAACCCTAATTAAACTATTACATCCCATGAGCAGTTACATAACAGTAAAAAGTGCGAGGAATTTAAACCCTAACTATTACAACTTGTGAGTAACTATACTAATCGAAAAAAGTATCGCGGGAAGGATTGAATTGTAAATAAGAGAAAATAATGTTAGTAGAAAACAGATTTTCATGTTAGAAAAATGTTTTGAGGGTTAGTAAACCTAATTATATGAAGAAAATATTTTTTGAGATTTTTGTGAATTGATTTTAATGTAGGAAATAACTAAAAGCTAATTTAATGGTTAATTAACAATTAATTATAATAAAATAAAAAAAAATAATTTTTAAATGTCAAAAATTAAATAAGTATTTTTCTGACCTAAATGCAAAAAAATAATTTTTTTTTGTGATTTTTATGGTATTTTAAAAAAATATTTAAAGAAAAGTTAAATAGAAAAGAAATAAATTGAAAATAAGAAGAAAATTGGTTGGTTTGCAAAGTACTAAAAATTATTGTGAGGAGCCAGGGGTCGAACCCAGGTCCTCTTGGTCATACGCACACGTTTCCTCTATCTGAACCAACGTGCTTTGGTGTTAGGAAAATGCAACGAAATATATATAAGAGAAACAAATTTCTGAATATTAATTAAAATAAAAATGCGCGCCAAGGGGTCATCGTCCCCGATTTGAATTTTGGAAGGAAATTACCCACGGCTTTTCCATGGGTAAGGCTATACCGACGAACCTGTCTGTAGCTATAACACCTCCATATTTGAAAAATTTAGGACAAGCAATATAAATTCACGGTGAGGGCATGGATCGATCCGGTTTGACCTCGTGAGCACGATGGTACCACTGGTTTCTTCCAACTTTACCTATTTTGAGAAACCCTAATTTGAGCTCATGAACCCTAACAATGGCACATGTCAATTCTTGCCTCTAAACTTAAATCGAGCCATACATAAACATTCCAGACATCAAAACAAACATGAATATGCAATCAAATTATATTTATAATGCGTGAAACATTGAAATCGAATTTGGAGGAAAGTTGTGCAAATCATGACTTCGTGTGGTCAATTTGGCCTGCTCCAAGCTTGTATGGTGATTGGAAATGGTTCCTGGGACCTCAGTGATGCTTAATCAATCCTCAGAACTCCTTGAATTGGCCTCCAAGGTTAAATCCGAAGTTGCTTTTTCAACAAGTTTTTTGGAAATTTGCTAAGTTCTTGTCTACAAAAATCTCGTCCTCTAGGTTCTGGGATCATTGTGTATATATAATAGAGTGAATTAGGTTAAAAATTATGTCAAGAGTATATGCCAATCAATGAGAAAATATTTGATTTGGAATTAAACCAAATATTGCCTTTTTTAGATCAAATATCATTCAATCACTTGCCAGATCTCAAATATTTCGAAATTATTGGCTTATATGGCTTGCTTGGACCTCAAGAATGAAAAAAATCAACCTTGCATTTAATGATTTGATTCTTTGCATATTATTTTAATTAAAATTGAATTAAATTTGATTAATTCTAAAATAAATAAAATAAAAGAGAACGTGGCGTGCTATTGGGCTTGAGAGGTCCTTGACCATATTAGAAGCAAATGTGAATCAAAGAAACTTGGGCCCATTTAGAAAAATTTGAATTTTCTAAGTATTTCCCTTCATGCACTTCTTCAAAAATTCCAAACTTTCACAACTTGTATCTTGCTCAATTTTAAACATTTTTAAGTATTCATAGACTTTTTAGAAAGCTCAAGATGTTCTCTAATCACTCCTTTTGGTTTCATCTTTATTGAAGTTTCCATGTTCATGTACACTTCTTTGCAAAAAGATGACTTTTTGTTGACTTTTAGAAGGACCTATAATGTCTTGATCCATAACTCTCAAATGAAGCATTTTTGGCCAAAGCTTGTGAGACATAAAGTTGTACAAAATTTAATTCCCTTCAAAATGAGCTTTGGTGGAAAAATTTCTAATAAAGTATGTGAAAGTTATGCCTGGTCAAAGTTCTATTGACTTTTTGTCCAAAACCCTAATTTGGAAACTTGGACTTTTGATCAAATCTTGACTTTTCTTGATGAATCATGATCAACCCTTGATAAAATGATGAATGTGACTTCAAAATATTGATGTTGACCAAAAATGATGAAGTTTGACTATATGTTGACCACAATTGACTTTTTTGTCCAATACAACTGATTTTCAACCATTTGAGCAATTGATTTAGCAAACTTGAGTTGTGGGGCTTGAAACTTGACATGGTGATCCCTTGAGACATATGAGGAGGTATGATGACCACTTGAGGTATTAGAACTCTTATTTGACTTGAGAGAATCAAAACCCTAGTCTAGGTTGATTGCTTAGGAGAAGGTTCATATGGCCAACCCTTGAGAAATTCTTGAGTATGAAGATGTGTATTGTCTTGAGAAATAGGAGGGAAAATTTTGGGGTATAACACGCTGACAGGAATAGTCATCCTTGGTGTATTTCTCCTAGTTGGTGGTTTATTATACTCTTTGGTTAACTTACCACTTCTAAGTTTCATACACTTACAAACATTTAAGAAAAATTCTTAGCACTGGTCCCATCAGGTGTGCCAATTTGTTTACTGTGGAAAATGATAAACAACCGCTAATCTTCCTAAAGCCCTAAAATATAAGGGTTACTTGCAAGATCGACTAATTGATCTTAAGACATGTGCTAAGAGATTGAAAATACACTTGTTTTGTCTAAATCCTTACTATGAGAAACATTTTTCTATAAATAAGGGAACAAGTATAAAAGAGGTTTTCCACACTATGATTCGACCGACTGACTGGTGACTCGTGACCGACAGAAGGCTTTTAAACGAAGCAAACGATAACGTAAAGAGATTGTTCAAAAGTAAATAGAAAGCAAGCAAAAGATTCAAGAGGAACAAGTGAAAAGTAAAAGATTTGCATTAAAATATAAATGGTGATTCACATACATCTAACACTTCTACACTCTTCGCTTCCTTACACTTGGAGTAATAGAGTTTGACAAATGATTTTAGTACAAATGAACACACAGAATTCTACATTGAACCCTTTTATTTATAGTGATTACAACATAACTGCCTATGCACACTATCTACTTGACACATATTTTAGCCTAAGACAACTGCTCCTCAAGATCTCGCCACCTATTTGGCGCTCAATCACAACACAACTGCTTGTAACTGCTGGTAACTTCAAAATTCAAATCCTCCCGATTCTGGACTTGCTTCGACACTTGCCACTAACATAACGAAATAATCCAAGTTCCTCTAAGTCTTGGACTCCCTCTGGTCGACAAAACCCATTTCGACCATCTTACTTGCCATTTATGTTACCCTCTCTTTTTTGGTCGACATGTCTCAATCTCGACATTTTGGCTTAATATTTCCATTGAACATTAAATTCCTTAGTTTAATAAAACTCAAATTTGACCGACTTGACTTTAATTTCCTTACTATCTTTATTTCAAAGGACTACCTTTATTTATAGGAAACGAATATACCTTAAAGATTTTTTAAGGTAACACATCTATAATTGGGGATGATAATATTCCTTCTTTAAGTTACTTTTTGACTTTTTAAACATACTAATAAAATTAATAATTGTTGTTATCTTTTAAATAATAGTTTTTCTTTTATCTATAATATTTTTAATTTTTATTACTTTAACCTACTCTTTCTTTCTATAATAAATAATAAGAAATAATTTTGACAAAATTATCATTAACACTATTTTGAAATTTGAAAATGACAATTAAAAAGAAACAATATTTTTTTACAAAAATGACAACTAAAAAAGAACGGAGGAAGTAATATTTTCGACGACGGATAGTATAATATCCATTGTTTATCTTGTTGAATAAATATGATATTATATACGTATATCCCCTAAGGAGATAATATGTGGATTTTAAGATATATATATATATATATATATATATATATATATATATATATATATATATATATATATATATATATATATATATATATATATATATATATATATATATATACACATATATTTATGAATATTTTTTCTAAAAAAAATTTTCGAAAAATATATTTTCAACTTCTTTTAAAGATACAAGAAGTTATTTTCATATAACATACATACAAATCACTTTTATTATAATAATAAAATTTCATCACATTAATTTTTTTCATTATATTTTTAACAATAAAACATTATATTTATATATTTCATTTTTTTTTTATATTTTTAACAATAAAACATTATATTTATATATTTCATTTTTTTTTAAAATATTGTAATTGTGAATTATAGTGTAAGAGTGGACGATTAAAGAGTAGAAAGGAAGTCGCTCATTGGAAGAGAAAATGTGATATTTGATGGTTGAACAGTAATTATTTAAAGTGAGTTATGTAGTTAAGAAGAAACTTAAATATAAATGTCCAATAAATTTTTTTATAGAATGTAAAATTTTTCTTAAAAAACACTTAAATAAATAAGAAGACTAGAAAAGATAAATTACAATAAATTAATAGTATTTAAATATTTTTATATTTTATTAACAGATATAAATATCTATCAATATAAATATTATTAAAGTCATATCCATATTTATTAATATCCATTTATTTTATTTTTAGATACCTATTCAACTATCTGTCATATATCTGTAACAAATTTTATTTACGGATATTTCCAAATACGATATTTTTTTTACCAAATTTGGAGTAATTCTACCCACTAGTTCTTCTTTAATTATACTTTTCAAAATTGTAATTAACACACGAGAATACTAATATATATTCCTTCCCTAAACCAAAAAATTTGAAACCAAAAAATTTGAAAATACAAAAATTGTATAAATTAAAAAAATAGGAAATTAAAAGAGAAAATTAAAGAAAGAAATTGTTGCATAAGTTAACTATCCTACCTTTCATTAATTATATAATTATAATTATTTTAAAACAGTTATTTTTGAAAAGTTGTAGTAATAACTAAAACAATTTTTTTAAAAAACTTATTAATTTATTAATATCAACATCTTATTTAAAAATTATATTAATACAAAAATATAAATAAATATTAGGGTTAAATATCTTTTACCCCTGCAAAAGTAGTGAGATTTAGTTTACTCCCTTTTAAAAAAAAGTTGGCTTCGCCCCTTAAAAAAATTCTAAAATGGAAAACCTTATAGAGCCAGATTCCCTTGGACTTGAATATGTGGCCAGAATCTAACAGGTGACTTGGCAATGGGTGTCATGTTGGCTGGGTGAATGTTATAACATAGTTCATATACTGATTCCCCCCTTGAAAATCTAGGGTTCAGTATCAGTCTTGAAAATTGAAAATGGAGAAAAAGAAACATGCGTCGAAGAAGAAAAAGCAACCACCACCATCGAAGCAATCGAAGCAACCGTCAACGTCCAAGCTAGCGAGGCAAACGAAGAAGGAACTGGTACAGTCGAAGCAAGCAGAGAAGTACGATGAAGCAGGAAAATTCGTTGATGCTGAACATGTTAGTTTAGCTACGCTTTCATTCCTTTAGTGAAGAATGTGGTTAAAGTTAGGTTTTTAATGTTTCTCTGCTATGATTTTAGAGTAATGATATGTTCAATGCTATAATCCAATATGGTGGTGAATTTGTACTGTTGAACAATGAAGATACAATTTACAGAGGGAGTGTATCTTCCTTAGTTTCGGAACTCCGTTTGGAACAGTTTATAATGGTTAGTATCCATAGGTTGGTGATGGGTTGGGGTTACAGGGAGGGAATATATAGAATATGGACCTTAAATCGTGATATAGATGAACATCTTTTTCAGATTAGAAAGAATGATGATTGTTATGATTTTGCTGCAAATAGTTGTGCTACCCTAGTAGATGAGGAACTTTTCATAGAGCATGATGTTGATAATATTGGAGCATCAGTTAGTAGTCATAGGTGTGTCAATGATATTTTTGAGATGGAAGGAAGTAATGAAGATGTATTAGAATGGTTGGATGATAGTGAAGATGAAAGGGTCACTGCAATTCTTGATGGTTTTGAAGGGATTGATATAAGTGCACCAATAAATGAGAGCCCCAAAGTTGCTTAGTTTATGAATGGATCCAAACAAAAAACTTCTGATGATGATGAATATGTTAGTGATGAGCTAGATAGCTCAGACCCAAATTTGTCAGATAGTGAGAAAGACAAAGTGCCAAAATTTGAAAAGTTTAGACAAGAGCATTTAAATAAGGATTTTAAATTTTAGTGGGGTATGCAATTCAACTCCCTGGATGAATTTAGATATGCCATACGTGAGTAGTCATTATTAAATGGGAGGACAATTAATTTTATAAAAAATGAGAGTGATAGGGTAAAGGTGGTATGCAGGTCCAATTGTGGGTTTTTAATGTTGTGCTCTAAACTGGGCCATAAACGCACTTTTGCTATAAAATCCATAGTAGACAACCATACATGTGCTAGGGTTTTAGACAACAAATTTGCAAATTCAAGGTGGGTGACTAAGGCTGTGTTGAAGAAGATGCAAAGTTCACAAAATGTCAGAATCACTGATATTATACAAGATTTGAGGCAAAATTATTTTGTGGGAATCACTGTAGCTAGGGCATGGAAGGCTAAACTCATAGCCAAGAAGATGCTTGAATGAGATGCAGACAGGCAGTATGCAATCTTAAGGAGTTATGCTGCAGAATTACATAGAGTTAACATTGGGAACACCATATCTATCATAGACAAACCAAATCCAACCATCCCACCAAGATTTGGTTCATTTTATTTTTGCTTTGATGGCTATAGAAAAGGATTTTTAAATGGTTGTAGGCCTTTTGTTGGAGTTGATGGCTGCCATTTAAAAATCAAGTATGAGGGTCAGTTACTAATTGTTGTGGGTAAGGATCCAAATGATCAGTATTTTCAATTGGCTTTTGGGGTGGTTGAGACTGAAACAAAAGAAAGGTGGAGGTGGTTTATTGACTTACTGATGACAAGTGTGGGCCAGGACAACAGATTTGTGTTTATATCTGACCAATAAAAGGTATGTGTTATTGTCTTTAAGTTACATTTCATTGAAATTCTTTAAGTTATGTGAGATAAATGTTTGAAATGTTTTAGGGTCTGGTAGCTGTGTTTGAGGAGATGTTTGAAAAGATAGAGCATAGACTTTGCTTAAGGCATCTGTATGCAAATTTCAAAAAAAATAATTGGAGGAGGAGCTTTGATTAGAGATCTAATGATGGGGGCTGCAAAGTCCACATACTATCAAGGTTGGCTTCAAAAGATGAATGAGCTGAAGTTGGTAGATCCTAATGCTTGGACTTTGTTAACGGGTGTTCCTCCAAAGGTTTGGTGTAAGCATGCTTTCAGTTTCTACCCTAAGTGTGATGTTCTTATGAATAATATTTCTGAGTCTTTTAATGTCACCATATTAAGTGTTAGGGATAAACCAATTTTAACATTGTGTGAGTGGATTAGGAAGTATTTAATGAACAGATGTTCTGCCTCTTCCATGAAGCTTAAAAACTGACCTCATAAGGTAATGCCATTTCCTAGGTAAAGACTTGATAAAGAGGTTATGCTTAGTGGTCAATGGCTGCCCACTTGGGCAGTGGATGAAACATTTGAGGTGAATCATTCCTATAACAGTCAAAAATTTATAGTTGACATTTCTAAGAGATCGTGTACTTGTAATTTTTGGGAGTTAGTTGGTATCCCTTGTAGACATGCAATCGATGCTCTAGGTTTCAGACAATAGAATCCAAAAGATTTTGTATATCAGTGTTATCATAGGGACAAGTATACAATATGCTATAGTTTTTCTATCAGTCCAATCAATGGTGAAGAAATGTGGCCAGAAGTTCAATCAGAGCCAATTTTGCCCCGTATGTACAAGAAAGGTCCAGGTAGACCTAGAAAACTAAGGATAAGAGAATGTGGTGAAGAGGGTGCTAGAAGGAGGAGATTGCCAGGTGTTTCTTACAGGTGTACTACTTGTGACAAGTTTGGTCACAATGCTCAAACATGCAAAAGCACAACATAAGATCCTATTGCACTAAAGAGAAAGGTGTGTGTTTTGTTTTTAAACTTACAACTACTGAACTAATAACTTACAACATATAACATGTATATTAAACTAACAACTATTGTGTTGGTATCATGTAGAGGAAGGTCAAGCTGAAAACTGCACAAACTGCTACATCTCAGGAAATAACACAAAGTGGAGGAACTGAGGCAACCAATGATCTTGCACAAACTAAAGGTCAAACTGAAGCACAAGCCATGACACACCAAGATCCTGTACATAATCCTGCACAAACTGATGATGTCTAAAATCCTGCACAAACTGAGTCACAAATTGAGGTAGCCAATATAAATGCACAAACTGAAGCAAGCCATGATCATATACTAGCTGGAGCAAGCCATGATCCTGCACAAACTGCCCAAACTGCCTCAAATGTTGCACCAAATGAAACAGATAATTATTTTGGAGACATCACTGATGATTTCCTTTCAAGCATTCATAACATTAACACTACACAATGTTCTGCTGTGGATGGTAAAGCACATAGAAATGGCAAGAAAAAAGTGACACCTTCCAAGCCAATAAAAAGGAGATGTAGTGAAAGACAAAAATTGTTTTGGTTTAAAAAATCAATCATAGGGCCAAGTTCAAACCCATAGGAGCCTATGTCTTTGACAGATGAAGATAATGGTGGTGGTTCAAAGCATGCAAAGAAGAAATATAAGAAGAAGAATTAAGTGATGAAATGCTTATAAGTTATGTATTTTTTTGGTACTGAATTTGGCAACCTTACTAGTTATGTATTATGTTAAGCTGTACTGAATTTGGATCCTGTGTTAAACCACTAGTTATATATTTTGTTGGTACTGAATTTGGATATTTTGTTATGTATCCCTTAATGTAATAGTTATGCCTTAATGCAATGCTTAATGACTTGTGTCTTAGTTATGACTGGCCTGTGATTTCATCTGATATTACAATTCATAAAACAAAGTTGTGACAAAAATCTAACACTTTTATTCATTCAAACTTCAAATTACACAAGCATCATTTTGCCTTCTTAAACAAACACATCAAAAGGCGAAATCATTACAACAATACAATACACATGAAATTACATATAATTGTACATTACTGCAAATACAATCCAAGACATCAACAATGCCACATTCAATTGGAATATTTTCCTCTTCAACCCAGCTTGCTTCAACTTCAATTTTTCCAAATTTCTTTCTATCAACTCATACTTCACTATTGCCAATTCACACTGTTTGCAAAAAACTTCTGAATTTGTGATTTCATCATCCCAAATAAATAGTCACAACTATTGTCCATCTGCAAGGAGAGTAACAATTAACCCCAGAATATATTATACATATTTAAAAAACTGAAATACTCAAGAACTTACCCCTGCATTCATACACTTCTAGAATTTCTGATTGCGATTTTTTATGGTGTTAGCAACCCACATCTTCATCGGACGACAACATCTGCAACTAGGAACCTTGGATTTCTCGTACGAATTGCAGCTTCCCATGATCTTGCTCGGATCTATTTGTACGCAGTGAAGGTTACAATATTCAATTATAATGAAGAAATTGGGGGAACAAGATGAGGACGGCAGAAGAGAAGGATTATTTTGAACAGAAACCACAACAATTTACAAGGTGGACACGAATGGAGAAAACCCTAGATTTTGGGGAAAATACATCGTATAGTCTTTGAATTCCTAATCCCCTCATTATAACATTCACCCAGTCAACATGACACCCATTGCCAAGTCACCTATTAGATTTTGGCCACGTATTCAAGTCCAAGGGAATCTGGCTCTATAAGATTTTCCAATTTAAAAAAAAAAATTTAAAGGACGACGGCGTAAAAGGTATTTAACTCTAAATATTATTATTAAGAATGGAACTCTCAACCACTAAATTATATTTATTTAACTCAATTAATAATAATAGATGAGTTACTCGCTCCAATAATTAAAGATTAAAGTCTCATGCATGTGGGGAGCGCCACTTAATCCCCAATTTCAATGTTCAAAAATTTCAGTCAATCAAAATTTTGAAAATGAGTAGTGTTCAATGTTTTACACATTTTGCTGGAATAGTTGATGGTAATTGGGAAAATATCTTTTGGTAGAAAATATTCATAGATCGTATGCGCAAATTAAGAGAATAAACCGTAGAATGGTGACGTGAGGGTATTCATTTCAAAGTCCAACAAATTTAATTTTTGTTGGTATTTGAGCTAGAAATGGTTCCTATGTGTGAATCTAGGAGTCTATGTTCAACTACTACACATGTACAGTAGATGACTATCCTTGTCATACTTACCTCGATTAGGAGTTTGGGCTCGCTAGCTAGATAATGTTATTAAAGTAAATTCTTGGATACTAATTTAGGGTAAATTATCTCTTATGACAATCAATTAAAATTTATTCAATGAAGTAAAATTTAAAATCATATATCAACTTAAAATTTTAAGAAACCAAAATAAAAGGAACAATCAATTAAAATTTATTCAATGAAGTAAAATTTAAAATTATATATCAATCTAAAATTTTAAGAAACCAAAATAAGAGGAAGAAAATAGTATATAATTTAACATTTAAGTAATAAGATGTTGATATGTCAAATTTAAATAATGATGTTCACATAAGTTGAAAAAGTGGGTATTACATTTTTTTAAAGTGAGAAAAATATATAGATTCAATATTTTAAGGTTTTAAATTAATATATGATTTTTAAAATTAATTTCATGTGATAAAATTTTATTGATATTTATCATAAATTTACGAGGGATAATTTACCCTTATAAATTCTTGTAAGGGATTGTTTGTAAATTCTTATAATTTACCCCTTATTAATCACAATTTGGTAAATTCTTGTGTTTATACTTAATTAAATCGAAACTCACTCTATGCAAACACTTTGAAGGGATTGCTTGAATAGGCTTCCTAGGGAAAATCCCATTTCCATATTAAGAAAAGTCAATATTTTAGTAAATAAAATTGAATTTATATTTGTTATTATCAATATTGAGATCGTTTTAAGTTTCTAAAGATTATGTATAAATTAATTATAATTCAATCTTGATAAAATAAATAGAGACTTTATGTAATAAATATAAATTTTATGTAACTACAAGTTATGCCACCTACATGGGAGGAGATGGTGTCAATGAAAGCATTTCAATTAATCTATATTTTATACAACTTTAATTAATTTGGAGCTATTGTGAATGTGAATCAAATGTCTTGAAAATAAAATATAAATTAATTTTTTAATAATAAAAAATAATAAGGGTAGAAATGATGAAAAAATAAGAAGAACACAAAAATTGATTATTAATTATTATTCTTTCTCTTATCTTCAAAACAAGATTACAAATATACAAGAATAATAAATAATCCTCTCACCTTAAATTAGGATTTGCAGTATGCATTGAAGAGAGATTAGTATGCTATTTATAATAAATCTAACATAATAAACTAATGAGCTTTTATCACAAATATCCATTACAAGCTACTTAGGATACAAGCTAACTTAAACAATTGGACATAACGAGCAGACCCGATTCGAAATACTAATAACCCTAGCATTTTGACACTCACATACTAGAACACAATTTGACTGCAGTATGGAGGTCTTCGACACTAGCAAGTGAACCGACTTCGACGACATGCTCAATCTTGTCGAACCAGAAACTACCCTTTGACCCAATAGAGTTCGATCCAATATCTCACAAATCTCCACCTTAGAACAAACTCTATTATTAAAGAACGAACTAGCATTTTTCATGAAACTTTATCAACTGCACACAATGGAAAAGCTTGCAACTTGGTAATGTATTGGTGATCATATCAACAACATTATGTTATGTTGAAACCTTCAGCACTTGGACTTCTCCACGCTCGATTACTCCTCTGACGAAATGCAACCCCACATCAATGTGCTTGGTTCGCTCATGATAAGATTAATCTTCGACAAGTGTATTGCACTTTGACTATCACATTTAACAGTGACAACGTGCCCTCGAACGTTCAGCTCCTTAGCAAAATCTTCAAGCCACAATGTTTCTTTCACAGCTTCAGTTAAAGCAATATAATCTGCTTCAGTTGTTGATAATGTGACAACCTTTTGAAGAGATGTTTTCCAACTAATTGTTGTACCAAACATAGTGAAAACAAATCCAAAAATAGATTTTCTAGAATCCATACAACCTGCATAATCAGAGTCGACATATCCTTCGATTACTACTTTACTATCTTCACCCAAGGCTCCACCATAAATTAAGACTCTGTTTAGCGACCCATTTATGTACCTTAGAATCCACTTCAATGCTTTCCATTGAGCCTTTTCGGGATTCGTCATGTACTTGCTTACAAGACATACTACATATGCTATGTTGGGTCTAGTACAGACCATAACATACATCAAAGAACCTACTACATTAACATATGGGATGTTATTCATATAAGCTCTTTCGACCTTAGTACTAGGACATTGATCAATAATCGGCTTGAATTGAGGGTTTGTTGGAGTCACAACAGGCTTCGAATTCGACATACCATAATTTTCGAGAATCTTCCGTAAATATGCCGCTTAAGATAAGCATAATTTCGACTGCTTTTTATCTCTTCAAATGTTAATCCCAAGAATCCTAGAAGCAGCTCCTACATCCTTCCTTTTGAACTCCTTATTGAGTTCAACCTTCACTCTCATTACCTCTTCAACATTGTTTCTTTCTATGAGAGTACAATCAATATAAAGCAACAAAATAACAAATGAATTACCAGGTTTAAATCTGAAGTAAACACAGTGGTCGAACTGACTTTTAATGAAACTTGTGCGTGCCATGAATTTGTCGAATCTCCTATTCCACTGTCGAGGAGATTCTTTCAGCCCATATAAAGATTTATTCAACTTGCGCACATAATCTTCCTTTCCCTTTCGGCATACCCTTCAGGTTTTCTCATCAAGATTGTTTCATCTAGATCACCATACAAGAACGTAGTCTTCACATCCATTTGTTCCAGTTCAAGATCGAACTGTGCCACCATGGCAAGAAAAATTCGAATGGACCTATGCTTCACAATAGGAGAAAACACATCATTGAAGTCTACACCTTATTTCTGAGTGAAACCCCTTACAACCAACCTTGCCTTGTATCTTTTTGATATCACTCCTTCGATTTCTTCCTTAACTTTGAAAATCCATTTACACCTGACTAACCCGTCTCCAACAGGTTTTTGGATCAATTCCTAAGTGTTGTTATCATGAAGAAATTTCATCTCATCATCCATGGACTTCAACCATTCAATCTTATTTCAACTCCTTACACTTCCTTATAGTCTCTAGGTTCTTCATTTAGAACCTCACTATAGCGGAAAAAAACTGCGAGTATAAGCCATTGAATTGACATAACTCAAAAATTAACAAAAAAGTTGCCACCGCACTTTTATTTTATCCAAAGTACTAGGAAAAAGAGCGAATAAAATCCTAACAAAAGATCAGAGATCTGGGATTGGGGGCTAGTTATGCAAAGGGAAGGTGTTAGGCACCCAAAGCATCTACGGTACTCCATAGGAACCTTTTTAAAAATTTGTATATATGTGCTAAAGAGGTATATGTACAAAATGGATGGTGGGGTGAGAAAAGAAGTATTTTTTTTATAATTTTTGGTTTGATAGAACTTCCAATGAGTTCCAGAACTATCTACCAATCATGTGAAATGTTGAAATCAAAACCAAGTAGTTCGGCTAAAAAACACCAAAGTTGTGTGTTGGTTGATTTTAAGAAAATGTTTTGTTAGAAAAGCCACGAAGGGCTAAAAAAATTTGAATGAGGTTAGGTCTTTTTTAGTCTTAACAAAAAGAAGTCAAAGTATTATTAAATGAATTAAAAGTTTATTAAGAAAATGGAGTTTGAAAATTCATGGACATAAGTTCAAGTTTCTTATGAAAGCGGTTCGAGTTTGAAAACAAGAATCCTTTGAAAAAGAGGGAAGATTTTGAAAATTAAATAATGGGAAGGAGATGAAGAGGCTAACCTAAGTACATAAAATAATATGTAAGGGTAAAGAAAGATCTAACCGGGTGAGGAAACTAGTACTTGACATCAAGAGCCAATACCATATCTCATCCTTTGGATGACCATATAAGCAACAAATAACCAGACAAAAAAACAAGCTTCAGATCAATCAATGCCTCAGATGAATTCATGTCTCAAGAAAAATAGGCAGAGTAACAGTTTTATTTTGAGGAAATCCACTCATCATTTGAGTATAACGGAATAACCTGCATTCAAAGATAATAACCAAGCAAGACATAATAACACCAAGGGCACAGAAATCTCCAAGATGAGGTAGAGGTCCTAATCCTAAGTCCAAAGATCAAACTCCAAGCACAAGGATAGTAACCATGTCCAATTAAAAGTTTTTTATGTTTAAGTTGAATTATTAAGTGTTTTGGAAAAGGAAAATAAAGCTCAAGTGAGAAAATTCAAAATAACAAGAATATAAAATGCTCAAGTGAGCAAAGGAAGAATGACATAGAAAATAAATGCTCAAATGAGCAAGGAAAAAATGACATAGAAAATAAATGCTCAAGTGAACAAAGATAAAAAATGGCATGAAATGTAAATGCTAAAAATAAAGTGCATAAAAATAAAGTGCGGAAAATAAAGAGCGAAAAAATAAAGGTATAAAAATAAAAGCATAAAGTAAAGTAAATTGTTAATAAGGTTAGCGAGGTGATCATCTTGAAGCTTGTGCATGAAGACTTGTCATAAGCTTGAGAGAATCAACGCGACCACACAATAAGTTTCAATTTCTTTTTGTCAAGTATATCACCGGTTTTGAAACAATCACCACTTGATCAAAGATGATTGAGAATTTCAAATGGACAAGGTTAGTGAAAACTTGTTAAGAGCTTGATTAAAAAAGCATAGTGACTACTACAACAAGTATCACAAGTGTTGAACGAAAATAGAAGTTCAAGTCATCTTTTGGGGATTTTTTTTTAACATTAAAGTTCGTGCCACCCTACAACGAGGTCGGTCAATGGTGATGTATGTGTTGAAAAAGCAAACGAGAAGAATGATATGTAGATCATATTCTAATGTTTATCAACACATGTAAAAAAAAGGGATAAGATGAAGAGGGATGGGAAATGATAGATAAACTTGGATTATCTTCCAAAAAACTCTTCCATATTTAAGTTCAACCACTCATCTTGGTGGATTAAGGCATAAAATATATTGTTAACTTAAAGCACCAAGAATTAATTGTATAATTAATCTGTTGGTAAATTTGAATCACCAATACATTTTTCAACCTCATCAACACCCAAAGTCCATTGAGATTAAAGAGGAATTAGGTGTTTAAGACTACAATCCAAGGAAATCATCAAAAGAATGGAGTAGAAGAAGAGTAAAATATCAAAACAAGTCAAAAAAACAAGCGAAAATCACATTCTGCCTATGTGCAATCGATTGCATCAACACAATTTTTCAAAAAAATTCAGAAACGTAGCCCGTGCAATCAATTTCACTCTAGTGAAAATCAATTGCTTACTGTAAAAACCAGAAAAATCACATTTCTAAATGCCAAATTCTTGTTCAAAACTTTTCACGAACACCTTGTGTTCCTTGATTCAATTGAGCACAAAAATTCCAAATAATACCAATGGAACTAAAAACAAGTTTGATCAATTAATCTAACAACAACAATTATCAAGAGATCACATAATGAAAGATGAAGATCAACACTCACCAGTTATAGATCTTGAGAAAAATTTGCAAGAGTAACACTTCAACTTCAAAAATCAGAATCACAAGCCTAGATCTAAAGAATTAAAGAAGAAAAAGAGAGTGAATGGAGGTTTAGCTCAAAGAATTAGAGAATTCCAATGAAGAATTTTATAATCTTTATGAAGAAGAAAGAGCTTTGAGTGAATTGGGAGGATTGGGGAAAATGAGAGAATGAGGAGAAATTTTGACACGGTGTATTTAGCATCAAAAGCTTGAAATTTGAATGAGAGGAGGCCTCTATTTATAAGGTTTTGGTTTGGGAATGAGTGGTGGTTTGGAATTTGGTTTGGGTAGGGAATTAGGCTTGGAAAATGAATTTTGGAGCCAAAATTGAATCAATTAGTAATTAATTTCGAAATTAAAAGAAAATAAAAAATGAAATTGGAGCCTAAGTCCACAAACTTGAAAACTGCCCAAATTTTCCAGCATTATGCGTAGTGCAATCGATTGCACTCTAGTGCAAATCGATTGCACTAAGCTATTTTTTTGAAAGTTTGCTAAAATGATCAGTGAGAAATCGATTGCTCAAATGTGCAAATCGATTGCACTCTGTTTTTTTAAAAAAACTTGGTGTTAAATCAAGTTTGGGGAAAAAACATCGGAATAACTTACACTCACCTGATGTTTCGGCTTGGCACCTACAAAAAAAAAATACAAAACAAAACAAATATTTTTGGCATTTTAATTAGAGGTTAGCAGATGAAATAAATGCAAATCAATCACGCATGCAGAACACAGTCAAGGTACTTGGTGATTCCTTGAGAGCATACTTATGAATAGGACAACCATAAGAGCCCAACCTTGTTTGTGATCTTAATGCATTGTGATGATTAGATGATGAGGGATCTTAGGGGGAAAATTGGGGTACAACAACTTCCCTTATTTAAGTGTCTTATATCCGGAGATAAGAAGGGGAACCTTCATTTCCGTAGGATAGAAGATACTTAAATATAATATGAGCCCTATTTTTGTCTCTAAGATATCATGCGATGTCCAATGGTCATGCAACGCAACAGGAGTGAATTTCAAAGTAAGGACCGAACATCGTTGGGGAAACAAAATAATAAGATCATGCCAGGAATGACAAATCACCCAAGAAGAATGAACTGCTGGGGAAGGAAGTTCAGTCTCAAGGGGGCAACAGACTCCACTAGGGGAAACAAGAATTCAATTTTGCTGGGGTAAAGCCCAGAGAAGAGACATAATAACATCTAATCAATACATGAGGGGAAAGAAGGGGAAATGATAGAAGCGATCTATAGATGGAAGACAAACTATCTCCTCACAGAGGAGTTAGCAAAAAAACCAAAAGAATGCTACCGACTTTCTAGATATGGTAGACTATCAATCCAAAACCATAAATGTTTCTGACCAAAAACATGGTAAGAAGGCAAACATCTATAATGAACAAAGCATCCCAATAACTCTGGCGCTTCACCGAGAACGGGATTGAACTTCTTCTTTAACCAATATATTTCATCCGGAAAAGGGTAACAAACGATTATTCAATAACTAGCTAAGATTTCTCCCATTGGAGCATTCAGACAGATCTTCGACGAACTACCTCTCATAAAGACAAGGTGGCCATTCATCAGAATAACAAATCTTCGATAAACTACCTTCCATAAAGACAAGGCTGCCATTCATCAGAACAACAAATCTTCGATAAACTACCTTCTATAAAGATAAGGCTTCCATTCATCAGAAAAACAAATCTTCGATAAAATACCTTCCATAAAGACAAGGTTGTCATACATCGGGATAACAAATCTTTGATAAACTACCTTCCATAAAGAAAAGGCTGCCATTCATCGGAACAACAAAACTTTGATAAACTACCTTCCATAAAAACAAGGCTGCCATTCATCGGAACAACAAATCTTCGATAAACAACCTTCCATAAAGACAAGGGTGCCATTCATCGGAACAACAAATCTTCGATAAAATACCTTCCATAAACACAAGGTTGCCATTCATCGGAATAGAAAATCTTTGATAAACTACCTTCCATAAAGACAAGGCTGCCATTCATCGGAACAACAAATCTTTGATAAACTACCTTCCATAAAGACAAGGTTCACATTCATCGGAACAACAAATCTTCGATAAACTACCTTCCGTAAAGACAAGGTTATCATTCATCCGAACAAAAAATCGTCAATAAACTACCTTCCACAAAGACAAGGTTGCCATTCATCGGAACAACAAATCTTCGATAAAATACCTTCCATAAAGACAAGGTTGCCATTCATCGGAACAACAAATCTTCGATAAACTACCTTCCATAAAGACAAGGCTGCCATTCATCGGAACAAAAAATCTTCGATAAACTACCTTCCATAAAGACAAGGTTTCCATTCATCGGAACAACAAATATTCGATAAACTACCTTCCATAAAGACAAGGTTGTCATTCATCAAAACAACAAATCTTCGATAAACTACCTTCCATAAAGACAAGGCTTCCATTTATTGGAACAACAAATCTTCGATAAACTATCTTCCATAAAGACAAAGTTGCCATTCATCAGAACAACAAATCTTCGATAAACTACCTTCCATAAAGACAAGGCTGTCATTCACCAAAACAACAAATTTTGCGGCAAACAGCTATATGAATCAGCCAACAATAAGTTTGTAGATCACTTGTCGGAGATGTCAATAACAAATCTTCAACTTGCTGGAGAAATATGGTCAATCCATAGCGAGAGATTCCTTGTAGGGTTACCGAAAGACGATCAAGTTGGAATTAATATACTTGCTGGGGGGTAACCAAGCAATTGCAGTAAGAGACCATCACCTCCTGTTAGGAAGAGATTGTAACAATATCGCTAGAGAATGTAAAATGATTCCCTTGGGTTACTCTGAAATCACCTTTGTTGGAGAGATGAGATCTCTCTGACATAACTACGCTCTCCACCTAGAGCTCACAGTCTAAGAATAATAAGGTGATAAAGCTGCTGGAGAATAACCAATGGATTTCCTTGGATATTACTGAATTCAACCAAAGGGCTCAGAAATCTTCCTGTCCTAACTGCGCTCTCCCCGTGAGAGGTTCAAGACTTTTTCTTTTTGAGGGGTAACTCTGTGGGGAAAGCGGAAGGGTGGACTTTTTCTTCTTTGAGATTACACTTTAGTTGGAAAGATGACACATACTCTGATCATTGACATATGCTAATGAGCAATGATTTGAAATTTAACCATGTGTGATGTTTGAGAGAATGTGCATGAGATATATATAGACGTTTTATTGAGGATCAACATAGAAGGTCGACAAGTTGCACAAACAACATTCGGCCAACATAAAACCTTCGTAAACCATTAACTATGGGGTAGCTCCTTATCACATAAGTTTCAAGACTGCAGGCGTGTTGCAACCATTTCTAGGCTTCAATCAGGGTGTTATCCCTTCAAACTCTTCTAGGGAAAAACAAAATATTCCATGGAAACAGTCTACTTTCTACTTACATATTATGCTTGAAAGAACATTGTCATAGTGGTCCTACCAAGGCCAATTTCGACATTGTGGATCTTATGCTATTTTATCCCTTTGCTTCATATTCTAAGTATACACATTTAAATTGCAAAAATTTTCACATGTTCTATTGAATTTGTTTGTTTTGAAACATATTTTCAGTAATAAAAAGAATATTTTTGTAAGCTGAATAAAATAGGATTGCCAAGGAATTGGATAAAAGCTCAAATTATATTGATATAATGGTAGCCTGCCAATAGCATGGCTCCATAGATGATTACAAAGTTTTGAAAAATGGTAAGTACATGGAAAAGGTACATAAAAAACAATGAATCTTATTCTCCCTAACAACTTTGAACTCCTGTATTGTAGTCTTCAGTTAAGGTATGAAGATGATCCATGCAGATTGTTGCTTCTACGATCAAGTCTTGTCTGATGTAGTTACTTGCCATATAAGTCCCTAACTTTTGCCTAGATTGCCCTTGCGGGTTTTCAGCCTATCAGGAAATTTATTCTGTTTATGTCTCTAATTTTTACTTAGACTACCCTTTCGGGTTTTCGGTCTACCGAGACGCTCTTTTTTGCCTAAGTCGCCCTTTCGGGTTTTCAACTTAGTGAGTTGTTCTTTTATTTATTTAGGTGAAATATTTCTTGACTACATCAGCATTCAAAGGGCGTGGGAACTCCTCACCATCCATAGTTTCAAGAATCAATGCCTTGCCAGAGAAGGATTTCTTGACAACATATGAACCCTTATAGTTGGGAGTCCACTTGCCCCTAAAATCAGAGCTTAAAGACATGATCTTTCTGAGCATGAGGTTACCTTCTATGAGTACACGAGGTTTGACCTTCTTATAAAAATATTTCTTCATTCTTTTCTGGTATAACTGACCATGACACAAAGCGACCATTCTCTTTTCCTCAATCAAGTTCAACTGGTCAAACCTATTATGGACCCATTCAGCATCTAATAATTCAGCTTCCATAATCACACACAAAGAAGGAATCTCAACTTCAACGGGGAGCACTTCTTCCATTCCGTAAACAAGAGAGAAAGGGGTTGCTCCTATCGAAGTATGAACTGAAGTCTGATACCCATGCAAAACAAAAGGCAACATCTCAAGCCAATCCTTATAAGTAACAACCATCTTTTGAATGATCTTCTTGATATTCTTATTAGCAGCTTTAACAGCCTCATTCACCTTAGGTCTGTAAGGTGAAGAGTTGTGGTGAACATTCTTGAATTCTTCACAGAGCTCTACCATCATTTTATTATTCAAATTTGAGCCGTTGTTAGTAATGATTCTACTTGGCACACCATACCGACAAATGAGATTGTTCTTAATAAACTGGATCACCACTTGTTTTGTAACGTTAGCATAGGAAGCCGCTTCAACCCACTTGGTGAGTAATCAATCGCTACCAAGATGAAACGATGTCCATTAGAAGCTTTGGGCTCAATCATCCCAATCATATCAATACCCCATATAGAGAAAGGACATGGGGAAGAAATAACATTGAGCAATGTAGAAGGCACATGGATCTTATCAGCATAAACCTGGCACTTATGGAACTTCTTTGCAAATTTGTAACAATCAGATTCCATTGTCAGCCAATAGTAACCTTCCCTTAGAATTCTCTTAGACATAGAGTTTCCATTGGCATATGTACTAAAAGGGCCCTCATAAATCTCATGCATCAACATGTTTGCTTTGTGTTTATCCACACATCTGAGTAAAACCATGCCATGGTTTCTTTTATACAACAGACCTTCATTGAGAAAGAAACTACCAGCCAATCGTATCAGTGTATTTCTATCCTTGTTTGTCGCATCAATCGGACACTCTTGAGTCATCAAGAAGTGCTTGATATCTTGATACTAGGGTTTATCATCTTTCTCCATGTCCACGAAAAATATGTAGACTGTTCTTTTCCAAACGCTCAATAGTGATCTAAGGCACATCATTCCACCGATTCATTTTATACATGGAAGCCAAGGTTGCCATGGTATCTACCATCTGATTTTCATCCCGAGGAATGTGGTGAAGCTCCACTTTACCGAAGAAAGTCAACAATCTCGTTGCATAATCTTTGTAAGGGATTAAGCAAGGATGACGAGTCTCCCAATCTCCTTTGATCAAGATATTTTAATTCTGAGATCAATGGCTTCTTCCAGACCCATGATACAAGCTTCATACTCTGCCATATTATTCGTACAATCAAACATTAATCTTGTTGTGAAAGGAATGCGAGATCCTTGAGGAGTAATGATTACAACACTAATTCCTTTTCCATAAGCATTCACAACTCCATCAAACACCATTCGCCATTGAGACTCTAGATCTGGACCTTCTTCAGGAAAAGATGTTATACCCCAAAATTTTCCCTCTTATTTCTCAAGACAATCGACATCTCCATACTCAAGAATTTCTCAAGGGTTGGCCAGATGAACCCTCTCCTAAGAAATCAACACAACTAGGATTTTGATTCTCTCAAGTCAAAGATGGTTTCTATTGCCTCAAGTGATCATCATACATCCTCATATGTCTCAAGGTATCACCATGTCAAGTTTCAAGCCTCACAGCTCAAGTTTGCCCAATCAATTGCTTAGATGGTTGAAAATCAGTAATATTGAACAAAAGTCAACTATGGTCAACACACAGTCAAACTTCATCATTTTTGGTCAACATAAAGATTTTGAAGTTACATTCATCGTTTGATCAAGGGTTGATCATGATTTATAAAGAAAACTCAAGATTTGATCAAAAGTCAAAGTTTCTAAATTAGGGTTTTTGATAAAAAGTCAACAAAACTTTGACCAAGCATAAATTTCACATACTTTATCAGAAATGTTTCCACCAAAGCTCATTTTGAAGAGAATTAAACTCTCTACAACTTTGTGTCTCACAAGCGTTGGCCAAAAATGCTTCATTTGAGATTTATGGATCAAGACATTATAGGTCCTTCTAGAAGTCAACAAAAAGTCATCTTTTTCAAAATAAGTGTACATGAACATGGAAGCTTAAATGAATATGAAACCAAAAGGATTGTTTAGAGGGCATCATTAGATTTCTAAAAAGTCCAAGAACACTTCAAAATGATGAAAATTGAGCAAAATACAACGTGTGCAAGTTTGGGAAATTTGAAGAAGTACATGAAAAAAATATTGACCAAAATTGGAAATTTTCCAAATGGGCCTATATTTATTTGTATCAAACTTGTTACTAACATTTTTAAGAGCCTCTAAGCCCATCTACACTCCAAAAAGTACTTTCCACACCTCACACTTCTTTTCAAAACTATTTTTCAAACAAACACTTTGTATACATTCCAACGAGAATCATTAAAAAGTTACATTTTTCCAAACAAATATTTCCAAACACTTCGTATACATTCTTGAGGACTGATACTAGAATCATTACGAATTCAAAGCGAAATAATTTTCAAAATACATTTTTCAAATCACATACACAGAAAGGAAATTTTCAAAAGTGAGATAAGCAATTAAGAGTCCGTAGATAACTACGGATGGAAAGGGTGCTAACACCTTCCCTTTTCATAGTTACCTCCCTTACTCAGAATCTATCAAAGGTCTTTCCTGTTCTTTTCACCTTTCCTTTATCGGATAAAATAAAAGTCAGTGGAGACTCTTTCTATCCGCAACATTTGCGATAAAACGCAAAATAAACAAGTCAGTTCTCCAACCGTGTTACAGAACTGGTGACTCTGTTGGGGACACTACCTAAAGAGGGATTAACTTAGGGTTTAATATCACCTTTACTTCCTTTCATTGTCTGCTTTTTCTGATTTAATTTTTAAGGGTATGCTTGGGTATTATATTTGTGGGAGATCCTACACCCGGATCCAGGTTTCCTTAGGTAAGTAGAAATAGATCATCGCGACTGTCCGGCATAGACCAAAACAGTTAAAATGATGGCTACGTTTAGTGTGACACTTTATATGTCCTGATGTTCCTCATGTTCAGTTGAGGAAATATTTGGCGTCTGTGTGGTGTCATCAAGCACTAACTAAACTTCTCGAACCCTAATTGACCTATCTTGGCCATTAGAAGGTAGTGAGATAGCCGACTTTAGTGAAAACTGAGGTTGGTTGATACTCGATGCTACGCTCATTGAGATTCGACTTTCGAGATTTTTCGGTCGACCATTTGGTAGTCGTACTAAAATAAAGCCTGCGAGAAATATCTATGATATGAGATTCCTAGAACCCGGTTACTATTGTAGGACAGGTTGAACCAACTTAAACTTTGATAGGGTAGACACCTATACCTCATGCAAGCATTAAACCTAGGGCTATTGTGTGAATTGCTTGTGCTTGCTATTTAAACATAACATCATGACATCATAACATCATATCATCATAATATTTCTAACCATTTCTAACATTTCTAAATATTTCTAACCATTTTAAGGACCTAGGATTATCACAGACATTTCTAAGCATTTCTAACCATATCATCATAACATTTCTAACCATCATAACATGACATCATGATTTTTACTCTTTGTTGTAGGGTTATGACTTCTAGGAAGACTATCCGAATCAACTTTGTGGGTATACCTTCTCAACTCAAGGAGTTAGTATCAGAAATTCCTGACCACTCTCAGTTCATCAAAAGTCATGGTTATCTACTCAACTTGGTTACCTACGGTTTTGAAGAAGATATGATGAGCGTTGTATTCTAGTTCTTCGATCCGAAGCATCATTGCTTTACCTTCCCAGACTATTAGTTGGTACGTACAATAAAAGAGTTCTCTAAGCTACTTGGGATACCCATTCTTGATAAAATACCTTTCATCGGTTCAGAAAAAGTTTCGAGATTTGAAGACATTGTAGTAGCTCTACACCTAAAGCGGTCAGACATTGAAGCTAATTGGGAAACGAGAAGTGGAGTTAAGGGTTTTCTTGCTAAATTTCTGATAAAGAAGGCTCGAGAATTCTTAAAGGCTATGAGTTTCCACGCCTTCGAAGACATTTTGGATTTGCTAATCTATGGTTTGGTGCTATTTCCTGATCCGGACCAATTCATAGATGTGAACGCCATCAAAAATTTCTCACCCATAATCCTGTGCCTACCTTACTTGGAGATATTCTGCATTCTCTCCACACTCGTACTATGAAAAGACAAGGAACTCTCATGTGTTGCATATCGTTATTATCCAAGTGGTTTATTTCGCACCTTCCTCGCTTAGTGATGAAGAATGAACACGGTCTGAAGTTGTCTCAAAGATTGATGTCACTCTCTCATTCAGATATTCGTTGGTGTCTTTACTCTAAAAAAGAATTCACTTTCCTTGAGTGTTGTGGAGAATTCCCTAATGTACCACTCCTTGGCATAAGGGTAGGAATCACTTACAACCCTTCTCTAACGTTACGACAGTTTGGTTATGCTCGAAGAGATGGTCCTCATGATATAATTATCTAAGGCATTGTATTCGACTACGACAATGGTCTCCAAGGTTACCGCCAAAGATTTGTGCACGCTTGGGTCATGGTGAAGAAAACTGATACCAAAACATTGGGGGCATAAAAATTCCATTCCTTGGGAACCTTACCTCAAATGGGCGCGGGCTCGCGCTCAAAATATCATGATGCCATATGTTGTTATTCTACCAGTGATTATGGAACATATTGCTGAAGGCAAAAAATCTTATGCTATTCTCTATCCAGACATGCCTACTGATTTTGAAGAATTAAAGAGATCTCGGATTCAACTTAAAGAAGAAAGGGATACATTCGAAGCTCAGTGCTATGCAAGCGAGAAAAGAGTATTAGAGCTAACGAAGCAACTTCACGAGGAACATATCATTAATACCTACGTCCACACAATGAGGAAGCGTCCATGGGAGGCCTAAACACTTGGAATTTTATTTTTGTACTTGAACATTCTTTTTGTATTGCTAATCCGACTAATAAAAAGTTTGTTCTTGCTTGTTTACCGAATTTAAATTCCCGAGGTCCTTGAAAACATTGCATTGCATAACATTGCACATCATAGCATATCATTTCATAAGAGTTACTCCGAAGACCGGTTTCTTATTCTCTCGTTGTTTATTTCACCAGAAATGGCTCTCGAACAATTTTCCAAAGATCTCCAGGCTCAAAACACTTAGTTCTAAGAGATTTTCACCAACTTGGACCAAGGGTAGAAAGATATGAAAGAGCTCATCGTCAAGAAGAAAAAGAAGAAGATCACTGACATTCTCAATATGGTGAAAAGGTACAGAGGACCAATCAAGGTAGTCAGACATCTTGAGTTCTCAGACAAGAGCGGAGAAACTGAAGGAAGCATCAAGGTCGATGAAGGAAGTCATCATGGGTCTCAAGAAGAAGAGGAAGAAGACTATATGAGCGAGCAATATCCTCCTGAAAATGAGAAGTATAAGTAACTTGAAGACCGTCTGAATGCCGTGGAGAATCTTAAAATGTCTAGGTTGAATTTTGATGATTTAAGCCTGGTTCTAGGAGTGGTCATTCCCCGCAAGTTCAAAGTTCCTACTTTCGCTAAGTATGATGGCATTTCTTGTCTGAAGCTTCATCTGAAGTCCTATGTTCAAAAGATTCAACCCCACACTGCTGACAGGAAATTATGGATGCATTTCTTCCTAGAGAGTCTGTCCAGAGCACAGTTAGAATGGTATTATCAACTAGAGAATACTCACATTCATACTTGGAATGAGTTAGAAGATGCTTTCGACAAACAGTACCAGTATAATGCTGAATTGACACCATCCCGTATGCAACTGCAGAGCATGTCTATGGGCCGTGATGAAAGGTACAAAGGTATGCCCAGAAATGGAGAGATCTAGCAGCCAGAGTCCAGCCACCCTTGTCTAATAGGGAATTGGTTGACATGTTCATGGGAACGCTGACAGGCCCATTCTTCAATCATCTGATTGGAAACTCTTCAGTTAGATTCACCGAGCTGATATTGGCAGGCGATCATGTTGAAGCTGGAATCAAGAGTGGAAAGATTCAAGTCAAAACATCTTCAAATGCTGCAAAGAGATCTTTTGGTTGGAAAAAAGAAGCCAATGTTGTGTATGGTCAGAAGAACCGTGACAAAGGTGATTTCCATAAATCTGTGGGGGAAGTCCTGATCTCAAATCCCACACCAATGCAACCTCAACCAGACAACGCGCGTAGGTAGAATGTGCCAAGAAGATAGTTTACGAAGATCAAAATACCGTTGTCTCAAGCTTTACAACACATGTTGAAAGTAGAGCTGATGACCTTGAGGGATCCTCCTCAACATGTCAACACTTCTTCTCCGAAGTACAATCCCAATGCAAGGTGTGCATACCACTTCAATAGCCCTGGGAACGATACCAACAACTGTTGGGCCCTGAAGAACAACATCCAAGACATGATTGAAGCCCGGGAAATCGAATTCAACCCTCATGTTGAAACCCCGAATGTGATCAACGCACCTATGCGTGATAATGGCAAGAGTACCAATGTAACACCCCAATATTACCCAAGGTTTTATATGCAAAAAATCATAATAATTTAAAATTTCATCAATTCAATATTGAGGCATCACACCTTCAAAACCAAATCACTTTAAACAGTTTTCTTTAAAGTATAAATCTCGGATACATAGCATCGTCGGAAATCATAAATTGATTCATAAAAATCAAAACATCTTCTTAATTAAACTTCCTTAACAAATCATATTTTCATAAAGTATGATTCTTATTCACAAAAGGAATAACAACAAAAGAACAACAACAAGACAACATAAATATCCCCCTCGAGTGCTACGTATCAGAGCGACACCGACTCGACTAACAGCAGCTATAAACTCCGTCTTCATAACCTGCACATTACCAATATAAAGGTAACGGCGAAACAAGTAAAGGGTGAGATACTCTAAAACATATAATTAAAGGCATGATAATATATATATATATATATATATATATATAGTTTCAGAATTATAAAGGGTATAGATTAATAAGTGCAATTCCAACACATATCCAAAACTCACTTACTCTTATCGTCTTTCTAATGTGTATAATCTACACTTTATCGCCATAACCTCATTGGCATAAATCATCACAAGTTAATACGTCACTAATCAACACGGTAATCATTAACAACAACATCAAACAACAACATCAAACAATGCTAATAACATAAGCAACATAAATAAAATCATCACAAATTGGCTAAAGCCCATCGTCGCTTTTGGCATAAAAGCCCATCGTCACAAACATCATCACATCATATTTACATTAAGCATTTCATCAAAGTTAAATCATCGCAAAACTCATCATTTATATTCATCGCATAGTTATCATGAAATTATCAAGTCATATTCATTTCATGTTCATCATAAAGATCATCACCAAACAAAGCATCATATATCATCTCAATTCAACATCATCCATCAATTAGGACCCAACGCCAAACAACTCAACGTAAACATAACCGACTCCATGAGACACGACTATGTTATGCATATGGTACCCGTCGCTTTGTCCATAATTAGGAACACTTGGCATAAAGCCCATCGTCGCTTGGCATAAAAGCCTCGTCGCTTGGCATAAAAGCCTTCGTCGCCAATGCAATGTATGTGACTCGACAATAAAACAACACAACGCAAAAACATCATCATCGCTCATCAGGATTGGCATAAAGCCCACATCGCCATAATTTATCCAAATCAAGATATGTATTTCATCGCATCATCTTTGCATTATGCAAAACGTCACATATAATTCATCATCGTCAAAACTCATGCATTCACAAATCGGAAGAATTTATTAACAACATCAATATAATCATCACATCATCATGTACAAAGACATATATCGTCGCATCGCATATCATCAAGTATTCATTAATAAATACATTGTCGCAAACATTATGTTTAATCACACCACATCATTATCAATTCATTCACTAAATTCCAAATACGCAAAAATAGTCAAACACCTATAATCTTCGCGAAAACCATTCCTAATAATCGGCATTAATCATAATCATCAACATCGCAATCGGATTGTCCATACGTGTCTTAAATCTACTAAAACGCAATCCGATTCAATTTAACCGTAATTTGGCCTATTTCGGGTCGTCTCGTAAAAACTCGTAATTTTGAAAAACTAACCTCACCACTACGTTCTACACGTCGAACTTAGCTAGCACGTCAATTTTCGTTTAATTCAGAGCAACTTGCTCCGTCGTCGAATTTACCGAAATCGGAAAATCAGAACATAATCGGGTTCCAAATCTAATCGGCTAACTTATGTCCTAGTTATATTTTATTAATACCAACTAGTAGTATGTGGAATTAAGGGAATGGTAACAAACAGAAACTAACTGCATATTATGCAGAAAACCATTTGCAGAAAAACAGAACGTGCAACATACAGAAAAAGGAAAACAGAAAAACTCTGTTGCACACTACACATAAGGGACGAACGTCCCTGGCATCAATTAAGGAAGGAGGCAGGGGCCTCAGGGAGGGGGAAGGCCGCCCCACATGCAGAGGTGGGTGCCTCCCCCATTGTATCATCTTCCAATTCCTTTCTTCTTCCAGTTTACAGTAAACGCAGGTTTTCTGGTTTTTCTCTTAACAATTTTCTATTCTTTTTCATTTCCATTTATAACTTCCATTTCTACTACTAGCAAAGAAACACCCAATAATCTATACTCCTAACTCAACCTTCCTATGCTATTTCAACAATCAACCTACCAAAACCCATGAATCAACTATCAATTTTTCCCCAAATCCAAAATATAACTATCAAACCCTAACCATATGAGATAGAGAAATCAAACCCCTTACCTCATCTTGTTCTTGCAAAGCTTCATGATTCCTCTACCACTTCCAACCAAAGCTTCCTCTTTTGTTTCTCTTCTTCTTATTCTCCTTCCAAAACCCTTTCTTGCTCTCTAGGTTACTATGTTTGGTTTTTGTGTGTTATGTTGGAAAGAAAAACAAGGAAAGTGTTTTTATGATATTCTTACTAGTAAACTAAGGTGTAAACCCAATCCTTCCCAATTAATCCTCACACCCCTAATTTATTTAATTAATTAACACACTAATAATATCTAATAATATTATTAACTCAATCAATTAAAATAATTCCGGGGAATTAAATATCGCATCCGAATAATATTTTACCGAACCGAACGGAATAAAAACCGGACCGAACAAAACGTCGCCCGATATATTAATAGATATATTGATTAACATAAATATTCTCGTCGCAAAATAAATATCGATCGGTAACTCAAAAATATTAATATAATATTAATTAAAACGGGGCGTTACAACCAACGCCATTGATAACGACTCATATGTTTTTGTTGTGAATGAGTTGACCACTCCCCTGATGTCTGCTAAGAAGAATCTTCTACAAGCCAGCATATTTTCAGGATGTTTTGACAACTGTCGTTACTACGCGTCCGAGCCCAATGGATGAGGCTTTTATTGATTATGATGTGCCCTTGGAAACTTTCAATAGTGTGGTTGGAAATATCACAGCTTGCAATAATCTTAGTATCAGTGATGAAGAGTTACTTGCCGAAGGAAAGAACCACAATATGGATTTGCACATTTCTATGAATTGTAAAAATGATGCATTGTCCAATGTGCTTATTGATAATGGGTATGCGTTGAATGTTATTCCCAAGAGCACTCTTTCAAATCTCAAATACCAAGGTCCTCCGATGCGTCCTAGTGGTATCATTGTGAAGGCGTTTGATGGCTCTCGTAAATCTGTTATTGTGGAAGTAGATTTACCCATTTATACTGGCCCTCATTTATTTCAGATCACTTTCCAATTGATGGATATATTTCCTTCTTATAGTTGTTTGTTGGGACGACCTTGGATTCATGAGGTAGGTGATGTGACTTTACTCTCCATCAGAAGCTGAAGTTTGTTCGTGAATATGTTGTGATTATTATAGAAAGAGAACAAGCCATGTTAGTTTCTCATTTGTCATATATCTCCATAGTAGAAGCTAATGAAGCCGTTGTTGGAACTCAGTTCCAAGATTTATGTATTGACAATGTCCAAAGGAATGAGGATTCCATTACTTCATTAAAAGATGCCCAAAATGTAGTTCAAAAAGGTTCAAGCAATGCTTAGGGACAGGTTATTGAGCAAAAAGTGAATAATAATGGTTTTGGTTTAGGGTTTTCCATGAAGATTAGAAGAGAGATGCTGAAATCAGGGCATGTTGCTGCCAAGTATCCAAATGTTTTCTAGAGTGCTGTTTATCTTGATCCTATTGTTCCAGGAATCAATGCCATTGTTGAAGATGGACCAGAGCAGGAAATGCCCAACTTTGTAAAGCATGGAGTCAGAGTTTGTAATTGGACTGCTATTGACATCCCCACTTGCATTCATGTGTCGAAGTAATTCACTTTAGCTTGTTTAAATTTTCTAATAATAATCCTTTCACTTTGCCCAAGGTGAAAGTGATATTGTATGGGCAAAATCTATTTGTTTGAAATTTAAGATCATTAATAAAAGTTTGTTTTTCATTCCAAATTTGTGTCTTTTATTTTCTGCTTTTTCTTGAAAAAATGGTAATCAGAAATAACCCTTTTCACAAAAATAAATAATGATTGAATTAAATCTACATAATCACTTCACATGTGTCAGTTTCTAAAATCAATCATAATCATGTGTGTAGATTAATTCGTAAAACCGTTGAAAACAATGACCCTGTGCCCTCTTCCAACTTTGAACATCCTGTATATGTAGCTGAAGAAGAGGAATTTGATGAGATCCCTGAAGAGGTTTATTAATTGCTTGAGCGCGAGGAAAACACCATTCATATGTACAAAGAGCCATTAGAAGTCATTAATTTGGGTTTTATGGATGATGTGAAAGAAATTAAGATTGGAGCATTGCTGCATCCTGAGGTGAAGAGTCGTTTAGTTGAAATGCTGAAAGAGTATGCGGATATATTTGCTTGGTCGTATCAAGATATGTCAGGGTTGGATACTGATATTATGGAGCATCATTTACCGCTAAAGCTTGAGTGTCCGCCAATCAAGCAGAAGTTAAGAAGAACTCATCTTGATATGGCGATAAAGATTAAAGAAGAGGTTCTGAAGAAGATCGACGCATGCTTCCTTGTGACATCAGTTTATCCTCAATGGGTTGCCAATATCGTGCCAGTGCCTAAGAAAGATGGAAAAGTCTTCATGTGTTTTGATTACCGAGATATGAACAAGGCTAGTCCAAAAGATAATTTTCCATTGCCACACATTGATATGTTGATAGATAGTACTGTGAAATGCAAAGTGTTCTCATTCATGGATGGATTTTCTGGATACAATCAAATTAAGATGGCTCTTGAGGACATGGAAAAAACAACATTTATCACACCCTATGGAACATTCTGTTATAGAGTGATGCCCTTCGGGTTGAAAAACGTTGGTGCAACATACCAGAGGACCATGACGACCCTATTCCATGATCTAATGCATAAAGAAATGCACATTTGGTGTCTAGTCTGGAAAACTATTGGGTTTCATTGTTAGCCAGAAGGGAATTGAAGTTGATCCTGATAAAGTTAGGGAAATTCAAGAGATGCCTGCACCAAGAACTGAAAAGCAAGTTAGAGGCTTCCTCGGACGTTTGAATTACATCTCCAGGTTCATCTCCCATATGACTGCAACATGTGAACCAATCTTTAAATTATTAAAGAAAGATAAAGGTTGCGTATGTACAAATGATTGCCCAAGGGCATTTGAAAGTGTTAAAGAGTATTTTCTCGAGCCTCCTATATTGATCCCTCCTGTTGAAGGAAGACCATTGTTTCTATATCTGATTGTGTTAGAAAGTTCCATGGGTTGTATTTTGGGACAGCAAGATGAAATAGGAAAGAAAGAATATGCCATCTTTACCTGAGTAATAAGTTCACCGACTGTGAGTCATGGTATTCTATGTTGGAAAAGACTTATTGTGCTTTAGCCTGGGCTGCGAAGCGTCTGCGAAAATATATGTTGAATCATACTAGTTGGTTGATCTCTCGAATGGATCCAATCGAGTACATCTTTGAAAAGCCTGCCCTTACGGGAAGAATTTCTCATTGGCAGATGTTGTTATCTGAATATGATATCGAATACCACTCCCAGAAAGCTATCAAAAGTAGTGTGTTGGTAGAATACCTAGCTCATCAGTCGGTTGAAGATAATCAATCTGTTGAATTTGATTTCCCTGATGAAGATGTGATGTATTTGAAAATGAAAGATTGTGATGAACCTGTACTTGAAGAAGGTCCAGACCTAGAATCCCTTTGTGGTATGGTGTCTGGTGGAGCTGTCAATGCTTATGGAAAAGGAATTGGTGTAGTAATCATTACTTCCCAAGGATCTCACATTCCTTTCACAGCAAGATTGATGTTTGATTGTTCGAACAATATGGCCGAATATGAAGCTTGTATCATGGGTCTTGAAGAAGCCATGGATCTCAGAATTAAAATTCTTGAAGTATATGGTGATTCAACTTTAGTAATAAATCAGATTAAAGGAGATTGGGAAACTCGTCACCGTAGCTTAATCCCTTACAAAGATTATGCAAGGAAACTGTTTACTTTCTTCAATAAGGTGGAGCTTCACTACATTCCTCGAGATGAAAATCTGATGGCAGATGCCTTGGTAACTTTGGCTTCTATGTACAAAGTGAATCGATGGATTGATGCACCTCAAATCACCAATGAGCGCCTTGAGAGGCCAGCTTACATATTCTCCATGGATGTGGAAAAGGATGAAAAACCCTGGTATTATGATATCAAGCACTTCCTGATGACTCAAGAGTATTCGATTGATGCGACAAGCAAAGATAGAAAGACGTTGAGGCGACTAGCTGGTAATTTTTTCCTCAATAAATGAGTGTTGTACAAGAGAAATCATGATACGGTCTTGCTCATAGGCGTGGATAGACACGAAGCAGACATGTTGATACATGAGATTCATGAAGGCTCTTTTGGCACCCATGCCAATGGACACTCTATGGCTAAAAAGATGCTAAGGGCAGGTTACTACTGGTTGACAATGGAATCCCATTATTACAAATTTGCAAAGAAGTGCCATAAGTGTCAAATTTAGGCTGATAAGATTCATGTGCCTCCTACACTTCTCAATGTTATTTCTTCTCCATGGCCTTTTTCTATGTGGGGTGTTGATATGATTGGGATGATTGAACCCAAAGCCTCTAATGGACATCATTTCATCTTGGTAGCAATTGATTACTTCATCAAATGGGTTGAAGCGGCTTCTTATGCCAATGTTACCAAGCAAATGGTAGTCTGGTTTATCAAGAACAATCTCATTTATCGGTATGGTCTTCCAAGAAGAATCATTACTGACAACGGATCGAATTTGAACAATAAGATGATGGTGGGACTTTGTGAAGAATTCAAGATCGTCCATCACAAATCTTCACCATACATATCCGAGATGAATGGGGCAGTTGAAGATGCAAACAAGAACATCAAAAAGATCAACCCAAAGATGGTTGTCACTTATAAGGATTGGCATGAGATGCTACATTTTGCGTTGCATGGGTATCGGACTTCGGTTCGTACTTCAACGGGTGTAACCCCTTTCTTTCTTGTGTATGGTATGGAAGCAGTGCTCCCCATTGAAGTTGAGATTCCATCTTTGCATGTAATAATGGAAGTTGAATTATCTGATGCTGAATGGATTCGAAATAGGTTTGACCACTTGAATCTGATTGAAGAGAAGGGAATGACCGCTTTATGTCATGGCCAGTTGTACCATAAAATAATGAAGAAAGCTTTTGATAAGAAGATCAAACCTCGTGTATTTAGAGAAAGCGACCTCGTGCTCAGGAAGATCATGTATTTAAACTCTGATTCTAGAGGCAAGTAGACTCCCAATTATGAAGTCCGTATGTTGTCAAGAAAGCCTTCTCTGGCGGTGCATTGATTCTTGAAACTATAGATGGCGAGGAGTTCCCACGCCCTCTGAATTTCGATGTAGTTAAGAAATACTTCGCCTAAATAAATAAAAGAACCTCTCTCTAAGTTGAAAACCTGAAAGGGAGACTTAGGCAAAAAGGAGCGTCTCGGTAGAATAAAAACCTAAAAGGGCGGTCTAGGCAAAAATTAGAGACATAAACAGAATAAATCTCCCGGTAGGCTGAAAATCCACAAGGGCAGTCTAGGCAAAAGTTAGGGATTTATATGACAAGTAACTACATCAGACAAGACTTGATCGTAGAAGCAACAATCTGCATGGATCATCTTCATACCTCAACTGAAGACTACAATATAGGAGTTCAAAGTTTTTAGGGAGAATAGGGCTCATTGCCTTTCAATGTACCTTTTTCATGTATTTACCATTTTTCAAACTTTGTAATCATCTATGGAGTCATGCTATTGGCAGACTACCATTCTATCAATAAAATTTGAGCTTTTATCCAATTCATTTGCAATTTTATTCAATTCATAAAAATATTCTTTTATTATTGAAAATACATTTCAAAACAAGCAGATTCACTAGAACATACTTGCGAATTTTTTTACAATTTTAGAGTGTGTTTACATCATATGTGATGCAAGAGGACAAAGTGGCACTGTCCCAATACCAAACAAGATCAATGATGTTGAAGTTGGTCCCAATAGGACCCCTGTAGCATTCCTTTTCCCGAGCGTGAGATCCAAGTGATGACATCTCCACGAGATGCTTTTGTTAAAGGAAGCCTGGAAATGTTTGCAATACGCCTTTTATTCAAGCAATTTAATTTGAGAGGATACTGTCTTTCAGTCCACAGTTCGTGAAGATTTTATGTTGGCCGAGTGTTATTCGTGCACTAATCGATCTTCCTTATTGGCCCTTAATAAGATGTCCATATTTATATCACATACATTCATTCATACACTGTGCATAACTTTAATTCATTTCTCATATACATATGATAGCAATTGGAGTCTCGAATGTCAACTTTAAACGGAAAGTATTCATCCTTTCGCTTTCCCCACTGGATTATTCCTTGTGGAAGAATAGAGTCCTTAATCTCTTAACCAACTCTTCGCCTATTCAAATCTCTTTCCCCAGTGGTTGCAGCTTGAATTCTGGACCCCAAACAGTATTTTGGGTCTCTTTAGATTTTGAGTTCTAGATAGAGAGGGCACTTATTTTGCACAAGAAGGCTTTACATCTTCAGTAGAAATGAACATGGTGATTCCCCAAGGAAATCCATTTTCATTCTCCAGCAATATTCTTACAAATTCATAACAGAAAGTGATAGTCTCTTTATTTGAGCAGCCAATTTTCCCCAGCAAGTCTGTTAATGCTAACTTGATCTCCTTTTGTCAACCTAATAAGGAATATCTCCGGGAATTTGAAGACTTGATAATCAGATGAATGGCAGCCTTGTCCTTATGGAAGGCAGTTTATCAAGAATTTGTTCAGATGAATGGAAACCTTGTCTTTTTGGAAGGTAGTTCGTCGAGAATTTGTTATTCCGATGAATGGCAGCCTTGTACTTATGGAAGGCAGTTTATCGATAATTTATTCCGATGAATGGAATCCTTGTCCTTATAGAAGGCTATTTATCGAGAATTTGTTCAGATGAATGGAAACCTTGTCTTGATGGAAGGTAGTTTGTCAAAGATTTATTATTCCGATGAATGGAAACCTTGTCTTTATGGAAGGTAGTTTGTCGAAGATTTGTTATTCCGATGAATGGACGCCTTGTCCTTATGGAAGGCAGTTTATCAATAATTTGTTCCGATGAATGGCAACCTTGTCTTTTTGGGAGGTAGTTCGTCGAAGATTTGTTATTCCGATGAATGGCAGCCTTGTCCTTATGGAAGGTAGTTTATCGATAATTTATTTAGATGAATGGAAACATTGTCTTTATGGAAGGTAGTTCGTCGAAGATTTGTTATTCCGATGAATGGAAGCCTTGTCCTTATGGAAGGCAGTTTATCGAGAATTTGTTAAGATGAATGGCAACCTTGTCTTTATGAAAGGTATTTTATCGAATATTTGTTGTTCTGATGGATGGCAATCTCGTCATTATGGGAGATAGTTCATCGTTGATTTTTTGAATACTCCAATGGACGGAATTTTGACTCACTGGTTCTATGATCTGATTTGTTACCTTTTCTATATGGAGTATCCTGGTTAAAGAAAGACTCCAAACCTGTCTTTGTTGAAGCGCCAGAGCGATTTGGGGATTCAGTATAGTGTTTATGTTGTCTTCTAACCATCTTTTGGTTAGATACAGTTTTTGGTGTTCAGTCAGGGTTGATGGTTTACTATCTTTAGAAAGTTGGTGTCATTCCCTTGTTTTTTCTAACTCGTCTGTGAGGAGATAGTTCGCCTTCTATCTAGAGATTATTGATGTTATTCTCGTTCCCCAGTGGAGTCATGATTATATATCTCCCATAAGATTGAGCTTCTTTCCCCAATAGGTCTTTTTTTGATGAGTTGTCTTTCTTAGCATGTTTTCATCATCCTTTCTTCCCCAGAGGCATTCTATGCCCCTATGAAGATCATCATATTACATTACATAAACGTTAAGAGTTGCATAATATCTTAGGGCCAAAAAATAGGGCTCATATTATATTTAAGTACCTTCTATCCCGTCGAAGCGAATGTCCCCTTCTTATTTCCGGATAGAAGACACTTAAATAAGGGTAGCTATTGTACCCCAATTTTTCCCCCTAAGATTCTCTCATACTTCATACAATTTCATTGCACAAAGATCACAAATTGGTTATCTCTCTCCTATCTGTAAGGTTTGCCTTTTTGAAGATCACCAAGCACCTTGTGGAAGTGATTATTGATTGTATGTGATGATTTATATTTGACTAACCATGATGTGTATACTTTGCTCTCTAAATGTTGTAGGTAAATGGTTCACAAGTTCCTCAAAGAGCCGATAGGTCCATGAGTGTATTTCCATGCCTTCTCTTATCAATTCTCAAGATTTTGAAAGTATTGTCTATCATTGAAGAATTATCTTATCATCAACCATTCTCTATTATCTTGAATGTATGCTTCATGCTTGAAAGATATCATCAAATTCAAAGAATTCTCCATCCTATGGCCATCTCTCTTGAAACTAGGGCTTTGGACTTTTGAGGACCATATCTTGATGTTTGTGTGAAGTTTGTGGATGAATTCAAAGCCATTTGATTCTTAAGAGTACTTTCAATTGAATATTCTTGGATCCAAGAAGTTTAATTGATGAAAATATTGTTTTAGAAGTCTATGATTGTCCGCCCTCTAGATTGATGCTTCATCTATCTTGTATGACTCCAGAGGATCATAACTTGGTTATATCTTGTCTCCTTGAGCTCATTTTTCTTTCACAATGAACCTAAGGATGTCTAATACAACTTAGTTTAATTGGTGAGAAAAAGAAAATGCTTGGAAACTTGCCTATGAGGTCAAAAGAACACAAGTACTTGATGAATTCCTCAACTTTTGGTCAATCAACTTCAAATGAACATGTCTTGATCATAATTTATCATTTTGAGGTCACTCTTTTTGAATAACAATCTTGAAGATGTTAACCTTATCTCCATATAAGCCTTGAATATTGGAAGTGTTTGAAAGTTTCTTGAAGAAGTCAAAAGATTATAGGTCATTTCACAAATTTTCATCAAATTCACAAGATCATAACTTTCTCAATTTTTGGAATTTTTGAGTGATTATTTTTGCCAAATGTTCCGTGGGAGGTCTACTTCATATTATCTTTGAAAATCAAGAAAATTTTTTGTGTGGAAGGGCAATTTTGAAGAAGAAACATTATAAGTCATTTTTAGAAAGTGGCATGCTTGACCAAGGCCTGGCCAGAAACATCAATGATTTTGCAAGAATCCTAAAGGCTCAATCTCTCAACTCAAGCATCCATTTGATTTGATTATTTTTGCATTGTGTTCTACTCTTTGAATACTTCATTTGGCTCAATAAAAATCAAGTAATGCACGAGGGAATTAGATTTGACCTCAGTTCAAAGTTTGAGCCAAAACATGTTTTACACTCACCATCAGTTTGTGCATTTGCACGTGTATTTTGATTTTAAGCCAAATTAAGCTTTGCTTTCGTGACTAATTGTGATTAGGAACTTCCCAGGATTAATTTGCACATCAAAACAGAAAGAATGTTTGAGTTTTTATGCACATGAAGTCACACTTTCTTCATGAACACGGGTGCGCATGATTTCGCTCCAAATTGCATCATTCACCATCCCTTTTGATTCCATTCACTTATCCTATAAATAAGGGACACGATCCACTCATTTCCCCAAGCTTTGATAGCCAGAAAACCTCTGCCAAACTTCCTCCTTACCAGATTTTCTCAAAATTTGAATTTGTGTTTAGACCACTTCTAGTTTGAAATTAACCATTCATTCTTCTTCCTTGAACCTCACTGAAGCTAACATAACAATAATCGTGCCTTGAAGACTCCTGAATCATGCTATCCAAGTCCAGTTTCAGAGCTCTGAAAGTGAACTTTGTTCTGGTAGAAATCATCATCAAACCTTGTAAAATAAAGTATCATTGCATTCTCCTCATCTCCCTGGTCCTTGTGATCTTCACCATTTGTGCTTTTATCATGTATTGACTGAGAATTTCTGGAAACAAGTACTTGATATTATTTATGATTTTTCCAAATTGTTCATCATACAAGTGAAATAAATTTTTCGCGAGGGTACCATTAGAATCGTCTTGAAGAGAGAAGCGAATGACACCGGTCTGAAGAATTTATTTCACAGTTTGTGGATCGAGTGTGGATGATGGCTGGAGGTTGAAGACGACCTACGTGTCCGTCTTTAACCAATGAGAGTCGGGCATGTAGTTACTTTAATCTGATCCGATGTATTGGTTGTATCACGCGCGCGTAATGTGAGCCCTTGAATCTGATTACTTTTGTGAGTCAGACTCCATCCAATGCGCGATATATTTCCTTGTTTTATTTTTTTAATTTGATTTTAATTCCTGATCCGGTGTGAAAATCAGGTGGGCCATGTCAAGCACAACGCGCCTGATCCTTTGGATTAGCTTACTAATGCGTTTTGATTGTGATCTAATGGCTCATATTTTTTGGCTTTTTATTTTATTTTCTAATTTTATATTTTTAATGTTTTAAACTTCAAAAAATCATATAAAATTCATTTCTAGTCCAAAAATTATGAAAAACTTCACAAAAATATTTTGAAATATTATCTTTCTGAATTTTATTTTTTCATAATTTTATTTTCAGGTTTAATATTTTTTTATGATTTTTCCCTTTTATTTGATGTTTTTAATTGTTATAAAATAATTTTTAGCATTTAAAAATTCTGAAAAAATTATGGAAGGATCCTATAGTCATTTGACAAATATTGGTGACCTCTTTTTATTTTATTTCTGATTTTTACTATTTTTTGGCACTTTTGGTTTGTTTTATCATTTTCTATATATTTTAAAAATAGTTTTTGACTTTAGAAAATTCTTAAAAAATTTGTCAACACTTGTTGACCTCTGTTTGACTTTGGGCAATTTTCTAGGAATTTCATTTTGATGCAAAAATACTATTTATGTATTTCGTCAATAAAGTCCAATTAAACAACCTAATTTCAACATTTTTTTATTTGACTTTTTATTTTCAATTTATTTTGCTGAATTGAATTCAATTTGGAGTCACAAATTTCCTCAACATCACTGGAATTTGGGTGTTGTTAGGTCTCTTGACCAAATCCACCAAGAAAGTTGATTGATTTTGACGAAGTTTAGACCGAATAAAATTCATCTGATATAAAATAAATTTGAAAATGTTTTCTTCTTCTCTGTCTTATTTTTCTTTTGTCCCGATTCGGAGAAAGTGATCAATTGGTGGCATGAGCTTTAATGTTCAAACATAATCCCCAAGAGATGACTTGAGCTTTGATCTTGGTTCAACACTTGTGGTACTTGTCGTGTGGTCGCGTTGATTTCTAATCAAACTTCTGGCAAGTTTCCACCAACCTTTACCATTTGAAATTCTCAATCATTTTTGATCAAGTGATATGATAATTTCAAAACCGGTTATATACTTGACAAAAAAACAATTGAAACTTGTCGTGTGGTCGCGTTGATTCTATCAAGCTTCTGGCAAGTCTTCATGCATAACCTTCAAGATGGTCACCTTGCTAATGCCTAACAATTAACAATTCGATGATATACTTGATAAGTTTCAAGATGTTCATCTTGCTAACTGTCGTACCCCAAAATTTTCCCTCCATCCTCTCAAGATATTTCATACATCCATACTCAAGGATTCCTCAAGAGTTGATCAGACAAACTCTCTCCTAAACAATCAACCCAAACTAGGGTTTGGTATTTCTCAGCTCCAGATGGACTTCCAACATCTCCAATGGACATCATGCCTCCTCATATGCTTCAAAGATTCTCCATGTCAAGTTTCAAGCCTTACAAGTCAAGATTGCTCAGACAATTGCTCAGATGGTTGGAAATCAGTTGTATTGGACAAGAAGTCAACTGTGGTCAACATACAGTCAAACTTCATAATTTTTGGTCAACATCCTCATTTTGAAGTTACACTCATCATTTGATCAAGGGTTGATCATGATTCATCAAGAAAACTCAAGATTTGCTCAGAAGTCAAACTTTCTAAATTAGGGTTTCTAGGTGAAAAATCAACTGAACTTTGACTGATCATAACTTCTTCATACTTTCTCAGAAATTTTTCCACCACCTCTTGTTTTGAAGGAAATTCAATTCTCTACAACTTCATGTCTCACAAGAATGTCCAAAAAATGCTTCATTTGAGAGGTATGGCCCAAAACATTACAGGTCATTTTCAAAGTCAACAAAAAGTTAACTTTTTGTTTTGAGGATATATTGAGCATGGAAACTCCAATTGAGATGATACCAAACAGGTTGGTTAGAGGACTCTTAGAGCTTTCCAAAAAGTCCAAGAACACTCAAAAATGTGGAAAATTGAGCAAGATACACTATTCAGAAGTTGGGCAATTTTGGACAATTGCACAAAAGGACATTTTGGTCAAAATGCAAAATTTTCCAAATGGGCCTAAAATCTTTTGGTCCAAACTTGTTCATGACATTATTTTTGACCCATAAATGCTTGGCCATGGTAATTTTCTATTTTTATGATTTATCTTTGAATTTTAAGACATTTAATTCAAAATTAAATCATATAAAATATGAAAATAAATTATTTTTTCAAATGAGTTGGATTTATATCTTCCTTGAAGTCCAAGATAGCCCAAAACTCTTGCCAAATTCGTGCATGATCATGCATTGAAGAGGAAATCAAATTTCTTTCAAGAAAATTGATTTTATTTGAAAAATATTGAATGCTCCAAATCAAATCTTTTTTCACTCTTTTTCCTCTCTCAATCTCTTCTATAAATAGCCAGCATTGTGTACAAACAAGGAGGAAAACCTAGCTCAAGCCAAACCCTTATTCTTGCAAAAATTTTCAAGAATTCTTGAAAAATCGAATTTTAAAAAGCAGCCACTTTCAGCCTCTCTCAAGCACTCAATCGTGTTCTGAAGGTAAGTTTGAGTAAGTATACACTCTTGCCATGGGTTGAAACAAGCTGAATCGATCCATATACATTCATACATACTTGAAATTTTCTTGAAATTGCATATTGTTATTCTGTGTGTTTTAATGGATTCTAATGCTTGCAATGTGTTCATGAGATACTAAGGGACGGATCTGGGCAATCGTTCGTGAGTTTGAACGTCGGAATCGTGTTTGGCCATTGTTAGGGTTAGGAATCTGAGAAGCTTCGAACCGGCCTGTACAGGCCGATTCAGTCGAAACCGATGCCACCATTGAATTCAGGAGGGTCGAATTAGGTAGACTAGGTCTTTCTTTTGCTTTGATTCCACGTATTTTGCAGGTTTGGAGATTCTGATCGGCGGAGAAGACGACCGGAGCTAGGGCTCCGGTGTCGTTGACCTAGCTGACCCCGGCGTGGCTTGCGTGGCGCGATGGCACGTTCTGATTCGATCTCTCGGTCAATCTGGACCCCACGCGTGCTGACTTTGATTTTCAAACATCCATAACGCGTCATCATTTATATGCAATTGTTTTCAGCTTTTACAACACCAAGTGTCACTTGGTCCAGTGGTTAAGGCGCTTCCTGTTCCCAGATGCTCTCAAAGGACACCGGTTCGAGCCAGCCTGAGGCCTGGTTTTGCATTCTTTTACAACTTTGCACTATTTTCTTATTTTCATATTTTTCTTATTATTTAATATTTGCATGTTATTTTAATTAATTTCATATTTTTATTTCTGCATTAAAAAATCATCAAAAATTATTTTTATTTTTGCATTTATTTTCAGAAAATACTTATTTAATTTATAAAATTTAAAAATACAATTTTGCATGCATATTTATTTTTATCCATAATTTTGCATTTAAATCACTTTTAATTCATTTTTAATTATTAAATTGCATCCAAAAAATCCCAAAAAATTATTTTAGCATATTAATACTATTTCCAGCATGTCATATTTTTCTCATTCAAAAACTTGCATTTTTCTAACATTTTTTCTCTTATTCGATTCATCTCGTATTTTCCGATTTCTCATTCTTTCACAGGTTGTTCCGATTCAGACGTTTTCTTTTACTGTTTTATTTTTCTAATAATGTAACTGCTCATGGGATGTAATAGTTTAAATTAGGATTTTATTTTCCGCAAGTTTAAATTATGTATCTGCCCCAAAGCCATGTAATAGCGTAGGACATTTATCTTTCCGCACCTTTACATTTCCGCATTTTAATTTCCGCATCCTATAAACTGCTAGTAATTAGGCGTGTATGGCAAGATAAAATTGAACATAGCTCACTCTAATTTGCAAGATAACACATATTTGAATCAACACACTTCTTTCACACATGCACCCCTTAGGGTAATTCTCTCTCGTTGCCTTTCGAATTCAAATGGTCAAGTCCCTCGAACGTAGAGGTATTCTAGCACCGTTGCCTTCAAAACAAATCATCATAGTCCCTTTGATACAAAGATCATAAGACCCACGATGTCGCCTCCGAATACATGATCTTGACCCTCGATTGTCGCCTACGAAAAATGATGATAGTCCCTTCGAATGTGCTAGGATACTTCCTACAAGTTGCTTTCTATGACCATCCGATGTCCCTTCGAATGTCCCTTTTACATCCAACGAATGGAGTTACCTACCAACTAATGGTACGGATAGCGCTATTCTAAAGGAACGTAAAATAACACGAAAACGACCAATTCTGAGTAGGTAATAAGTCTTTTAGTTTCTTGCTCAAATCAAATACTTTTTGCACCTCACACTTTTTTCAAAGTTCAAACTCTTTTCAAAACAAAACATTTCCGAACACTTTGTATACATTCCTACATGAATCATTACAAAGTCAAAGCGAAATACCTTTTCAAAACATTTTTTGTCAAACACACAGAAAGCACAATTTTAAAGTGATCTAGAGCAACTAAGAGCCCGTAGATAACTACGGATGGAAAGGGGTGCTAATACCTTCCCTTTTCATAACCTTCTCCCGTACTCAGAATCTAACGAAGGTCTTTTTCTGTACTTTTACCTTCCCTTAATTGGATAAAAATAAAAGTCGGTGGCGACTCTTGCTATCCGCACATTTGGATACAAAAATCCTACAAAGTCAGTTCACCGTATTACACTAACCTTTATTAATTGCCATTTATTCTATGCCTTTTATTTTTCCGCTCTTTATTTTCCACATTTACTTTTATGCTCTTTATTTTTATGCACTTTACTTTTAGCATTTACATTTCATGTCATTTTTTCTTTGCCCATTTGAGCATTTTACTTTCTTGTAATTTTGAATTTGCTCACTTGAGCTTTATTTATCTTTTTTTACGATACCTAATTATTCAACTTGACCATAAAAAAACTTCTAATTGAACTTTGTTACTATCCTTGTGCTTGGAGATTGATCTTTGGACTTAAGATTAGGACCTCTACCTCAGCTTGGGAGATCTCTATGTTATTGGTGTTATTCTGTCTTTGTCTGGTTATTATCTCTGTATGCAGGTGGTTCTGTTATACTCAATTAAGAGTGGATTTCCTCCAAATACACCTGTTACTCTGTTCGTTTTTCTATAGACAAGAATTCATCTGAGGCATAGGATTATCTGAGGCTTGGTTTTTTTTGTGTCTGGTTAATTGTTGCTTGTGTCGGTTGTCCAAAGGATGGGATGTGGTATTGGCTCTTGATGTCAAGTACTAATTTTCTCACCCGGTTCGATCTTTCTTTACCCTTACCTTTTTCTTTATGCACTTAGGTTAGCCTCTTCATCTCCTCCCCATTCTTTAATTTTCAAAATCTTCCCTCTTTTTCAAAGGATTCTTGTTTTCAAAACTCGGACCGCTTTCATAAAAAAAAACCTGGACTTAGGTCCATGAATTTTCAAAACTCCTTTTCTTAATAAACTTTCCAATTCATTTAATAATACTTTGACTTTTCTTTTCATAAGACTAAAAAACATCTAACCTCATTCAAATTTTTTGAGCTCTTTGTAGCTTTTCTAAACTAATATTTTCTTAAAATCAACCAACACACAAATTTGGTATTTTTTAGCCGAACTACTTGGTTTTGATTTCAACATTGCACATTGTTGGGATGTAGGCCTGGAACTCATTGGAAGTTTTTTCAAACCAAAAACTATAAAAAAAATGCTTCTTTTCTCTCCCACCATCCATTTTGTACATACTCTTTTTTAGTACATATATACAAATTTTCAAAAAGGTTCATGCAGAGTACTGTTCGCGTTAAAAAGTGACGCGCGAGGGAATCGAATCGGAATTCGGATTCTCTGGCTCGAAACGATTTACTCTTTTGATTTGTTTATAAAGATGCATGAGCATCAAGCTTTATTTTTTCCAACACAAGAAAAATGATTATGAAAAAAGGGAAAGCTGCAATACCCTCAATTGATATGATATGCATTACGACTAGCGCGAACTAGACGCAACGCATTAGGGAGATTCCGGGCAAGGGGGTTTATTATATAAATGGAATAGATGTGGCACCCTAAATATATATATAGTTATCTATAGCTTTATATATGAATATGTTTGATATGTTTGTGTGTTTTAAATTGTTATTTCTATTGTTGGGAAAGTTTCTCCTTTGGATTTTGAGAAAGGTAGATTATGTGGGATCCTAGGTTTTGTTATTTATTGTGCTCGCAAAGATCATTGGGATCTTCTGCATATATATCCCTTAATGGGAATCAGAGCATTTGTAGCTCGGATCTAAATGGGGCTATCGTTTGTTTGGTTTGAGGGAGAAAGAAGCATGCTCGCCAAGGATGAGACCTTGTGCCTACGTATTCTCAAAGGGAAGTTGAGAAAGTCAGACCAATCGTAGTTCCCAGTTATGCTAGTGGAAGAACCGGGATGTTATTAAGAGACAGAGACGAATGTCATCTTAACGAAAAATGTATCTAATCTATTTTATCACATACATTTTGAAAGGTTTGTTGATTAAATCTTTCATCGTAAGTTATAGGTGTTTTGCTTGAGTGTACAAGCGTTGCCACTTACAAGTAAAGAAAGATGATTGAATCCTTTAATTGTAAGCATTGGGTGTTTTGCTTGAGTGTACAAGCGTTACCACTTACGATTAAGAGATTTTTTTGTTTGAAAAGGGTTTTGAAAAATATTTGATTGTATGTCATGTGATAGATGAGATACTTCTTCCATAGAGATGATAAATGTCTGAATCTCGAGGAGAAATTATTTGGATTTGGGGGATGCTTTTAAGAAGCCCGTGGGTCCTTATATTGTAAGCCCAAGATGAGGCATTCCGAGGGTCATCGAGGGTCCTTGTATTGTTAGCCCAAGAGAAGTCATTCTGAGGGTCATCAAGGGTCCTTGTATGAAGCTCAAGAGGAAGCTATAGGGTATGGCTGGCTTTGGCTTTAAGGGTGGTTTCACCGGGAAACCATCCTCTTAGGATTTAAGAGTGATTTCACCAAGAAATCATACTCTCAGGGTTCTATCCTAGCGCAGGTGATTCTTTATATTGAAAGCCCAATAGGAGGCTGTTAAGAGATTTCCTGGTCTCTTTCTTGTTTGATGCCCAAGAGAAGGCTAAACTCAATGAGGGAGTTCTTTTGAACGAAGCCCAAGAGGAGGCTGACTCAGCAAGAGAGTGTTGTCTTATATGAAGCCTAAGCGGAGGCTAAACTCAGTAAATGAGTTTTCTTATACGAAGCCTAAGCGGAGGCTAAAGGGAACCTAGTTGTTAGACTAGTTGTCATGTTATAACTGAACAGTTATATGAACAAGTGTGATATGTATTCACAGGATTTTATGAAGGAAATATAAACAAGTGTATAAAATGAGCGTTTAAAGCGAGTGTAACTTGAATATGTACAAGGTTTTGGATGTGTATAAGGGAATGAATATGTACACGAAGGGGTGTTTATGTACAAGGAAATGATTATGTACATAAGAAGGGTTGAGACTTACACCGTGAGGGAGGCCCATTGGTTTTAAGAGGAGTTTCACCGGGAATAATTCTTCTCTTAATACCAATGGAATTGGTGTATAAACAAGCGAATGAAAACAAATGAACGAAATTTGTTTATGCTTGGATATTTATAAAGATGATTGAATATGTACAAGGAATTTTAATATGTACATAAAAGGATTGGGACTTACACCGTGAGGGAGGCCCATGATTAATTAAGAAATTCGAGAAAAAAACTGGTTCGGTTTTATCTTCAAATCGAGTCGATCATGGAAAAAGGTGTGTAAGTTTGATGAAAAGTTTTGAAAAGGTTTTGAAAATTATTTTGAAAAGTAAAGTATATTCACAAGAAGTTTTGAAAAGATTTGAGTTTTGAAAGTTTGAAAGAAAACATCTTTGAAAAGTATTCAGAATACTTAAAATGTCTCATTTTTTGACTTAATAAAAATATAATCAAAAGAAAATATTTTTGGATTTTTTTGACATAATCATAAAATAGGTATATTAAATGACAAGTGTGCAAAAAATCATCTCAAAATGAGAAGTTTTGATTGGTTTTTTAAAATGTTGAAGTTTGATAGAAAAGGTGAAGAAAACAAGTGGTAAAACTTTAATTTTGGTCCTAAGGAGGTTTGAACTCGTGACCTTTGGCTTGGATTTGAAAAGCTTTACCACTGAGCCAAGTGCTTGTCTTGTTATTTACACGCTTCCAATTAATTATATTTAAAAACAAGTCTTTGAAATATTTTAAAAAATGAAGGAATGTGAAAAATGACAAAATGGTCTCAGGGGGATTCGAACCCTGGACCATAGGCAAGGCAAAGGAACATGAAAAGCGCGTTGTCTACCACTGGGGTGGCTATACATCCATTGTTTTATTTCATTCCATGTTATTATATTATAAACCAATTATTTAAATTTGAAAATCAAACAGAAAAACGCGCGCAGTGTTCTTCATCTTCTTCAATCTTCATTCAATCATAGATTCTTCATTTCTTGATGAAATTGAAAGATGTAAACATCAAACTTGCTCGATTTTTAACCAGGAACATGATGGTGGTGGTTAATTTCATTTATTTTTAGTTTAAGATGATTAATTATGGACGTGTCCAGATGAACCCTAATTCTAAGAATCAACATGAAATCGTGTATGGAACATGATTTGTTAAATTGATTGAGGGTTAATGATCAACATAAGTGCAGAAACAAAATGGTCAAGCAATTTTTGAACTGGAATGCATGAATCATAGAGTTCGAAGTATGAGTGGCTTACCTCTTCAAACTGAAATCGAAATCCTTTTTAAAGTGTTTCCAGTTGTTGTTTGATGATTGCTATAGCACCACTGGACCTTATGGAAGGTGTTTGAACACTATGCTTGCTTTGAAGTGGTCTGGATCATTCCACCCAAGTCCAACTGCATCTCCTTGGTGTGAGTTTCGAATTCGAGGTTGGAGGTGTTACAGGTCAGGGATAATGATCTGGATCACTTATATGAAGTGTATGGATGATGTTTAAATGATAAAAACTGAAAACGCACGAGTGGATTTCAAGTTTGGATGTTATGGCACAAATTGCAAGCTTTTGGTTTTTTGATTATGATTCTGAGTTTGGGCAGTTCTTGTGATGTTTTTAAGTTTTAGACAAGTTCTAATTGATGTTTAAAACATGTTAGAAACCTCAATTCTCTCAGATTTTGCAAGATTTGCAAATTGCAAAAATTCCTCACTTTGAACTATGAAACTTAGAATTCAAGAAAGAAAAAGTGAAAGCTTGATTATGATAGCTTTGGTGTAGTTTGGAAATGAGGAAATGACCTCTATTTATAGGCCAAAAATTCTGAATGATTTGGCAAAGATATCATTGAAGGAAACTTGCAACTTGGTTAAGAGGTAATAATGGAATCTTTTGCATTTAATGCAAAAGTAACTTTCTTAACCATGATTAAGTTTTTCTCCTTGATCCAATCCCTTCTCAATCATTCACAACTAATATTTATCAGTTATAATCCACCTCTAAGTGATGACAAGGCTTCTAGAAGGAGAAGTTGCAAAAAATGACTTGTAATTTTGAAGCATGAACTTGAAATCCATGATTTTGGAGCTCTATGTTTCAAAATCAAAAGTATAGCTAGACAAAGTTTTTTTGCAATTTCTTGGACATTTTGGAAAGCTTGTAACAAGGGCTACAACTTTCATGTTTTGAGTTTTTTCTGAATCCAAATGGATCTAGTTGAAAAATGGCCATGAAAGTGATGAAAAATTATATTTCTTAACACTTGAAAAATTTTCTAAGTGTTAGAAATTTTTCAAATCTTGAATTTTTGTTGACTTTTTCACATTTCTTGATTTTTTATGATCATGATGGATTATTTGAAATGTTTTTATGATTGAAAAAGTTTGGTCTTGAAAAAGTTGACCAAAAGTCAAAGTTTGACTTTTCTGAGCAGATGAATTTTCATCAGATGGTTCAGAATTTGTCTGACGAAGAAACATGGACTTTTGTGATTTTTTGAATCAAGAAATTAGGTCAAGATGTTGCATTGAAGATGTTAAGATCAATCTCCAAGAAAATAGGTCATTCATTGAGTAGAAAGTCAATGATTCACTATCCTCGATCAAAACCCTAATTGGTCGATTCATGGTAGATCATGAGAAAAAGTTGGGAATCTGAAGATCAAATGTTGATGATTGATTAAGATAGATCATTTGAGGTGAGTGGAAACTCAAACCATAATTGATCATATCTTTAACAGATGAAATTTTGAAGAAACCCTGACTCTGACTTCTAGAAGCCACGCACGATCTATTCTATTCTGAAACTGTTAGTGATGCAGTAATGCATATGTGCAGTGGTATCTGTTCGCGTTAAAAAGTGACGCGCTAGGGAATCGAATCTGAATTCGGATTCTCTGGCTCGAAACGATTTACTCTTTTGATTTGTTTACAAAGATGCCGCGAGCATCAAGCTTTATTATTTTCAACACAAGAAAAATGATTATGAAAAAGGGGAAAGCTGCAATACCCTCAATTGATATGATATGCATTACGACTAGCGTGAACTAGACATAACGCATTGGGGAGATTCCGGGCAAGGGGGTTTGTTATATAAAGGGAATAGATGGAGCACCCTAAATATATATAGTTATCTATAGCTTTATATATGAATATGTTTGATATGTTTGTATATTTTAATTGCTATTTCTATGATTAGGAAAGTTTCTCCTTTGGGATTTTAAGAAGGATAGATTATGTGGGATCCTAGATTTTGTTATTATTGTGCTCGCAAAGATCATTGGAATCTTCTGCATACATATCCCTTAATGGGAATCAGAGCATTTGTAGCTCGGATCTAAAGGGATCTATGGTTTGTTTGGTTTGAGGGAGAAAGAAATTTGCTCGCCAAGGATGAGACCTTGTGCCTACGTATTCTCAAAAGGATGTTGAGAAAGTTAGAGCAATCGTAGTTCCCACTTATGCTAGTGGAAGCAACGGGATGTTATTAAGACAAAGACAAATGTCATCTTAATGAAAAATGTATCTAATCTATTTTATCACATACATTTTGAAAGGTTGATTGATTGAAATCTTTCATCGTAAGTTATAGGTGTTTTGCTTGAGTGTACAAGCGTTACCACTTACGAGTTTTAGAAAGATGTTTTGAAAGATGATTGGGTCTTTTAATTGTAAGCATTGGGTGTTTTGCTTGAGTGTACAAGCGTTACCACTTACGATTAAGAGATGTTTTTTGTTTGAAAAGAGTTTGAAAAAATTTTGATTGTATGTGATGTGATAGATGAGATACTTTTTCCATAGAGATGATAGATGTCTAAATCTCGAGGAGAAATTGATTGGATTAGGGGGTACTTTTAAGAAGCCCGTGGGTCCTTGTATTGTAAGCCCAAGAGGAGGCATTCAGAGGGTCATCGAGGGTCCTTGTATGAAGCTCAAGAGGAAGCTATAAGGTATGGCTGGCTTTGGCTTTAAGAGGGGTTTCACCGGGAAACCATCCTTTTAGGATTTCAAGAGCGATTTCACCGAGAAATCATACTCTCAGGGTTCTATCCTAGCGCGGATGATTCTTTGTATTGGAAGCCCAATAGGAGGCTGTTAAGAGATTTCCTGGTCTCTTTCTTTATTTCATGCCCAAGAGAAGGCTAAACTCAATGAAGAGTTCTTTTGAACGAAGCCCAAGAGGAGGCTGACTCAGCAGGGGAGTGTTGTCTTATATGAAGCCTAAGCGGAGGCTAAACTCAGATAAATGAGTTTTCTTATATGAAGCCTAAGAGGAGGCTGAACTCAGATGAATGAGTTACCTTGTACAAAGCCCAAGAGGAGGCTAATTTTGTGGGGAGCCTAGTGGTTAGACTAGTTGTTATGTTATAACTAAATAGTTATATGAACAAGTATATGAAGTTTATTCACAAGAGTTTATGAAGGAAATATAAACAAATGCATGATGTTTATTTACAAAAGTTCATGAAAGAAATATAAACAAGTGTGTGTCAAACGAGCGTTTAAAACGAGCGTAACTTGATTATTTACAAGTTTGAAGGTGTACAAGGGAATGAATATGTACACAAACGAGTATTTATGTACGAGGGAATGAGTATGTACATAGGAGGGTTGGGACTTACACCGTAAGGGAGGCCCATTAGTTTAAAAGCAGTTTCACCGGGAATAATGCTCCTTTTAATACCAATGGTATTCAGTGTATATACAAGTGAAACGAAAACAAACGGACGAAGTTTGTCTGTACTTGAGTATTTACAAAGGTATCTGTATTATGTACGAGTGAAAATGGTATGTACATAAAATAATAGGGCATGTACAAGGAAATATGTATATACATAAAAAGAATTTTGGGACTTACACCGTAAGGGAGGCCCACGATCGATTAAGAAATTCGAGGAAAAAACGAGTTCGGTTTTATCGTCAAATCGGATTGATCGTGGAAAAAGATGCAAGTTTTGAAAAATGATCTTGAAAGTGTTTTTGAAAGATGAATTTTACTTACAAGAAGTTTGAAAAAGAATCGGGCTTTGAAAGTTTAAAACAAACGCCCTTGAAAGTGCTTTAAAAAGTACTCAAACGCATCGTTTTCGGCTCGATAGAAATATAATCAGACGAAAGTATTTTTGAATTTTTTTGACACTATCTTAAAATAGACATGTTAATTGACAAGTGTACAAAAAATCACCTCAAAATGAGGAGTTTTGATTGGGTTTTGAAAGAGTCAAAGTTTGAAAAAAATATGAAGAGAAAATGAAAAAGTTTGGCAAAAATGGTCCCAAGGCTACTCGAATCCGGGACCATTGGGCAAGGCGTGGCAAGGGAAAGACTTAAGAGTGAGCTGGCAACCGCTGGGGCGGAAATACATCCGTGTATTGATATCAAACCATGTTATAATATTATAAACTGGATATTTGAATTTGAAAAAACGCGCGCACTCATCTTCTTCTTCCTCAATCCTTCAATCAGCCATGGTTTCTTTGTTTCTCAACGAAATTGCTCGATGTAAACATCAAACTTGATTGAATTAGAACCAGGAACATGATGATGTGGTTTAATTTCATTTATTTTTAGCTTATCATGATTAAATTTCCAGAAAACACGAAGAACCCTAGTTCTTTAAAATCAAATTGAAATCGTGTATGGACATGGATTCAAGCAATTAGTTTAGGGTTAATGATCAGTGATGGTGCAGAAACAAAACGGCCAAGAGCTTTTTGAACTGGAAGCAAGAAATCAAGGAGTTCGAAGTTTGAGTTCTTACCTCTTGAAGCTGAGATCGAAACCTTCAATGGAGTGTTTCCAGAGCTGTTTTAATGATTGTTATAGCACCAGTGGACTTCAAGGATTGTGTGAGGATGGTCTGCTCACTTTGAAATTGCCTGGATCATTCCAACCAAGTCCACCTGCATATGCTTCAAAGTGAAACTCGAATTCGATGTTAGAGGTGTTACATGTCAAGGTTAATGATCTGCATCATCCATATGGAGTATCTTGGTGATGTTTGAATGGAAAAAACACAACTTGCTCGAGCCAAATATCAATTTCGAAAGTTAAGGCAGTTTTGGCAAGTTTGGAAGTTTGAAATGCAATTCTGGTTTTTAGTTGCTTTTAGATTGATTTTAAGTTTCAAACCAGTTCTAAATGATGTTTATGACATGTTAGACACCAAAGCTCTCATGTTTTTTCACAAGTTTTGAAAAATGCAAGAATTTCTCAAATTGACCTATGTTACTTGAATTTTAAGAAAGAAATGAGAAAGCTTGTTTTGGCATAGCTTTGGTGTAGTTTCAAATGGCAAACATGACCTCTATTTATAGGTCAAGATTTCTGAATGGCAAGCAAATAAGATTGGCTTGGATTTGGACAACTTGCCTTAGAGGGCAAGAAAGTCATTTTTGTCATAAATGCAAAAGGAAGCTTCCTTTTAACCATGGTTAAATTTAACCTGATCTTATCTCCAACATAATTACTTCTCAACTAATTTTTATCAGCTCTAGCCTATCTCCAAGTAGTGACAAGGCTTCTAGAAGGAGATTTTACAAAAAAATGACTTGTAATTTTGAAGGTTGTACTTGAAAATCCATGGTTTTGGAGCTCTATGTTTCAAAATCAAAAGTATAGCTAGACACCATGGATTTACAAGTTCTTGGACATTTTGGAAAGCTTGTTTCAAGGGCTACAACTTTCATGTTTTGAGTTTTTCCTAATTCCAAATGGAACTATGTGAAAAAATGCCATGAAGTTTGGAAAAAATGTAAAATTTTAACACTTGAAAATTTTTCTAAGTGTTGAAATTTTTGACTTTTTGTTGACTTTTCCAAATTTCTTGATTTTTTATGATCATGATGGATCATTTGAAGTATTTTGATGATTGAAAAAGTTTTGTCTTGAAAAAGTTGACCAAAAGTCAAAGTTTGACTTTTCAGTGCAGATGAAATTTCATCAGATGATCCAGAAATTGACTGATGAATTTTGTGAACTTCTGTGATGTTTTGAATCCAGAAATTAGGTCAACATGTTGTATTGGAGATATAAAGATCAATCTCCAAGAAAAAAAGTCATTCATTGATAAGAAAATCAGTGATTGCTTATCCTCGATGAAAACCCTAATTGGTCATTCCTCGATAAATCATGAGAAAAGTTGGATATCTGAAGATCAGAGGTTGATGATTTGATCAAGATAGATCAATTGAGGTGAGTGAAACTCAAACCCTAGTTGATTACCTCTTGAATCAAATGAAAAATTGATGAAACCCTAATTTTGACCTGTAGAAGCTACACCCGATTAATTCTGTTTTGAACTGTTAGTGATGCAATGATGCAAATGTAAGGTGGTATATTAGGTCAAAATTGGGGTATGACAAGTACCGTAGATGCTTTGGGTGCCTAACATCTTCCCTTTGCATAACTAACCCCCGGTCCCAGATCTTTGATCTTTTTGTTAGGATTTTATTCGCTCTTTTTCCTAGTCCTTTGGATAAATAAAAGCGCGGTGGCGACTCTTTTGTTAATTTTTTATTTAAGTCAATTCAATGGCTTATACTCACAGATGTGTTATTTGTAATTTTGATTTCGTTGCTAAAAATCATGTTGATTATATGAAAATAATTGTTGATTTTAACTTGTGTTAAGTTGAAAAGATGTTATGCCAAATTAGTTTATTAATATAGTTCCGCGGCTTAGTATTAATAAGTTGATTCATATTGTTTCGGTTCATTCTAGTTTATGTGTATGTATTTGTGATAACGTGATGTTGTTGAAGTTGAATTGTAATACTCCAATCGTTTGTTGAAAATGATTTTTCAACTCTGATTTTTATAATAATTACCGGGGTAGAATTGAGGTGTTACATAACACATCAATATTGAGTGAGCGCATGGGTACAACTCTATCAATCTTAAAAATAACTCGCAATTGTTTTTTACGAACCATATGTTTAATAGTTTTTATTAAGTATATTAGTTTCTTATAACTTATACAATTAACTTCTGATCCATTTATATATATATATATATATATATATATATATATATATATATATATATATATAATAATATTTTGATATTTTATAATTTATTTGAATTTACATGACATAATAGTGATAATTCTACGGTTCACAACTGTACCCGCACGGGTAACCTTTCAGTACAAAGTTATTTGATTTATGATTTATTTGTCACTTCCTTTGTTAATCTATTTTTGTATATTATTTTAATCACATATTTATGTATCCATTTAATTTGATTTTTATTTTCTAATTTTTTTTCGTATTTTAATTATTTAAATTTTTTATTCTAATTTAGATTTTTTATTCTAACCCTAAGCGGTGAAAACACAACCATGCATAACAGGGCCCGTGCGAACGCACAAGTAACTCACCAATACCGCTTGAACACATGTGTAATCATACTAAAATTTGTGCGACCGCACGGGTTCTGGTCTGGTACGCACATTTTTCTTAATAATTGAATACTCGTGTGAACACATGACTAAACATAATAGTTTTCTTAACAATAGTTGTTTTTAAAAACTATACAATTATCAGCTGATTCATTTTTTTTATTTGTTCCAATAATATTTTGATATATATTAATTTATTTGAATTTACATGATAAAATGATGACAAATTCGTGGTCCACAGTCGCACGGATAACCTTTAACTACAAACTTATTTGATTTAAGATTTATTTGACTTCTTTTTGTTAATTGTATTTTGTATATTATTTTAATCACATGTATATGTATCCACTTAATTTGGTTTACATTTTTTCGTTTTTTTTCTTATTTTAATTGCTTAAATTTTTTATTCTAGTATTTTTTGTATTCTAATCCTAAATGGTGAAAACACAGTCACCCATAACAGGACCTGTGCGAACGCACAGGTATCCCACTAGTTTAGTTAAAAGCCTAATTTAAATTTAAATCCGGTATGTTTTAGTTTGCCGGTCAAAATTATTTTCTTTTTGTAATTTCTATTTCTATTGATAATAAATTAGGTTTAATACATGTCAACCATATAAGTATTATATTATTTTTAAATATCCTTTTATGATTTCTTTATTTTATTTTTCTTCATGGGGATTTGTTATGTGTATCATAAGATGTGTTTAGATAAATTTGAGAAATATGTTATTTATCGTAAGAAATTTATCAATTTTATTGATATGACTTTGTTAAGAATGTCATATGTATTTGATATATTTTGATGAGTTGAAGTATTTGTAAAAAAAAGGTTGTAAGTTTTTCGTAGTAACAGTTATATGCAAAACACAGTTATAACCCTTCTCCCACAACACTCTTAAATCATCAATCAATGGACTTAGATAAACGTCTATGTCATTTGTTAGTTATTTTGGGCCCAAAATTATTATCGATAACATAATATATTTACGCTTCATGCACAACCTAGGAGATAGGTTGTAAATCATCAGGAGAACAAGCACGAACTGTGGCTAGTACTTAGATTACCAAAGAGATTCATTCCATCAGTAGCAAGTCCAATTCTAAGGTTTCTCGACTCTTTGCCAAAATTTGGAAACAAAGAATCTATTTTCTTCAATTGCAAAGAATCAGTTACATGGAAAATTTCTCCATCACATTTTCTTTCTTTTGTATGTCATCTAAGATTCTTTGCGTCGTTTGCAATAGCGAATAGTCTCTTGCATCTATGCCATTTCCTGGTTGTTTTGGGCCCAAAATTATTATCGCTAACATAATATATTTACATTTCATGCATAACCTAGGAGATAGGTTGTAAATCATCGGGAGAACAGGACAAGAACTGTGGTTAGTACTTTGATTACCAAACGGACTCATTCCATCAGTAGAAAGTCCAATTCTAAGGTTTCTCGACTCTTTGTCAAAATTTGGAAACAAGGAACCTATTTTCTTCCGTTGCAAAGAATCAGTTACATGGCGAATTTGTCCATCGCATTTTCTTTCTTGTGTATGTCATCTATGATTCTTTGTGTGGTTTACATTAGAGAATAGTCTCTTGAACCTTGAAATTATTGGTGGGTACCATACCACTTTCGTGGGAGGACCATTTGTGACAACCTCATCATCATTTGATTCACCATTTTTCTTTTTGTAGCGTGACACCTTGCAATTCGGACAATAATTATAGTTTACATACTCTTTTCTGTATAATATGCTATCATTAGGGCATATGCATCTATCTTTTCATACTCCAGACCCATCAAACACAATATTCTCTTCCCCTCGTAATAACGATTTGTCATTATGTTACTTTCTGGAAGCATTTCAGTCAGCAATTCGGTAAAACAATTGTCAGTCCACCCGTTATTTGCCTTCAGATTAAACAATTTTAACACGGATGGCAAAAGTGTAAAATTTGTGCATCTTGTGTACAACAGTTTATCCTTGCCATTGCATAAAGTATCATAAACTTGTACCCTCTTAAACGAATCTTGTTCAACATCACGCATCATGTCTTCCAGACGATCATCCATATCGACACTAACATTATCTCTTTGGGGAACATTTGGCTTTGCTACTACTTCACATTGCCATATCCATTGTGTATAACATTGACAAATCTCTACACATATTAGATGATCCATGATTTCTTTCTTACTAAGTTTTGGTTCTTGGTTTGCACAACAAACACATGGAAAGAGAAAAAGTGCAGGAAGACTTTTTCAGCATTACTTTTAGTAGTTGGAGGAAGATTTTTTCTAGCATTATTTTCAGCAAACTGTAGAAATTACATCACTCCATGTTCTTACTCAGCACTTAATCAATTAGATCTCATCCAACTACGGTCCATACCTATGTTCGCACAGAGGAAGGTCTGACAAAGGGTGTTCCCGCAGTTGCGCCACTTCATAGAGATTCCGAGACCGCATTGTTAGTTCAAATGTATTAAATTCTAAGAAAAATAGAATCTAATTATAATGGAAAGACTATAACTCAGCCATAGATTTTGAAATGAATCCATCAATTGAATTTCCATCAATTGAATAAAGTCAAGATGCAATAACATTAGGAAGTATTATGCATTATGATCCTAATCAATTATCTCATCAAATTAAATACCTATATTTTTTTCTCTTATAAATCATATATCATAATATTTTTTGAATGTTGTCAAACTCCCCAATAATTCAACAACAACTTCATTATTAACATTTAATTTCGACAATAATATCACCACAATCTTCAACAATTAAATAAAACGATAATGTCATCACTTCAACTGCAACAATTAGAAAAAAATAATGCCATCACCAATAATTATCCATCAACAATGTCAATTAATTTTAACAATTTATCATCAACGTTCAACGTCAAATTCACCACAAATATCACTATTCATCATCTTCAACCTTTCAACAACACCAAATTAAATTCCAACTTTAATTCCTTACTAACAAATCATCAACAATAAACTCACAATATATTCAATATCAACAACATCCAATAGTCTTCAAAATTAAATTCATTAATTTCAATCAATAACTCAACACAACAACAACATCGCAATAATCTTCAATCAATTTCCAAAAACTTGCTTAACTAGTTCTTTATTTTTTTATAAAATGTATTGGTGTCTCTAGTTTTGAATATCAATGCATTATCTTGATAATAGACATATCGGTTGCAAGATGAAGGGAGAACGAACGCTGATATACGATCGGTGTACGGCCGATGCTGACTCGAATGACGTCCGTGAGAAGACGGAGATGTTGCAGAGAAGAACGATCGTGAGAGGACGCGGAGAAGACGCATTGGCCGTGAGAAGCGGCAACTGTGAGAAGACGCAGAGGTCACGACCATGAGAAGATGAGTGGCCGTGAGAAGATGCATAATGGGTTTGACGGGAAAGATGGATTTGGGAACGATGACGGGAAAATGTGTCTTCAGTGAAATGAGTTTGAGAAGAATGATATGAGTATTAGGGTTTTTTTTGGAAAAAAAGTGTATCTTTTACATCGGTTGGGCCTTAGGCCCGATACAAAGGCCGCGTGTTTTGACATATAAGGACCGATGTAAGGGCGCGTTAAACATTTTTTACATTGGTTGGGAAACAGGACCAATGTAACGGCCTTTTATAACAAAAAAACCTTTTATTTACCAAATTGGCACCGTGTTTTTTATTTTTTTTAATTATACTTTTTACATCGGTTGGAAAATTGGTCCGATGTAATGACCTTTTATAAAAAAATCAATTTATTTATCAAACTGCCACCGTGTCTGATATAAAATCTTTTGACAAATATTTTTATACTTGATATAAAGACCGTTTCTCAAATATCATATTTTTAGTAGTGTTCCTAAATATAATTTTTTTCAAATCAAAATTTCAATTTCAATTTGCCACCTTATAAAAGTCTAAACCCTCCATTAGACCCAACCCTATTTTAATATTTAGATAATTTTATTCTAATTATTCTTAGTGATGCTATTTATTTAATTCATAACGATATCTCTAATCATAAGTCATAACATAACCCATGTGTTATTATTTTCCAATGACATCACATGCTTTTCTGATTCTACATCACACTTCCCATTCTCACTATATATACCCCCTTCTCTCCCCTTTCCCTCTCCACTCCTAAATTCAAACAACAAAACCTCACCTCATTCTCATTCTCTTTTCTTCTCACAATTCACACCCCATTTCTCAAAATCTTAAACCACAACAAACACAAAAATGCATAACATTAGTCTAAACATGCCACCCATGGTTCAAAATTTCGACCCCGAACACATTTTCAAAAACCGTTGCATTTGGGTGAATGGACCTGTAATAGTTGGTGCTGGCCCTTCTGGCTTAGCAGTTGCAGCTTGTCTAAAAGACCAAAACGTCCCTTTCGTCATCGTAGAACGAGCTAACTGCATTGCTTCTCTCTGGCAGAACCGAACCTACAACCGTCTTAAACTTCACCTTCCTAAACAACTATGTCAACTACCCAATCTCCCTATCCCTGATGATTTCCCTGAATACCCTACAAAATTCCAGTTCATCAACTACCTCGAATCATATGCGAAACACTTCAACATAACACCGAATTTCAATGAAACAGTGCAGTCTGCTAAGTATGATGAAACCTTTGGTCTTTGGAGGATCAAGACTATTAGGAAGAAAAGCGATGAGTTTGTCGAAGTTGAGTATATTTGTAGGTGGCTTGTTGTTGCTACGGGCGAAAACGCGGAGAAAGTTGTGCCTGAATTCGAAGGTTTGAATGATTTTGGTGGACATGTTATGCATGCTTGTGATTATAAATCTGGTGAAGGGTATAGTGGAAAGAAAGTTCTTGTTGTCGGTTGCGGAAACTCGGGCATGGAGGTTTCTCTTGATCTTTGTAACCATAATGCAAATCCATCAATGGTTATAAGAAGCTCAGTGAGTACTAAAAAAATTATACTATTTTTTTTAGATTAAAAAGTTTATATTTTTAAGCTTATATAGATTCTGAATTTTCTGACCCTTTTTTGTGATTTTGATTATTAGGTTCATGTGTTGCCGAGAGAAGTGTTTGGAAAATCAACCTATGAGTTAGCAGCAATGTTGATGAAAAAGTTACCAATTTGGATGGTTGATAAGATATTGCTTGTTCTAACTCGTTTGATTTTGGGGAATGTTGAAAAGTATGGTGTTAAAAGGCCGTCTATGGGGCCTTTAGAGCTTAAGAACATTTCCGGGAGGACACCGGTTTTAGACATTGGCGCGCTTGCGAAAATTAGATCCGGGAAAATCAATGTTGTTCCGGGAATTAAGAGATTTTCGCACGGGAAAGTTGAACTCGTCGATGGAAATTTTCTTGATATTGATTCTGTTGTTCTTGCTACCGGGTATAGAAGCAATGTACCTTCATGGCTTAAGGTTAGTTAGTTTAGTCCTTACAATAATATCTTATACTCGCTCGGTCATTATTATAAATAAATTTTTAGTTATGTTATTCATTTAACAACGGATGTATCTGATCTATCTTTATTTTTATACTGATTGATGTATCTGATCTATTTATACAGGAGAATGAATTTTTTTCGGATGATGGAATACCGAAAGATCCATTTCCAAATGGATGGAAAGGAAAAGCTGGTTTATATGCAGTTGGATTTACAAGAAAGGGACTTTCTGGTGCATCATTGGATGCAATTAGTGTATCTCATGACATTGCTAAAAGTATGAAAGAAGAAACAAAACAGAGAAAGAAAACAGTGGCTGCACGCCATAGGAGATGCATTTCACACTTCTAATAAAGAAAAAAATCTTATTATGGTTTTGTTTGGCTTCTTTTGCTTTTGGCAAAAACTAGCATATACAAAAAAATAATGTAGAGTTTTTTCAATACAAATTATAGCACACAAAAAATTAGCCCTCTCCTTAAGAAAATGATTAGATTGTTTGATAATAATTTGGATACTATTATTATTTTATTTTGTATAAAGGATGATGAGGCTTATTTATTTGATTGATTATGTTTATTTTTATGTTGTAAGGAATATATTGTTTCACACTCTAATGATGGTGTGTATTGTATTAAAAATTTAATGTTTTATTAATGAAGTCAAAGCTGTTTCTCTTTCTTCTATAATCTGATTAATTTATTTTTTGGTCAAAGGCTCAATGTTAATCCTAAGGGCAAGTTCAAGGGGTTATGTGCTTCAAAAAATGTACAATAAATGTTGACATTGAAGTTGGAAGGAAACAAATTTATGAAGCTTATATATTCCCATGTTGTATAGCACATGGAGAGATTCTGATGTTATAAGAAAATAAATATTAGATTCTTTGGTGCTATGGATAGGAACGAAATTGAAAAGAAAATATACAATTTTACTCTTTTATCGTATAGAAAGATTTTGCATTGTATATGGTTTTTTATAATAACTAGTTATTGTTAGATTTTAAAATAGAGAAATACTATTTGTACACCAAGGTGTACACCAAATACTTACACCAAACATTGTTCACCGTATTTATACGGTGAATAGTGTTTGATAAAATAAAATAATAATATTTATAAAAATAATAATTTATTTTTAAAATTATTTTTATAACACAAATATATAATTTATTATTAATTCATTATTGCATTAACAGAAAATACATGTTATTAATCATATATTTTATTTATAATACATTAACCAAATTTACTATTAACCAATAATTTACATAACATGAACCAAGTTCTGACATTAAAATATGTAATATAATAATGTAAAGATTGGTTTTATATTACATATTTTACTGTCAGAACTTGGTTCATGTTATATAAATTATTGGTTAATGAAGTAGTAAACTTGGTTAATATATTATAAATAAAATATATGATTAATAACATGTATTTTTCAATTAATGCAAATGAATTAATAAATTTTATATTTGTGCTATAAAAATAATTTTAAAAATAAATTATTTTTTTTATAAATATTATTATTTTATTTTAAAAAATACTGTTCACCGGTGAACAGTGTTTAGTGTTTAGTGTTTAGTGTAAGTATTTGGTGTACAAATAGCTATTTAAAATAATAATAAATACAATGTCAAGAAAGAAGATGATGAAATTAAATACTTGAATTTAGTGAGAAAATAGTTTTCACTAAACATGCATTATTCAGATATCATACTAGTTCGATTATTGATGGAAATAGGACTTGAGTAATAAATCGTCTATATGAACTACAAAATTCGATAATAAAAAATCGTAAGATAATAAATGAATAATTATGAGATGATAACTACACAGTTTTGAATCATATAACAAACAATCTAATACAATAACCTCTTGTAGAACAAAATAGAATGACCTACACATTATAGTCCATTAGAAAAATAAAACACAACAACTAACTTTTAATGTTAAATAATAATTGACTACATATTATATATTGATAATAATATTGGTTAAGTCAATTGATAATTAATTAATATAACATTCTTCTACTTGAATGATAATCAATATTATAAATAATATCAAATATGGTTAAAGTACACTTCAACAAAAAGATTAAGGGTTTTGGTTTGATTTAGTTTTGTAAAATTGTTTGTTAGGTTTTAAAATTTAAAAATTATAAAATTTGTTTGTGTTGGTGCAATTTAGGGGTCAAACGAGAAGTATTTTTTATTTTGAAGATTTTTTATTTTTGAGCAACATACCTTTGGAAGAGATACACTACATGTTCGTCCAAAATTTTAAGATGATAGGTGAGTAGGTTCTTCTACTTACAAATGCTCAAGTCTAATCACACTTGTAATTCTTTTTCAACACTCCCTCAAGTGTGAGTCTATCCACAAAGTAGAAGCTTTTTCTTTCATTTATACCGTTGTTGACTCTCTTCAACGGTACACCTCCTACATGCATTTCGATACAAGTAAGTCGATCCCTTTCTCGAAATCTGAAATTCTAGTACAACAGACTCAAATGTCTTATAAGGATGTCATGCCATCTAATCTGACATAAACACACAGGCAAGGTAAACCAATATAGAAAAGATAGATAACACAGCAGAATTGTTAACCCAGTTCGGTGCAAACACACCTACGTCTGGAGGCTACCAAGCTAGGGATGAAGTTCACTATCAGCAGTATCAATTCAGAGCTAAACTACCCCATTTACAACTCCTCACTTAATCACTATCCAGTAACCCTTCTACCTAAGACACTCTTAGATATGAGACCTCTCTCACTCCCCCTCAATCAAGCACAGTGATGAACAATAACAATAACAAAGAATAGAAGACGCACTTCTATCACAATCTAGCTAAGTCTCAAAGCCTTCTACTTCTACCTTAGGACACACATTGGCGATGCTTCAAAGCTTCCTCCAAGAACAATACATACTGCCTCTTACCTACATGTTTCAAGGAGTATGGTGATCATCCCACAAACTGGGTGGTTCACTACATCTAACCTTAATGATTACATATTTGATACTCTTGGCTAGCTACCTAAACTAGGTTACAAATCCTTATTTATAACCTATACCCAACTGGATTTGGATCTTCAATCACAGCTTCATTAACTATAACAAACTGCATAAACTTTTGCTTCAAGAAAGGTCTTTAGTTTTCTAAATGATCTCCTTATTTATGAATTCTTCATTCTCCTTGATTTTAGATTGAATCTTCTAGACCTTTAAATATGCGCTATATATGATGCATGATATTCTCTGAATAATCTGCATAATTCAAATCAGAACTGAATCTCATTATTTAATTCAACAGGTGCGATGTCGAATGCTCCTTTATAGGACATCTTCTTCGACATGTTGTTCTAGTTGTTGAATAAGTTAAAAACAACATGTTCTGACATTTCAATAGGAATTCTTGTTGTACATGTTCTTCTTAAAAAGTTTATACATCCTATTCTACATTACATTATTGCTGCTATTATTTGTTTTACAAAAATTAAGCCAATCCTAAAATAAGAGAACTAACAATTTCTCCCTTTGGCAAATTTTGGCTAAAACAAATAAATAAAAGAAATTACAATCTAGGAGATTACAGCAAAAAAAAAATTAACCCATTAGCAGTAGTATTCAGGGGCTACTGCATACAGCAATAGATCTTCAGTTGAAAGTAATGTCTCAACATCTTATTCGACATCTTCTTTACAGCATTCTGAAGGCTCTCCATTGAACCAACACCAAACATGCAGGATAAAAGGAAGGAAAGTCATGAAGTTTGTTTGATGCACATGTTCTCCCCCCCTTAATTTATGAACCATTAATGGTGGAATATGTGACTTTTACTTATTGTTAAATCAACAACCAAGTGTCCATCCAAATCAACCACCACCCCTGGTAACTCAGAACACGGGTCACAACTGTGTTCATAACTCATATCACATGTCACAAAGTAAAAGCACATGTTGTTCAAGCATTTGATACGGAATGTTTGACCCAAAGTTTGTAAACACCATTTCCTGTCTAACTACCTGAGCAGTACATATGCAACACAGCATTTTTTTCCCTTTTTGGCCTAAACTTGACAAAGGAAGCCTTCACAAGACCAGATCCAGGCACATCTTACCCAGACCCCAACAAAACTCATGGTGGTGATGAAAATACTCACTTGATATTAGAGGGTAGAGGAGGCCTCTATAAATAGAAGATCAGTTTCTTAGGACTTAACGTTTTTTAATTTTTGGTCAAAGCATCGTTAATTGGGAGTGAAAAACTGATGCATGAATCAATGTGCATCGTCCAAATTAACTTTGAACACCTTTAATAACTCTATACTATTTCTGCTGAAAAGAACCAGTCCCAATAAATGCAGGAACATGTCCTGAATAATGTCCTGACACTTAGTCAGACATTGTTTTCTTATTTCATGTGACCAACACCTATTCTCCCACCATTCAGGGATACTTTACCAGATTATCCACCTGTCCGTTATGGATTCTAAGTGTTCCTCTTTCACTCAGACTTAGTAACATATACTAAGATATCAAGATGTCACATTTGTGACACTTCTTCATAATACATACTCTCAAGGAATCCTTTAGGATAAATTCTCTCAAACTTCTCATGTAGCTTTTAAGTGATATGTGACCTTCTGATCTTGATCCAGCTTCTTATAATGAGATACAACCATGATGTGTTAAGATTATCCATAAATTTATAATATTACAACATGTTTTTTCAACATCATTCTCTCATGAGTATTGACTTCGTCATAAAAGTTAATCTTTCAAGGATACTTCTGATTTGTATCCTTGAGTATCCATAAATTATCACGACATTTGAATGGCTAAGATGTCATGCTACTATAGTCTGAAACTAATCACTGACCTCTTCTTAGTGTACTTATTTACTAATATTCAGACTATTCAATAGAAGAATTTCCCTTTAATAACCTTGCAGATTAATTATTCTTCTGTGTAAACCATTCACTAGTGGTTGCTGATACTTAGTGAAGTTTCTAAACCAAACCAGTAGCTATGCATTATCTGAGCATACTACTTCTTCAACATCTATTTATTCAACATTATAGACAGAGCTTCCACTGATGAGTGTGGAGTTAAAATATTGAGATTCACAATCCCAAAAGTATTTTTAATAAACTATCATCAAAAATGATGTTCCAACATCATTTGGGACATCCACAACAATACCATAGAACCTATCTTCCTTGGTTCTGGAATCATTATCCAAGAGACTTATTTCCATTCATCCCCTTGAGAACAAACTCCCCAAATGTCCCTTAACAAACTTCCTCTATCACGGATAAACTGTGCTTCTGCTGAACATAATAATTTGGTGACAAGCCAAGAACATATGAGGGTCTTTAGACTCTCTCAGTAGAGGGCATCCACTTTACACATCTGGATGAACACACCTATTGAACACCTTCATGTAAGTCCTAAATTTTACAGATTCAGATATACTACCTCTTTGGGGATAACTCCATACATCATGAGTTATACATACAACAAGGACACATTTGGTAAGTTCCTCACAAGCACTCTTGATTTGGAATTTCTCACATATTCTAAAACATGTGTCCTAAGTTTTCTTGCTATACAAGATCTATATTGCCATATTTTGTCACTCGTAGTAGAAGAAATCACATTATAAACAAGCATATTGATCAGATCACCCTATCTGATACTCGTTTTCATTCCTTTATCTTCAACAACCATGATGTTACATCATCATATAGAACATCAACTTTTCCATATCACAAAACTCATCATTTTTTATTCTAGATTCATTATCCTAATAACTTGTTATACAGAGAAGTCTTTTAAGAAGTTCAAAAGTAACAAAGCTAGTGCAACTCATCCAGGTTTTCGTAGACACTTGAATACCAAGAAGACATGACCTCTCACATCCTTTATGATGCAAGGAGTTCAAATTGCAGACTTGCACATATTCATTGAATAAATATCCATCTCCCATCAAGATATTTGCCATCATTTATGTGCACGTCTTCATCAGAGGACCGTATCTTGATAATAGATGATGTTATCACACATCTTAAACTTGTGAGGATTAACACACTCCCAATCACTCTTTGAATCATATTATTCAGAACATAATGAATACATCATAAAATTACTCAGCTCTCGACAGAGTATTTGCAAACATTCATATGTATATTTTTATTACCAGAGCATTTTCTTCACAGTTTCTTCTGAGAGAGACATACAACAGATAGAGCCACCTTCTCACACTTGTTTGAGCAACACTAGCACAAGTTTATTCTTCATCACAACTACAAACATGTAAGATATCCATATAGCATACCACATCAGATTTGGCCAGTGACTCAGCTCTACACTCCACCCTGCCCAAAATAGCATTCCTTTGCTGAAGAGACAAAGAACAAAAATGATGTTCCAACATCAATTCAGACATCAGTCTAGAATACACAAATTTACCATTTACCGAGGCTATAGATATAAAACTCATGGAAGTCCATACATAACTCTTGTAGGGTACACAAGAGAATACACTTGTATCACGTCAACCTCCAAGATCAGGCCATGAACACATGTAGTAGCCAGCTATAGCGGCAAAAACTACGAGCATAAGCCATTGAATAGACTTACCTCAAAAATTAACAAAAAGAGTCGCCACCACAATTTTATTTTATCCAAAGGACTAGGAAAAATAGTGAATAAAATCCTAACAAAAAGATCAGAGATCTAGGACCGAGGGGTTAATTATGCAAAGGGAAGGTGTTAGGCGCGCAAAGCTTCTACGGTATTCCACAGGAACCTTTCTGAAAATTTGTATATATGTGCTAAAAAAGAGTATGTACAAAAGCGTCTGGAGGGTTTAAAAGAAACAAAGAAAAACATTTTTTACGATTTTTGGTTTGATAGAACTTTCATGAGTTCCAGGCCTACATACCAACAATGTGCAATTTTGAAATCAAAACCAAGTAGTTCGGATAAAAAAGACCAAAGTTATGTGTTGGTTGATTTTAAGAAAAATTAGTTTAGAAAAGCTACAAAGAGCTCAAAAATGTTTGAATGAGTTTAGTGTTTTTTTTAGTCTTATGAAAAGAAATGTCAAAGTATTATTAAATGAATTGAAAGTTTATTAAGAAAGGAAGTTTGAAAATTCATGGACCTAAGTCCAAGTTTTTATGAAAGCAGTTCGAGTTTTGAAAACAAGAATCCTTTGAAAAAGAGGGAAGATTTTGAAAATTAAAGAATGGGTAGGAGATGAAGAGGCTAACCTAAGTGCATAAAGTAAAAGGTAAGGGTAAAGAAAGATCTAACCGAGTGAAAAAACTAGTACTTGACATCAAGAGCCAATACCATATCCCATCCTTTGGATTACCAACACAAGCAACAAATAACCAGACAAAAAAAAACAAACTTCAGATAATTATATGCCTCAGATGAATTCTTATCTATAGAAAAATGGATAGAGTAACAGATGTATTTGGAGGAAATCCACTCTTAATCGAGTATAACGAAACCACCTGCATACAAAGATAATAACCAAACAAGACAGAATAACACCAATGGCACAAAGTTCTCCAAGATGAGGTAGAGGTCTTAATCCTTAGTCCAAAGATCAAGCTCCAAGCACAAGGATAGTAACCAAGTACAATTAGAAGTTTTCATGTTTAAGTTGAATTATTAAGTATTTTGAAAAAGGAAAACAAAGCTCAAGTGAGCAAATTCAAAATAACATGAAAATAAAATACTCAAATGAGCAAAGGAGAAATGACATGAAATGTAAATGCTAAAAGTAAAGTGCATAAAAATAAAGAGCATAAAAGTAAATGGGGAAAGTAAAGAGCGTAAAATAAATGACAATTAATTAAAATTTAGCAAGATGACCATCTTGAAACTTGTCAAGTATATCATCAAATTGTTAATAATTAGTCGTCAGCAAGGTGACCATCTTGAAACTTATGCATGAAGACTTGCCAGAAGCTTGAGAGAATCAACGCGATCACACGACAAGTTTCAATTTTTTTTGTCAAGTATATCACCAGTTTTAGAATTATCATATCACTTGATCAAAGATGATTGAGAATTTCAAATGGACAAGGTTAGTGGAAACTTGCAAGAAGCTTGATTAGAAATCAACGCGACCACACGACAAGCGCCAAAAGTGTTGAACCAAGATCAAAGCTCAAGTCATCTTTTGGGGCTTATATTTGAACATTAAAGTTAATGCCACAAACTGATCACTTTTTCCAAGTCGGGACAAAAGACAAATAAGATTAAGAAGAAGAAATAATTTTCAAATTTATTTTTGCATCAGATGAATTTTATTTGGTCTAAACTTCGTCAAAATCAATCAAGTTTCTTGGTGGATTTGGTCAAGAGACCTATCAACACCCAAATTCCATTGATGTTGAGGAAATTTGTGACCCCAAATTAAATTCAAAAGTCAGCAAAATAAAGTGAAAATAAAAGTCAAATAAAAATACTTTAAAATAATGTTGAAATTAGGTTATTTAATTGAACTTTATTGACGAAATACATAAATAGTATTTTTGCATCAAAATAAAATTCCAAAAAAATTACCCAAAGTCAAAAAGAGGTCAACAAGCGTTGACAAATTTTTTAAGGATTTTCTAAAGTCAAAAACTATTTTTAAATATATAAAGAAAATGATATAACAAACCAAAAATAGCAAAAAAAATAGTAAAATCGGAAATAAAAATAAAATGAGGTCACCAATATTAGTCAAATGACCATTGGATTCTTCCATAATTTTTCCAAAATTTTAAAATGTCAAAAAGTATTTTAAAAAAATTAAAAACATCAAATAAAAGAGAAAAATCATGAAAAAATATCAAGTCTGAAAATAGAATTGTGAAAAAATAAAATTCAGAAAGATAATATTTCAAAATATTTTTGTGAATTTTTTTATAATTTTTGGGCTAGAAATGAATTCTATATGATTTTTTGAAGTTTAAAACATTTAAAAAATAAAATCAGAAAATAAAATAAAAGCAGAAAAAATGTGGACCATTTGATCATTGTCAAAACACGTTAGTAATCACATCCAATGGACATGGCGTGTTGTGCTTGATATGGACCTCCTTGGTTTTCACACCGGATTACAAAATTAAAAAATAAAACAGGAAAAAATGTCACGCAATGGATTGATGCTGACTAATAAAAGTAAACAGATCCAAGGGCCCCTATAATGCGCGTACGATGCAACCAACACACCAGATCCAGTTTGAAAAATTACATGTCACGCTTTCATTGGTTGAAGACAAACACGTAGGTCGTCTTTAACCTCCAGCCTTCATCCATACGTGATTCTCAATCTGTAAAATTAGGCTACATAAGTGGTATCCCTGAACTCGTCTCTTCAAGGCGATCTCAACCACATGCTCACGAAGAATTTATTTAAACTCAGTGAAGAGAAATTTGGAAAAACTCAAATAATAACGAATAGGATTTTGATTAAATTCTTAGTCAATACTTGATGAAAATGCAAACGGTGAAGATCACAAGGATCAAGGAGATGAGGAGAGTGCAATGATGCTTTATTTTACAAGGATAGCACGATTCAGGAAGCTTCAAGGCACGATTCTTGTTCGGTTAGCTTCAGTGAGGTTCAGGGAAGAAGAATGAATGGTTAATTTCAAACTGGAATGGCTTTGAGAGTGAAAATGAAGTCACAGAAAATTTGGTTCAAGAGAGAATTTGGCAGAGGTTTTCTGGCTATCAAAGCTTGAGGAAATTAGTGAGGAATGATCCTCTATTTATAGGAGAGTGGGTGGTGATGAAAATCAGAAGGAATGTTGGTGAATTCGTGCGAAATGAGCTGGCTGAAATTATGCCAAATGTGTGACTCGAAGGGCATCAAAACGACCTCATTTTAAGTGCAATTTGCATCAAAATGCATCTGGACAATTAGTTAAACATGTTTAGCATCTAAACTTTGAGTAATTTGCCTTGTAATCCAAGTTTTCATGTTATAATTTTTCTGATTCGAAGCAAAATTGGATGACATGGAGCCTCCTTCAGACATGTATGGCTTATTGTTCAGGGACCTTTATGATGCAATCATGGGCTCTTGTGAAAGCTGAGATTGCAAGCTTCATAATGAACTTGGAAAGGTAGCATTTGGCAACTTGAGCTGAAAGTTGTGATCATTTGAAATCACCCAAAACCATCTGAATTTTCACACTTAGAAAAATTTCTAAGTTTGGCAAAAAATGACCTATATTGTTTTCAATCCAAACATGATCTTCCACTCAAAATTTTTTCTTGATTTTCAAATATGAAATTAAGTAGATCTCTCAAAGAACATTTTGCAAAAAGAACCAACCGAAAACTCTAAAAATTGAGCAAGTTATGGCCTTGTGAAGTTGATGAAATTTTGTGAAATGACCTATAATCTTTTGATTCTTTCAAGCAACTTCCAAACACTTTCAATCTTCAAAACTTATATGGAGACGAAGTTCACATATTCAAGATTTTTGTGCAAAAAGAATGACCTCAAAATGATAAGTGATGTTCAAGATGTGACCGATTGGAGTTGATTGACCAAAAATTGAGAAATTCATCAAGGACTCGTAATCTTTTGACCTCATAGGAAAATTTCCAAGCATTTTCTTTTCCTACCAATTGAAATAATTTTTATTAGACATACTTAGGTTCATTTTGAAAAAATAATGAGCTCAAGTAGACAAGGGATGACCAAGTTATGATCCTTTGAAGTCATTCAAGATAGATGAAGCATCAATGTAGAGAGTGTGCAATCATGGACCTCCAAGACAATCTTCTCATCACTTAAACTTTTTGGATCAAAGCATATACATATTAGAAGTTCCTTCAAGAATCAAATGACCTTGAAATAATATATAAACTTCATTCAAACATCAAGACATGGTCCTCAGAAGCCCAAAACCTTAATTTCAAGAGCGATGGCCATAGAATGATGAATCTTTCCAAATTGTTGATCTCTTTCAAGCATGAAGCATGTACTCAAGATGAGATACTATAGGTGATGATAAGAGAAATATTCAATGGGAGACAAACACTTTCAAAATATTGAGAATTAATGAGAGAAAGCATGGAAATAAACTCATGAACCCATCAGCTCTTTGAGGAACTTGTGCACCATTCACCTACAACATTTAGAGAGAAAAGTATACACATCATGGTTAGTCAAATATCAATCATCACACACAAGCAATAATCACTTCCACAAGGTGTTTGGTGATCTCCCAAAGGGAAAACCCTAAAGATAAGAGAGAGAGAGAGAGAGAGAGAGAGAGAGAGAGAGAAACCAATTAGTGATCTTTGTGCAATGCAATTGTATGAAGTATAAGAGAATATTAGGGGGAAATTGGGGTACAACAGCTGCCCTTATTTAAGTGTCTTCTATCTGGAGATAAGAAGGGAACCTTCAACTTTATAGGATAGAAGATACTTAAATATAACACAAGCCCTATTTTTGGCCCTAAGATGCCATGCAATGCTTAAGGGTTATGCAATGCAAAAAGAATGAACTTCATAGTGGAGACAGGACACCACTGGGAAAGAAAAAAATAATAAGGTCACACTCAAAGCGACCACTCACCCAAGAAGAACGAACTACTAGGGAAAGAAACTCGATCTCATAGGAAAAAGAAAAAAAAAAGACTCCACTGGGGAAATGATAACTCAACCTTGAAAAGGGGAAAGACATGACATAGGTTCAACTAAAAGGAAAAAGCAACAATCCATAGATAAATGGCGAACTATCTCCTCACAGAGGAGTTAGCAAAAACAAAGATTTGTGTCGATTTTCTAGAGACAACAGAACCTCAAACCAAAATAGAAGAACAAAAGAAGCGCGTCCGGTCAACAATGAGCTAGATTTCCAAGAATTCTGGTGTATCGCCCAAGACGGGTCTCATTTCCAACATATTCCGTAGGGAAAGACAATAAACTGACGCTTTATCATCGAATTAAACTTTGCCCATGGGAGAATACCCTATAAATTCACGACAAACTATCCCCCATAACGAAGAGATTGTCATTCATCAGAACAAGTAAACTTCGACAAACTACCTTCCATAACGACAAGGCTACTATTTATCGCTAAACAAATATTATTGCAAACAACTATCGGAAGCAGTCAGCGATGAACTTGTAAATCACCTAAAGAGACATCACAGAGGAACATTTACCATTGAGCTTGTAAATCACCCAACGAGACATTCAATAATGAGCTTGTAAATCGCCCAAGGGAACTTCCAGCGACGAGCTTGTAAATCACCCATCAGATATAAATGGTTACTCAACAATGAGTTTGTAAATCACATAAAGGAAAACCAAAGAGAAACATTCAGCAATGAGCTTGTAAATCACCCAAGGAGACGTTCATCAATGAGCTTGTAAATCACCCATCAGAGATAAACAGTTAATCAACAATGAGCTTGTAGATCACCCAAAGGAAAACCAAATAAACGTTCAACAATGAGCTTGTAAATCACCCAAGGAGGCGCTCATCAATGAGCTTGTAAATCACCCATCGGAGATAAACGGTTAATCAGCAATGAGCTTGTAAATTACTCAAAGAGATACCTAAATAAACATTCAGCAATGAGCTTGTAAATCGCCCAAAGGAACTTCCATCGACGAGCTTGTAAATCACCCATCGGAGACTTCCATAATAAGTTTTCAACTTGCTGGAGGTAAACAGATAATCCTTAGCGAGAGATTCCTTGTTGGATTACCGAAATGAAATCAAATTAGCATTAGCAGACTTGCTGGGGAAAATCAGCTGCTCAAACAAAGAGACTGTCACCTGCTGTTAGGAGAAAATGGTAGCAATATTGTTGGAGAATGAAAACGGACTTCCTGGGAAAAATCAAGTTCACTCCTGCTGAAGAGATAAAGTCTTCTTTGTGAAAAATAAATGCAATATCCATCCAGAATTTATAGTCTGAAACAATAATGCCACTTGGAGATTAGAATCCAAACCAAGATTGCGCTGGGGAAGAGGCTCTGAACGGGAAAAAACCTAGTTGAGACTTTATTTCTCCACGAAGGATAATTGTGGGGAAAGAGAAAAGATGAACTTTTCAGCTTAAAGCTGACAATTTATGAGAGATAAAACATATTCTGATTATCAACATATGAAAATGGGCAATGAATTAAAGTTATGCATAATGTATGAATCAATGTACATGAGATACACATGGACATCTTATTGAGGATCAACAAAGAAGATCAAATAGTGCACAGACAACACTCGGCCAACATAAAATATTCGTGAACTATGGGATGAAAAGGAAAACTCCTATCAGGCGCGTTGCCAACATTCTCAGGCTTTATTTAACGAACACATCTAGTGGAGACGTCATATGTCCCATCAGGGCATAATTTGCGCAAACTCTTCTGGGGAGAAATGAGATATTCTGTGGGAGCAATCTGCTTTGCATTGGGATCTCATGCTCGGAAAAAGAAATTCTACAGAGGTCCTATTCGGACCAACCTCAACATCACTGTTCAATGTTTGGGATTGGGACAATGCCATTTTATCCTCTTGCATCACATCCGATGTAAACACACTCTAAAATTGTAAAACAAATTCACAAGTATGTTCTAACGAATCTGTTTGTTTTGAAGTATATTTTCAATAATAAAAGGATATTTTTATGAACTGAATAAAATAGGATTGCAAAGGAATTGGATAAAACCTCAAATTTTATTGATAGAATGGTAGTCTTCCAATAGCATGACTCCATAGATGATTACAAAATTTTGAAAAATGATAAATAAATGGAAAAGGTATATCGAAAGACAATGAGCCCTATTCTGCCTAACAACTTTGAACTCCTGTATTGTAGTCTTCAGTTGAGGTATGAAGATGATCCATGTAGATTGTTGCTTCTACGATCAAGTCTTGTCTAATGTAGTTAATTTTCATATATGTCCCTAACTTTTGTCTAGACTGCCCTTGCGGGTTTTTAGTCTACCGGGAAATTTATTCTGTTTTTGTCTCTAATTTTTGCCTAGACCGCCCTTTCGAGTTTTCAGTCTACCGAGACACTCTTTTTTGCCTAAGTCTCCCTTTCAGGTTTTCAACTTAGCGAGATGTTCTTTTGTTTATTTAGGCGAAGTATTTCTTGACTACATCAGCATTCAGAGGACGTGGGAACTCCTCGCCATCCATAGTTTCAAGAATCAATGCACCGCCAGAAAAGGCTTTCTTGAAAACATATGGGCCTTCATAATTGGGAGTCCACATATGGTCCACATCAACTCCAAGTATACATGATGTGACAATTGCAATTGACTTTGACTAACAAAGTTAACTAAAAGGACAAATGTGACATTGTTAGAAGAAATAAGAGATCAAATTGGTATTTTTAAAAGTTTATGGACTAAAATAGACCTTGAGGTATAGATAAATGACCGAAAAAGATATTTAGCCTAAAATATATATTTTGTTATATTAAAATAAAATTTCCACAAATCATGCTTTATAAAAAAGGAAGAAAAAAAATGGGGTTTTAAGGTGTCATAGTGGTCCCAAGATATATAGGCTCTCTTAACTTCTTTTAGCGGTTTCTTGGAACTTCTCTAATTTTGGTTTTTCCTCTAATTTTGGAGTTAGTTTGGTCTTATGTGTCCTTCCTTTCTACATTGGTTTTATGTGGGAATGAAAGGGTATATTTCTTCATTTTTCTTTTGAAAATTTGAAGAAAAAACATTGTGCCTTAGGAACTCCTTGAATTTTTGAAAAATGTGTCTCATGTATTTGTTAATATCTCTTTAAAAGTCTTCATCTTTTAATTTATCATATTTGATGTTAGTATATTTTAGTGCAATACCTTTCCTTTTATTTTTGTCATTTTCTTCGTCATCAACAAGTCTCTTCAACTTCATTCCATATTTCTTTAATTTACTAAAATGTGTGTATGTGTGTGTGGCACATGTGTGTCCATGATTGTTAAATATTTAAATTCACTAATATACGTGACTTTAGGTTTCCAATTATTATTTAGGCATCTAAGATTTTTCACAGGCAATTCCTCATTTGAAAATGTTTTTCTAGAGTTCTCATATAACTCAGGATATTGTTAAACCATATTTGCATTTGAGTTAATATTCAAGTTTCATTCTAAAAAGTTCATACTCTTGAGTTAATATTCTCAATATTTCCCTCTTTACCTCATTAGTTCTTTCATGAATAATTTTGAGGATGTTCCATATTTCTTTTGTAGTCTCACACTCAGAAACTTGTAAAAACTCATTAATACCAAGTGTGGTAGTGATGACAACGTTCGCCTTTAAATTGTGATGTATATTTGATTTATCATCTTTGGTCTAATCCTTCTTCATATTGATTTACTACAACACCATTAATATCATGATATGAAGAAATGGACCTACTTTATGAACCTTCTAAATATCACGATCCATCCATTCAATGAAAAACTTGATTTTTCTCTTTCCACAAACTATATCAATCTCCATCAAGGGATATAGGTTTTTTAGGGAATAACTTAAGTCATTTTTCTACTGGGACAATTAGTATTTAACATGAGTTAAACTCTAATTATCTTTATTGAAGAAGTGACTCCAAGCACGATAAGGAGTGAATTATAGTATTAAAAATTCGTTATAATTTTAAAAAATTTATTACTTAAAAAAATAAATTGTTAGTATCCACAAAAGTCATAGAGAAAAGTAGCGAAAAGAAAATAAGACAATAAAGTAAATAACAAAATTTAAAGAGATGGGTTTAGAGAGATGGTACTAGAGAATTATCCAAATTCGACCTAACGTTGGCCTAGTCCTGTTTTTAAGAGATCTTCTTGAAATTTCACTATAATATTAAGCTCTTATATGTTATGCCCATGAACCTTTGATATAATTGAATGGAGTGATTTTACACTAGATTATTCCCACAACCATAAGAGAGCTTTTCCACATGATGAACTCACAAACCGATTTGAGATTTTACCGAGTAATCTCAACAATCAAATAAAAAAAATTCAGACTAAGTTATATAACCCAAACACATATATTTCAAGTGGTTGATCTCGAAAATCAAATTCAATCTTCAAGAGTATAACACGCTTGAAAATAACAACAAAGACATGTCACCCGTATAACTCTTTCCTCGTAAGTAGTTTTCATTTTCAATCACAAGGAACTAAGGCAACTTTGGTGAAATAAAATATTTAAAGAGAGAGAAGAGAAATATAAATTTTAAAGGATTAAAAAACCTCTGAATTTATTTAACTGTATGTCTATACTATTATATAACTTTTTAATATATTTTAAAAGAGATTCTTCTAAAACATGTAAGGATTATTTCGGTTCTTTTATATTGCAAGGGTGGATGTCTGGTTGTTATATTAAAGCAAAGTAGCATTTGATTGATATCCTCCTCGGATTCTACTCTTAATATGTTGGAAAGGAGAATTGGAAAACCTCATCTTGTTGTGTATATATCTTGTGTAGCTGGTGAAAACAAACCAAACCTCCACAATTTCGGGTACAAACATTGATCAAGGTGACTTATACCTCCTCTATCTTTTTGCACACTAATCTTAAATCAAGTTAGTAAGAAGATATACACATGGAACATAGTCCTTAATTCTTCCACTACATCCATCCACTCAAACAAAGATATATATCACCAAACATTCAAACCAAATAGTTTTAATTAGGATGTTTCACTTGTAGTCAAAATAATTAATCAAATGGTAATCGAGTTCGATCACATACCACAACAATTATTAATCAAAATCAGAATTAATCACAAGCTCTTTCTCTTTAACTTAAAACCAAAAAGATAGATACCATCAACGGTGTATGTCCCATATGTAGTGTTCCATGTCAAAGATAGGCCCATCGATTTTATACACATTCATTTCTACTTGTGTGTTCCATGTCAGAGAACAAAGATTTTTACTATTAGAATTTGGAATGCATATCATCATTAATTGCAGACTGCAATTTGTCGACTCATATTATAGAACTTACAAGATTATCGTAAAAGCTATGCAGCCTTTCACGTAGACATCACATAGGAAAACACATGGGTAAAACAATCCGTTTTTATTCTATCACCATCAAAACCCCATTCCTCCATGTTGTGTTCCGAATTTATTTTACTAATTTTTCTTTGTAGACAAATGTATTTAAATGGTGATGTAGCAAAATTGGTATTCTTGCAGGAAAAACTATACTATTGATTTGAGGGATTCAGATGCTCAAGTAGGGCGACTTACCCACCAAGCTATAGGTCTAGCTTACCACGCAGTCGGCAGCCCTTAGGTATTAGTGTATGTGACTCCTCTTAAGCGTGTAGTTAAGGGAGGGAATGAAAGAATAATCCTTTTTCATGGCCATAAGGCCTCTTTATATAATATGGCCATTACTAAGGTTCATGATGACGTAACCGCCTATTTAATACTTGTAACCGATTACTAATGACTTGTAACGTTCGTAATCGACCCATAAGTAACGTAACGTATATAACCGCTCTCTAATAAGTTCTGTAACAGAAACCAACACGGTCTGGTACTATCCGACCAACATAGTTAGGCCACGGATATACGTCTAGCGCGTCCGACCTAAGTACCTGTCTCCGACCTTGGGATCTCACCGAGGTGTTGTCCGATTATCAGCTAGTAGACCATCTCAGTCTCTATTTATCGCTCCTAGTCCAAACTATATATTTTATTGTATGATGAAATGCAAGTTGTTGTTCGCTTAAATCTAATAGTGCATGATCATTAAACAATAAAGAGTAAGGACTCGTTTGAATCAATTTTGTTTTTTAGTTTTAAAAAATTGTTTTATAAATTAGTTTTTAGGAAGGTATTTTTGAGAATAAAGAAAATAAAAATTTATTTGATAATAAAGTTTTTAAAAACTGTTTTCAAAATTAGAAAATGAGAAAATTTGTTTGGTACTAGAGTTTTTGAAAACTATCTTTAGAAAAAGAAAAAAATGCTTATTCGATATTAAATTTTTGAAATATATTTTGTTTTATTAAGTAATATATATATATATATATATATATATATATATATATATTCGTGTATAAAATCTATTGTCCGGTCTAGGAGCGATAGAAAGAGATTTAGATGGGCCTACTAGTTGTTAGCCGAACAATACTTCGGTAGAATTTTTGGATCAGATTCGGGTATTATAGTCGGACGCGTTAGCAGCCTAGCTATATTGACCGGGTAGTGCCATGTCGGGTTAGTCGCAGTTACGGAATCCATTGAAGAGCGATTACAAACGATATAATATTTATGTGACGGTTACTAAAGATACAAGTCATTAAAAGGCAGTTACGAACGTTATAAGTATTAATGGATGGTTACACCATTATAGTCATTAATCATGGCTACGCTATATATAGAGGCCTAATGGTCAAGGAGAAAGGGACTTCAACCAAGAACCCTCTCTAACTCTCTCATCACTTCTCTCTCTGCTACAGGCATAAGAGAGATACCATACATGATATCTAAGGGCTCTCGACTAAAGGGTAAGTTAGACTCACAGCTTGGAGGTCAAGAAATTTCACTTGAGCCTCTAAATTTCTTAATATCCTAAATATAGTTTATTAGCAGGAACAATATATATATATATATGTGTGTGTGTGTGTGTGTGTGTGTGTGTGTGTGTGTGTGTGTGAATGTTATTTTGTAAAAATCAATCGATTCGAATTGGATTTTAGATTGATTATTTTAAAAATTTCTTAATATCCTAAATATAGTTTATAAGCAGGAACAATATATATATATATGTGTGTGTGTGTGTGTGTTTTTTTTTTTTTTTAATGTTATTTTGTAAAAACGAATCGATTCGAATTAGATTTTAGATTGATTATTTTAAAACAGAACCTAACCGCATGTATATGTTTTTATACTTATTTATTAGCTTCTAGATACATTAGAGTCCTCTGATTCACCATTAACCCAAACTCAACTTTTCAAAAAAGGATATTTATATCTCATACATGATCAAAATTAATTAATAATATTTTTAATATTAAAAACTCTAAATAAAAATCAAATTTTAAAATAGGTTAATTTAATATTAGAGACAAGAATTATTTGCATGATAATTTAATAAAAATTAAAATAATGGTGGTTCATTCCAACACCAGGGGAATCGTTCATGGCTTATATTATTTTGAATTTCCTATGGTGTATTCATATTTTTGAGGCGTACCAGAATGATATAAGTCCACGTTATTATATCAAAGCCTTTTAGATCCTTGAACGGTTGTAAACCTAGTGATATGGAAATTAGGCAGCGTCTTGAGAGTGTTCACCAAGAGTGTTCACCAAGACATGAAGTCATCTTCCAACTAGCTAGTTTCTCATATTGAATTTGGCAAGAGGTTATGTAGTTTCTTTAGCAGATGCTCATTGCCATTCCAATTTAGGCTCTCTCTCTCAACAACTTTGAAGTGGGGGTCTTGAATCACTAAAGAGTTGTCCATTTTCAACTATGTCTAATGAGATTGGCCTATGTGAAAGTGTTCAGGTATTGGTGCAAGTATCGAGTTGAAGTGTCGACCTTGAAGTTATTCTTTAACTTGTTCAATGCAACATGTACTTTTTCTAGATCGGAGTTGGGACCTTGGTTGTTGTCGCTTCGTCAACCAAAAAATGTGTTTGAGGTTTATGTTGATAATTGGATGAATATCAAAGAAAATTAATTCCTTGTAGTTCCTCAAAGTCATGGATCCTACTCTAGTTTGTGTGTTCTTCTCAAGGATAACCTTTCTTTCCCTGGCTCAGAGTTGACCAAATGTAAAGACAAATTTCCAAAGTACTAGAATTGAACTCACTTTTTGATTCTTCTGAGTTAGTATGTGTTTCCTTTGAAATAATTGACTATAAAGAAGACGAATTGAAAGTAGAATTAATTTATCTTTAGTAAATTTTTAATTTTAAAGATGAGGATGGCCCTTCAAATGTGTCACTAACATAATAGTAGAGGCAATATATCGACACACAGTCGGTTGTAGAGGAAGCTTATGCACGGGGGAGGAGAAATCTCTGGGGTGAGATAAGTGTTGTGTCCTAATTTTTTACCTAAGATTCCACCTCATTTTTTATTATTTACATAACATTAAAAGGTCTATTAATTCTCTAATTTTATGATTGACAATAATTTTGGTAAAACTAATTTGACAGCAACTTGTTTAAAAGGATGTTCTAAACTTTCAGTAAGAACATGTCGGACACGATGTCCTATCCAGGTTATCTGACATCTTGTATGTTACAGCTATTTCACTTGGAGTTTTTATGATTAATTAGATCCTGACTATTCTAGGAATATTATGATATTATATGTTTCGTCCAAGATTGAAGAATCAGTGATTGTTTCTGCTTTTGGAAGATTAATTTGTTTCATTAAATGTTGAGACATTTTAGGAAACAAATCATTGAAGCCATATTTTCATGCAGAAGTTTCAGCTGATTTTCTGCAACAAACTAGTTGTGTTTTGAAGCCCAAATCAAGTCTATTCAAGGTATAAAAAGAAGGATTCAACCCTAATTCAGGTGTGGAACTTTCGTTGTATTGTGTTATGGTTTTGTGCATATTATTTATGAGTCTCTCCAATATCATCTTGATAAATTAGTGGACTATTCTTTATGTTGTAAGTTCTGCAATCATTCTAAAGCTTTTAAGCTGTGAATGATTACGTGTCTTTGAAGTGCGTCTTCTACAATTGTTCTAAGTTGTTTAGAGTTGTTCATTCATTGTTTTGATTGAAATGGATTTGATAAGGGCCTCATACCTAGGTGATTCTTAGGTAGAAGTTAAGCACGAATAGTGATTAAGTGAGTAGATTGTAAACTAGTGAGAGTTTGATGTGGGTCTATAAATTGATACTATCTAGTTGACTTCGTCCTTGGCTTGGTAGACCCCAGACGTAGGTGTTGTTTTACACCGAACTGGATTAACAATTTTGTGTGCTCTTTATTTTTTTCACTATTAGATTGTTTAAAATTTTTCATTATGGTATTGTTCGGAGATGAGAATTTCAATTGGTGTTAGAGAAGGCATCCTGCTCTGTATCTGGGTGAGATTCAGGGAAGATACTTTCTGTTACGATGGACAAGGAAGGAGGATTTGTGAATATACCACTCATTCTTTATGGAACCATCTATGATTATTGGAAAGATCGTATGGTAGCTTTCATCAAGTCCATGGACAGCAAGGCTTGGAAATTTATGGTCAAGGGATGGGATCCACCAATGGTTGTAGGTCCGGATGGGAAGGTTATTGATGTTGTGAAGGATGAGGAAGACTGGAATGATGAAGATGAAAACCTATCTCATGGAATTCCAAAGCTTTGAATTCCATGTTCAATGGAGTGGAACATCTTCAGACTAATAAGTAATTACACTATTACTAAAGAAGCTTGGGAGATTTTGAAGACTGCTCATGAAGGAACCCCTAAGGTGAAGATGTCGAGGTGCACCTTTTCTTTTTTATTTATTTTGAAACTCACAAATAAAAGGGATATCGTTACGGTGCTTTTGATTAACCATTATGATATATTTATAATAAATAAATACTTATCAACACGGTTGGTAGTGTTAATCATTGTGAAATATTTTATTCATATATACGTGAATTAACTCTCACTTAGTGATAGTAGAGCCGTTTTCTTCACAGTGAAACTCTGGAACCCATTTTTTTCTCTTCTTCGCAATTAGCCGTGAATCTTGTGCTTCATACATTAAGGTATTCTTCGTCTTCCATCTTGTTAAATAGTCCCCTATTATCTATTTTGTTGCATGTTGTTTTTTTATTGTTCTCATTTTTTAAGATTCGTTTGTTTCATGTTATTTTTGTTGATTGTTCTAATTTTTGCAGTTTCACATGTTGATAAATTTCGTGGTTATTGTAGGACTCAACAAGAACAAAACATTTTAGTAAATGAAGAAAGGGCAGCAGAAGCAAACTTCACCTAGTTTGAGATACAATGAGAAGAAATAAAGAAGTATGAAGTTGTTGTGTAAGCTTCTTACTCCTTATATTTCTTTTTCATTGCTTCACAAACCAGATGAACTTGATAAATGATTCTTGTTCCACGATTAGTTTCAATAAAAGGTGCGTCCTAGAAATTTATAATATATCTTTTCCATTGCTCAAAAATTTATACTATTTGGTTTTGTTGTATGATGTTGTTTGAGTTTATTATATGCTATGTAGATTATTTATTCCACTAACCTCAATTGAAATAAATTCATTTAAATTGACATAGGTACTTAAAATCTGCAAATTAAGTTGTTTTTAAAACCAACTTATATCAATCAATGTTTCCGAATTACATGTGTCTCTTCGTTCATTTGATACTCTTTTACATATATTTGGTATAATGATCTGGCTCTTTAGAGGCATCGATGTCTTCAATTATAGTTAAATTTCATTAACTGCATTTTATTAGATAATCTGCCTCATCGTCAACACTTGTAATCATAAAAATTACGATGATAAGTGATGATGATGAGACAGATTATGCAATATCTTGTTGTTATGGAAATTATATTTGAAGACATCGATGCCTCTAAGGAGCCTGACCAATAAACCACAATATATATGTAAAAGAGCGTGAAATGCATGATTAGACGCATGCAATCAGAAAACAATGGTTTGTTTAAGTTGATTTTCAAGAATAATTTAATTTTCAAATTATAGACTTCTTCTTCAATTTGAATGCTTGTATTTCTTTAGTGATGTGTATGAAAAATAAGCAATCTACATATTATATAATAAATTCTGGTACTTTCAACAACGGTTATCTATTGTGACCGTGATTAAAAGACTATTTATGTTTTTTATAATTTGATGTTGATGGGTTTCGAACCCAGAACTTAAGTGTATATATCACAACGGCTTATAAGCATAATTCTTGTGATATATGGCGCGTGCCCTGCCTTCCAATAACAGTTTCAAGTCCGTGGCAGAAACAACGAACTTGCAACCACACCCTACTTGACAACGGTATGACACGTGTGATGGTACCCATTTTCCAACCATTGTGAAATGGATTTTCTGTAGTAGTGAGTCTTTGGAGTCTTGGACCATAGATGGCCCATAGTATCCTACCTAAGAACTTTATTAGCTAAAGTCGTAGCTCTAATATTTTTTTAGATATCCTCTCGTGTACCTCAGTAAGGGTATATGCAGCTTTTTCTCCTTCGAGGAACTTTGAAAATTGGGTTGATAAGCATTTTGTGTACAAGAATCCCCCTAACATGGAATATGAATTGGTTTATCTCTTAATAATATTAGATTCACTCAAACTGACATGCAGTACACCATGTTCAATATACATTGTTATGGGTGATATCCAGGAAAATTGCGAGGCGCCTTATGTGATTGTCATTTCTACATTGGGAGATTCGATACTCAGAACCTTTAGAGTTTATCGTATAAAGGAGTGGTTTATATATGTGGTTCTAGTTCTCGCGAGCATAAATAGGACATTTGGTCTGGTGTTTTTATCTTTGGAAGCGTGCAGGATATCATGTGACTTAAATTTCTAAAATTTTGTTATATGCATGTTGATATAGCATTGCAAAGTGGATCCTTGGTCTGGGCGTCCTGTTAGTAGTTCAAAAGTAAACAAACAATTGCATCGTCTCTATAGGGAGTGACGCAATAATTAAAATTTGTTCAATAATATATATAATTTTAAGTAAAGTTGCTTCAAAAGTTTGATTGTTTGATAATTACATTAAAAATAACAACGAACAAAAATAAGATTTAATAGATGAAATTGAGATAGCTATGGATAAATTTTACTATCCTTTCCTAATCAATTATGTATATTCTTAGCCCTCTATTCATATTATCACATATCACTAAATGTTTGTTCTTTATGTGTAAACAACAACGAGAAAACAATTGTATTGCTTGATAGACTATTTCTCAGTTGGTTAACCAATACGTTAGCATTAAATTTTGACAAAATATGTAAATGTTAAACCTTAACCATTGTTCAAAGTTTAAAATCTAACAACGCAAAATATTTGATCTAGTTAAGAAAAGTATTTATCAATATCATTTCAAAACCATTATAACAAGCTATAAGTATCTAATTCGTAACAAGTATTAAGAACAAAGATAATCATCAATATTGACAAATAACTAGAACATACATAACCCCATGATCAAGATGAATACATAAGTGTTTGGATAACTACATCTAATTCCAACAAAAGATGATTTATCTACTCTTATTCATAGTGGCTTTATAATGATTATCGAAAAGTAAGAGATGAAAGATAACCAACAATGATTACTCAGACGGATAGAGCCTCTACCTTTGATTCTTCAATATCTCTCTTGAGAATTTCCCTCTTAACCATCTCTTGTTGTTGCACAATTTCAAACTAGAAAATGTGGATTTTTGGAATCAACGAATGAATGCTAAAATAAGTGAGAGCTCTATTTAGAGATTACAATTATGGTGTCCTGTCCAACGAGGTCTTTGGTTTGCCTACCGATTTTCACTTTTCTTCACCAAAAAAGTAGGCTTCGACGCCTTATCTCGCTTAGCGTTCACCCTTAAGTTACTTAACCAGAGGATCTGGACTACTTTGTTTTTCTTGACGAGCTTGCCACCTTGCTCAGTGATTTGTCTTGCTTGAGCATGAATTTTCAAAGATACATATATATATATATATATATATATATATATATATATATATATATATATATATATATATATATAATCTCTTATGCTTGCCTAGCGAGCTTATCTCTTAGTCTAGCGAGATTGATCGAGTAACGTGCCATGTTTCTATACTGTTTTTCCATGTTTTGGCCTTATCTTTGGTTGGCCGAGCCTCTGCCTTTCCCAACTAGTTTTATGCTACTCAACTTGTGTATTTGTAATTTATTTGGAAGATTTCGTTTGTACTCGTTAATATCAAAGTTAAATGTTCATACATGTGTTTTATCTATTTAAATGAGTAAAATTTCCACTTATCCCTTCCCCTTTGACCTGTGATACTTCTAGTTGTGAGTGTGTTTGCAACTTAACATATTCTGAAGCATCGGTGTCACTACTACCAAGCTCATCACTAACATAGTAAATCTTCATCTCATTATTCACATAACTTAATGAACATATATTATAAACATCATTTACAAAAAAAGATAATTTAAAGTGTGCTTGTGCTTTTTTGCAACACATTTTACCCTATCTTTTTTGTCATTGACATCACCTTCTTTATCAATTATGTCGAAGCCATCATCCAACCCAAGACTCATCTCATCCTCACTATCATCAAATGTTGTACTAGCAGCTTCGTAATTACTATCATCACTATCACTATGATTTTCAAGAACAAACACCAACTACAGATGAATGGAACCAACTTTACCTTACAATAGTGACAAATGTTCAAAGTGGATAATTGATTAATTGGGCTCCTTTCGTTTTTCTAGATCATCTACTTCAGTCTGTGAAGCACGGGTACTCTATTTTATGTAAAGTATCGGTACCGGATACCTGTACGCGTATGGTACGCACCAAAATCATACTATATTTTTTATTTTATTTTTAAAAAAAATTGATATAACATTTGTCAATTATTAAAAAAATTGATACAACATTTGTCAACGGGTACGCATTTGGTACCACCTACCCGATTTTTTCCTAATTATTTTTCAGATATTAAAAGTTGAGCTTTTTTATTAGATAAAAATTAGGATATTTATCCTATATTTATAAATAAAAAGTGAAAGAAAAACCAAATTCTAACTCTTGTCTTCTCTACTTTTATATCGTTCTCGTATTATTCTCGTTGCACTGCTCTTTCTAAAGAGTAAGGTTTATAATAAAGCGACAACAAAAATGTGGAACATTGATGGAGATGAATGAGATCTATTTGATGAAGTTGGTATTCTTGAAGTTGTTAGTCTTTTTCTCAATGAATCTGAACTATTAGCTGCTCTTTTTAATGATATTGGAGAAGAAAATGTAAATATTCAACCATGATTTCATGATTTATTGATACTTTTTAAGTGTGATGTATTTATGTTATTGCAAGAAAATTAATTTTTTTAAAGCTAATTGTTTCTTAATTTTAATGTTTTATTATTATTTAAATAATATAATTCGTTTTTTATTTTTATAATTATATTTTTTTTAAAATTATACTAAGGTATTCGTAATTTGTTTTTTTAAACTGTCGTACGTTGTACTGGTACCATACTGGTACATACTCGTACCTATACAACACAGCTTTAGTGGAATCGTCTAACTTAGTCATATGCTCTTATCACTATCTCATGATCTCATCTTCTACGTCAGTCGTATCACTATCTCATGATCTCATCTTCTACGTCAGTCGTCTAACTTAGTCATATGCTCCCATCACTAACTCTATCACCTCCCTTTGAGTTTTTAATTTTTCAAACCCTACTTACAAGTACTCTATGTGAAGTAGTATTAGGAGTTTTTTTGTGGGGAAGGGGGAGACTATAGAGTTCACGCCTTCTACGTCAGTCGTCTAACTTAGTCATATGCTCCCATCACTAACTCTATCACCTCCCTTTGAGTTTTTAATTTTTCAAACCCTACTTACAAGTACTCTATGTGAAGTAGTATTAGGAGTTTTTTTGTGGGGAAGGGGGAGACTATAGAGTTCACGCCGCATATCCGATTTAATATAATTAGAATTTGTAAAAGTAAAGCCTCATCAACGTCATTTACCACATTGTCTTTTCTATACTTAAACGTTAGACATCAGAAACGTATACTTAAACGTTAGACGTCAGAGACGTATACTAAAACGTTAGACGTCAGAAACGAAAATCAAGTGAACCTCAAAATTTAAGGACTATTTAAAAAAAAAAATACAAGAACGAAAACCAAAATTTCATTAACCTACAAAGACGAAAAGAAAAGACTATTTGGAGTTAGGTGAAGAAAGAATATTATAAATGAAATATTTAAAACAAGAATTATGGTGATTCATCTATTTAAAACAAGAAAAATATTATAAATGAAATATTTTATATGAGGGACATAGTAATTAATGAGGACATAATTGTGAAGAAAGAATACCATAGAAGAAGTAATGGGATTAAATTTTCTTGTCTTATTGGTTCATCAAACAAGTGTCAAGTGATAATAACAAGATAGGAACACAACCATGTCCACATTACAAGAATCCTTGTGGACACTGATCTTTTAGGTATGCTTCATACGTTATGGGCAGGGTGTGCCATTAATATGAAACTCTTCAAGATTTTTGCTCAAACTGGTGATCTGTCTTATTTGAACAGATTGTATAGAAGATACAACAAGTGGAGGCAAATTGTGTTTTGGATTATATTTCCCATAGTTTTCCTTTTCTTTTATTTTTTTTACATACCTTTTTGCAACATAACATCACCAAAACCAAAATGATACAAAAACAAATTTACAATACAATTGTAGAAAATTACAAGTGATTGTCATAACGACGTTACAGCTCGCCTTTGTTCGATGTTTGCAACCGAGGTTGGTGCTCTCTGGTAGATAGATCATTTGTCACTGACTCACTGCCATAGTTCATATCATTTGGATTATTTGCATCCCTATTCATTTGGACTATACATTTGATCCTTTAGAGTCACTTCTCAGAAAGCATCTTGTCAATTTCACCATTTTTATTGTACAGATCCACAATGGTCTTAGAATATGTAGGCATGTGTCTATCAGCCCTGCAACCATTTATGTTTCAACAATATAAACAAATCATATTTCTGCATCAAAAACTGAAGCTGGCCATATATTCATCAAACATACCTTTCCTTTCCCCACAACCGATTTACATATAAATAGTTCCGAATGGTATGATAATCAAGCGAATAACGTGCAAATTCAATACCCTTTGGACCAATCTGAACATAAAGAAAAAAACATGAAACAAAGATATCACTGTTAGGCATGTAAGTGTTGTACATATGTATCAACGGAAAAAATGTTTTAAGAGTCTTTTACCAAATTTAGTATAAATGCAATCAAGTTTCCAACAAACTTTGGGGCAGGCTGAGAAGGACCTTTTCCTGATTAAATTAAACAATCCAAAAAAAATATCAAACATTCAATGTTCATCAAAACAAATAGAGAAAAATTACTCAAGGTAACAAACAACATTGTAATGCCCAAGGCCGTCTTTGAGGGCGTGCAAGGCAGAATACCACAGGGCCCAAAATTTGTCACGGTTAAAACGTGGCTAAATAGGACCTCTAAAATATTTATCAGTTAAATTGTGGTTAAATAGAACCTCTATTTATTTTATCATGGTTAAACTGAAGCTAACCTATATACAGTGCCTCCAAAAACTTGTAACGACTCTGGTAATGTCACATTCTCTTTGAGAGGTAAATGATAAATCCAGAGTCTAATATAATAAAAAAGCGAACATTCATAACTAAAGCATGTGAGTGTGAGAGAATAGCGGCTACTGCAATGCAAAATTTGAACAAACAACTTTCACAATCAGCAATTGACAACACTAGTCCAAAGCAAGCACTAAATGCAGGATCTATGTCAAGGACCTAAAGTGAGAAACAGAAACTTCTATAATATAAATATGTTACAAAGCGAATGTTAAGTATACCTAGTTTAGCTTTATCATCAGCCTTTACCGTCTCCATGACAAATGGTCGCCTATCCCCCTGAACAAAACAACAAAATTACACATCTTTTTTCGGAGAGGTAGTATTCGTCAAAGAAACAAAGCAGATAATTTACGGAGTTAGTTGTTGGAGTAATCTCTAGCAAGTTCTCTATAAGACTCAACATCTCTCTTCCACGTTCATTCCTGTAATTTCAAGAACAAAATATGCTTAATCAACTTCTAGTAAAACCATATTCCTTCAATAAACATTTATGTATGACAATTCAAGAACACATGTAAGTATCTTAAAAGTAGCTTAACCTGACAGTAATATATTGAGGATGTTGTGTCATGCTGATTCCGGAGTATTTTGGCACACCCATATATCCAACAACCAAGTCCTAAAAATGTTTACACCGTCTAAGAAAAGGAAAGTATTTTAACATGAAAAAGTAAGAGTTGAGAAAGAAGGGACTTACTGCTAAAGCATTTGTATAGTCAAAACAGCTGTAAACAAGAGAGAGATTCTAACAAATTAGTGCGACATAAAATGAAGGAGCGGATAAGAAATCGAAACTCATGACTCTTAAGATAGAGTAAAAGAACAAATAAATACCTGTAGCAAGATGGAGCAATAACATCAACTAAATCATTTGCTGGTAGACAGAAATAAGGAACCTGTTCAAGTTAAAATTCGAAACAGAATGAAGCTTTTTGTTTGTGAATCCATGGATAACCTAAAGTAAAGGGTGTTTTTTACCTCTTCGATACGACCGTCCAAATGCTTCAGATGAACCTTGTAATCTTGCATAAACTCATAATGGAGAACTGTTTCAGGTGAATCACTGGCAGCGTTTAGAAACTTATCCAGTCCTTCCCTAGGTCCATTGTCCACTGTGGAATAAGAATTTTCAAATTACTCCAACACGTTGTAATTAGTCGAACATTAAAAAAAAATATTTATAGAACACAAGGCCTCCATACCGCAATTAGTGCCTAAAACGTAGAGTTTATCCAAATTCAAGTGGTGCTCGACAGATCTTAATGCTGCAATTGAAGAAATTATTCTGCATTACAACATAACCAGTCACAATGGAGAAAAAGGCAGGAAACTAGAACAGAATACGTCTTTACAGAAGTGGCACCTTGCACCTGGCAACCAACACCACAGAAAAGCAGACGCTTGACACCTGCAGCCTGTCAATAAAGAAAATCCAAACAGGTAAAGTATGAAGATAAACAGTTGTTGTGAGCAATTGAAAGATATAAACGGTATTTATATGATACATGCTCTAACAAAAAAGGTTTCACACGCACACGCACCTCAACAAGTGCAAGGGTATTAAGATTAGGAGATAATGTTGGCTTGACACCTCTAGCAGCCAACACTTCTTCTGGTGTCCTGCAAATAAACGAATGAAGTATTTTAATAAGTAAACCTATATACTGAGAGATGATTATTAACTTGTTCGTTGACAAGGAATATGAAAAATGAAAACCTTGCTAACACAGGTCTGGGAGCAAATCTGTCATCAGGATCACTATGATACAAAAAGTTAAGTCAAAGTTATTTATACACGGAAAAGAGATTTGAAAATGAAAGATATTTAGAAACTGGTCTCGAATCAAAACATGTAGATTATTTCTGATACCTTTGTACACAAATGACAGCTTCAACCATGCCTGATTTAAGCATTTCAATTGCAATGGTTGTAACTATGCCAGTCCATTGAGCTCCTATCAAAAGAACGAATTTTACAAGTAAAGAATACATAAGAGATCCCTCCAAAAAAAGGAAATGCATAAAAGACGATATTTCATCTCTGAAACATGAGCACGATAAATACACTGCACTCAAAGACACCTTTGACGGAGATAACAGACGTAATAGCATAAGAGTTAACAAATTTTAATTTAGAGAAGATACCTTCGACAGGGATAAGTTTCCGAGCATATAGGAGTTCCTCATGGACTCCTAAGTAGGTTTCATCTAATGTATCCGTTTTTCTCCCTCTACCATGAACAACAGGTTCCAATTTCTGAAAGGAAAAAAGAATTATATAGGACAGAATCAATTTTGAAGTTCATATCATCAAGATATCATGGTTCAAAGAGTATTAAGGCATACAAAATATGAAGTTCAATTAAATGCCGAAATCTTAAACAAATTTGCATATTGAAATTTTTATTTAATATAATTTCTTATCAGCTTTGTCCAGCAAAATGTGCTCACATAGTACTCGTAAGTAATTATTCAATAGAAGTGAAGTATTTATTTACGCAAAAGGTAATGCTGGTTCAAATACAGGATCCTTATACATCAGAATGGATAGCTAATTGGTTCTTTCCACTAGGTGCAAACTAGTTGATATGACAATGTGGCTAAGCAACACAGTTTTGTGCCCAAAACAACCTTAGCAACCTTGATAAGTGAACATAAAACCTTAGTCGGAGAAGGAAAAAATTCATTTCCTTCAAACATGAGCTGTTGTGCTCTATTATGCATGTCTTTTTTTACATTTGGCCTAATTCATCCTTACAAAAGGTCTAGAGTCTTTTCAATGTAGGAGTTCGCGCACAGTACCAGTGGACTTTAAGCGCGGATAAGTTAGTGGACAACCCAAATGGATAGCTCTTTTACCATATTAAAATGTTATATTAACCAACTTATAAGAAAAGAAGAGTGCCACTTTTTATAAACATTTTCAAATCTTACCGCTTTCGAGAACAAATACATGGTTAACGCGGTTAAGCTGATGGTTAATGGATATAGAATGGTATGGCAGTTCATCCACCATATACTCAACACAATCATAGACAAGGGAAAATAAAAGTAGAAATAGAAAGGGAAAATAAAAAGACTTACTTCAATCCTAGACATTCCATCTCCCAAGAAAGCACAAGCATCCTTAACATGAGCAATATAATATGTATCACACAAACCGCAACGACTATCCATTAGAAGAACAAGAAACATAAGTCAGACAATCAAGATTATGCAACAAATTAACAAAGGAAAATCACAAAGTGTTAGGTGAATTGAAAGAGAAGACAATGATGAAACAACCACATATTATATACCTGCATTGATCTTTAGCTGGGTAGGTTCCACCTGGTGGAATAGGCTTGGACCTTTTTCTCCAGTCTTGTTTTACAGTACCATCTGCTTCCAAAAGAGGAAGAAGGTTGTGATGAGAAAAAAAGAAGAGAAGAGAGGTTGCATGCAGAGGAATTACCTTGTGATGAAGAAGAACGGATGGATAGAGAAAATGGTAGCGAGGTGAGTTTGGGAACGATGGAAGACATAGCTTAGCGGTTAGCTCAGTTATGCTGAGTGAGTGAAAACTGATGTGGCTTTTTCTGTTCCACACAACACACTTGAAAGGATTGATTTTTAATCTAAATTTTAAAGATTAATAGTTTTTCAAAAATCTTTGTTTATTCAAGGGTCTATTTTCATGTTTTGTATTTTTGTATTTTGTAATAGTTATAATATTATAAATATTATTACTTGAATATAATTTCTAGAATACAATCTCTCATGTGACTTTGACTTATCATATAGTTTCAATGTTAAATATTTCTTATAGTTTTTTGAGTTTTTGGAAGATTTAACATGATATCTTATTCAGTTTCTAGAATCAACTATGTTAGTATAAAATAATTCAAACTGAGAAGTAAATAAGGAGAGTGTTTACCATAGCCTCGTGAAGGTATTCTTCTTAGATATCATTCAGAGTTGGTAGAGTGGCAGAACTTAAGTAATATTATTTGAGGAATTGTCTGAATGAGAGTATTCATGATTGACGTCTTAATTTGTTTTCTACAGAAATTTTCATCAAATAGAGACAAAGATCCTAATCTAGAGTCAGATGTTTTTGTGTTTAGCAAGTTGATTAATCATTCTCCAGAGTCATCTCATATTCTTTTAAGACATTTCTTCTTGAACTCTCGTGATCCTTCGTGTAGAAGTCATACTAGTTGTGTACGAAACAACTAATATCTAGTGTTATCATCATATTTCTTCATTACCGTTTACCAAATATTTGATGATTTTTAGAGCCATCTCTTGTAAAAGCCTGATTTGATGTATAATAATTTTTACCTTTTCTGACTACTTCAGTCAGATGTTGTCAACAAACATTCGCATGATCTTCTATTGCTTATGAACATCTTTTGTCATTGCTTCCAAAGTTGCTAGAGTGAGTCTAGACATCATAGACACTTAGTCTTCTTCAATAGAGAGATGCCTTTAGAATTTTCTTTATTATTGTTGATACCAGGTGAAGGAGTAATTACCAGAGTGTTTCAAGAAATTGATCTTTTTCTTACACGGTTAAGCGTTTGACAAAAATCAATAACATGACAGGGGCTCTAATACCAATTGAAGGTTCAATGAAACATAAGATAGAGTTTAAATTGGATTTCAATAATTAAATCTTTTTCTAACTCCCAAACTTTAAATAATATTCATGCACAAAGTAAACAACAACAATAAAAGATAGAAGCATTTTTATCCTGGTTCACCATTCATTAGGTTAGTCCAATCCACCCACCAGAGTGATTTTTAAAGGTGTGAAAAACACAAGAAATGGAGGGTTTGAATTGGGTTTTATCCCTTGAAAACTGTTTCTTAAAAATGATGCCTTTGAAGTTTACTTTACTTTTGATGTCAAGATAGAAGAATTGAAAAGAAGATATGAACACAGTATTTTTATACTACTTCACTTGATAACCTTAAGTTACTCTAGGCCACTCTTCCAGGTGATTTTTCCTCTCTTCCAACGACGTCTTAATCCAATAATCAAACAGATTATTACACTTGCACACATAAACCATATGTGACTAACACCTGCACACATCAACTGTATGTGACTAACTATCAACTTCTAAGATGCACTAGTCCTAGACTTCTTAAGAATTTTGACCTAGTCGATCTCTTAAGGATCAATCAAACAACCGTTTGAATACAAGTTTGTTTACAAGTAAATTTGCTTCTACACAAGCTGGATATGTAAACAAATTTTTAACACAATGACTCGAGAAAATTTATTGTTTTTTACAAAGAAAATGATAGTGTTTTCGTGTAGTAAGTTAGCATCTTTTTCTTCAAGTCTTCAAGCCTTTATATAGACCATGCATGAGATGTGATTATTGAATGGTACATCTAGAATTATCAATCTTGTGGCGTCTTGAGAGAACGTGGGGGACAAGATCGTATGCATCGTTCGTCCTTTCATGGTAGTGGAATGGAACGTTTTGTTTGTACTTGTACTATTTGTACCACGTTAACATTATCTTCTAACCTTTTGTACTTCAGAGGCTTCTGCGAGCATGAGTAAGAAGAGAGAACATAACTTCTGGTTTTTCAAAACTTCAAGTCTTTAGAGTCTTCATAACTTTGTCTTCAGAGTCCTTAGTACTGGGTCTTGAAAAACCTTGTAGCGAATCTAAGGTCAGAAGAGCTTCAAGTCTTCAGAGTCTTCATATCTACGTCTTCAGAGTCTTCAGAGCTACATCTTCAGAGTCTTTAGCACTTGGTCTTCATAACCCTTTGTCTTCTGAAACTTTAGTCTTTCAGCATTTGGACTACATTCACTCAGAACTTCTGTCTTGAGATATTCATACTGGTTTCTTTAGACATACGTATCAGAGTTACTGAGCTTCAGAGCCTTCTGAAACTTTCCTTGCTACTTGTTCATCAAAACTTTTGTAGCTTAGAAATAGATATTTTTCTTCTCTTCTAATGTCTTGGCCATACCATTCATTTGAAGCATAACCTGTTTGTCAATTCTTAAAACACAACAAACATTAGAGTATCAAAATTGTTCACATAAACATACTCTTTGTTATCATCAAAACTCAGAGAAATAATTGCATAACCAAATCTTGTTCTAACACTTTTTACTTATCAATAAGTACTTAATCCAATAATCAAATAATCTTCTATTACAAACTCAATGACAGGATGTCATTGATATCTCAAGAAATCTGACCAAACTAGTCTCTTGAGGAAATCATCCTCAATGACAAACCGTCATTGACATCTCAAGAATTCTGATCAAACTAGTCTCTCGAGAAAATCATCCTCAATGACAAATTGTCATTGACATCTCAAGAATTCAGACCAAGCTGGTCTCTTAAGGAAATGATACTCAATGACAAACCATCATTGACATCTCAAGACTTAAGACCAACCTGGTCTCTTGAGGAAATTAACCAAACTTGATTAAAACATATTTTTGTTTATAAGAGTGCTTCTTAGTTAAGCAGATACACAAATTTACATTTCAATATTACACAGTAGAGAGAAATAAAGAATGTATGCATTGACGAACTTCTTTCTCTGTATTAGATTTTGCATATATTTTCTTCTTGATTGTGTTCTTCCCATTTATATTTTATGATCATTTCTTTTGCATTTTTTACTTTGATCACTTTGATAAAGACTAAGATTTCCAGATGATAACCATGCTCAGTATTTTTCCTTTCCTTTCATCCTCTTCTTCATAGATTCTTTTGGTTGTGTATGATCTTGCTTGCGTATAAACCGCAACCATTTATTCTTATCTTTGATATCATCCTTTCTGTACCAAAATATTTCTTCATTGAATATCCTCACTATTTCTCTTCAATTCTATCTTTCATCAATTGTATAAGTGTGATTATTTGATATTTAGATGCATGTAACCACTTGCAATATTCTTCCCTTGCTTGCTTATTCTTGTCCTTATATTTAGCTAAAAAATTCTTTTTTAAGTAAGCATCTTTATCTTCTCCTTTGTGCAATTTCTTCTTCTCTTTTTGTATCTCTCAATCTCTTGTGTATATTTGTGTGTCTACATCATGTGTATCTCTCTTTATATTTAATCTTTCAAATTTCTATTTAAACAGATAGAAAAAAAATAGATCCGTTGGAGAAAGAGAGATTGAGTATCCAAGTAACACGTAGTTTTTGGAAACGTTAGCTAACCTAAGAGTAGTGGCGGTAGCAACACTATGATAGAACATGTAAAATTAGTAACTGTAAAATTTACATTCCTTTATCCTTATTTGAAGGGTAGTGGATAGGATGTTTTACTATAGTCACGTGATCTTGTACTTTAATAATATTTTCACACATGACTCCTTTTACAACTAACTTCGTGATTCAGAGGATTCAAATAGAATTAGATGAAGCTTGATCAGAGGTTAGAGTCACTATCTTTTTTTCTTCACTTCTAACTACACAATTTAGAGGCTTCTTATGGATTATGATGAAGCTTGATCAGAGTTAGTCTTTGGAGCTTTAAGGTATCAAAGTCATAAGGAGTTAGAGTCTATCTTAGATATCTTCTAGATAGATTCTTGTAGATGCATTGACTTTGAAATTCTGGTGCAGCAGACTCAGATGTCATATAAGGATGTCTTGACATCTGATCTGACATTATAAAACAGACAAGGTAGGAATAAACAAAACACAGTGTTGATTCTCTATTTTTAGGATTGGCTTTATGTTTGGTAAAACTAATACAACATCAATAGGTTAAATAGAATTTATAACTTGTAAGGAGAAGCAGGTTGAAGTTATATTTAATGGAGAAACATGCTGATTTGAAGACTTTCAACATCTAGAACAGCATGTCATATGAGATGTCGAGACATTAGACATCAGGACATCACGCTGCAGAAACTGTTAAGTTGGTTACATTTTTGTTTTAACTAGAGCAGAATATTCTAGGAATATTATGCATCTTAAGTGGCGTGATATTGAAGGCATATGTGGAGGTCCAATAGCTAAGGATAAAAATCAGAAGGACCTTGATTGTAGCAGAAGTTATCTGCATTTTTACTCTACATAAAGTTTGTTATTGTAAAAGTTTGTTACAGCTTATGCTGTTATTTTGAAGGCCCAAATCCAGTTGGGTAATAGGTTATAAATAAGCAGTTGTAACCTAGTTTTAGTAAGCTATCCGGTTTTAGAAAGATGTAATCATTAGGGTTAGCCATTTAGGTGAACCACCCGATTTGTGGGATGGTGTTACCTGTAATACAGTGAACTGACTTTGAGATTTTTGTATCACAAATGTGCGGATAGCAAGAGTCGCCACCGACTTTTCTTTTATCCAATTAAGGGAAGGTGAAAAGAACTGGTAAAGACCTTCGTTAGATTCTGAGTAAGGGAGAAGGTTATGAAAAGGGAAGGTATTAGCACCCCTTTCCATCCGTAGTTATCTACGGGCTCTTAGTTGCTCTTAGATCACTTTAAAATTGTGCTTTCTGTGTGTTTGACAAAAATTGTTTTGAAATGGCATTTCGCTTTGACTTTGTAATGATTCATGTAGGAATGTATACAAAGTGTTCGGAAATTTTTTGTTTTGAAAAAAGAGTTTGAACTTTGACAAAAAGTGTGAGGTGTGAAAAGCATTTTGATAGAGCAAGCAACTAAAAGTCTTATTACCTACTCAGAATTGGTCGTTTTCATGTTATTTTACTTTCCTTTAGAATAATGCTATCCATACCATTAGTTGGTAGGTAACCCTATTCATTGGATGTAAGCGGGACATTCGAAGGGACATCGTATGGTCATAGAAAGCAACTTGTAGGAAGTATCCTAGCACATTCGAAGGGACTATCATCATTTTTCGTAGGCGACAATCGAGGGTCAAGATCATGTATTCAGAGGCGACATCGTGGGTCTTATGATATTTGTATCGAAGGGACTATGATGATTTGTTTTGAAGGCAACGGTGCTAGAATACCTCTACGTTCGAGGGACATGACCATTTGGATCGTAAAGGCAACAAGAGAGAATTACCCTAAGGGGTGCATGGGTGAAAGAGTGTGTTGATTTCAGGTATTTTATCTTGGAAATTAGAGTGAGCTATGTTGATTTTAATCTTGCCATACACGCCTAGTTACTAGCAGTTTATAGGGTGCGGAAATAAATAGCGGAAATATAAAGTGCGGAAAGATAAATCCTACGCTATTACATGGCTTTGGGGCAGATACATAATTTAAAATGCGGAAAGTAAAAATCCCTAATTAAACTATTACATCCCATAAGCAATTACATAATTGAAGAAAAAGAAAACGATAAAAGAAATCGTCCGAAACGGGATAACCTGTGAAAAAAATGAGAAATCGGAAAATACGAGGAAATCGAATAAGAGGAGAGTGTTAGCAAAAATGATAATTTTTAAATGAGAAAAATATTTCATGCTGGAAATAACATTAATATGCTAAAATAATTTTTGGGATTTTTTGGAGTTAATTTAATAATTAAAAATCAATTAAATGCGATTTAAATGATAAATTAACAATTAAATTAAATATGCATGCAAAAATAATATTTTTAATTTTATAAATTAGATAAACATTTTCTGGAAATAATGTAAAAAAGAAAAATATTTTTGGTGTTTTTTAATGCATGATAAAAAATTGTGAAAAAAAATTAAAATGAATGCAAAATATTAAAAATAGGGTTAATACCTATTTTCACCCCTGACATATGGGGTGTATTTGAAAAACCCCCCTGCCAAAAAAAAAGTTTCAATTGTTACCTTGACAAATTTTAAAAGTTTTATTTTTTACCTTTAGGATGCCACATCACCTAAAAGGCTGATGTGGCTTAATTTTTTGTTAAATTTATAAGTTTTTTTATTCCATGTCACATAATTGTCATTAAAATGACCAGAATGCCCTTAGCTCCATTTATCTTAAAAACCAAAATTATTGTTTTGACTTTTTTATTAAATAATAAAAATTATTTTTATTCTATAGAGAATAAATTGAAAATTTAATTAAGTCTTTATGAATTAAAATTAAATCCTAAATCTCTTTTGTAACCAATGAAATAAAAACCTAAATCTAAATATGTTTCCTATTTCTAAATTCCTAAAATAACACGATACAAAAAAACCATAAACAAAAGACATGAAACATTGGAGAACTGAACCTGTTTGATTTTACCAATAAACAACTAAACCAGATTGAAACATAAACAAAGCACGGAATCAAATCAAACATAATCCTAAATCCAATGTAAAATGTCGTAATACTAATGTAGCAACCAACAAAGAAGCCGATTTTGTCCCTGTCTCTCTTTCTCTGCGTGTGTCTTCATTCCGGTCATCATGGCCACCACCACCACCACCTTCTCCGTCTTCCTTCTCTTCATTACCCTTTTCAAAACCCTAACCCTAAATCCCTCTTTTTCTCCACCACCATCACCACCTCCGAATTACATCATCGGATTCACCCAATATAAAACCGTCGATCACCACCGTGCTTACCTCGAATCCAACCTCCGATCAAAAGGGTGGCAATGGATCGTGCGGAAGAATCCTGCAGCTAAGTTCCCACCGATTTTGGCCTTGTTTCGGTTCATGAATTGGGGCTTATTGATGAAATTAAGAAATTAGGGTTGGTGAAGTATGTGAGTTTGGATATGAGCACCACCGATTTTGGCCTTGTTTCGGTTCATGAATTGGGGCTTATTGATGAAATTAAGAAATTAGGGTTGGTGAAGTATGTGAGTTTGGATATGAGCAAACTGGAGAGATAATTTTGATTTTTAAGATAAATGGAGCTAAGGGCATTCTGGTCATTTTAATGGCAATTATGTGACATGGAATAACAAAAACTTATAAATTTAACAAAAAATTAAGCCACATCAGCCTTTTAGGTGATGTGGCATTCTAAAGGTAAAAAATGAAACTTTTAAAATTTGTCAGGGTAACAATTGAAACTTTTTTTTGGCAGGGGGGTTTTCAAATACACCACATATGTCAGGGGTGAAAATAGGTATTAACCCTTAAAAATATGCAAAATATGAAAATAGCTGAAGTTTGTAAAAGAAAAGAAAAGCAAAACCGGTCCCTGGCTGATTCGAACTCATGACCCTGGAGGGTATCTACCAACAGTCTGCGCCTTAACCACTGGGACAAGTGGCATCTGGTGTTAGAAAAGCCAAAATCAAATGAATATAAGTGATGACGCGTCAGGGATTTGTTTGAAACACAGTCAGCCACGCGTGGACCCCATTGACTTATGCATGGACGAATCAGAGAAGCCCATCGCTCCACGCCAGTCTCGCCGGTCTTCATCCCAGTCAACGACGCCGGAGCCCTAGCTCCGGTCGTCTTCTCCGGCAAGCCAAACCTGAAAACTTGAAAAATATGCAAAATAAAAAAGCTCTAAGGTACCCTACCCCCCTAAATCGAGGGCTGCGATCTCAATGGTGGCATTAGTTTTGGTTAAATCGTCCTGTATCGGTCAGTTCGAATCAAACAGTTCTTTGAACCCTAACCATGGCAATATGTGATTTATGCGTGTATGCTTGCATGTGATGCATCATTCATGACCTATTTGATGTCTTGAACTCATTCAAATACACAGAAACAATTAATAACGCATGGAAAAAGAAAATCGAATTTGTGAGTTTACCAAACCGGTGAGAGCTAGCCGGCACGATTCAGAGCGATTTGGCTTCGAGCAAGAGGTGATTTCGATTGCTGGGAGGTCAAGGAGGATGTTTGAATGCTCAAAACTTCTTGAAATTGGCCGGAACTCAAAATTCGATTTTTGACAAATCTTGAAAATTTTTGGCAAAGTGAGGGCTGTGTATGGGGCTAGGGTTTTCGTCCCTTGTGCTTGGCATATTGCTGGCTATTTATAGAGTGAATTAGGAGAGAAAAAACAACGAGAAAAGATTTGGTTTTGAATGCATTGAATAATTTTCAAATAAAATCAAATTTTTGAAGGAAATTTGATTTTCTCTTTAATGAAGGATCAAGCACGAAATTGGCATGTATCATGGGCTTCCTTGGACCTCAAGTTTGATATAAAATCACTCCTTTTGGAAAAATATCTTATTTTCATATTTTATATAATTTAATTTTGAATTAAATGGTTTAAAATTCAAAAATAAATTAATAAAATAGAAAATTGCCATGTCCAAGTATTTATGAGTCACAAATAATGTCATGAACAAGTTTGGATCATAAGATTATAGGCCCATTTGGAAATTTTTGCATTTTGACCAATATCTCCTTTTGTGCAATTGTCCAAAATTGCCCAACTTCTGAATAGTGTATCTTGCTCAATTTTCCACATTTTTGAGTGTTCTTAGACTTTTTAGAAAGCTCTAAGAGTCCTCTAACCAACCTCTTTGGTTTCATCTCAATTTGAGTTTCCATTCTCAATATATCTTCAAAACAAAATGTTGACTTTTTGTTGACTTTGAAAAGGACCTGTAATGTTTTGATCCATACTTTCCAAATGAAGCATTTTTTGAACATTCTTGTGAGACATGAAGTTGTAGAGAATTGAATTTACTTCAAAACAAGAGGTGGTGGAAAAATTTCTGAGAAAGTATGAAGAAGTTATGCTCAGTCAAAGTTTGGTTGACTTTTCACTAAAAACCCTAATTTAGAAAGTTTGACTTTTGAGCAAATCTTGAGTTTTCTTGATGAATCATGATCAACCCTTGATCAAATGATGAATGTAACTTCAAAATGAGGATGTTGACCAAAAATCATGAAGTTTGATTGTATGTTGACCACAGTTGACTTTTTGTCCAATACAACTGATTTTCAACCATCTGAGCAATTGTCTGAGGAAACTTGACTTGTGAGGCTTGAAACTTGTCATGGAGAATCTTTGAAGCATATGAGAAGGCATGATGACCATTGGAGATGTTGTAAGTCCATCTTGATCTGAGAATTACCAAACCCTAGTTTGGGTTGATTGCCTAGGAGAGGGTTTGTCTGATCAACCCTTGAGGAATCCTTGAGTATGGATGTATGAAATGTCTTGAGGAATTGGAGGGAAAATTTTGGGGTATGACAGCTGCCCCTGTTCAATCTTCTTGTACTGGAAGGGTTAGATTGGCATGTTCGCCTTTCGCGACCTGGAGGTAGAAGATGATTGAACACTTGAGTACACCTGAAAATTTGCACTCGCTGTTGGTGATGATGTGGGAATGGGCTTACAGATGCCATTTGGGGAAGTTGGAGACTTCGCTGGGGAATGAGTCGCATGCTAGACCCGAGGTTGCTGTCTGAATAGGAGAACCGACGGAGATGGGCTTAAGACGCCATCTGGAATGATCGATGCTGGGGAGTGAGCCATACGCCAGGCTCTGTAGATGTTTCTGGAAAGAGCATAGAGATTGGCTTAAGATGCCATCTAGAGGGAGTCGTACGTTAGACTTCGTGCTCACCTTTGAATGAAGTTATTGGTTTGTATTGATTTTTAACCAAATATGCAGCATTCTAAAAGTGGAGAATTGTTGACAAGTAGTCGGAGATGGGCTTAAGATGCCATCCAAGGCAATTGAGTCGTACGCTAGACTCTGTAGTTGCTGTTGATAATAAGAAGAAGTCAGAATAGATCTTCGTGCTAATTACTCTGAGGGGGTAATAATTGGCAATATGTGAATATCTTCCCTGTTGTGCATCAGGTGTTGGTCCACTGCCTGTTATCGGAGGATAACTTGTGATCGTTCAGATAAGGTTTCCTGTCTGGCTTCGGGTATTAATCTTGGATCCGTTGTCGGAGGACAACGAGGGCGGTCTTTCGGATAGTTTTCCCGTCTGGATTCGGGTCTTAATCCTGGACCAGTTGCGTCAGAAGTGTTTTTTACCTGTTTTGGAGAAAACAAGAGAAATTTTGATAGAATATTGTTAGTCTTATGCAAAGTATGATGCATGATGATGCGTATGAATGACATATGCATATATTATGTCTTTATGAGAAACGTATGAATGATAGATGTTGTAGTATTTCAAAACATATCCATCTTGAAGGAGATGTGGATGTTCTGATTGAGGATTTCTGACTTCTGTTTGAGGATGCATATCCTGAGAAGAGAGAAAACTTTGATTCCTCCGGTGCACTATCTGACCAAGTCACGGGCCTAGATATTGTTGAGGATGGTATAGATCGAGAAACACGTTGTTGAGGGTCTCATACATAGACCCTGCTGGGGAGAGTCTTGGAGGGACTCTACCGGGGATTTTGTGTGTAAATCCTGCTGGAGAGTATTTGGTAGTTGCTGGGAGACCGGGTTAGAAGAATCTGGAGCCCGTTGTAATCTCTGACTGGGGAACAAAAGGTGTAGGTTTCCTCCGGTGCACTATCCGACTAAGTTTCAAGTCTGGACGCTGCTGCTGGAGAAAAAGGGGAATTGTTGAGAGATATATTGTTTGGGGATGAATACCTTGGCTGGGAATGAAGTGTTATTGCTCGGAGACTGTTGTAATGTGATTTTAGTTGAGTGGAATCACTGCTCGTGGATGCGCTTTTACTCCTCTGAGGAAAGTTTGTGGTGAGTGATATCTCTGTGGGGATTATGCTCTGCAGGGGAATATATTGGTGACTTTCGTCGTCATCTCAATTCTTGGAGCCTGTAGCAATTACTTTGTTATGTTTACTTTTCGCATGTTTGCAAATAGATTTTTATTGTCAAATGCATATAACCATTCAAAGCAAACGTTGGACTTTATGCAAATAACAAACAGCAAAAATTGTAAAGGAAGAACTTGTATTTATTTGGAATGTGGCGTATGGCCAAGTAGTTTGTACACAAGGAAAGTAAAAAAGCTACGCGGAAACAATCTCGTTAAGTTCCAACTATGCTAGTACTCATATATTTCAACTATCTCATCTCCTTGCTGTCAGTAGAAAGTGAGTGAATTGATTTTCGCCATTTGAACCTTGACTGCTGATAGTAGTCTGGAAGTAGGTGATCTGGACGAGACATAGTCGTACGCTTAAATCCCTAACTTTTGCCTAGACCGCCCTTTCGGGTTTCGATCACCGATACCCTTTTGCCCAAGCCGCCTTTCGTGTTTTCGACTTGCAGTGTACATCTTTGTATATATCCTTAACTTTTGCCCGAACCATTTTGGTTCGCCAGATGCTTATTTTTGCCTAGGTCACCGACCTAGCGGGTCTCTTTATCGTAGTATTTTTGACTATGTCGTTCACGGGGTGTGGAAGTCTTCACCATCCATGGTGCTAAGTATCATAGCTCCGGAAAATCTTCTTGACTACAAACGGTCCCTCGTGGGTGGAGTCCATTTGCCCGAGAATCACCTTGTGGAAGGATGATGCGCTGACTACTAGATCACCGACTTGGTAAACTCGGTGCTTGACCTTCTTGTTAAATGCTCGATCATTCGCTCGATAGATCTCCATGGCGGATGGATGCGAGTCGTTTCTCATCAATCAAGTTAATCCGGTCAAGGCGATGCGGACCCAATCTTCGCTTAACTGCGTCCCGGGACTCGTTGAGGGTATTCGAACCTCGATGGTTAGGGCTGCCTCCATACCATATACAAGAGAGGGGTTGCCCTGATGTTCGTCTCGATAACCATGAAGAGCAAATGGTAACATCTCATGCCAATCCTTGTAACTCACCGTCATCTTCTATGATCTTCTTAATGTTCTTGTTGGCGGCTTCCACCATTCATCTTAGGCCGATAAGGAGAAGAATTGTGATGCTTGATCTTGAGCTGCGTGCGAGTTCGGTGATCATCTTATTGTTGAGATTAGAGCCATTATCGTGATAATCCTTTCGGGAGTGCCGTCATGATAAGACGTGTTTGATGAATCGAGCCACAACATTCTTGGTAAGATGCAAAGGTGCCCTACCCACTTGGTGAAATAATCAATTGCCACAAGAATGAAACGATGTCCGTTGGAAGCTATGGGCTTGATTTCTCCGATCATGTCAATGCCCCACATTGCAAAAGGCCAAGGAGTCGTTAGAACATTCTGAGGTGGGAGTGCGTGCACTTTGTCGCATATATCCGCATTTGTGACAAGATTGAGCATAGCGGTGACAATCGCTTCCATGGTGGACCAATAGTAACTGTTCTCAAAATCTTCTTAGCCATCGTATGTCCATGGAGTGGGTACCAAATGCGCGTGTAACTCTTCCATGATACGTCTCGCTACGTCCACACGAGTAAGCACAAGTCGTGGTTGCGCTTGTATAAGATGTCGTTCTTTGAGGAAGAATTTGGATGCAAATCTTCTCAAGAACTTCTTATCATTGATGGATGCCCTGCGGATATTCCCGAGTCTCAAGATACCTCTTCACGTCGTAGTACCAAGGTTTCTCTTACGTATCAAGCTCGTAACAATATCTTTGGTTCGTCAATTTCTCGATGATGATCTCGGGAGCCTCGTTGTCCCATCTAACCTTGAACATAGACGACATAGTAGCCAATGCGTCTGCCAACTGATTCTCTTCCCGTGGAATGTGATTGAAGGTGATCTCTTCGAAGTAGGGGATCAAACTTAGAACATGCTTGCGATACAGAATGAGATTCGGATGCTTCGTATCCCACTCGCCCTTAATCTGGCTGATCACTAAAGCTGAGTCTCCATACACTTGTAAGAACTTGATTCTTAAGTCAATAGCAGCTTTGATACCCATGATGCATGCTTCATATTCGACCATGTTGTTAGTGCAACTGAAACATAATCTGGCGGTGAAAGGTGTATGTCCGCCTGCAGGGGATGTAATGATGGCGCCAATGCCATTGCCAAGTGCGTTCGAGGCTCCATCAAAGACCATGGTCCATCGGGATCCTTGTTCGTGTCCTTCGTCCGGCCGGTTCTTCACAATCGATAACTAGTAGAACATCTTCATCCGAAACTCAAGCATAGATCGATAGTCATCTACGGCGATGAGCCAAATGATCGGCTACTACACTTCCTTTGATCGCTTCGAGAAGTATCGGATGTCATATTCATTCAAGATCATCGCCATCTTGCTATTCTTCCGAGAGAGTTGGTTTCTCAAATATGTATTTTATCGGATCCATCTTGAAATCAACAAGGTAGTGTGAGTCAACATATCTTCTTAGTAGTGACGTCAGCGTTGCAAGTTTTCTCAGTGTGAGTATCTTGTTTCACGATCGGTAAACTTTTGCTAAGGTAGTATATTGCATACTCTTTTCGACCAGACTCGTCATGTTGCCCCAACACACACCCCATTGAGTTCTCTAAAACCAAGTACATGATAAGAGGTCTTCCGGCGGCATCGGGATAGGATGATTCTGGGGTACTCCTTGATTTTGTCAAAGCGATCCGGCAATCGCTGCTCCATTCTACCACTTGATCTTTCTTGATAACTTGAAAATTGGCTCACAAGTAGCAGTTAGATGTGCAATGAATCTGGCAATGTAGTTCAATCGGCCCAAGAAACCTCTGACTTCCTTCTCGGTACGGGGAGCTGGCATCTCTTGAATAGCTTTGACCTTCGCAGGATCAACCTCAATACCTTTACCACTGACAACAAACCCTAGGAGCTTACCGGATTTGACTCCAAAAGTGCACTTGTTAGGGTTAAGTCTCAGTCTGTACTTCTTCAACCTATCAAACAGTTTCTGCAAATGATCAAGATGTTCTTCTTCGCCAGTGATCGAGCTATCATGTCCTCGACGAGACCTCTATCTCGTGATGAATCATGTCATGAAATAATGTCACCATAGATAAGTGGCGCCAGCGTTCTTCATCGAACGGCATAACCTTGTAGCGAAAGTGCCCCATGTAACAAAAGTAGTCTTCTCATGTCTTGAGGCCATTTTGATCCGATTGTAACAGGAAACCATCCATGAAGGAGAAAACTTTATCTCGGCGGTGTTGTCAACCGAACATCAATATGAGGAAGTGGAAAATCGTCTTCGGACTCGCTTTGTTCGGATCTCGTAATCCACACATTCGTACCTTGTCCTTCTTGGGCACAGGCACCATTAGCTACCCTGCGGATAGGAAGTGACTAAGAAACCATTGAATCGCTTCATAACCTCGGCTTTGATTTTCTCGACATCTCGGGGCGCGTCGCGAACCTTCTTTTCTTTGGGAGAAAACCTTCTTTGCGGCAATCGTGTACCACAATATCAATGTCTAAACTCGGTCTTCGTATGACCAAGCAAAACCTCAATATAGTCTCGTAGCATCCGAACCAACCTTTCTTTGACATTCTCAAGACCGCTCCTATCTTGATCTCTTTTACATCTTCGAAATTCACAACCTCAAGTGGCTCTTGATGCGGTGTATAACTTGATCTTCTTCTGTAGATCGACAAATTCTCCGAACTTCACAATCTTCCTCACTTTCGCCTTCTCGGTAGATCGGATTATCGAAGTCATATTTAGCAATAGCATAGGTGAGATTCGGAGTGATTCTGCAGTATCACGTGGGTGTGTAAGAAACACATAGCTTTTGAAGGGTGATAAAGTAAAAGAAAGAAAACAAACAATTGAATGCAAAAGTCCAACGATTTTATTGAATGAAAATATGCAAATGATGATAATAACCTCACAACGAGCCATGATGCCCCGGCAAGGGCTTTAGAGCTTATTGTTCAAAACATAGAGAATATGAAAAGCAAAACAAAACAAGAACAATTACTCTGCCTAAAGGAGATTGGTATGACGCCTTGCCTTCCAATTCCGAGCCCTTGTCCGGTTGGGAAGATCCACTTGCGAAGTCGTTGTTGTCGTCTTCTATAACATGGATTCCACTGGCCATGCGGAAAGGAAGTTGGCCACGCCGCGTATCATCTTCGACCTTTGATGGTGAAGCCTAAACCATCTTGTCGGATTTGAAAGGAAGATCGGGAGCTATCCCCAAATAGTACTATTCCCTCCTTCAATGACTCGAGCATCCTTCACGAGGTCATCCTCGAACTTGTGTAACGGGAGGGAGAGTCGCAGGCTGACTGGGATTGTTTCAAAAGCTTGACAGTCTCAAGACTTCACCCTCCACCTCAGGTATCGGAATGATGTAGATGACCATATATTCTTCTCCACCACATATAACAACCTTTCCTTTCACCGGTATTTCCGATGCGGTGGTAGAGTACCGCCCATGTATCCAAGGGCGTCCAAGTAGGCAAGAATAAGTCGGACGGATGTCCATGACAAAGAAAGTGGAGTCAAAAGTCGGGAACCGACTTTAACAGTGTAATGAGCTCTCCAATCTTGCTCGCTTAGAACCATCAAAAGCTCTTACAATAATGTCACTGGGTCTCAGAACCAACCCTTCGACATCAAGCCGATCAAAAGCTGTCTTCGGAAGGATGTTTAAAGCGGAACCGGTATCCACCAAAACATGAGACAATGTAACGCCCTTGCATTTAACAGAGATGTGCAAGGCTTTGTTGTGTTTCTTTCCGGTAGGAGTCAAATCAACATCAGAGAAACCTAGGCCGTTGTTGGCAGCCAGGCTAGCAATACAAACTTCAAACTGATCAGTAGTAGTATCTTGTTGTACATGAGCATTCTTCAGAAACTTCACCAAGGCGTTAGCATGAGCCTCGAAGCACAAGAGCAGAGCAAGCATGGAGATTTTGGACGGAGTCTGTCCTAACTGTTCCACAACATTGTAGTCACTCTTCTTGATAATCTTCAGAATTTCCTCCATTTCTTGTTTGGAGGTGTCTTGATAACTTCCTTTGGTACTTTGACGGGATGAGTCACCGTTCTTTCCTCTAGCTTGGGAATGGATTGAATAGTGGAATGCGGGAGTCGCAGTGTCTTTTGGAGGAGAGATGTTTGGAGAGAAAACTCTTCCAGTTCTGGTCACCTTACTTGATCCGGTGATGTTGTCTATGTCAGGAATGATAGCTTCAACTGTAAGGTCTTCAATGGTCAGAGGATCTTGCTTGACGCCATGATAGTAAACATCAGATCCATAATTCCAAGGAATAGCTTTGTCAGAGGAATATGGAACCGGTCTTGGAGAAGTAATGATGAGAGGTGCCACTCTAGGCATAGGATCAGCAGAGGAGATCCTTACAGTGTTAACATTAGCATAGTCTTCCGGGAAATCGTCACCCCATCCGGTTACCTTAACATCTTCAATAGGAATCTTGTAGTTCTCAGGAACAGTGTACTTCACCATGTAATCATATTTCCCACTTGGCTGCCCCAAGGTATCTCATGCAGATGATACAGTTTCATTCACATCTTCGATCTTCAGCTTAGACATATCTTCACACAGCTTCTGCACAGGTGGTTTTAAGAATAGTATTTCACGGTTATCCATCATGCACTGAACACGTCTTCTCAACCAAGCGCAACCATCAGGTGCAGATGGGCACCAACGACAATTCTCTGGGCATCCGGATTGACACCGGCTTGCAGCAAATTCTTCTTAACAGTCATCAGAGGAATGGTCAAGTCATCTATGTTGAAAACATAAGTATCTTCTCCAACAGCATTGGAACTCTTGTCATGGTTAGGCATAGGCGCGTTAATCACATTTGGAGTCTCAACAGGAGGGTCAAACTCAATCTGCTTAGCTTCAATCATATCTTGAATCTTGTTCTTCAGAGCCCAACAGTTGTCCGTGTCGTGCCCTGTGCTATTGGAGTGGTAAGCACACTTAGCATTAGGATTGTATCTCGGAGAGGAAGTCTTGACATTCGAGGAGGATCCTCAAAGTATCGCTTTCAACATGTGTTGCAAGGCTTGCGACAATGGCATGTTGATCTTAAATCGGCGGCGTTACGCTACGCGTGTTGTCTCGCCGAGGTTGGCAGGATTGAGATCACAACGGCCCTACAGATTGAGCACGGTCGGTCTTGGCTCGGCTTTTCCGACCATACACATTAGTTTCCTTCTTACCACCAAAAGATCTCTTGCATTTGAAGATGACTCTATCTGAATCTTTCCACTTTTGATATCGCCTTCAATATACTACTGTCAATATCACGGTGAATCCTGAAGAGTTTCAATCGATGATTGAAGAACGGGCTGTGGTGATAAACATATCAACCAACTCCTATTGGACAAGGGTGGTTGCACTCGCTGCTAGATCTCTCCATTTTGAGCATACTCTTGAACTTCTCATCACGACCCATAGACATGCTTTGTAGTTGCATGCGAGTGGGTGTCAACTCGACATTGTACTCATCATGCAGAGAAAGCATCGCTAAGTCACTCCAAGTCGGATACGGTCATTCTCTAGTGATAGTACCACTCCAACCGAGTTCGGACAAACTCTCTTGAAAATAATGCATCCACAAATTTCATCAATGTGGGGTTAATCTTTTGAACATAGGACTTCAAATGCAGCTTCGGACAAGAAATGCCATCATACTTGGCAAAAGTTGGAACTTTGAACTTGGGAGGAATCACCACACCGGGAACAAGGCTCAGATCGTCAAAATTCAGCCGACATCTTGAGTTTTCCACAAGATTCGACGGTCTTCAAGTTGCTTGTACTTGTCATCTTCATCAGAGTACTGGCTATAGTCAGAGCGATCCTCTCCCTCTTTCTTAGGCTCACGCTGGTCATCTTTATTGCCCTTGACACTCCCCTCATTCTTGACACTTCCTTCAGAGAGCTCTATCCGGCTAAACCTTTTAGGACCACCTTTGTAGCGTCGGCCCATGTTGAGAAGACCAACAACCTTCTTCTTTCTGTTGACGAGCTTCTTCAGATCTTCTTGGCCTTGGACCAAGCTAGTGAACATCTGTTGAAACTGAGCATTCTGAACTTGGAGATCTTTGACAGACTATTCAAGAGCCATTTCTGCTAAAATAAATAGCGAGAGAATGAGAAAACCAATCTTCAATGTACCTATGATGCAATGTTATGCTATGATATGCAATGTTTATGCGAATGCAATGCAATGTTTTCAAGGACCTAAGAGATTTAAATTTGTTAAACAAGCATGAACAAACATTTATTAGTTCTCTTTTTATTATTCTTTTCTTTTTAAGTACAAAAGATAGTTCAAAACAATAAAGGAAAAGCATATAAATCCTAAAGCTCTAAGTCTCCCATGGGCGCTTCCTCTTGGTGTCGAGGTAGGCGTTGATGTTCCGCTCCTCGTGAAGTAGCTTGGTCAACTCTAACACTTTCTTCTCGCTTGCATAGCACTGAGCTTCAAGGGTATCCCTTTCTTCTTTAAGCTGAATCCTGGATCTCTTCAAGTCTTCAAAATCAGTAGGCATGTCAGGATGGAGAACGGTATAGGATATGTCACCTATAGCAACAGGTTCCATAATTACTGGTAAAACAGGCGTGAATGACATCATGAGGTTTTGAGCCCGAGCTCGCACCCATTTGAGGTAAGGTTCCCAAGGAATGGAGTTCTGGTGCCCCAAAGTCTTGGTATCAGTCTTCTTTACCATGCCCCAAGCGTGTATGAACCTTCGTCGGTAATTCTGGAGATCGTGATTGTAATCGAACACAATATCTTGGAGAAGCATATCATGTGGACCATCTCTTCGAGCAAAACCAAACTGACGTAGAGCTAGAGGAGGGTTGTAAGTAATACCTCCCCTTATACCAAGTAGTGGTACATTAGGGAATTCTCCACAACGCTCAATAAATGTGTAGTCCTTTTGAGAGAAAAGACTCCAACGGATATCTGAATGAGAGAGTGACATTAATCTTTGAGACCACTTCAACCTTTGTTCGTTCTTCAAAACTGATGGAGGAAGGTGCGAAATAAACCACCTGGAAAGTAACGGTATACAACACATGAGAGTCCCTTGTCTTTTGATGGTACGAGTGTGGAGAGAATGTAGAATATCTCCAAGTAAAGTAGGCACAGGATTACGGGTGAGAAACAACTTGATGGCGTTGACATCTATGAATTGATCCGAGTTAGGGAATAGAACCAAACCATAGATTAGTAGGGCCACAATGTCTTCAAATGCATGAAAACTCATAACTTTGAGGAATTCTCGGGCTTTCTTAACTAGGAACTTAGCAAGTAAACCCTTAACTCCACTTCTAGTTTCCCAATTGGCTTCAATGTCTGAGCGCTTAAGATGTAAAGCCGATGCGATGTCTTCGTACCTAGGAACCTTTTCTAGACCGGTGAATGGCATTTGGTCAAGAATAGGTACCCCAAGTAGCTTAGAGAACTCTTCCAAGGTAGGAACTAACTGATAATCTGGGAATGTAAAGCAATGGTGTTTCAGATCAAAGAACTGGAATAGGACATGCATCATATCTTCTTCAAAACCGGAGATAACCAAATCAAGTAGATAACCATGTCTTTTGATGAACTGAGCATGGTCGGGAATTTCTGAAACCAATTCCTTGAGCTGAGAAGGTATACCCATGAAGTTGATTCGGATAGTCTTTCTAGAAGCCATAATCCCCTAAAAAATAGAGCAAAGATAAATCCCTATGTCCTTGAAATAGTTAGAAATGATATGCAATGCAAATGATGTCATGATGTCATGTTTGGCACACACAAGCAATTCACACAATGAGCCTAGGTTTAAGGCTTGCATGAGGTGTAGGTGATTACCCCACCAAAAGTTTGAGTTGGTTCATCCTGTCCTATAATAGTAACCGGGTTCTAGGAATCTCACATCATTGATCTTTCTCGTAGGCGTTTATTTCAATACGACTACCAAGTGGTCACCGAAAATATCCCAAAAGTCGATCTTAATGAGTAGCATCGAGTATCGACCAACCTTAGTCAGACCAAAGTCGGCCATCTCACTACCTTCTAATGGCCAAGATGGGTCAATTAAGGTTCTAAAAGTTTAGTTAGTGCTTGATGACACCGAAGCCAAATACTATCCTCAACTTGGAAATGAAGAGTATCAGGATATCCAAAGTGTCACACTAACATAGCCATCATGTTGACCGTTTCGATATACGTCTAACGGTCGCGACGATTTATTGCTACTTACCTAAAAGGAAACCCGGATCCGGGTGTAGGATCCCCCACAAATATAATACCCAAGCAACCCTCAAAGATAAAGCAAGCAAGTCAAACAGAAAGCAGTAAAGGTGATCTAGAAATCCCTAAGGCATTCTCTCTTTAGGGTGCTTCCCCAGCAGAGTCGCCAGTTCTGTAATACGGTGAACTGACTTTGAGATTTTTGTATCACAAATGTGCGGATAGCAAGAGTCGCCACAGAATTTTCTTTTATCCAATTTAGGAAAGGTGAAAAGAACAGGAAAAGACCTTCGTTAGATTCTGAGTAAGGGAGAAGGTTATGAAAAGGGAAGGTATTAGCACCCCTTTCCATCCGTAGTTATCTACGGGCTCTTAGTTGCTCTTAGATCACTTTAAAATTGTGTTTTCTGTGTGTTTGACAAAAAATGTTTTGAAATGACATTTCGCTTTGACTTTGTAATGATTCATGTAGGAATGTATACAAAGTGTTCGGAAATGTTTTGTTTTGAAAAAAGAGTTTGAACTTTGACAAAAAGTGTGAGGTGTGAAAAGCATTTTGATAGAGCAAGCAACTAAAAGTCTTATTACCTACTCAGAATTGGTCGTTTTCATGTTATTTTACTTTCCTTTAGAATAATGCTATCCATACCATTAGTTGGTAGGTAACCCTATTCATTGGATGTAAGCGGGACATTCGAAGGGACATCGTATGGTCATAGAAAGCAACTTGTAGGAAGTATCCTAGCACATTCGAAGGGACTATCATCATTTTTCGTAGGCGACAATCGAGGGTCAAGATCATGTATTCGGAGGCGACATCGTGGGTCTTATGATCTTTGTATCGAAGGGACTATGATGATTTGTTTTGAAGGCAACGGTGCTAGAATACCTCTACGTTCGAGGGACATGACCATTTGGATCGTAAAGGCAACAAGAGAGAATTACCCTAAGGGGTGCATGGGTGAAAGAGTGTGTTGATTTCAGGTATTTTATCTTGGAAATTAGAGTGAGCTATGTTGATTTTAATCTTGCCATACACGCCTAGTTACTAGCAGTTTATAGGGTGCGGAAATAAATAGCGGAAATATAAAGTGCGGAAAGATAAATCCTACGCTATTACATGGCTTTGGGGCAGATACATAATTTAAAATGCGGAAAGTAAAAAGCCCTAATTAAACTATTACATCCCATAAGCAATTACATAATTGAAAAAAAAGAAAACGATAAAAGAAATCGTCCGAAACGGGATAACCTGTGAAAAAAATGAGAAATCGAAAAATACGAGGAAATCGAATAAGAGGAAAGTGTTAGCAAAAATGATAATTTTTAAATGAGAAAAATATTTCATGCTGGAAATAACATTAATATGCTAAAATAATTTTTTGGGATTTTTTGGAGTTAATTTAATAATTAAAAATCAATTAAATGCGATTTAAATGATAAATTAACAATTAAATTAAATATGCATGCAAAAATAATATTTTTAATTTTATAAATTAGATAAACATTTTCTGGAAATAATGCAAAAAAGAAAAATATTTTTGGTGTTTTTTAATGCATGATAAAAAATTGTGAAAAGAAATTAAAATGAATGCAAAATATTAAAAATATGCAAAATATGAAAATAGCTGAAGCTTGTAAAAGAAAAGCAAAACCGGTCCCTGGCTGATTCGAACTCATGACCCTGGAGGGTATCTACCAACAGTCTGCGCCTTAACCACTGGGACAAGTGGCATCTGGTGTTAGAAAAGCCAAAATCAAATGAATATAAGTGATGACGCGTCAGGGATTTGTTTGAAACACAGTCAGCCACGCGTGGACCCCATTGACTTATGCATGGACGAATCAGAGAAGCCCATCGCTCCACGCCCTCGCGGTCTTCATCGATCAAACCGAGCCCTAGCTCGGTCGTCTTCTCCCAACCCAAACACGAAAACTTGAAAAATATGCAAAATAAAAGCTCTAAGGTACCCTACCCCTAAATCGAGGGTCATGATCTCAATGGTGGCATTAGTTTTGGTTAAATCGTCCGGTCATTCGAATCAAACAGTTCTTTGAACCCTAACCATGGCAATATGTGATTTATGCGTGTATGCTTGCATGTGATGCATCATTCATGACCTATTTGATGTCTTGAACTCATTCAAATACACAGAAACAATTAATAACGCATGGAAAAAGAAAATCGAATTTGTGAGTTTACCAAACCGGTGAGAGCTAGCCGGCACGATTCAGAGCGATTTGGCTTCGAGCAAGAGGTGATTTCGATTGCTGGGAGGTCAAGGAGGATGTTTGAATGCTCAAAACTTCTTGAAATTGGCCGGAACTCAAAATTCGATTTTTGACAAATCTTGAAAATTTTTGGCAAAGTGAGGGCTGTGTATGGGGCTAGGGTTTTCGTCCCTTGTGCTTGGCATATTGCTGGCTATTTATAGAGTGAATTAGGAGAGAAAAAACAACGAGAAAAGATTTGGTTTTGAATGCATTGAATAATTTTCAAATAAAATCAAATTTTTGAAGGAAATTTGATTTTCTCTTTAATGAAGGATCAAGCACGAAATTGGCATGTATCATGGGCTTCCTTGGACCTCAAGTTTGATATAAAATCACTCCTTTTGGAAAAATATCTTATTTTCATATTTTATATAATTTAATTTTGAATTAAATGGTTTAAAATTCAAAAATAAATTAATAAAATAGAAAATTGCCATGGCCAAGCATTTATGAGTCACAAATAATGTCATGAACAAGTTTGGATCATAAGATTATAGGCCCATTTGGAAATTTTTGCATTTTGACCAATATCTCCTTTTGTGCAATTGTCCAAAATTGTCCAACTTCTGAATAGTGTATCTTGCTCAATTTTCCACATTTTTGAGTGTTCTTGGACTTTTTAGAAAGCTCTAAGAGTCCTCTAACCAACCTCTTTGGTTTCATATCAATTGGAGTTTCCATGCTCAATATATATTCAAAACAAAATGTTGGCTTTTTGTTGACTTTGAAAAGGACCTGTAATGTTTTGATCCATACTTTCCAAATGAAGCATTTTTTGAACATTCTTGTGATACATGAAGTTGTAGAGAATTGAATTTCCTTCAAAACAAGAGGTGGTGTAAAAATTTCTGAGAAAGTATGAAGAAGTTATGCTCAGTCAAAGTTTTATTGAGTTTTCACTGAGAAACCCTAATTTAGAAAGTTTGACTTTTTAGCAAATCTTGATTTTTCTTGATGAATCATGATCAACCCTTGGTCAAATGATGAATGTAACTTAAAAATGAGGATGTTGACCAAAAATCATGAAGTTTGACTGTATGTTGACCACAGTTGACTTTTTGTCCAATACAACTGATTTTCAACCATCTGAGCAATTGTATGAGGAAACTTGACTTGTGAGGCTTGAAACTTGTCATGGAGAATATTTGAAGCATATGAGAAGGCATGATGACCATTGGAGATGTTGGAAGTCCATCTTGATCTGAGAATTACCAAACCCTAGTTTGGGTTGATTGCCTAGGAGAGGGTTTGTCTGATCAACCCTTGAGGAATCCTTGAGTATGGATGTATGAAATGTCTTGAGGAATTGGAGGGCAAATTTTGGGGTATGACATTACCTTGAAATTTCTTAATGTATTCAAAAGTACATAGTAAATGCAAATGTCTTTGCAAATTAAGGGTCGATCCTTAGAGAATAAGGGTTCTTCAGAAGATTGAAAAATTTATAGTCCAAGATCGTGGGCAGTTGTTAGAGCTTTGTATTGTTTAAGCGCCAAACAGGTGGCGAAATCTTGTGAAGCAGTTTCTTCAAGTTTCGAACGTCATCCGTAGATTGTTTTAGGCAGTTACTTTATAAACGTTATAAATAAGTCATTTCAATGTAAAATCTAGTGTGTTCACTTGTATACTCAAAGTACTTGCAAACACTATGCCCAATTCCGAGCGTCGGGAAGAAAGAGTTGCGAAAGTATTTGATGTGCGTGAATCACCACCTTTAATTCAATGCAAAACCTTTACATTTTAGTTGTTTTCTTTGAAGCTTTTGCCTGCATTCTATTTACTTTTCTGCAATCACTTTTTGTTTTCGTGTATGTTGATCCTCTCTTTGTTACAAGTTTCGAGTTGACAAAAGAGTCTTTCGACCCTTATTTCGTTTAGAACAGACCTGGATTCACATCCTTCTATCGGTCACGAGTCACCATAGTAGGTCAGAATATAGTGAATACTCAGATTTGTCAAGTTATTTAAGTGTTTGTCTCTTTCGGTCACGAGTTACCTATCGGTCGAACCTAAACTATTGTGTGGAGAGTCGTTGTACCTATTCCCTTAGTCTTAGGGAACCGTTTCTTAGGCAAGGATTTCGACAAAATCAATACGATTTCACAAATCTTAGCATATGTCTTAAGATCAACTGGTCGATCTTGCGAGTGACCCTTAGTTTTAGGACTTTGGGAGGACCATCGGCTGTTTACCATTTTCCACAATACAGAGATGGTCATTGATTTGTGCCTCGAAGCCTTTAGTCAAGAGGTTTATTTTACTAACTCAAAAGTTGTGAAGCAATGAGTGTAGTTATGTTCTTGGAAGAAGCTGTGAAGCAATTCCAAGTTAGTTTTTGTCACGTGTATGACTTTACTTTTAATTGTGTTTGGAGTGAGGTATCTCCAAGATGACTGTGTTAGGAGCCAAGTAGTTGATGCAGTTGCTGATGCTATTAGGGTACCAAGAGATCAAATTGTCTATGTTGCAGATGTTCTAGATAGTGCCTTTGATACACCAATTGTTACTCCTGGAGAATGGATTCTTGCCACACTTGCTGGGAAGAAGATCTATGTTCCAAGATTTGCAAATTAAATTCAGAAGGCATCATAAACTGTCAAAACAAGATGGTTCTGAAATAAGTTGTGAAATGTCAGAAAGAAAAATCATCACATTCAACAGCGTAACCTTTATTTGCTTTAAAAAACTCAATCATCAGAAGAGGCTACGGTCAGAAGTGTCTCGGGTCAGAGGGAAACTTTTTGGTACTCCAACTTTTGAGAATATCAAGCGTATCTTTTGGTAAGTGCAGTGATTAATGCGTGTAACCTTTGGTTATCCTTAATCATAACACGCTACCTAAGCTAGATAATGAACAACATGCTAATTCTAAAGATATGATCTATCATGATTAAATTCATTAATTGCTCCAAAAAGGGTTCGTCGTTTTTGTTTTAAAATTTTTATTCTTGACTTATTTCTCTATAAATATTTCTAAAATAATTTTACCTCCTTACTCATCTTCTCTTCTCGCCTTTAAAAACCCTAAACCCTAATCTGTCTTCTCCCAAAAACCATCAAAAGCTCTTCTGCAAATCTCCTTTTCTCATCTCTTCATATAGTCATGATAACTATTGCCCAACAAGAAGATGTTAAGTTTGCTCATGAATATGAACAAGAGTCTAACCCTAACCCATCCACAAGGGTTTCATCGTCAGCAACAATGACAACTTCTGCTACACCATCTCTGGTTGTTAAATTATCTTCTGCTCCGTCATCCTCATCAATGTCTTCTCCATCATCTTCATCCTCTTTAGCAATTTTCGGGGAAAACCACATCACAAATAAGTCTCTTCAAACCCATTTCAACGTAGAGTCCAAAGACTTGTTGGTTCTAAAAGAACTGTTGGTTGATTTCAAAAATCTGGCTGAAAATGAGTGTGACACTCAGGATCAGTTAAGTGCTCAAGGATGGGAAAAATACTTTAACAAACTTCAAGGTCCTATTTATGAAGATTTGGTCAAAGAATTTTGGATAATGGCTGACTGTGACAATTTCTTTATTGTCTCCCATGTTCTCGGGCAAAATATCATCATCAAAGAAGAGTATATTGCAACACTTCTGGGTTTGGAATTTTGTCAAGGAAAAAAGGTCTATGGAATGGATTCTTTACGAAAATCTGTTAGAAACTGCATCAATGCACTTCTGTTTGAAGAATTCTCGGTAACAAAGAAAAAGTACAAGAGTAAAGATCTCCACCACCCTCTTAGGGCTTGGCATAAGATTATCCTGAATTACATCAACCTTATGCCTCCATCAAGCTCCTCTGATTATTTATATGTGAAATTTTTGGCAATAGATACTTAATGTCACAAAGAATGTTATGACACCGTATCTGACAAACTGTTTAACAATTCACACAGTAATTTAAAACAGTAAAGAACACAATCAATTGTTTACCCATTTAGTGTGTAACTACACTTACATCTGGGGGCTACCAAGCCAGGGAGGAAATCCACTATAAGCAATATTAATTCAGGAATAAACCAACCAGTTTATCTCCTTCACTTAAGACCTACCCAATGCAACTTCAATTTAAGTCCTACTTAGACCTGAGTTCCTACTCACTCCCCCTCAATCACAGCAGTGATATCAACCTATTGTTTAATAGAATTGTGAAGACATTCTTCAATAAACATACTTGATTTTGCTTCAAAGCTTTAATCAAGAGACACAACAATCGTGCTTCAAAGCTTTGAGTGATAAACAACCCTTACAACCAAATCCTACTCCAAGACTTACAACCAAATCCTACTCCAAGACACTTATCAAATGATAATTGCTTGGCTCACAAGGATAACTAGAACACAAATAACAGTCTGCTTAAAACTTCTTCACAGAAAAGAAGCACCTTACAGTATAAGGGTTTCTTTGATAATATAGAAGCAGTGAAGTCTTCAACTTGGGCTTCCATAATTATAGCTAGGGTTAACCAAAGTTAACCTAAAGACTTGGTCTTTACAACATAACAATTAGGGTTAAAACAAGGTTAACCATCAATCCACGTGAGCATGTGATCCAACATACTAATCCAAATAAAAACAGCTCAGCAGAATCCTGAAAACTCTCAGGAAAAGTAAATCTGCATAACAATATATGTTGCACAGAATGTCATAACATTGGTCATGACATCAGTCATTCTTCTTGCATTTCCGTCATAACCAAACTGAGATGTACCTGTATAATTCTTCTTCTCCAGAATTTATCTTTAACTCAGAATGTCATGACATCAGTCAAGACATTGACATAAACTAGTTTTACCAAAAATTAAAGCCAACATAAAAACACTTACAAACTCCCCCTTTGGCAAATTATTGGCTAAAATAACTAAGCTATCAGAGAACTAATGCAGCAGAAATTAAAGTAAGCAACTAATCCCTTAAGCTAAATAACCAGATCCTAAATAGAGATAAATTCAACCCATAATTTCTTCTACCACTTTTTAGCCATAAAGGGGCCAAAGGTACCATTACATAATCCCAGAAATCATGATATATAAGTAGCAAAAGTATTAATTATACAACCAAGTTAACAAAATACAACCAGCCAAAAGAAAAATTAATCAAAACAACAGGCAAAAGCAACAGCGGCGAAAAGAAATCAGCAGAAGCATCAGCTGGCTGTATACTATCAACCATTGAACATCAGGAACTTTTCTCTCCTGAAGAAGCACTATGGTAAGTATCTTCTTCTGTTGAACTGCTTTCAGCACCATCCTGTTGCTCTTCTTCAGCATCCTCATGCAGGTCCTCTACAGCATCCTCATCTAGCCTTTCATCCTCAACCTCAGTGTCATCTTTCTCCTACTCCAAGGTAGTGATCAGTTCTTCAAGAGACTTCTTTCTTGCTTCAAGCTCCTTGCAAGTCTCTCTCAGCACAACAATGACATCAGCCTTCTGAGAATTGACTTTGACATTTGATGTCTCAACAGATGTCATGACAATATCAGGGACATGTTTCCCTTGAAACATCTTGTAATGGAAACCAAGAGCAGGAGCTCTTTTACAGATAGAATCCTTTTCTACCAGAATATTAGGATATTGATCTATGATAATTCCACACAGGAGGGAGGGAAAGGCTATGGGACCTTTAATTGCATAGCTTTCTAAATGCTTCATGGTCTGCTAAACAATATAACTGCCATAGTCAAATTTTGTTTTGGTTCCAACAGCATAAATGAATCTCCCCAAACCAGTGGAGATGGTGGATTTGTGATTGGTGGGAACCTAGTTAGCTGCACCAATCTTGTGCAGAATGGCAAACTTTAAACTTAGCTTGCTGGCAGTCAGCTTCCCTTTCAAGGGCCAGCAGTGCTTGACTTGCTTGGCAGTGATGGTTTGACAAACCTGGTTGTCAGTAACTTCAAGCTCAGGCTAAGCATCATCAGGTCTCCCCAGATATTTGTTGATCACAGTAGGAGAGAAATTCACCTTCCTTTCTCTCACATAAACGCTCTTAAAGTCAGCTGACTTTCCATCAGCACACCCACCAGACAAATTTACTATGATTTCTTTGACAAGAATCTGATAGCAGTTGGAAAACTTGACCACTGTCTTCATCAGGCCAGCAACCTTGATGAGATCCATGACTTCCTTACACTCAATAGCATTTTTGTTCAGCTCCGTCTCCAAGGCTATCCTTTTCAGAAACACATACTTCCACCTGCTTGCATTTTCTAGATGGTGAAAGGAGATATTGTCAATTGCAACCTCAGGAACCTTAGGCAGTTTGCTAGAAGAGGGTTTCTTCCTGAGAGGAATGTCTGGAACATTGCCCTCAACATCAAAATCAAAATCTGATTCCTCATCAGATTCAGAGGGTTCAGGAACCTTTCTCTTCTTGGAAATTGGAGTTCTCTTGGGTTTTGAGAGACTACCAACAGATTTCACCCTACCCTTCCCTTTGGAAGTTCCAGCCTTTTGATCCTTTTCAGCTTCTTCTCTAGCCTTGTTCTCAGGCCTAGAATTCTCAGGAACAACTTCAGTAGCCTTCTCCTTGGAGGGGCTTTGGGCAGCACTCTGCTTTTCTTTTCTAGACATTATCCTTCTTGCTATGCTAGGGTTGACACTAGCAATTAAATCATTGTCAGAAAATTCTTCATCAACATCAATAACAGAGGGTTCAACAGCCTTATCAGTAGGGGTTTGGTGATCAGCACATTTCTCTGGAGATTTCTCAATGTTGTCATCAGGTGTCTCAACATTCTGAGTGACATTGGGATCCCTTTCAAAATTAGGGCTAGCAGTTTCTTGGTTCAATGGTACAGATACACCAGGAACAGAGTGATTCTCATTAAGAATCCTAGTGACTAGTCTAGCTATAGCTTGATGCACATAAGCAGAACCTTCCCTATTGGCTATCTCAGGAGGAACATAGGAAGATGGTTGAGAAGATTTACCAGTGGGAGAAGCTTGTAATCTTCTTGCATGTCTGGTTCTCAGCTTCTTGACCTTATTAGGATCAGCTGCCATTGCACGAAGAGGAGTCACCTCAAGAATTTCAGCATCCATGGCAGTTGCGTTTGCCCTAGGGTCTGTGGCAGTGGGTGATGGAGAAGCAGTTGCCTTTGATGAAGATGATGATGACACAGATTGTTGAGACATCTTGAGAGATTGAGAATACAAGTGACAGTAAGTTTGAAATTTTCTGTTGAGAGAATGGAGAGTGATGCAGCAAACTGAGAAGAGGGAGATATAAATATGATTATTCCTCTTAAATTTTTGGAAAGAAAGAGGGAAAATAATAATTAGCCCAATCAGAGTTAACTTGATTAAAATATCTCTCTCATTCCTTGTATTAAGCAAAATTAATTGCTATATCTCTTCATATTGGCAAATACCCAGCTTGCCCCTTAAATTCTCAAACTGACTAGCATCAAGTGCCTTGGTAAAAATGTCAGCAAGTTGTAGTTCAGTGGCAACATGTTCCAGCTTAATCACCTTTTCCTCCACAAGATCTCTGATGAAATGATGTCTAATGTCAATATGCTTAGTCTGCTTGTCAGATAGGATTCTTGGAAATGTTAATAGCAGAGTTGTCACAAGACAATGTCATGACATCTTGTGTGACATTGTACTCATCGATCTGTTTCATCGGATCATTTGAGAACAACGCTACCGCTATGTATTCAGAGATAAAGACACACGCTTTGCTTCTTGTTGAACCAAGAAACAAGGTTGTTTCCCAAAAGAAGCATCCTCCGAGGTACTCTTCCTCATCAACACTACCATTTCAATCAACATCACAATAACTGACAAAATTGGTTCACATCTATGAGAACAAGATACCATAATTGTAAGTTCCACTCACATACTTGAATTCTTTTCACCGTTGATGTGACTTACTTTGGGTTTAGCCGGTATCTAGCACATACTCCAACCGCAAAGGCAATGTCGTCGGCATAAGTTCCTATCATGCTTCACAAGCTTTGATCCACATTTGTCCCACTTGTGTCTTTGGACAACTTTAGATGAGTAGGTGAGAGTCCTTTTATGACTGGCATTCTCCATCCCAAACTTCTTGACAATATTCTTTGCATACTTGCTTTGAGAAAGAAAAATTGAGTCTTCCATCTGTGTGACTTGTAATCCAAGAAAGTAGGTCAATTCTCCCATGAGGCTCATTTCAAATTCAACTTGCATCCGTTAGCAAAATGTTTAACCATTTTATCTGACATTCCTCCAAACACTATGTCATCAACATAGATTTGAGCCACCATTATCTTTCCTCCTTCATCCTTGACAAAAAGAGTTTTGTCTAATCCTCCTTTCCTGTACCCTTTGTCTGTGAGGAACTTTGTCAGTCTTTCATACCACGCTCTAGGAGCCTGTTTCAGACCATACGGTGTTTTTCTCAATTTCTATACATAGCCAGGACAGTTTGGATCCACAAACCCTTTAGGTTGTTCCACATACACTTCCTCATTTAAGTACCCATTTAGGAAGGCACTTTTCACATCCATCTGAAACAACTTGAACTTCAGAAGGCAAGCAACTCCTAGTAGTAATCTGATTGATTCCATCCTGGCTACAGGAGCAAAAGTCTCATCAAAATCAACCCCTTCAACTTGAGTGTATCCTTGAGCAACAAGCCTTGCCTTATTCATGGTGACAACTCCTTCAGCATCTGACTTGTTCTTATAGATCCACTTTATGCCAATGATGTTTGTTCCTTTTGGTCTAGGAACTAACTCCCACACTTCATGTTGTTTGAACTGGTTCAATTCATCTTGCATTGCTCCAATCCAGTACTCATCAGTCAAAGCCTCTTTAACATTCTTTGGTTCAATCTTAGACACAAATCAAGAGTTTGAGATGATTTCTCTAGATCTTGTAGTGACTCCACTGTTGGGATCTCCTATGATGAGTTCCTTAGGATGATGTTTCTGAATTATGATGGAAGGATCTTTGTTAGCTTCCTTTGATTCAGACTCTGATGGAGTAGGATTAGGCGCATCATCCTTTTTAGACACTTGTGTTGATGTCTCAAAGAATGTCTCAACATCATATGGGGCATTTGTTTCCTCATGGTGATCATCAACTATGACATTTATAGATTCCATCATAACTTTGGTCCTGGAATTGAACACTCTATATGCTCTGTTGTTGGTAGAGTATCCCAGGAATATTCCTTCATCACTTTTAGAGTCCATCTTTCTCCTTTGTTCACGATCTGTCAGAATATAGCATTTGCTTCCAAAGACATGGAAATACTTCACAGTAGGCTTTCTTCCTTTCCATATTTCATAAAGGGTGGATGATGTTCCCTTTCTCAAGGTGACCCTATTGTGGACATAACAGGCTGTATTCATAGCTTCAGCCCAAAAATGAATAGGAAGTTTCTTGGCATGTATCATTGCTCTGGCAGATTCCTGTATAGTTCTGTTTTTCCTTTCCACAACTCCATTTTATTGAGGAATTATAGGTGAAGAGAACTCGTGATTGATTCCTTCTGAGGAACATAACTCATCAAACTTACTATTTTCAAATTCCTTTCCATGGTCACTTCTGATTCTGACAATGCATCCTTCTTTTTCTCTTTGAAGTCTTTTGCACAATTCCTTAAAGACATCAAATACATCAGATTTTTCCCTAATGAAGTTTATCCAGGTGAATCTGGAAAAATCATCCACAACAACATATGCATATCTCTTTCCACCAAGGCTTTCCACCTGCATGGGACCCATCAGATCCATATGTAAAAGTTCTAGCACCTTAGAAGTGGTTAGATGTCTTGACTTTGGATGTGACATTCTAGTTTTCTTTCCAACCTGACATTCACCACAGACTCTCCCTTCATCAATCTGAAGTCTTGGAATCCCTCTAACAGCCTCCATGGATATGATCTTTTTCATCCCTCTAAGATGTAAATGACCAAGTTTTTGGTGCCACAGTTTCACTTCCTTTTCTTCTTTGGCTATAGAGCACACAACAGAAGAGTAGTTAGTGTTCTCAGACTCCCATAAGTAACAATTGTCTTTTGATCTGACTCCTCTCATTACAACTTTTTGTTTTTCATTTGTTACAAGACATTCAGACTTGGTGAAGTTGACCTTGAATCCTAGGTCACACATTTGAATGATACTTATGAGATTAGCAGTCAAACCATTTACCAGCAACACTTCATTTAGGTTTGGAACTCCAGGCCAGTCCAAGTTTCCAACACCTTTGATTTCTCCTCTAGCTCCATCTCCAAAAGTGACATAACTAGTAGTATGAGGTTTGACATTATTTAGTATATTCTTGATTCCAGTCATGTGTTTAGAGCATCCACTGTCAAAGTACCAGTCTTCCTTGGCAGAAACTCTAAGGGAGGTGTGATCTATCAGGGTTGTAGTCTTTTTCTTCCACTGTTGAGTATATGGTGCCTTGTTAATCTTAGGCTTGACATATGGGGTCTGATTAGGATATCCATATAATCTGAAGCAAAAAGGCTTTATGTGGCCAAACCTTCCACAATAATGACATCTCCATCTTTGAAACTTTTTCTTCATGTTTCTCTATTCTTGATGTTGAGCCCAATGTTGTGACATCTGCTTTGACATTGGTTTATCAGGCTTGGTTTTCTTCTTGTCACCAGCAGATTTCTTTGCAGCCACAAATCCTAGACCAGACATGTTTCCTGCATTTTGTCCAGTCTGAAGGATTTCTTCCAACTTGTCAGTTCCAGTTGTTAACATCTTGACAGACTTAGTCATCTGATCAAGTTTGGAGTTCAACACTAGAACTTCACCTTTGAGATGACTTATAGTAGCAGTGTCTGCCTTCTTCTCAGCCTCCAACTTCACAATGAGCTTTTTCTGTTTCTCATTTTGCTGACAGACTTCAGCACTTCTGGCACTTCTGAAACATAGCTTCTTGTAGGTGTCGGCAAGTTCTTCATATGTCACTTCCTCATCACTAGAATCATTATCAGAGTTATAAACACCAGATAGTGCAGTAACTAGTTTGGCAGATTCTTCTTCAGAGTCACTTTCTGAGTCACCATCAGACCAAGTAACAGACATTCCTTTCTTTTGTTTCTTTAGAAAGGTAGGACATTCAACTCTAATGTGCCCATATCCTTCACATCCATGGCATTGGATTCCTCTGCTTTGATTTCCCTTTTCTTGAAACTTAGTTCTTCTGTTGGAGTCAAAGGGTCTGCTAATGTCAGAGGAAATGTTCTTGACATTTGACCTTGACTTTGGGTCAATTCTCTTGATGATTTTGTTGAACTTCCTTCCAAGCATAGTTATAGCTTCTGATATATTCTCTTCATCACTCTCCTTGCTTTCCTCTTCAGTATTGGATACAAGGGTTATGCTCTTGTTTTTCTTGTCAACATTGTCACTGATCCCCATCTCAAATGTCTGAAGTGATCCAATGAGTTCATCAACCTTCAAGTTGCAGATATCATGAGCTTCCTCTATAGCAGTCACTTTCATTGCAAACCTTTTAGGCAAGGATCTGAGAATCTTTCTCACCAGGTTTTCTTCTGACATCTTTTCTCCCAATGCTCCTGAGGTTTTGGCAATCTCCAAGATGTTCATGTGAAACTCATGAATGGTCTCATCTTCCTTCATCTTCAGATTCTCAAATTTGGTAGTGAGCATCTGAAGTCTTTACATTTTCACCTTGGATGTACCCTCATGAGTGGTTTTGAGAGTGTCCCAAACATCCTTGGCCAGTTCACACTGATGTACTAGTCTAAAAATATTTCTGTCAATTCCATTGAATAAGGCATTCAATGCTTTAGAGTTGCCCATTGCTAGCTCTTCTTCTTCTTTGCTCCATTCTTCCTCAAGTTTCAGGCTAGTAGTCCCATCTTTCTCAAGTTTGATGGGATGTTTCCATCCTCTGCCAGCAGCTCTCCAAGCTTTATTGTCCAGTGACTTCAAAAAGGCAACCATACGAGGTTTCCAGTAAGCATAGTTTGATCCATCTAGAATAGGTGGTCTGCTCCCAAATCCTCCTTCCTTGTCCATAGCGCCAGAAAAAAAATATCCCTAGATCTCACCCAAAATAACAGTGCACCTCGATGCCAATTGAAATTTCAACATATACTTAATGTCACAGAATGAATGACACCAGATTCGACAAACTGTTTAACAATTCACACAATTTAAAGCAAGAAAGAACACAATCAATTGTTTACCCAATTCGGTGTGTAACTACACTTACATCTGGGGGCTACCAAGCCAGGGAGGAAATCCATTATAAGCAGTATTAATTCAGGAATAAACCAACCAGTTTATCTCCTTCACTTAAGACCTACCCAATGCAACTTCAATCTAAGTTCTACTTAGACCTGAGTTCCTACTCACTCCCCATCAATCACGGCAATGATATCAACCTATTGTTTAATAGAATTGTGAAGACATTCTTCAATAAACATACTTGATTTTGCTTCAAAGCTTTAATCAAGAGACACAACACTCGTGCTTCAAAGCTTTGAGTGATAAACAACCCTTACAATGAAATCCTACTCCAAGACATTTATAAAATGATAATTGCTTGGCTCACAGGGATAACTAGAACACAAATAACAGTCTGCTTAAAACTTCTTCACAGAAAAGGCGCAACTTACAGTATAAGGGTTTCTTTGATAATATAGAAGCAATGAAGTCTTCAACTTGGGCTTCCATAATTATAGCTAGGGTTAACCAAAGTTAACCTAAAGACTTGGTCTTTACAACACAACAATTAAGGTTAAAACAAGGTTAACCATCAATCCACGTGAGCATGTGATCCAACATACTAATCCATAATAAAAACAGCTCAGCATAATCCTAAAACTCTCAGGAAAAGTAAATCTGCATAACAATATATGTTGCACAGAATGTCATAACATTGGTCATGACATCAGTCATTCTTCTTGAAGATTTCCAGTTTAACAGTGCATAACCAAACTGAGCTGTACCTGTATAATTCTTCTTCTGCAGAATTTATCTTTAACTCAGAATGTCATGACATCAGTCAAGACATTGACATAAACTAGGTTTACCAAAAATTAAAGCCAACATAAAAACACTTACAATATGTAAATTAGAAGTTCATGTTATAATACCTGTTGACCAAGCAAAAGATAAATCTTCCTCTAATCTTGTTCAACTATTTGAGGTATTCTATCAGAAAGACAAGATCTACTGCATCTCCAAATAAGAAGATCTCTACCTACATTCCTTGTGGACGTCTTCTGACAGATATCTTTGTCGAAAGTGGGTTGGTAAAGCTTTTAGTTAATGAAGCTAAATGTACAGATAATTTATCATCAACATTTGGAGATCATTTCAATGCACAAACTCTAAAGAATATGAAGATGATTAAAGAAATTGTTGTAGAACCTGAGATCAAAGCTTTTAATTATAACTTCTTCAAAATAAGTCTCACTGCGTATCCTCTTTTCACAAAGAAAGATCTAGTAGAAGTTTTCGCGGTAAAAGTGAAGAACGAGGGAATCGAATCGGAATTCGAATATCCGGCCCAAAATGATTTACTCTTTGATTTTTTGTTAAAAAGATGACGCGAGCACCAAGCTTTATTGTTTCCAAACAAGAAAGGAAATGGAAAAGGGGAAAGCTGAAATACCCTAAATAAGATATGCGATGCGACTAGTGTGAACTAAATGCAACGCATGAAGGAGAGACCTAGGTAAGAGGGTTGGTTATATAAGGGAAGGTATTAGCACCCTATATATCTATAGGAACTTTTTATGCATTTGTTTGTTTGTATGTTTTATCTACTATGCTATTTTGGGAAAGTTTCTCCTTTGGGATTTAAGAAAGGTAGGTTAGGCAGGAACCTAAGTTTTTTTATTATGATTATGCTCGCAAAGATCATTGGGGTCCTCGTAACGCCCGGAAATTTAATTAATTATTTAATTAAATTATATAAGAAATTATTTATTGGAATTAGTCAAAGTTGGAAATTATCGGAATTATTATAAGAGTCGTTAATTGGATTAATTGTTGACTAGCCGATAGATAATAATAATAATAATAATAATAATAATAATAATAATAATAATAATAATAATAATAATAATTGACTATTAATAATAATAATAATAAAATTAGAATAATTTGTTGGGCTTAGATGGTTGAAATTAGTAGAAAGAGAGGTGTAGAGAAATAGGTCCAATAAGAGAAATATAATTATTAGTTATTATAAATAATAAGAAATTAGGTTTTTGGAGAGGTTGTTAGAAAAAAATGAGAAGAAAAGGGAAAAGAATAGTATACGTGAAAAGAGGAAGAAAGAGGAATAGAAAAATCGTGAGAAAATTGAGACCAAAAACCGAAATTAATTGAACTCAGAGCGACCTTCAATCCAGGTAAGGGTGAGGTTCTAATTTTCTAATGGGTTGTATGATGAGTAGTATGTGGGAATTAGGATAACGGAGAATCTACTATGTATTTGTGGTTGTTCTTTGATGAGAAATATGTTTAAGTTAAAATCAATAATTTCTATGATTTTGATATTGTTAGATTTTGATGAACAATCTTTAAATATAATAAGTAATTGTGTTTTGAAGCGCACACTTTAAAATTAGATGGATGATGGTAAAGTGGCACTATAGCAGCATTGGTAATTTAATAATTTAAGCTAGAAAGAAAAGTTCCAGGTGTATCAAATTACTAGTGTATATATAAATATATATATATATAAATATATATATATATATATATATATATATATATATATATATATATATGATTTGTTACCAATAATATTATGGTGTCTGAATATATAAAACTGCGTTCGTTAGATATACTGCAACATAAAACTTTTAAGAAATTCAAAGACTATTGGATAGTTTAATCAAGGTATGATAGAATAGAATAGATTTCTAAGGTCAATTGGACACATTATCCTCCTGAGAGTAATGCTTGTTTGACTTTGAGTTATCTCTATTTTCACTTCTCTTGTCTTAATGTAAAATATAATATATTAAGCCGATAAACATATAAGTAGTCATGTACTACTTTGAAGCACTTAGGCGTAATTCATTATTTTCGTTTATGAATGGTTCGTAGCATATTTGCAATATTCTTTTTATCTATATGTGTTACGGTACAACAATCAGAATGCTAGTTTTTTATGTTTGTCATCAAATTATTTTAATTTGTGAATTATAATATAATAGTAATAATAATTTTAATATATGGTTAGTATAATAATAATAGTAATGATTTAGTTTTATTAATATAATAATTTTTAAGAGTTTTGGAATTAGACATAAACAATTAGATTGAGTAATTAATTTAAGTTAATTTTAATTTCGTTAGAGTTAGAGTTGTCAATAAAGTGTCAGAGTTGTTTGATAGAATTAAAGATAAAAGTATTTAGCCCTTTAGAGTTGTTTTATTATTAATTGACTTAGTAGGTAATGCTTAATAATTAAATAGTAGTAGTAAATTAATTGTTCTAGGTATAGAGTCGTAACCGTTAATTTGTGTAGTAATGAGGGGTTAATAATAATTCTTGCAAGTCGTGATGAAATTCGTAGTTGTTTGCTTGAATTATCGTTGTTAATTAATTGTTGTTGATATGTTGATGAAGTTGTAGGCATATGTCCAATGTTGATTAAGTTGAATCGTTCCAATTTATTGACATGTTTGAGTTGTAGGTCGAATGACCAGTGTTGATCTAAGTTGATGCTATTGATGCATATTTTAAGTTGTTGTTGTATGATGTTGTTGTTGTCGCATTGTTGTGTATTTGTTGTTTAAGTTGAGGTCTCATGGCATACATTGCATTATTACGTTGGCCTGGATTGGCAATTTTTATGTTGGAGCTATGCTCACCCACGTTGGCCTGGATTGACACAAGTTGAAAGTTGAAGGCTCATGCCTTGTTAATGCCTCGATAAACTGGCATGATTTTAAGTTGGGAGTTCTGCTCCAAATGGTACCACATGCATTTGCATAGTTGAGTCACATATTGAGTCGCAAGTTAAAGTTGTTGTTATTATTCGTTGTTTAGTGATTGTCGTTGTGTTGTTGTTGATATAAGTTGTTGTTGCTATAAGTTGTTGTTATAAGTTGACGTTGTTATGAAGTTGTTGTTATTAAGTTGTGTTGAGTTAAGTTGTTACGTTGACGAATATGTTGTGATAAATATTGTTGTGTGGAAAAATTGTTGTCATTATATTACGTTGATGATTATGTTGTGATTGTTGGTTGTGAGAATAAGTTGCGAAGTGGTGATTTACGTTATCTAAATTCTATCATATATTATTTATCATACAATTTATTAGATTGTTAGATATCTCACCCTTCATTTGTTTCGCTGCCTTTATCCGTAACGTGCGGTATTCAAGAATGGAAGAATTAGTTGTTGTTGGTTCAAGTCGGTGTCTTTGCTCTGATACGTAACACTCGGGGGGACGTTTGGTCTATGTTGTTTATATTGTTGACTCTTGTTGTTATTAGTATAATTTGTTGAATCCTAAGTGATGTTGTGAAATAAAAAGTTGTTAAGTATGTTGAAAGTTGAATAACATGTTTCAAGTTGTTATTAGTATAATATATTCATTGTATAACTATGAATTCACGTAGTAATAAAAAGTATTTTGTTTGAAAGTTATTGCAAGTTGTAATGAGATTCTCCGAATTAAAAAAGTGTTATGTATCTTATCTGTTTGTGTTGTTAATGTTGAAATGTGGCATCCCATGTTTTGTTGAAAATTTTAATTACTCTGATTTTCGATATATTTTCCGGGTAGAATTTGGGGTGTTACAGTCCTCGGCATACAAATCCCCTAGAGGGAATCAGAGCAACTATAGCTCAGACCTAAGGGAAACTAAGGTTTGTTTGGTTTGAGGGAGAAAGAAGTATGCTCGCCAAGGGTGAGACCTTGTGCCTACGTATTCTTAAAAGTAGGTTGAGAAAGTCAGAGCAATCGTAGTTCCCACTTATGTGCTAGTGGAAGCAAAGTTTTAAGAGACAGCGACAAGTGTCATCTTAATGAAAAATGTATCTAATCTATTTTATCACATACATTCTTTTGAAAATTGATTGTTTTAATATTTCATTGTAAGCATTGGGCGTATTGCTTGAGTGTACAAGCGTTGCCACTTACAATTAAGAAAGATGTTTGAAAAACGTTGAATCTTTCATTAGTAGCATTAGGTGTTTTGCTTGAGTGTACAAGCGTTACCACTTACAGTTAAGAAAGATGTTTTGTTTGAAAAAGTTTAATTTGAAAAATGTTTGATTTGAAAAAAAAAATATTTTGTATGTGATGCTATAGATGAGATACTTCTTCCATAGAGATGATTCTTGTCAAATATCTAAGGAGAAATGTTTTGTTATTGATTAGGGGGATGCTTTTAAGAAGCCTGTGGGTCCTTGTATTGTAAGCCCAAGAGGAGGCTATCTGAGTGACATCGAGGGTCCTTGTATTGTGAGCCCAAGAGGAGGATTTCGAGGTACATCGAGGGTCCTTGTATTGGGAGCCCAAGAGGAGGATATAGGGTATGGATGGCTTGGCTTTAAGAGTGATTTCACCAGGAAACCATACTCTTAGGGTTTTATCCTAGTGAAGGTGATTCTTTGTATTGGAAGCCCAATAGGAGGCTGTTAGAGATTTCCAGGTCTCTTTCTTGTATGATGCCCAAGATAAGGCTAAAGTCAACGAGGGAGTTCTTTTGTACGAAGCCCAAGGGGAGGCTAACTCAACGGGGGAGTTCTTTTGTACAAAGCCCAAGAGGAGGTTGTGGGGAACCTAGTTGTTATACTAGTTGTAATGACATAAAACATGAACAAGTATATGAACAAGAGTGTGTGTGTGTGTGTGTGTGCATTCATAGGAGTTTACGAAGGAAATATATAAACAAGTGTATAAAACAAGAAAATAAAGCTAGTGAACTTGAATATATACAAAGGAGTGTATGAAAGACATATATAAACAAGTGTTTAAAACAAGCAGATAAGCTAGTGTACTTGGATATATACAAAGGAGTTTATGAAAGACATATACAAACAAGTGTTTAAAAGAAGCGGATAAGCTAGTGTACTTGGACATATACAAAGGAGTGAGACTTACACCTTAAGGGAGGCCCACTGGTTTAAGAGCAGTTTCACCGAGAATAATGATCCTCTTAATACCAGTGGAATTGGTGTATAAACATGCGGATAAAAACTAGCGAATGAAACTAGTTATACTTGAATATTTACAAAAATGATTGAATATGTACAAGGAATTGAATATGTACACAAAAGGGTGGATATATAAAAGGAAACTAAATATGTACATAGAAGGGTTGGGACTTACACCGTAAGGGAGGCCCATGATCAATTTGATTTTGAATTCGAAAGATTTTCGAGGAAAAAACCTAATTCGGTTTGTATTTTCAAAGATTAAATCGAATCGATCATGGAAAAGAGGTGTGTAAGTTAATTAAAATATTTTGAAAGTTTTGAAAAGTTTTGAAAAGTGAAAGGTATTCACATGATTGTTTTAAAAAAGATTAGGTTGAAAATCAAGAAGAAAACATTTTTTGAAAGCATTTAAAAACGTCTATTTTAAACCTAATAAAAATATATCAAAAATATATATTTTTTGGTATTTTTTGACATAATCATAAAATAGGTATATTAAATAACAAGTGTGCAAAAAATCATCTCAAAATGAGAAGTTTTTATTGGTTTTTGAAAATATTGAAGTTTGATAGAAAATGTGAAAAAAACAAGTGGTAAAAATTTGTTTTGGTCCTAAGGAGTGTTGAAGTCAGGACCTGTGCTTGAAAGGTGAAAACATTAACCATTGGGCCACATGTGTGGCTTGTTAATTACACGCTTCCATTTAATTATATGTGAAAATCAGTTGTGAAAATGGTTTTGAAAAGAGTTGAAAATTGGAGAAAAGAGTGAAAAGTTTTGAAAAAAAGGTCTCAAGGGGATTCGAACCCTGGACCTTAGGCATGGCAAGTGACTCAAGAAGAGGAAGAAGACTATATGAGCAAGTAGTACCCTCCCGACAACGATAAGTATAAGCAACCTGAAGACCGTCTGAATGCTGTGGAAAATCTGAAAATGTTAGGGTTGAATTTTGATGATTTAAGCCTGGTTCCTGGAGTGGTCATTCCCCGCAAGTTCAAAGCTCCTATTTTTGCCAAATATGATGGCGTTTCCTGTCCAAAACTTCATCTGAAGTCCTATGTTCAGAAGATTCAACCCCACACTGCTGACAGGAAGTTATGGATGCATTTCTTTCAAGAGAGTCTATCTGGAGCACAATTAAAATGGTATTACCAGCTAGAGAATACTCACATTCATACCTGGAATGAGTTGGTAGATGCTTTCTACAAACAGTACCAGTACAATGCTAAATGGGCATCAACCCGTATGCAACTGCAGAGCATGTTTATGGGCCATGACTAGAAGTTCAAAGAGTACGCCCAGAAATGGAGAGATCTAGCAGACAGAGTCTAGCCACCCTTGTCTAATAGGGAGTTGGTTGACATGTTTATGGGAACACTGACAGGCCCATTCTTCAATCATTTGATTGGAAACTCATCAGCTGGATTCATCGAACTGATACTGACAGGAGAACATATCGAAGTTGGAATCAAGAGTGGAAAGATTCAAGTCGAAACATCTTCAAATGTTGCGAAGAGATCTTTTGGTGGGAAGAAAGAAGCCAATGATGTGTATGGTTAGAAGAACCGTGACAAAAGTGGTCGCCAAAAATCTGTAGGGGCAGTCCTGATTTCCAATCCCACACCAGTGCAACCTCAACATGACAACGCGCATAAACATAACACGTCAAGAAGACAGTTTATGAAGATCAACATGTCGTTGTCTCAAGCATTACAACACATATTGAAAGCAGAGCTGGTTACTTTGAGGGATCCTCCTCAGCATGTCAACACTTCTTCTCCGAAGTACAACCCTAATGCACGGTGTGCATACCACTCCAATAGCCCAGGGCACAACACCAACAGCTGTTGGGACCTGAAGAACAAGATCTAAGACATGATTGAAGCCCAGGAAATTGAATTTGACCCTCCTTTCGAAACTCCGAATGTGATCAACGCACCTATGCCCGATCATGGAAAGAGCACCAACACCATTGATAATGACTCATATGTCTTTGCTGCGAATGAGTTAACCACTCCCTTGATGATTGTCAAAAAGAATTTGGTACAAGCTGGCTTATTTCCAGGATGTTTTGACAATTGTCGTTACTGCACGTCCGAGCCCAATGGATGTGCCTGGTTGAAGAGAGGTGTTCATCTCCTGATAGAAAACCGAGAAGTGTTATTCCTGAAAACTCCGTCCGTAGAGAGTTTGTGCCAAGATGTTTCCAAAATCCTGGAGATCGAAGACGTAAGCGAAGTCGTACCAGAAGTCTGGGATACCTTGGGGAAGCCAAGTGGGAAGTTTGATTTCATGGTGAAGTATACCACTCCTGAAAGCTACAAAATCACAATAGAAGACATCAAGGTAACCGGATGGGGGGATGATGATTATCTCGAAGAATTTGCTGATGTGAACACAATAAGGCTCACCTCTTCTGATCCTGCACCTAGAGTGGCACCTCTAATTATTACCTCGCCCAGATCAATTCCATATTCCTCTGACAAAGCTATACCTTGGAATTATGGAGCCGAAGTTTACTATTATGGCGTCAAGCAAGAGCCATTAACCATTCAAGACAGTACAGTTGAAGCTACTAGTCCTGATGTTGAAAATATCACTAGATCAAGCAAAGTAACCAGAACCGGAAGAGTGTTTTTTCCAGATATGTCTCCTCCAAAAGACACTACTGCACCAGTTCTCATTCCGGCTATTGAACAAACTCCCGAGGCTCGCGGGAAAGAGAAAGTGATTCAACCTATTCAAACAGAAATACCAAGGGAAGTTGTTGAAGATACATCCAAGCAAGAAATGGAGGAAATTATGAAGATCATTAAGAAGAGGGACTACAATGTAGTGGAGAAGTTGGAACAAACTCATCCAAGATTTCTATGTTAGCTCTGTTGTTGTGCTCCGAGGCTCATGCTAACGTCTTGGTAAACTTTATAAAGAATGCCCACATACCGCAAGACACTTCTGCTGACCAATTCGAAAGTTGTATTGCTAGCCTGACCGCAGATAATGGTTTAGACTTTTCTGATGCTGATCTGACTCCTACCGGAAGGAAACACAACAAAGCCTTACACATTTCTGTGGAGTGTAAGGGCACTACATTGTCTCATGTGTCGGTGGATACTGGCGCTGATCTGAATGTCCTACCGAAGAGTTCTCTCGACCGACTTGGTGTTAAAGAAGTGGTCATAAAACCCAGTGACATAATCGTGAGAGCTTTTGATGGTTCGAAGAGAACAGTACTTGTAGAGCTAAACCTGCCGATTAAAGTGGGTTCCCGGACTTTTGATTCTACTTTCTTTGTGATGGACATTCGTCCAGCTTATTCTTGCCTGCTCGGACGCCCTTGGATACATGGGGCAGACGTTGTTACCTCTACCCTGCATTAGAAGTTGAAGTACCCAGTGAAGGGGAATATTGTTACAGTATGCGGAGAAGAAGAATATACGGTAAGTCATCTACAGTCCTTCCGATACATCAAAATGAAAGGCGAATTTATCAAGACTCCCTGTCAAGCTTTCAAAGTAGTTCCATGAGTCATGCCTGCCGACTCTCCTGTCACTCTTAAGGTTGCTAGAGTTCCACCGAAGATAGCCTCACTAAAAGATGTCAGAGATGTAGTTGAAGAAGGAGGTTGTACCGTTTGGGGCCAGCTACCCGATTTTTCATTCAAATCTGACAAGATTGGTTTCGGCTTCACCTCCAAAGGTCAGAAGATGATACGGCGCGAACGTGCTGGTGGACCTTCGTTCCGCATCAACAAGAATGGAGTTCATGCTATAGAAGATGATGGTGGTGACTTCGACATCAACAATTGGATCTTCCCAACTCCTGGCGATGGACTCAACAATTGGAAGGCTAAGGATGTTATGCCAATCTCCTTTAGACAAGAGTAATTGTTTTTCTGTTTTACACTTTTTGCTTTTATGCTTCGAACAATAAAACTCTAAGCCTAGTGCCTTGCCCGGGGCACCACGGCTCGTTTGTGAGGGTTATTATTTGTCATTCGCATATTTTCATTCAATAAATCATTGGACTTTTGCATTTAAATATTGTGCTCCCTGTCTTTCTTTTTATCTTATCGTCTTTTCAAAAGCTATGTGTTCTTACACACACCCACGTAATAAACTGCAGATCCACATTCACCCTAGATCTCGTCGATAACGACTCTGCTATTGCTAAATATGACTTTGATAATCCGATCTACCAAACTGAAGACGAAGGTGAGGAAGATTATGAAGTGCCGGGAGAACTTGCCAAACTACTACAGCCAGAGGAAAAGGCTATACAGTCGCACAAAGAGTCAGTCGAAGTTGTGAATCTAGGTACCAACGAAAGCAGAAAAGAAATCAAGATAGGATCGGATCTTAAAAACAGTGTTAAGGACAGATTGATCCAAATGCTGTTGGTGTAGACTTCATTTTCTATCGCCATCATCCCGCTCGGGTGCATTCTATCATATGACAATTATGATGTTCTACGTGGAAGACTCCGAGTATGGTCTGATGTTCATTGCACTACTCGACTTCTTGGAAGTGTCAGCAAAAACTTTATTAGTTTTGTATGTTGATAAAAATGGTCATGATGACAAGTCTTTGTTATGTTTGGCAAACTATACCATTGAAGAGCGCACAATCTCTAGATGGAGTCCAGAACAATGTCGCGAAAGATCCATATAAATATTTCATGTTCTTAATAGTAGTACTACTATTATTCCAGTTCTGCATGATTATATAACTGTTTCTTTTTGTAAGACATTTACCAATAGTTGAAAATGATTCACTTGAAGAAAACACTAGTAATGTTTACTTCAAACTTGCTCATTTGTAAGATATTTTTGTGATGTCACTGATGTGTGTTTTCATAATTTTCTTATGAAATGGTTTTTGTCTTGACTTTGAAACCATTTTTTATTTATGCCATATTGTATAATTGTTAAACTTGCACTAGTTAACACAACTCCAAACTCAAATTTTAACAAAATTATAAAACGAAATAGAGTTTACTGACTTTACTCCACTGGATTCATAGTGGACCAGTAAACTGGGTCACCTTGCAGAAGATTTTAAAAATAAAATTACCTTTTTTATAATACAATACAAGTATTCTTTGATGACAAAGACCACTTACTATTAATGCTTCACTTCACATGCACCAAACTCAGAATGAGCTTCCAAAATCAGAGTTATAATAATGAGAGAGTTTAGGAAATATGATAAAGACAGTATGTCATAAGTAGAAATGTAAATAGACTTGCACTACAAATTTATTCATTCTAGGAAAAATGCAATTAATAGACACAATGCAGTTTTTTGATACCATCTGCTTCATTGTGTAACCTTTTATATCTCTCTCATTGTGTGACAATCTCATTTTTGAAGGCCAAGAAAGTCCCATCTCTCTGCTTCTGCAACTTGCTGGTAAAATTTCTAAGCTTCAATATTTCTCCATTGTTTTCTTGTTTTATATATGTATATAGATAGAAAAAGTAAAAGTGTGTTTCATCTAGAGTTCTCGTCATATGCAAAATATGTTTAATCTGGTGAATATTATTAACAAAAGATGTTCATTTTTCAGATAATCAAATCATGACTAACACCACCCATGAGTTTCCTAATTTCTTCAAAGTCTTCCTTAAAGAAAAACACTCTGACAGAATGGTATTTTCTTATTCTCCATCATCACACTCTCACTTTTTCATGTTTCACTTGCAACATATTTAAACATTGTTTTTTAAATCTGATGCAGCTTATCCCAGTTGCATTTGTGAAAGTGATGATTTCAAAACAAAAGGTATTGAAAAATTATATCTTCAGAGATCAAAAAGGAAGAGATTGGAAAGTCAAAGCACGTCCTATTGGCGGCAAGCTTTATTTCGATGATGGTTGGAAACAATTCAAAGATGATAATTCTTTAGAGCAGAATGACTTCATTGTTTTCGCACATATTGAAAACAATGTGTTCAAGATTAAAATTCTTGAACTGTCATCTAGGTGTGAAAAGATGAAGGTAATGGATGAAGAGGAAAAGAATGACGATGATGATGATGATGATGATAGTGATGATGAGGATTATAATGATAGTGATGATGATTTTACTGATGATGATGATGATGATGAAGTTAGTGGAAATAAATATCAACATTGTAGAACCTGCAAAGCATGTAAGTTTTGACATGAAAAATGAAACTATTTGATTTTATCATTTTTGTATGTTTTTAGCTCATGATTTATTTTGATTTAGGTGGCAACGGGAGCAGCTCTAGGGTTGGAGAAGTTGAAATAGATGAAATTGATGCTGAAATGTATATTCAGCCTGGAAATCCCTATTTTATTTCGAAATACTATCATTACAGACCCAATGAATTGGTATAATTGTTTATAATTGATTACAGCTATTCATGTTCCTTCTTTGGTGTACTTACTATGGCATGACTCTTTTGTTTTGCAGCATATTCCAAAGAAAGTTATAAAGGATTTCTGCCTCTGCTTCACAAAACATGTCAACCTTGTATGTTGCCTCTGCAAGGTATCTTCTATTCTTCACACTTTATTTGATTTGTGTTGATGAGTTGATATTCAACAAGTTTGGTGCACCCTTTGTTTTTTGTTATGACAGGATATTCAGAGGAATGAAACAGCATCCTATCATGAGAAGCTGCCCGAAATGACCACAAAACATAGCAAGAAGAGAGGAGAGATACGTACATGGAAAAATGGGCGAGTGTTTGTGCTGGGGTGGGAAAAATTTTGGGCCAAGTACAAGATCAAAGAAAGTGATAGGTGCTTGTGTGAGATTGTGTTGCATGAAGAGAAAGCAATAGAAATGATAAGGGTGCACGTTCTTAGGAAGGTTAGGAATGATTGAAGAAAAGAGGGAACAGTGGTAATGTTAACTTCACATTTGCTTATTTGTAGAATATTTGTGTGATGTGTGTTTTTATAATTTTCCTATGAAATGGTTTCTGGTTTCTGTCTAGACTTCGAAACCATTTTTATCTATGTCTTATTATTGTATAATTATTAAACTTGCACTATTAAACAATTTGTCAAGAATTTGTTTATCAGAATTGAATTTGGAAACCTACTAGCATTATTTGATTTCTTTGTAAAAACTGTTATTTGTAATGTTGTTTTGAGAAAAGTGTGAAAGTTTACTTGTTTGCTGACATTGAGGTTGTTAAAATTATGAGCAATCCTATAAAAATCTAGTTAACACAACTCCAAACTCAAATTTTAACAAACTTTTAAAATGAAATAGATTTAGCCTTTTCTCCACTGAATTCATAGTGAATCAACAATACACTCCAGTAACCTTGCACAAGATTTTAATATAATTACCTCTCTTTTTTAACTCAGTTTTCACATTAACTTCGTTTACTTCTTTGTTAACTTGATTTTATTCATGTCAATTACATGTTTTATAATTGAGTTGAAATTTTAAATTATTCATGTATTTTTATATTATGTCAATTTATATATCATAGGTTAAACTTGTAATAGTCAAGTTTACAAGTCAATTTTATATAGGTAAAACGGATTTTCTTAAACTCCTGATTTTAACAACTTTTAGCTTCCTATTCAAGCTAAAACAAGGTAAACAACAATCATCTTAGCATTATAAATATAACTACAACATCTAGTTTAGTGTCGTTTGAGCTGCAAGACAAGCATCTAGTTTAGCCTAGTATACATTTAACTTTATTTCTTGTGAAATTAACAAGACATGTTAACTGAACCTCTCACAGCATGAGCAGAGGTTTTCTCATACATCTGAAACAATGGCTTCCCTTTCAAATAAATGGTATATTTTAGTTTCATTATACTTGGGAACCTGGTGTTCATAAGTAATGGAAAACTCTAAAATACATCGAAAATATAACATGTTTTGCACTTGCACCTTGCGTATATATCCAACAAACATTCCACATCTCATAATGGTATATGAACAAAATGGTCTCGTTCCCTCGAGGCTTCTTGGTAGCCTCTTCCATATCCAACTACTATCGCACAAAATTTGGATTGAATCAAGATATAAAACTGCATAAGACTTATTGCCATCTTCCAAAATAATTGCATTAGGAATTGCCAATCAATAAGCAGCTTTCAAAAGAAACCAATTTCTTCTGAAGAACTTGCTCTATAATTCACTCTAATATACACAGGTCACGCCCTCCACAGTGCTGAGGAGGTTAACTCGGTCATGGATGGGATTGAAAGGCACTGGTTCTTTACCTTGGTTGGCATACTGGAAAACAGCTTCACAATCCATCCTCATAGCTGTGTATACATTTCTATGACAACAATTACAAAGTTAATGTAAATCCGATCAAAGAAGCTTGCTAGTTCTTCGTCTAGACGGACCACCGGGAAATAGCTTCATAATCCATCCCAACACTCTTTCCACCACCTAAAAAAAAGAAAAAGAGTCAATTCCGTTTTCAATTCAAGTTGTTTATCCTAGTATTTTTTAGCAATTACTATTCACTACTAAAGTTTTCCAGCATCTATCAACTACTTCCACCCTTGATAATGAAAGGGATGTTTTCCATTCTAACCTAGATACTTGCATTGCTTACAAGCAGTGAAGCTTTCAGTCACAAAATAAAACTGGGATTTACTGACAATATGAGTATGTATAAATGATATGCTTGTCTTTCAGACAAGTTCATTTGACCAACATAAACTGTACATGTTTGTTACCTCATCTCCCTCATCTGCATAAGGGATGTTTTCATACGTGGCCCGAGAATCTGTTTGCTTTGTAGAAACATTTTCACCACTTTCATTAACCATGTTTTGAGCAGTCAAAAGCTCTAATCTTTGTGTCTGGACCTCAAGCTTCCTTGACAACTCTTTGTTTATCTCCTTCAATAATGAAAAAGAAACAGCAGAAACTGTGGTTAGGCTAATACAGAACCAGAATAAATAAATAAATAAACCAGTATTTTTAACATAAACTAGCGCAAAATAAAATAAAAAAAAATCTAAACTAAACTTTTTCTGACAGAGTATAGACTCACTCAAAAATCATTGGCCATACAGTTTATTGTGACAATGTATGGTCATTAGGAAAGAAAAAAAGATCCTCAAGACTATAAATAAAAGATATGTGAAGATGTAAATAAATTATAATAGAAAGCATTAACAAACAATTTAGATAGATAACTTAATCAAGTAACTGTTCGGTAAGAGCTGTACAAACCCAGGTCCGCAATTGTAAGGTTATGCTGAAGGGAAGAGATGAACAAAAAAACTGAAATACTGTTGTTGTGTGATTGTTTGATATATAATGATTTGGTTTTTCATACAAAAAGACTAAACACTGACCCTATTTTAACTAATAATAACTACTCCAAATCCTAAACAGATAGAAACTAATCTTAAACCGATTGTCCAAGATCCTAAAAAATATAAAACTGATTGTCCAAGATCCTAAAAAATATAAAACTAATTGTCCGATACAAGCTAAAAACACTTCAAGATAATAATTATCAAAATGAGGATATTTTAATATCTTCTAATCCCCATTAAAAGTAAGAATAACCAAATACTATAATTTGGTATTGATGCTTGACTGGGACACAAGATCACATTTAAGACAAGTTGAGACCAAATTGCAGCTGCAGAAAAAGTTGGGCCAGACCACAGTTAAGATAAATAAAGGGTAAAAACAGCAGCTGAGAGAAAACCAGTTTCAAACTAACTGATATAAAACCAGTGGCAAACCACAAACTGAGATGAACTAATACCAAACCACAACTGAAAGGAAAATTATGTCAAACCACAACTTAGACAACCAGTGCAAATCATAGCTGAGATAAAACCTAAGCAAAACTGCAACTGAGACCAAACTAGTACCAACAACAACTACAAAATCATGCCAAACCATGAACGAGATAAATGTTGAGAATCAAGTGTGAGGAAGAAGTCCCACATTGGTTAGAAAAAGGAAGAATGAACACTTTATAAGTGAGAGAACCCACACACCTATCACCTTAAGGTTTTAGGTGGATATGTGGTGTTCTCTCACAAAGGTGTATCCCTTGTAAAGTGCTCCCTCCTCGGAATTGCCCCTTAACAATAAAACAGAAGCAAAGCCGCAACTGAAACAAATCAGTCAAAAACAGAACCTAAACAAAACTAGTATCTAACAATGAATGAGACAGATTCGCTCCAGAAAATGGAGCCAAAACAAAGAACCAAAGTAGAAAAGGAGTCAAACTATAATTGGGGCCTAAATAGTGATTCTGATGAAATGTGCCCAATATTAGATCAGATCAGAAAGACAGAGATAAAAGCAGGGAGATAATATGGAGGATTGCAATTTGTTCGTCAAACTCTCTGAACTGATTCAAAACTAAGAACCCAGATCTAATCTTACTTTAAAGAGTGTGCTCTCCAGCAAGTTATATACTAATACTACAGAGAATAAGAAAATAAGTGTTCATTCATGCATACAAAATAGAATTCTAATTGAATTACCTTCATTCTGGAACTCTCAGACGATTCAAATGCCAAGGATTTCATCAATTCTTCTTTCTCCAGTGCCAGCTATAGTAAAATGCAATACAAGTGAATATTTAAGCTTTATTTGATGGCAATTTCACACTAACTAGATAAAGCCTAAATAGAAGCGAGATGGGTGGAGAAAGTGATTCTCCGAACAGTAATCAGCAATGCAAGGTGGTGTTTGTATATACTGATTGAGTTTTCAACAGACCAAATCCTACCTCAGAAATAAGTGCATTAATGTTCTCAATCATTCTCATCTGATCATGAGGAATATTCACAGAAGAAACCCCAAAAGAAGGGTGTGTAGTTTCAGGAACTGTAGACAAACTAGATGTTCCAGCATCACGAATAGCAGCATTGTCATTGATTTCTGTGTTGGACGAGCTTGAAGCAGGATCTTCAATCACTGCATTTCATAGATGTATAAACATAACTAGAAAACTAAACCACTAAGAATACCCAAATAACTAGGAATACTTTAATCATGTATTATTTGACAGTTATGACTTAAAAGTTATATCAAGATCCTTTTATTAAGAAAACAACAGTCTTCCAAAATTCTTTTTTATTAGCATATGATGACATGATGTGATCACAAGTGTGACCCATTTTAATTCCAACCATTTAGAGTGAGTTACAGCTTGTGTTTCTAGTACTCCTCAAATATAATATATAATATAATAAAACAAAATGAACCTAAACTACGTACACTGCAGCATATATTCAAAAGCTTGGTCTCCAGAATCTGTCGAGTTTTTTTAAAAATTATATATTCAAGCATCTTGTTAGTAAATACACATAACACAATACACATTTCCTTCTCTTATTCACATTTAAGAATAAATGAACCCCGGAAACATGCTTGAGTGACTTAAGCATGCAAGGAAATCACAGGTTGATGACCCGTGAAAGAATACCTAACAGACAAAGTAATAACCATACTTAGGAAACACACCTAAATCGTCGGTAGATGTAGAACCATCTCTTTTACTTGATTTACTCTCAGATTTTCCAAACCCTGAAGCCTTTCTCACCTTAGACAGCAACATCTTCTTTTCTGCATCAGTGCAAAAGACAAAGAATGAACATGGTTTCAAAGTGCATGCATGCCTCAATTTCACATAAAATTTAGTAGCTAGCAAACATATTTAGTATGTCCCTAATATTTGTATCATCATAAGAGAGTAATTATATCAAAAAGGGAGCAAAACAAATTACAAGATATCCACCAGTAAAAAAAAAGAACAAGGAAATGCCCGCAACTATCTAAAAATACAGAAAACAATGAAAACGTATCAAATAAAAAGGTTAATGACCAACTAGAATGTGTCCCAGATCATGTAACCATTTGTCCTAAAAAACTAGACCAATATGGGCAAAACACCATCTTTATAAAATCCCCATTGAGTATTTTGATTATCGTATTTCAGAAAATCAAAGCATAATATATGATTATTACTTCTGTAAGCATGTTCACAAACTAAAGCATCCTAAACTATGAACTTATTTGAGATGTCATAAAAACAATTTAGAAGAAAGATTGGGCAATCCAAAGATGCTGTTTTTCTATTTTCTATTTCCATTCACTTCAAAATCAGATGAAACATAAAAATTTGAGTGAATCCAAACTGATCTTATAAATTAAAGTTAAAGTCTGAATACCTTCTTGAAGAGCATCAATGGTTGACTGCAAATCATGTCGGTCTTTTTCAAGGCTGGAAATTTTCTTTCTGTAATATTTAATGAGATGTCATTTTAAAATGCCACAGTATCTTTATAGATAAAATCAGTCAGGAAAATTTCCAAATGGAATGAAATGAAGAGATGACATCAAATCAAATTCTATCGGAATGAGGTGTAATATATTTATAGAATACAATTTTTAAATACTAAATCTAAATTTTTCCGTACATAGGATTTTGCTGCACATTTTTTAAAGTACAAAAATACCTGTATGAAGAAATTTCTGCTTGCTCAATTTCCAACCGCTTCTCAAGCTTTAGCTCATTTGATCTTAGTCTGAGGGCCTAAGAAGTTTATTGAACAACAACAAATCAAAATTTGTAATCTAATAGTATCTAATATCTCCTAAATCCATTAGCAATGTTTAAACCTACATGTGCTCATTACAAAAGTGACACTTATATTTGTGTTTGGCTCGATAGACATTACATAATCACTCTATATCAAGGATGAATATGGTGATGTTTTTATTAAACCAATGCAGAGATATTTTTACATTAGAATAAGAATATTAACATTTATGTCCCTTAAGTTTTTTGGCTGAAGCACGGGCATTGCATTCGTCTGAAGAGATAATTCATCAATCAAAGTTGAACCTCATTGCATATAAAAATTTACTCACGTTGCAAAATCAACCTTTTAGCAAGCATAACCTATGAAGGACATAAGTTGCTGCGAATTGATATTTATATTATAGGTTTGTCTAACTTGTATATACTACATGGGTTTCGATTAAAGAGTTACCATTTAAAATTTGAGATACTATTCTATGATGTTAATAACTATTGATCATTTATTTATATAATTTAAATACTTTGAGTGTTATTGATACATAATTACTGCTAAAATATCAATTAATATTGACCTACTAAACTTTTGATTGAAGAAGGATGATGTGCTCAGAGCCAAACTAAACTTTGTATCTTTTGCAAGTAAGCCTTTAACTTAAACTTTGACAATTAGTACCAAAATTGTATAGTTTGTTATATTGAGTTTTCTATTAACTAGGTTAATTCAATAACTATGAAGAAATCTTTATTGTTCGTTGTAGACATCAATCGTTTCAGACTATTTATAGTAGTTAATTACATGTGATAAATTCCTCACCTGGATGGAAATATGCAGCTACAAAACAAGTACAGATTACAGCTGGTTTCAAATCGACTATGACAAATTCACACGGTCTTCAAAAGCAAACACAAATGCAAAACATACCAAGAAAAATCACTACCTTCTCCTCTAAGCCAATGACTTCGGATGCCAATATCTTGGCACGCTCATCAGCTGCATTACACTCAAGTTGCACATTTGTATACTCACTCCTGATAGCTTCCAGCTCAACCTGTGGATGTGAAATGTCACATAGCTACCAATAACAGAGGCAGAGGAAGGAAGAACAAAGTGGAAAGCAACTATGGAGATATGCACAGAAATAAATAAATTTCCAACAAAAAACTATCAACGGTCAATGCCGTAGGGAATATAAGTTTCTACTTAAAGCACTACAAATTTGAACTCCAAAAGAGGACCATGAGAATCTTATATGTATCAGGAAAAACACCATAATAAACACTGAAGAAAATTATTTGGGAAGGTTGGCAAATAGGAACCCACTAAAAAATTAAAGTAATGGGACCACACAAAAACTATTAAAGACAGACAAGGTGAAAGAAAAATGGTTGTGTAAGGTATTTGGTGAAACTGAACGAATTATGTTGTTTTAATACCTCTCTTAGAAAGTGTGGTAAGACAAATAATCCCCATGAGAAAGTACCATTTCAAGAAATCATGGATATCAACTAAAATGGCTTTAAATATGTACAGTAAATGTAATTCTGTACACCCAAAATAGAATAAAATATTTCAGACAAAAAGATACGCCAGCCATCTAATGTATCTAACCACCACATTTTATTTGCCAAAGATTTGGTATAGGAATAAAAAGGAGCTCAACAACAAGCTCAGTTCAACAGGCCTTGAAAGCTTGGCTCACAAGATGCCTGATTTACATGGAGCTTTATGAGACTAAATACATGTATTGAACTGAGCTTTACCAACCTTATAATCCATCTTAAAAGATCATGACCTAGTTTGATTAATCATATAGTATTCTACAAAATTGTGTCATGATAATAGTAATACTAATAATGATAATAATAATAATAATAAATAAGGCTAATAACATTCACTTTCTAATATATGTGTCATTTAGTATTATAATTTTTAAATGTAAATAAGTGTCGCCATGAACTTGTAAAGCTAGATTATGAGTGGATGCATAATTGATTACCAACACAATAAAATGGTTATGCAAATAGATAGGGAGTGTTGATACAAACCAGTTGTGCTTTGATCTCTTGCTGTAAGTTCTCCATTTCTGATTTTAATTGATTGACGACACTTCTCTATGAAAACAAAAAAATAAATCATTATAAACAAGGCAGGAGACTGATTTGTATCCATACAGACAACTAAGATACTTCAAATCAAACACAAAATAGCAATTTAAATCGAAATCAGAGCATGTCTAATGCCAAAGTTACAACTAACACAAATTAGAAACCTACTAACACAGGACTTAGAAGAAACTACATCTGCCTTTCAAGACATTTACACCAATTCTATAGCCAACTAAGTTCCTTCTCTAAGCCTGCAGACACAACAAAATATTCAAATGTTTGATCTCATAACAGAAGAGTACTAGTAGGCCTAAAAGGCACTGATTTGAAGACAATAAAAGCAACCACACCTCTGATTGTTGGAAACATAATGTTGTTAAAAAAATAATTATTTAATAGCTCAACTTAAAATATAGAAGAAAAACATATATGTGTGTGTCCCGTAGTGGATGGACTTTGTTTCAACATATGCAGGAGTGTAGGTGAAATCATGTTAAAACTACGACAAGAAAAAATATGTTAGCACTGCAAGCTAACTGGACAAGCCACAGGTTCAGTTTACGATTAAACCGATCGGACTGGCCGATCTATTCCAATTTTCTCAACATTTTGAGGGGGGACCTTAACACAGCTAGCAGAGTTGATGTTGAGTGACTAGAGGTCATGTGCCAGGGTCATGGAATCAATCTTTTGTGAAACCAGGGCATTGCTGCCTACCTACAATAGATCTGAAATGGATACAATACTTCCTTGAACCCTACCATAGTGGAAACTTTGGAACACCGGGCTTCCCTCAACATGAAATATCAAAATATGTTCAATGTATATAAACACATCATGATCTAAAACTTAATTATTTATTCTACTATGATAACAAAGAAAAATCGTCCATACCAATGGTGAGCCGTTGAACATGAGAATAAGCAAAAGACATATAATATGATAAAAATTAAAAACCAAAAGAAGTATAAAAGTTGAACATTTTACAAAATGACATATTGCTACTCATAAACCAACCTGATGGTTATAATTGTCGGTCAGAGATGAATTTTCAGTAGCTAGTGACTCAGCTAATACTTGAGAAGCCTCAAGAGCACGTTGCAAAGAAAACTTTTCTTGTGTTAGATCTTCAATATGCTGCATAATAAACAAAAGGAAAAACAAATATTAATATACAAACCAACATAAGCTAAGATACTCTTTTTTAATGACAAATTGTTAGTAGTTAATCGTTACTTGTTAGTATATTTACATCATTGTCAAGACTTCAACCCTGGACCTACAACTGTTTTTAACCATTAGCTCAACTAGTTCAAGCCAGCTCAGCTACCCCTCCCATCCCATTCTAATAACATGCAAATACATCAATAACCTTTCTCGCATTAAAAGTTTGTAACTCCGACCAAAAGATTCCAATTTCATTTTGCAGGTTAAGGGTAGAAGTTAAAGAACTGTTGGCCAAAAGACAGAGGAAAGTGTAATGTAAGACTCCAAAAGTTTACTAGGAAAGGAGAGAGTTGAAAAGAAAGAAAAAATTGATTTCTATGATTGTTTATAGTTACACAACTAATTTAGAGGTTCGCGTTGTTGTCCTAAATAATCATCTAAACAATTTGACTGTCACATATCAGAGAGAATCCCCTGAATAGTTGACAATGAAAAAAATTTAAATGCAGCATTTTCCTCACTAAATAATGAGGTTACACATACAATATTCAGCTTCTCGGAACTGGCAAAACGAATATGACGAACTGTTTAATTTTGCAATCTATTAATTAAGAATAGGCAAGCATAGCACGCTGCATATGTCATGTTAGCACATATCTTAGTTCTACCTTACTGACATCCATTTCAAAATGTATGCAAATCATGCAGTCAAAAGATATCAATGCCAGATATCCCCAATGAAAAAATAGGAGCATGTATAATAGATTATAAATATCCCCAATGGCCAAATGATTTAACAGCTCCATATATCAATGTACCTAATAAATTGAGTACACTCATTGAAATCAAATAGGAAAAAAGTGAAGCACCAAAACATCATACAATCGGCATCAAGAAATAAATGCTTTGATCATACTAGTGGAAACCACCTGTTCTAAAGTAGAAAAGTCTTCATTTTGTGAAGATGAGTAATAATCATGTTTTTTTTCCATGCCATTTTCCTTAGCACTTATCATCATTGTGTCCTGGTTATTGTTAAAAACTGGAGCATTTGTAAGATTTGAGAAAAGTCCCCCAGTTTTAGTCTCTTCAGGTGGCTTACGGAAATAAGTAGACTCTGGTGTGCCGTTGTTGCTTGATTCTAAATGACTAGACTTATAGGCATCTTGCTCTGGTTGATAAAATGGAGACCCAGTAGAAGGTTTAGTCACATTTATAGAATCAAGAAAAGATGAACGTAGCTTTCTAGAGCTTGATTCTGTTGACACTAAATGTATTGGTGTGTGGTTAGAGGAATTCCTTGTTTCATAACCAGTGGAATCATATTTAGGTATAGAAGAACGGATAGAATCCCTAAAGCCTGTAGTACATCATATATTGTGCAAACTTCATCAGCAGAGAGTACTAAGGCATTGTTAGGTTGAATGAAAATGTGAAACTATTGAAGCACAAAAAAGAAAGTTAAAATGTTACCTCCAGAAGCCGGACTATGTGAGTAGCTACTACCTAAAGGGCTGGAATTTGTCTGCTTAGTTTTCTGGAGCGAATCAACAGAGTTCTCACGTATGATTTTTGACGGAAAATAAGGAGCAGAGACATCAGTAACTGCAAAATCCTTCACAGAACTGTTACTCTTGTTTGACTGGCTTTCATTCACTCCGTGAAGGATAGACTGACTAGTACTGCTATCAAGCTCTTGACTTTCTTGCGAGCGTAGAAAATCACTTTGGTGGTTTGTTGTTCCATACGGAAATCCAGCAGCACCACTGGTGTGGATTCCAAATATATCATTTGTTTTATTTGCCTTACTGTTTTGACTAACATCGTTAGATGTAATAAAAGTAGAAGCATTATATCTTTTAGCATCATCATTATCTGAACGTTCCTCCACCTGACTAGTAGAAAATGCATCAAAATCATTTCTCACAAGACTAGTTGCACCAACTAAAGACCCTTGATTACTACTTTGGTTAAGCAAATTCACATTCTTCTGGTTACTTGTCCCAGTCTCAACAACATCTCCTCCAATGCCATCAGATGTGGTTACTCCATCTGACTCATTAGTTCGAACATTTTCAACTTCCGAAGGCTGTTTCTGAACCTTCTGATTTTGGCCGGCATCAGAATTGGGCACAGAACCAGAGGATGCAGTCTTCTTGCCCCGCTCAGCGGCTTTCTTTTTACGAAACTCCTCCAGCTGTAAAACCCAAATAATTATTCAAGATGTAAAAAGAAAAAAAAAAAAGGAAAACAGTATAGACTTCAAAACTCACATTAATAATGCTAAAAGTTATAAACTATAAGGATAGATTAACTTTATGAAAACAGTTTTTTTTTTCAAAACTCAACGCGAAAGCCGACAAAATCCAGACACCAAAACTTCCTCCTTTCTAGTTCATTTACTCTAACACCGAACAACCTAAAAAACGTTACATAAACTCGATAACCGAAAACAAAAAATAAAAGCTATCCTCATATGCAATTAGCAACTATATAGCCTAGGCCTAGTTCCTTCCAACAACAGAAATAGACTTTCATCTTCATTCCATATGGTCCGGCCTCAAAGGCAGCCCCACATATCATAATTGAAGCACAGACACCAGAAACACAATACCAAAACTAACACGTTGACACTGGTAATAATAAATTAATCGTAATTACTTTAAGAGGCGGCGGTGCAATATAGATTTTCACCACTTCCTATCTCCCTCCACCTCCATTTAAACAAACCACCCACATTACGATCACAATATAAACAATTTCATAAAACAATAACAACAAACAAAACGCAACAATGCATAACATAAACAGTCACAAAATTACTACCCCTAATTCTAAACCTGCAACAACCTGATATAATGAAATTCTCAAACCAAAAATCAAATACACATACATACCCGACGCTTGCCAGCTTCCAGATGCTCTTGCTTCCGCACCTGAGCCGACGCCATTTAACGATCTAGAAGACAATTTCAAAATCACGAATCAACATCCACGTTGCAATGAATTACAATCGAACAACCTGAAACTCAAAATTTGGAATAGAATTTCCCAGATCGGTGAAAAATTGGGAACGAAAATGAAAATGAAAATTGAAAATTGATACGTTGAAAGCAACGCAGGAATCGAAAATGTTGGATTTCAGAAAGAGAGGTGCCCGATCTGATCGGGAGAGAGAGAATTGTAGAGTTAATTCTCTCTCTTCTTCGTTCTGGTTTTGGTTTTGGGGATTTTTATTTTTTTTGTTTGTATTTTTTAATAATATGTAATTATTTTGGCTCTCTCTGGTTTTAAAACGATGTATTCAGTATTCAGGTGTTGGTGTACTAATTTGGGTGGGGAGATGAAAATGACGAAAGAGGACTTGTTGAAGCACCGTGAAAGACATCTGGTAACGTAACCCGCAAAGTAATCTTGTAAGTTTTGAACTTAATTTACTATTTATCTATAAATCTATAAATAAATTAATACAAGTAAAATTTTATTCGGTTATTTAAGATAAGGAAAGAGTACCTTTTTTTTAATAAAAATATGGAAATTAAAATAGTTACCTTTTTTAAATACTATTTTTTTGTCTAAGATTTTAAAATTTAGTATTTTTTGGTTCATATCTATAAGACTTTAACAAATTTTAGATATAGTATTAAAAAAAATATGATATAAAAATTGACAAACGTAAATAAAGAGTATTAGAATATTTACAGATGTATCCAATAATACTTTGACTAGTGGTTGATACGTGTAAAAAAGACTAGTTATAATTATAACTATTAATCTTAGCTTTTAAACATATTTAATTCTATTTTTTATCTTTTCCAGTATAAATTATAATAATACAAATAAATGATTTATTTAAAAAATGTGTAATAGATATATTTAAAATTTGTGAATAAACATAAACTCTAAAAGAGGGTTATAGATAGCGTACTTTTATATATATATATATATATATATATATATATATATATATATATATATATATATATATATATATATATATATATATATATATATATATATATATAAAAGACTTGCACAAGACAAATTTTAAGATTTGTTTCTTTCAAAGAGACAAATTTTAGAATTTATTATAGTAGAGTATGCACGCGAAAGTATTAGAGTAAAATAGAGTGAATTATATTTGAATAGAAAGTAATACAAGTAAATAAGACATTAATGTACAACAATTACAAATTGAATCAATGATGATACACAAGGTATTCAATTGATACCACTAGTATAATTCATGATAGATGATTATACAATGATTTAATTAGTGAATTATAAACTCAATAAGTTTCTCAGATTTTAATCACCACTAAAGCTTGATCAGGTCCCGAGTTCCAACAAAAATAAATTGATATCAATGTAATAAATGATAAACTACTCTACGAAGTAAAAAACATAGGCATGCAATATACTACAAAATGCTTCGACTCAGGGAGATGACACAAGGATTCATAGTACTTCGACTCTTTCGTCCTCGCATGAGTCTTTTTTCACTCATCAAAGAACCTGTGTAATTCCATTGGCTTGACAAATATTTAAAGAGTTTATACAATCACTTATTCATAATAATGTTGGATTTTGACTTGTATACAACTTCACACCAAACTCTTCGGCGCAATCTTTACTCGATTGACGCTTCAAGAATCTTCTGATATCACCAATTTGCTCCAAGCCTTTGTTTGTAGCAATCACCCTTTTGATTCTCCTAATTCATTTAGCGGTGAATTGTTTGAAGATCTTAGAAGAATTCAGAGTACAAAATAAAGAGAAAGCATTCGTCGAGGAGGCATATGAGGAGAATGTAGAGGAAGGCGTCAATGCTTATAGTTTGGTCCCTACAAACACGTGCATACAAAACTTCTCATACTTCATTCGTATCAAAATAAATATCGTTTAAGGTTGTTACACGCAAATTAAAAAAATTAATAATTAAGTCAATAAAAGTAATATTTTTACAAAATTACCCTTAATTACTATTGGTTGTAAATATTGTCATAACTTGAAAAGAATGTAGACAAGAGGTAAAATTGGTAAAATTTAATAAATGTTGTATTAGAAAAGAAAAGAGACTATTATTTTGAGACAACTTTTTATGACTAAAAAGACACTTATTTTAAGACAGAAAAAAGTATAAGTTAATATGTGATGGAGATGTAAGGGCACGATAGTTCATGATGTTTCCAACATATTCTTAAGAAGTTAAGAATGCATTGCAACACAAGAGGGACCATCTTACCTTTCATGTTATGGCTATTATTGATTTTTATGTAAATTAAAAAATTCAAATTCAAATAAAATATTCATCTTAGTGTAAAACTTAGGTTCAAATTCTATAATTAAATCACATGTTAAGAAGTGTTTTGCACATTCATATTCTATATTCTAACCACATGTTGAGGAGGTATTTTGCATCTTTGAATTACATAATCTATAATTTGAATTTCTATTATGTGATCTATGTAACGTCCGTTAATTTAATTAATTATTTAATTAAATTATTTTTGAATTATTTGTTATAATGTTGTGATATGTGCTATGTTGTAATTAGTTGGTTATTTAGTTGTGCTATATTGTTATTAGTTGATTATTTAGTTGATTTGTAGTAGCAATAATATTAGAATAGTTATAAGATTAATTGTTGGGCATGTTTAGGTGGTTGGTTGTAGTAGAGGTGGGGTGTGGAAGTTAAGCCCAATAGGAATAATAAAATTATAAGGTTAAGATAAATAAGGAGAATTAGGTTAATTGATAAAGATTTTGGAGAATTGATAGTGGGAAGTTGCAGAGTAGAGAAAAGAGGCAACAAGTTAGGTTTCATAGTAGAGTTCTAGAGCAACCATCAATCCAAGGTAAGGGTGGGGTTCTGACTCTATAATGGCAATTTTGATGAATAATATGTAGGAATTGGATTGATGTAATGTTGTTGTGCCTGAATTGACGGTTACTATGTTATAGTTGTTTATGAATTGTCTGCATAATAGTCCTATATAATCGATAAAATCTCCCTGTTGGCAATTGTTTCTTGTTGACCTAGTTGTTGTATTTCTGTGTTGTATCATGTAGTTGTGATTATGCTGATGATCGATGTAAATTTGGTCTTGTAATAGTGTTCGTAACAGACTAGATGAAGTATGTGTGGAGGTTTTGAGAATACATTGTGTCGAGGGGTGTAACACCCCTTCTAAAATACCCAGCGAATATAATAATTAAATCAGAGTAACATGCAATAAGGGATGCCACAATTTTAGATTAAATGTAAAAACCTCATAAACAGTAATCATGCTTTACTGAAGGAATTATTAAAATAAATTATTCAAATTTACATCATGTTCTACACAGCGGAAAAATATCACAAAAACCTGAACAACTTTAATTCATAAGTATTCCCAACATGAATCAAAACCAATGGAGTATAACACAAAACTCTCATCCAAACGTTTCCCCCAGTGTTACAACTACCAGAGCATGACACTGACACACGGAGAAAAATAAGACACGGCTCTATAAGCCATCCTCACTGACTCCTGAGCCGCTAACTTTAATCTGAAATCATTAAAGTAAGGGTGAGATCTCTTTTCAATATAAAATGCATTATACGTTTTTAAATACAACGGAACAATTCAATACATCAGTTCATATCATTAACATAATTAGATTTCAAAATCACAAAAGCATTTTCACACAGATCACTATGGAAATATAACAATCAATGAAATTATAACACTGGAAATCATCCTAACATGTTACAATTTCATATGCAATGCAGACTCTATGAATGTGGTACCAAACGTGAACTAAATTCACACTCTGTTCCGTTTACACCTCGGAAACAGCGTTAATCAACGATTCGCCCATACACCACTAGGTCAAGAATCTAGCCTCACCACCACTATCCACTGGGTACGGGTATTGGCTCTGCAGGTCCAATTCCATACAATGGGAATTAACCACCACCATAATGCATATGCATGCACATCAAAAGCATGCACCATTCAAATAACGGAATATGATCACACAACATTATTCCACACATAGCCAACACCAACATATCACATGATAACATCTCAATCATGCATTAACAACAAACACAACACATAAGTGTATAGTCCTCAATCCAATCCGTCAGAACAATTCAAACCTGCTCATCACATTTCTAAAATTGCATTCGATTCACAAAATCGGAAAATCGGCATTTTTTAGAATAAAATTCATAAAATAGAAATTCCTCAATTTTATAAGATAGTATTGTTAATTTAGAGAATAACGTCCAAAACGGCGTCTAAAAAGGACTTACGGTTTGAAAGTTATGAATTTTTAAAGTTTAGTATTTTTCAAAAAGTAACAGTGGGAACGGGTTCCTCCAAATGAAGAACAAATGGGGAACCGGTTCCTGCGTTCAAAAATGTCATTTTCACTGACCAATACACTGGGAACCCCGGTTCTCCCACATGGGAACCGGTTCCCACGACTCACAGTGTCAGAAAACACTAGTTTTGACAGCAGTATGTTTCCAACTCATTCCATAGCATTCCCATACAGATCCAAACATCAAAAACCCTAATTTTCATCCAACAAACACCAGTATTATACTACGTAGCATGATTCCATTATTCCTAAACATCCCATAACATCACTACGGTTTCAAATTCCTATAAATCGACACATTTAGGGATAATCTACAAAACCTAAATTATCTAATTTCAAGTTTCCCAACATACTCAATCATTCAGTTGAATTCCAAAACCCATAAGGCATAATAACCGAATGAAATCACCCCTTACCTCGCGATGATTCTTCGAATTTCCGGCGTTCGGCTTTTCCTCCTTCTCTTCTCTTCTCCAATCTCACGTATGATGCAATTTCTCAAATGACTCTTTTTCCTTCTTTCCCTTCTATTATTCCTTTTATTATTCCAATAAATAAAATAAAATAATAATTAGTATGAGTAGAGTATTTTACTCCTCACACCCTCACATTACTCCTCACACCACCAACTATTCCATTCTTTTAATTAATTAATTAATTAAATCCATTAATTCAAAAATACCAATAATTAAACTTCTAATTAAATTAATAATTAAAATTCTAATTATTTAATAATTGAACTATTTGGGGTGTCACAACTCTCCCCCACTAAAAGAGTTTTCGTCCTCGAAAACATACCTTAGACGAAAAGTTTAGGATAAGAGTCTTTCATCTGACTCTCCAGCTCCCAAGTAACATTTCCACCTGCTGGTCCTCCCCAAGCCACTTTCACCAGCGCTATCTCTTTACCACGCAACTGCTTTAACTTCCGATCCTTAATTCTCGCAGGTAATGATTCAACAGTCATATTATCTCGCACCTGTATATCATCTACCTGAATCTCATGAGACTGATCAGCAATGTACTTCCTCAACTGAGATACATGGAAGACATCATGCAAATTTGCAAGTGACGGCGGTAAGGCAATCTGATAAGCAACTTTTCCAACCTTCTTGGTAATCTGAAACGGACTAATAAAGCGCGAAGTCAACTTCTTTGACTTCAAAGCTCTATCAATACCAGTCATCAGAGTAACTCGCATAAACACATGATCTCTTTCACTAAACTTGAGATCCTTCCTCCTCTTATTGTGATAACTTTTCTGATGACTCTGAGAAGCTCTCATCTTCTCCTGAATCATCTTAATCTTTTTCGAAGTCTGTTGGACAATTTCCGGTCCAATCACAGCACTTTCTCCAGATTCGTACCAACACAACGACGTCTGACACCTCCTACCATACAATGCCTCAAACAGAGCCATACCAATACTCGAATGAAAACTATTGTTGTAGGTAAACTCAATCAATGGTAAGTAACTATCCCAAGCTCCACCTTTCTCCAACGCACACGCTCGCAATAAATCCTCTAACGATTGAATCGTTTTCTCCGTCTGACCGTCTGCCTGCGGATGATAAGCAGAACTCAACCGCAACTTAGTACCCAAAGCTTCTTGAAATCCCGTCCAAAACTTAGACATAAACCTCGGATCTCTATCCGACACAATGCTAGAAGGAATACCGTGCAAACTTACGATCTTCTCGACATACAACTCTGCCAACCTCTCCATAGGATAATTCATTCTTATCGGAATAAAGTGAGCGGACTTCATCAACCGATCAACAATAACCCATATAGAATCGCAATTCTTTGCTGTCCTCGGTAGACCAAACACAAAATCCATAGAAATGTCATCCCATTTCCAATCTGGGACAAACAACGGTTCCATCAATCTCGACGATTTCTGGTGTTCAATCTTCGACTTTTGACAAACCAGACAAGCATACACCAACTCAACAATTTCCTTTTTTATTCTTGGCCACCAAAACAACTTTTTCAAGTCATGATACATCTTAGTAGCACCGGGATGAATACTCAATCCACTACGATGTCCTTCTTCCAAAATACTCTTCCTAATTTCCGCAATATCCGAAACATACACCCTATCACCAAATCTCATAACATCGTTCTCATCAATTCGGAATTCACCTCCTTGACCTTGGTTGATCAATGTCAATTTATCAACTAAACCAACATTAGATTTCTGTCCATTTCAAATCTCATCCAGAATACCACTAGTCAGCTTCAACGTACCTAATTTAACACTATCCGAGGTAGTCTCACATACCAAACTTAAATCTCTGAATTGCTCAACCAAATCAAATTCACGAACCATCAACATCGACATATGCAACGACTTCCTACTCAGTGCATCTGCAACCACGTTTTCCTTACCAGGATGGTAATTCAAACCAACATCATAATCCTTCAGGAATTCCAACCACCTTCTCTGCCCCATATTAAGCTCTTTCTGATCGAAAAGATACTTCATACTCTTATGATTGTTGAATACCTCGAATCAGGAACCATACAAGTAATGCCTCCACAATTTTAAAATAAATACCACAGCTACTAGCTCTAAATCATGAGTCGGATAATTCCTATCATGAACCTTCAATTGTATTGAAGCATAAGCCACTACTTGCTTATATTTCATCAAAACACCACCTAATTCCATCAATAACGCATCACAATACACAACAAAAGATTCCTCCGGATTCGGCAAAATCAGAATAGGAGCGCTAGTCAAACTCTTCTTCAGCTCTTGGAATCCTTTCTCACATTCAGAATCCCAAATTACACCTGACCCTTCCTTGTCAACTTAGTCAATATTAAAGCCAACTTCGAAAATCCTTCAATAAACTTTCTGTAGTAACCTGCAAGACCAAGAAAACTACGGATTTCAGAAACATTCTTCGGCGCTTCCCACTGAGATACCGCTTCTACCTTCGTAGGATCAACAACAATGCCATTCTTGGAAATCACATGACCAAGAAATCTTACTTCACTTAACCAGAATTCACATTTGGACAACTTCGCATACAACTTCTTCTCTTTCAACAATTTCAACACAATCCTAAGTTGTTCTGCATGCTCTTCGTCATTCTTCGAATATATCAGAATATCATCAATAAAGACTACCACAAACTTATCAAGATATGGATGAAATATCCTGTTCATATACTCCATGAAAAACCAGGTGCATTAGTAACTCCAAACGGCATAACAGAATACTCATAATGTCCATACCTCGTTCTAAATGCTGTTTTCTGAATATCCTCCATCTTCACACGAATCTGATGATACCCAGATCTCAAATCAATCTTGTTGAATACACAAGCTCCAACCAGTTGATCCATCAAATCATCAATCCTCGGTAATGAATACCGATTCTTGATTGTAACTTTGTTCAACTATCGGTAATCAACACACAGTCTCCTCGAACCCTCTTTCTTCTTAACCAACAACACATGAGCACCCCACGGCGAAACACTAGGACGAATAAACTTCTTTTCCAATAACTCTTCCAACTACTTCTTCAATTCAGATAATTCAGATGTCGACATGCGATAAGGCGCCATCGACACCGGACTAGTTCCAGGAGTCAAATCTAGAGTAAATTCGACTTCTCTCTCTCAGGTGGCAATTCACTAACATCTTCCGGAAACACTTATGGAAATTCATTCACCATTTCCAAACTACCAAGTTTACAAAAATCGGGAATTTGACTCTTTTTAAAATAGATTATATGAAATAATATTTTCTTTATTTTATAAGATAGTATTTTTATTTTAAGAAATACTGTCAGAAACGACACTCGAATCGGAGTTACGGTTTAGAAAATATGAGCGAATTGCTAAGTGTGCGAGCGGTCGAGCATGAGACTTTCGATAAGCTGCAACACCAAACACGAATTACAATCGTAAGGATGTGAAATGGAATTTCTCATAAAAAACATTTCAACCCACCAAATTTTTTAAGGAGAACTACGTAGTGCTTTGATCCCTGAAGCAACTCGATTTTCAAAAATCTTTTAAATTCTCGAAAACGGTGAAATCGCCACCTAATTTTATTTGTTCTAAAAAGAACGGGAAAATATAGATAAAACCCCAAACATGCGGATAAGGCGGTCTTCGTGACCAAAAAGTGGGATCGGAGTCGGTTATGTAAGGGAAGGTATTAGCACACATCCATCGTACTCGATGGGACCCATTTAATTCTACGCATTTGTGTGTGTGTTTACTAAGTTATGGATGCGAAAAGAAAATGTAATTTGTTTCTTATTATTTTGAGTTTGACACGGTTTCGTAACCGTGCCTACATATTCCTCGCAATGGGAAAGTCAAAACTCGTAGTTCCTCTTAAAAAGGCTTTAATTGGTTGTATTGATTTTATTTGAAAAATCGTGCGTTTAGAAAATGCTTTGAGCTAGGACTTGTTTTGTTTGTTTGAAAAGCTTAAGTCCTCGCCGCATTTTGAAACGACTATTGCACACTCTTTATCCGAAAAGAGTTTGATGATCGCGTCGAGCGATAAAAGGGTTTTGAGTGAGTTGAGTTGTTTTAGGGTGGATGAAAAGTACCGAACAACGAGGCTAGCGTCTCACGATTCAAATACTAGAAACCCGAGGAACGAATGTTCGCTCGAATCGCCTATCACCCAAAAGTTTTCTTATGAAAAGAGTGAAGTGAAACAAAGTTCACGTTGTTAAGAGCCTTTAAACAACTGGACTAGCATCCAACGGTTTAAAGATTAGAAGTTCATTTTGCACAAGTATTCAAACAACGGTCTAGCAACCAACGACTTAAATACTTGGGTTTTATTGTGAAAGAGTTTTGAAAATGCACTCGACATTGGATCGAGGTTTGTAAGTTAATTATGAAAGTGTTTTGAAGTTGATACGGGGAGATGCAAAATGGAGGAGAAACAATAGGACTAGCATCCTACGATTTTGTGTAAGTGTCAACTTATGGGTGGAAAATGCCGAACAATAGGACTAGCATCCTACGATTCAAATATTAAAACAAGAGTGAAGTGAAACCAAAAGTTCACATTATTAAGAATCTTTAAACAATTGGGCTAGCATCCAACGACTTAAAGATTCAAGTTCATTTACAAGTGTTTAAACAATTGGTCTAGCATCCAACGGCTTAAACACTTGAGTTTTCTTTATGAAAAATTTGAAAATGCACTCGACGTTGGATCGAGGTTTGAAATTAAATGAAGGTAATGACACGCCGAGATGAAATGGAGGCGGGTTATGGTTAATCAAGTATATGGACTTAATTAACCTCGTGAGGATAGGTGCTCTATCCCCAACCATGAGACCCTGCATGGTGATTGGTATATAGACCAATATTGTTTTGGTTATGATCGGTTAAAGCAACAAGGGCTTTAACCATCTCGTGAGGATGGCCATGCCCATCCCCAACCATGAGACCCTTTAAGAAATCGGCGATGAGCCAATCAAGATGAAATCGAATTGATTTTAATTTAGATTGTGTGCACGGTGTACAATGGTGAATATTCACGAATGAATAAATAAATGACAAAATACCAAACAATACAATCGAAACTTAAATAATTATTAGAGATGATTTTTTGTTTGATGAAAAATCGACTAATAGTTTAATCGATAAATCATCAAACAAAACTATCAGATCCAACCATTATTTATTACATCGCAACAAGAATATTATTTACGATAAAATAAATTAATGGAAATAGATAAAGTTCAGAAATAGCCTGGGTGACGCGGATTTTGGACAATGCGAAGAGAAATCCATCTGAACTCGAATACTCCGCAAAACTCCTCACATGCTGGCAATCAGGTGCGTCGGATCTTTCTTCTCCGAAATGAACACTCCACCGGCCCAAGTGACATACCATTGTATTTTACAAATTTCTAATTAAAATATATTATTATATTTTAAAAATTAAATAGAAATAAGAAAACAAATAAAAGAAAAGAAAAAAGAAATTTTCATTTTTAATTTTAAAAACACAAGGTGGTGACACTTGTCACCACCAACCAACATCATTTTATAAAAATAAATTTAATTATTTTTGTTTTATTTTGGAAAAGGGAAATTTTAGAAAAAAGCAACACTCGTGTTTTGTCTTCATCGTGTTCTCCTTCCAATCTTTCTCAACCTCGCCTTCTCTTCTCCGAAACTCAACGGCGTGACTGTCTCTCTCCGTCGTCGCCTTCCTCTCACTCGACCTCTCTCACTTCTCACCGGTCGATCGCGCCTTCCGCTTCTCTCACTCTCTCCCGAACCTCACCGAACCCTCTCACCATCTCCGTCGCGATCGCGATTCCGCCTCTTCCTCTCTCGATTTCACTGCATGCACCGATTGATTTATGTTTTGATTTCTAATCATGATTTTCGATTTTGGCTTGATTTTGTTTTCTGATGTTAGTTTTCGGTTTATTTGACTGATTGTTGAGAAACTGAAATGGGTTTGGAAACCTTGGTTCTGGCTTGCTGCAGAGACGATGATGGTACGGCGGAGACGCCGCTTCCGAGTCCGAATCGGTGAGATTGTTCTGACTCTTTTCAATTCTGAAGGTGGTTAGGTTAGGAAGATGATGATGTGTGATGCTGTTGTTCTGTTTACATTTTGCATGCTTGCATTTTCTGGGCTTGTATTGCTGTTAGGTTATGTTGTCGGCTCGGGTTTAACTCATCTTCTTTCTCCTCTTGCTGTCTGCCGGTGTTAAATGATAAGGATAGATACTTCTTTGATATTTTGGGATGGTTTGAGTTTCTTGTGGGTTTTGGTTTTGAACTGGTCAAGATAATGATACCACCCTCTTTCTTTTGCTTTCTCTTTTGATACTAATGCTCGATTTTGGGAAAGGGTTGGTTTTGGGTGATGAGAATAGATGCTATGCTTGTTTTCGGGTTTGAAACAAAACTTCCTTTTCTCTCTTGTGTTTTCGAAAATGAACTCTTCCCTCATTTTTTTGAATGATATTATATCCTCATCTTAGCATGTCCCAATTGCTTGTATTGGTAGTTTTACACCATGCTTTAATGATGAAATCTCTCGCTTTTAACTTGGCTTTACCGCGCTCTGCTCGATTTTGACTTTTGTGGCTCAAATGTCTGGGCTCAATGTTGGCTACTTTTTGCTTCTTGTCTCTTTACCTTCTCAATTGTCCTCTCTTGAGTGTTTTTCTCGATTTTCTCAACTGTCCTCGCTTGATGACCCTATTGACACTATGGGATTGATCGTATGGTTGCTGCTATGTTGATCCATACCGCTGCCTTGTATGCTTTGTATGCTGGGATTTATCTCTAACTTTTAAACTGCCGCTTTTGTATGCTAATTGAAATCAAATCGTCTGCTTTGCTTGCGCCGAAAATGTCGCTTTATTCTCTTGCTGTCCGTTGTATGCTTGTCGCCTCGATTGCTTGTTCGTGAACCGGGCTAGCCCGTGATTTGCGAGCAAGCGCTTTTGCCGATGATTAATCTTCGATTATGAGGCTTTAATGAAAATCTTGATTCCCGCCTAACCGCCTAATGATGAACTTCTCGAATAATTCCTTTTGATAATTTCTTGCGTTTTTGCTTATGTTTCAATTATATTTTGTAACTTCTAACCCGATTCCTTTTCTTGTTTCATGTGGTGAGATGATGAGGATGGCATGGCGATGAAGAACATGGGTGAAGAAGAATGAGCAAAAGAGGAAGAATCGACAATTGCCAAGAACATCATAGAAACTTTAGGATTTAGGAACTTGTAGAAATTTGTAAACAATCAATTCTTGTGATTTGAATACAAATGTAACAAATGATACAAACGTAAACTGCTTGAGTTGAATGGATGTTGAGTTTGTACGGTTCCACCATTACTTGTAACAACCTTGGATTATTACTTGGAATTTTAATAGAATTTGACTTGATACTTGCAAATGGCACAATTTGTACAACTCATAAGAATTGACGCAAAATGTTCAAGCTTTTATTTTGTACCTTGAAATGTGCAACATAACCGTTCCAAACTTGTAATCACTTGAAATCCCTTTAAAATCGGTTTGAATGTTGATGAAATTGTACTTATAATTTGAACTTGAATTGAAATAACTTAGGTACAATGTTCAAAATACAAGTTTGACAAAATTTCAAACTTGTGAGAATTCTTGAATGGATTTTGAATGACCCTTGTCAATTGAATGAATGGCACTTTCTTTACCTTAAATTCTTGCCACGACATTTGTAAGACCAAATTACTTCTTAAATGAAATTCCATGAAACAAGTGAAATTATCCCATCTTCGCTCAAATTCTAAACTAAACCAAAATGAAGTTATTCGAAACTTGAGTTAAAAATAACCTTCCGAACTTCCTTTTCAATTTTGAGTTAGAAATGCCCACCATTCTAAATAAAACAACAAAGCCAGAAGAGCCATTTTAAAAATCCGACCTTGCCAATGATATTTTTGAGGAAGCGATATTCATCCCGATTCTCAATCAACCTCCCATTGGTAGATAAAACATCAACAAAATGTGCACATATGAAACTGTTAATCATAAACCAACGATGATTTTGCTCCAAACTTTAATCGATGCAAGCGAAACACGAGGACGATCCGAGAATTACCAGTCATTCACATCCCGAATCCGTACATCTTTCTTTTCACCGAAACCAAAGAATGATGATGACAAGCACATGAACGTCGAGTGTACAATTTTAAAGCCCGACAGAGGAAATTACGACTAAGAAAACCAACCTCGAATGAATACGAGAGTCCCTTATACTAATTGTCAACAGAATTAAGTCCCATATTTTCTTGGAAATCTTGATAAATGAGCCACACGAATTTTATAAAAATAAACGGAGGGTAAATTTTGGGGTGCGACAATCCCTAATTGCACGAATGTGGTACATAGGCACTAAAGGTTTGCAACCGCGGCAAGCACATTAAAAAAATATTTCTTTTTGTACATAATAGTTTGCATTCATTCATTTTACCTTAGACATAGGTTGTAAATAGATACTCACACCCAATAGATAGAAACTAGAAGTGGATACCGTAGAGTACTACAGGTGTGTGGGGTGCTAATACCTTCCCCTCGCGTAACTAACTCTTTTACCCGACCTATTGGTCGTGAGACCATGATTTCTCCCTCTCAGGTTTACTCGATATTTTTCTTTCCTCTTGTGGGATAAAAAACGTTCGATGGAGACTTCATTGATATTAAATCCGATGATTTCACTAGAAGTTTCACTCACCCCTTCTGTTTGAATGTTACCCTTATGTTGGTAACGTGCAGGTATTCCAAAATGAAGGTTGTTTACCTTCATTAGTTCGAGTCGGTGTGGTTGTTCTGATACGTAACACTCGATGGGATGAATGCTAGTTGCTTTATTGTTATTTTGATTCCATTACTGAATTTTATGTTGATTATAAGAAAGTATTTGTTGCTTCTAAGTTGTTTTAAGTTGGAAAAAAATGTTATACCGTCCAAGTTGAATATTGTGATTTCTCTGCTTAATTAATAAAGTTGATTGGTTTAATGACTAATTCATGTTTTTTCGGTTCATCCGAGTTTATGTGTCATGTATCTTTGTTAATTGTGATAAATGTTGTTGTTTCAAGTTGAATTGTAGCATTCCAATTGTTCAGAAGAAATTTTATAACTCTGACTTCATTAATATTTTCCGGGGTAGAATTGAGGTGTTACACATGAACTCTTTCTTTTCTTAATCAAAATTTTTATCCTATATAAAAGAACCCTTATGTTCACTTCTAATCACAAAATTATGATTTTATACTCTTCTTTTTCTCCCATTATTTTCTCATAAATTGTTATATACACTTTTCATTATTTTAGTATTGAGAGAGTGAAAGAGTGAAAAGCTTAAAGTAAGTGTTGTGTAACTTGACGTTTGATCAATTTGTATGGTAATTGTAAATCAAGAGTCTTGTAACTTGACGTCTCATATGCACTTGCTATAAGATGACCCATTTCGAGAAAGCTCATCCATTTTTCAACTGGTGCGCAAACGCTCACTTAGAGCAAGAGTATGGTGAACTTTATTAAATGCTTCCGTAGTCACATATAGGCAAGTGTAAAGTTTCCTATACACCGTAAACTCCAAAATAAGTGTTTGGGCATAAGAATTTGATTCTCCTCTCATTTACCAAGTAACTTGAACACAACCCGATACCCGCAATTACCATCACTCCCACATCCACGACCCCTTCAATGTGTTTGTGCATAAAAAGTGGCATCTCATCAATGTAGATAATCAGTGGTGTTTGTGGTTGTTTGATAATAGGCGATTTACGAGGTTGTTTGAAAATGCGAGCTCCCTTGTTAACACTTGTTTTGGATTTTGGGGTTGGAGAATTCAAAAATATTAAATCAACAACTTCATGGTAAGGATTCATCTTTGTTGAACTGTCACCCTATGTATTTTTCTCCTTTTTTGGCGCACCTTTGATTTCCGGTTGTGACAGAGGTTTCAAATCAGTGGTTTTCAGAAAGGCGATTTTCCTCAAAAGTTATTTGATGTGCAATTTCATAGAGTCATCTACTTTATAAAATCTATCCATTATCACTTTCAACTCGGTTGTGATGGTTATGTTGGAAGTACCTTTCTTTTTCGGCTCGTAGTCATCACATCAGAGTCTTTTCCAATGAGTGCAAACCTCATCCATACGTATGGGGGAATTGAGCTTAATTTTTGTAGAAATAACACAAGCACATAGAAGCCCGTAAGTCTTCCTAATTGTACACTTTCACTTCAAACTATTTGGCCCCGTCGTTTCCGATCATTTCACTTCATGATAAATGAAATTCAATCTCGTCTAGGAAATATTGAGAACCAACTGTGCATATAGAATGTTGTCTTTGAATCAGTGTTCTAATACAATTTTGTTCCTACCAAAGGTTGTTTGAATTTTATTATGTTGGTTTTGGAGCATTTGGTTCACTGTGTCCCATTCTCTACAAAGGTCTCCCTTGCTATCAGCAACTACTTCTTCAACGCCACATGTGCGGATTCCACTCTATTAGTTATTGTGTTCCCCAAATGTCTAAATTGGTCGGTCCAAGCACATACAACTTTCACTTTTACCTGATCAAGGATAGTAGTCTCAACGTATTTCAAGAAATCGGAATATTCGACACACAAGTTTTTAAAGCGTACCATATTCTTAATATACAACTCTTTTGTAGTAGAATTAAGAATATCAGTCCATGCACCCATTATCTTCACAACCACAACACCGAATTTGATCATGTTTCTGTCTTCACCCTTTTTTCTTTGGTGCCAACTGCGAATTTGAGTCGTGCTCTCACATTTTTTGTTATATGATACTGACAAAGTATTGCGGTTGACGAAGAAAACACAGTGCCAACCGCATTCCTAAGAGCGTTATCTCGGTCTATAATAATGACCTTAGACATATTTTGTGGATCCTTCATCAAAGTCTCGCATATACCCAACGCCCAAGTGACGTTGTCTTCTTTCTCACATTCCGAAAAACCAAATCCAACCAAAAATATCTTGTCCGTAGACGTGATACCGACAACTTCTACTAGCAGAAGCCTATACTTGTTGATCTTGTACATCGAATCAATCATAAGGACGGTTGGAAATGTATTAAACAAACTGATATTTTCTGGATGAGTCTAAAAAATATCACGAATATTGATGTTGTCCTCACAAACTCTGAACCTAAAAAAATAGTGGTTATCGTCCAAACATGTCAATAAATGTTGCATTTCAGACCTCAGACCTCTTTGTACAATGTGTTGTTTATAACGATAGTTGTAAACCGACTTTATATTTGAAACACCTTCCAGTTTATTCTATTTCAAACCGACGAGTATGTTTCTCGGCGCAACTTTGATCAAAGACAATTATGAAATAAATTCTTTCTCTACCGTCTTAAGCCGACATACAACTGGATGCCTGTGTAGCATGGTGTCCAACGCATGATTATGCATACCGGACATGACATTATACCGCCATAAATCATCCACCCTACAATAATCACACAATTTAAACGGACCCTCACATTTTCTCGATCCGTGTCATCATATTTCATCTTCCGAAGTTTTGAAACATATTTTTCACTTCTCTCAAATGTCATAACAACAAATGGTTGCCTTTTACCAGTCTCATTGTCGAAACTTTCAATCACAACGCCAAACCCAAGTTTGCTAACTTCTATTTGAACCCATTCAAGCATCTGTTGACGAGAGGTAAAACTTTTATCATTTGAAAATTATTGTCCGTGATCTATCACAACATCATTCAACTTATCATCTTCATTTACCTTGTCTGGAACCTTTACGACAACTTTGACAATATTATCAGGGTGCACCATAACTAACTGTTCAAAATAAATAAATCCTGTTAAAATAGAATTCTAATTTTGTAACATCTTTTCGAATATACACTTCCGAATTATGGTAGACTGAATTCGAAAATGCATATCTGAAGTGACGATGTTTTCTTCTTCAACAAATGCAGGAAATGTATGATAAAATAATGGAAGTTTACCCCAAATTGCAGCATTCCATGCTTTCTTTGCTATAGTCAAACACTTTAAACTTGATTTGGAGACGAAAATTTCATTGAGAATTATTGAAGTTTTGTTAAGGGTTTTGGTTATGGAGTAAAAGAAAATGAATGGAATAGTTAGAATAGGTGACCATGCAACAATCTAATATGAAAATGGAAGTTTCGAATATGCACATCTGAACTCACCTTTCAATATGTTTCGGATATGCATATCCAAAACCACCTCAAAAATTTAAAATCAAACGTTTAACTATTAAAACGTAGAAAAAAAATAGTGTCTTCAAACATGCACTTCAGAAACATGCTGAGAAAGAGTTCAGATGTACATATACGAAAAGTATTTTTGGATTTTCAGTGATGATTTTCACAACTATTAGGTGTAAATAGAAATTCTTTCTCACATCCTTATCACATCTTTTAGTTACGACAGTTGTAAATTTGATTTTTTTTACATTTCATTATAAATAAAACTAACCTCAATGACCAATTAGCCTATTGCCGCCTATTTAAACGTGGGCTGGATTATTTTAAAAAATGATTGCAAAAATAAATTGTTAAATTTTTCAAGCCTGGTCTTACAATAAAAGAAAAGAATCATCCGATATTTCATAGAAGCACCAGATACTAAAATGATACAGCAAGTCTTGGAAGTTTATAATTTCAAAATTTCCCAGCAATTAAAACTACAAAAGCAAAGTTTCAAGGCCCTGATAAATCAAACAAACTACCTATCCTATATAAAAATATTATGAATTATGAATATACACTCATCAAGTTTAACATTGATCTTATTGTTCTGCCATCCTCATTTGCCTCTTCGGCGATTTCTTGTTGCTGCACAACTTGAACAGAACCATTTTCCTTTTGGTTGTTCTTTTAAGCCAACACAACCAAAGTGAAACCACTCTATTTTGCACTGTAATTAATAGATAACATCAAAATTTGTATGGAATATAGGTAAAAAGGATATAAACAAACAAGTATAAGAAAAGAAAAAGTAAAAACATACATCAGGGTTATCACAGGCAACCATTTCTCCGTAGCTAACTTGGTTGCAAAAGCAATATGTGGGTTCATTCGGATCAACCGGTAAATCTAAATCCATGCCAGTAGGGTTTGCAGATGTGGCTAGTTCTGCTGCTGCTGCAGTTGCTGCTGCTATTGCAGTTTGGACAGATGTTGTTTGACGTGTCCTGATACAGATCACAAGGATTGATATGTCACAACGATGTACAACAAAGCAATATGCGGTTATGTCAAATATCAAACCGATCATATTGTGATTTCATTGTCAAGTCAGAGATAAAACATCTTCAAACTCAAATTATGCACATTTTTCTCAAGACCCATAGTAACCCGAAGAAGCATTAAATGATGATAGGCCCAATAATAGGGCCAGCTTAGGAGGAAAGGAAAAAGAACTAGCACAAATGGCCCCGGGACTCGCCCAGTTGCAGCCTAGTTAAGAAAACATGAGGGAACATACATACCATTATAGACACATGGCCCAAGGAAAGAAGAGGAGAAAGGAGGAGGATTTAAGGAGAGATAAGAGCATAGCCGCAAGGGGGGCAATGAAATTCCATGTTCTTGACGGAAAGTTGGAGATGAGAAGAGCTATAATCTCTCTGTTATTATTATTTTCTTTATTTAATTGGTATGCAAGGACTTCTGCTCCATTTCATACTCATAATTTCAGATTGAAAGGGAATTTGTCCCCTGTTTAGTGTGAATTTCAATACAGCTTCTGTTCATCTATTTTCTGAGTTTCTGGTTCCATTAACTGAAGATAAAGTAAGCATGTTCGTGTTGAATAAAGTAAGCATGTACATCGGTCTGACATACTGAAACCTTTCTGGAACTTGTCAATATTTATGGCATGCAATGTTTAGTTAATCTTGGTTTCCATATTCTCAGATAAATAGTGTTTACTTCTAGATAACTTTCCTCATGTCAATCAATGTCTTACATAGCCGAATATATAGAAGCACAAGATCAGGAGTCGGTATTTGGGAATAGACAGATGAAAAGCACAAGGATGATAATCACATAAATGATATATGATAAGCTATCAGAAAACGAATCAAAGTTACTCTGAAAAGTGTTAACATACTTTTTTCTGCCTCCTCTACCGCCTTCATTCTTTCCAGATTTTGAATTGCCGTCTGTACTTGAAGCAGGCACTCCAGTCATGGCAGCATTTTCTCTTTCTGTCACAAATAACAGAAATATTAGGCTTTGTTCAAACATACGAGGGGATTCAGTTGTCGCCAATTACAATATGACTCGACCTTTAAACAACATTTACAGATTGAGTGGCACAAAAGGAAGAAAGTGAAATACCACGCCGAAGCTCCTCATCAAACTTTTTCAGATATTGATCAAGTTGTTGTATATGTGTATCTACCTACAACAAAATCATGAAACATAATTACAAAATCCAGAATCAAGCCGTCAACTGTTTGCAAGTATATTCTGTGTCTAAAACAGAGCACGCATCACTTGTATTTATAATGTAATTCTACAAATAAAAATCAGAGCAAAATCAATGTGATTGTTTATAACAAGATCCGATGATTACCAAATCATATGCTTGGACAGCCAAGGCAACTTTTTCATCAGCAATCCTGATGCTATGCTTTTGTTCATCAAGTGCTTCATCAGATAATCTAATAACTGAAACATCAGGGGTGATGTTTCCAGACCTAACTCCTCGCCGAATATCTTCAATTTCTTGCTCACAGCGCTGTTCATTTTGCCTTTGATTATCTGGTCATACACATCACAACGCTAATGTAGCTTGGAACCTCAAACAAAACTCAATATGTGACAAACTAAGGGAAGAAAGTACAACCACAGCTAGAAGCTTTTCATATTTATTTTTTACTTTCAACACAGGAATAAGATAATAACAATCGAAGAGTTCAGCCTGACTTGATTTTAATATACCAAAGTAAGCAACATAATAGAGTATAGTATATAGTTAGCTAATTAGTTTTGTAATTAGCTTGAGTTAGATAGGCTTGCTGAGCTGGCAGTAGTTGACAGCTGTCACTGCAGCAGCCTCTCTTTATATTCTGTTATCCTGTAACTAACTCTTAAGAGTTTCTGTTGAATCAATAACAAACTCTCTTCTCTTCTCCTTATGTAATCTTTATCTTTTTCTATTACAACATACAGCTGAAATCTGAAATTAATTATTAATACGACTGATACAATAAACTGCAGTAGTAAATTCAATCACAAACTTGCCATAATGTTCCCAAATTACCATTAGACATTAACAAATCAAATCTAATAAATACACTTAACAACTAAAAAGTCCAAAATGTCATAAATTACATATTATAAATGTAAACAATACCAGTTTATTATGCGACATAAAGGACAGACTTCTGAGTTTGCGTATACTAAGGATTTGTGTTGAGCTTTTTAGGTCAAAAGACTAATATGGTTATCAAATCGAGATATAATCATGAATCATAAAACATTTTTCAGTTTAAGAAAATGACATAACAAATTTATAAGATGGTATATCACATATAAACCTCAATAGTTTTAGATTCAAGTCATGTATCAAATGCAATAAGAAAAGTGGTTGGTAATATGAAGTTAACAACAAAAAGTCGCTGTTCATAAGAATAAATCGGGATTCATTATAGTTAACCGGGAATCAAGATGAGATTCATGTCTAAATGTCCAAATAGAAACATATTAGAGATTCGTATTGATAGGATTCAATTTAGTATCAAGTCAAGATACGAATCACGTGCATAGTAAGTTATTAATATTCATGAAACAAATCTAGCATCTTGCTTACTTTCACGTGAATAAATAGCGGAACATACAAATTCGAGTTTAACAACAGGTCTTTGAATCCTGATGGCTTATAAAAAACCAAGAGAAGCCTAATAAGGTTACCACTTTTCACCCGAGTCACTAACTCACACGTATAAAGATATTTTACACTGACAATTAATCATAACCATCAGATCATAACTACATTAAAAGTCATATAATGATGCGCTATGATTGATTGACACTCTTACAAAAATTACTCTTTATTATGATATTATGATAGTACTAGTATATGATCAAGAACCAAAAAGAAAAGAATAAAAAATAAAAAATAAAATAAAAAAAATGAAATAGTAAAATTATAACAACAACCTTGTAAACTCTTATCTAGGTCACGCAACAAGGCATATTTCTTATGAAGAATATTGGGCAGTGAATCCAAATCTGCAGAAAATAAAACACAGAAAACGCGAAATTGATTGTTAATATGAAATTTAAAAACACAAATACACAATTGAACCCTAAAAAATACCTAATTTCTGAAAAAAAATTAAGAAAAATAAAAAAAATAGAGTGATGGGAAATTGATTACTGGCTTGAAAATCTTCAAGAAATGACATTAGGGTTTGTGGGGAAGAGCGATAGGTTTCGTTCGAAGTCGGTGATAAAAAAGAAAATGGGACCAAAAAAAAAGGAAAATGATAGTATGGAGCAGCGGTACAGGTGGACCAGCATAATCTATTATTATAAAATTGCATTTTGACCCTTAAATTTATTGAATATTAGTTTTATGACAAGTTGTGGAAGTGAAAAATTGACGGTGCTTATTTACCTCTGTTCCGCCGTTACTTTGAAAGAAAGCGGTGCTATACGTGTTTCAAAGGCTCTCTCTCTTCCACCGTGGTGGTTCTGTCGCCGTGAAGTACTGTGGACGGCGTCATCTTAGATGGTGTTGTTATTCACGGTTGTTTTTGCTGGAGATACTTTTTTTAGGACGGTGTGATCAAAATATCACTTCCTTTTTCTTGATGGAAAGTGAGTAAAATTGGATTAACCAGTATGTAAGTATAGACGGGAAAAGTGATACATGTACATACATATATACATCTAACTAAATTAACACTTGTCATCATCTATGAGGGTAGAAAGATTCAGTAACTATTTATTATTGATATGTTAGATGTTTGTAAAACTCTAACACTATCTGTGATGTGGATGTTGGTAAGATTATGAATAATAGAAGTGTTAGAATAAATTATTTAATAGTTAAATGTTTGTAATGGAGTGTCGAATGAGATATTGAAAATAATATGAATTAATTGGTGTTGAAAAGATTTAATATGTTGAATGAGAGAGAGTGTATGTCATATATAATACTTTGCAAATTTTATTGATTGTTATGATTATTTAGAATTTTTGTGTGTTATTTTTAACTTTTAGTCTTTCTATTATAAAAATTAGTTTTTTTGTTTGAACTTTACAATATTTGAGATTTAATTGGTCTGTCTTTCATTTTGGATATTTGCAGCTCCCTCCCACAATTAGTTTGGAAGTCCCGTTCTGATTTAAAAAATAGCTTAAATAAAAAAATCACTTTAAAGTTTATGCTATTACATCTATTTTTGAACAAACCGATATAAAATTATAGATACTTGAAAATCAATTATAATTTTACAACTATTTTTAAACAAATAGGTGTAAAAATTATTGCTTTTATAATTAAAAAAATAATAATTAGGTCTCAAAATTTAGGGCTAGTCTCGCAGCACTTCCTGCACTTGGGGAAGGTTGGGCCTAGATATGTGTAGGTGCTGAGTTGGTGATATTAACTAAAATAATTAATTTATAAATTAAACAATTTTGATTTTAATTAAGTTTTTATAGAAATTTAATTGAAAATTAATTAGTATGAATTTTAAATTTTACCTTGTTGGGCCAAAGCCCATTTCTTTGCAGCGAGATTTTAACGAGTCACCTCAATATTAATCCTCGCATCTCTTGTATTTTTGTATTGACCAAATTATTCTTGCTTTTATTAACTCCATAAATTATTTTTTCGAAGAAAAAAAATTAATGGGTGAAAATTTCCGAAAAATGAAATTTTTGGTACACATTAGTGAATTTTTGGTATCGCCTGAATCAAAATATTGGAAATTCTTTGTATTTCAGAAATTTCTAGAAGCGATTCACCAGAAATTTTCAAATTGGCGGTACAAATTTCAAATTTTCTCAAATTATATCGAATTTTTCTAAAAAATTTCAAAAATTTCAAATTTCTTGTTACTGGAAATTTTTCCAAACTTGTAATTTTCAGTATGGAGAAAAATAATCATATTTGCTTGTGCGGTCCTCAACCGACACAATCGATAACTTTTATGAATTCTTGTACAAATTGTACGGATTACTTCATCATTGACGATGTATGTATTCTATTTAACAAACTTTATTCCAAAATGCTTGTGCGTTTGTAGGAAATTGTTAATTTAACCTTTATATTTTAAAATTGATAGATATCCAAGACTCTATCAGATGTTTTAGCATGTGCACATGCTATTGGGAAACATCATGGTATTATTGTTGTCACTATTTGTTCTGATTTGTCTAATAGAATCCTAGAGAGAAAGGATAAATTGATTATGAGTTGTGAGAGGGGAGGAAATTATAAAATAAAGAATGCTTGTCAAAGAACAAACTCATCATACGACGTTTATAACATGAAATGTCCTTTTAGGTTGAGAGTTGGTCCAATGATGTTGGTTGGGAGATGATGGTTAGGTGCGGGATGCACAACCATAAATCATCTTAGGATTTGGAAAGCCATAATATATTGGGTCGTTTAAAAGACCATGAATGATAGTTTGTGAATGATATGGTTCCAAGGTTCACAATTGTTGCTTTAAAAGACAAAGATCCTGAAAACCTAACTAGTGTTACTCAAGTGTATAGAGACAGGGCTACATATAGAACGAGCAAGAGAAGATCATTGACATAAATGCAAATGTTATTGAGTCTTATTCATAAAGAGAAATACATGTGCTGGACTAGAAATATGGACGATGTAGATGTTGTTGCTGAGATCTTTTGGACACATCCAGATTCAGTGAAGTTGTTGAATATGTTTCATTTGGTGTTGATTTTTTACTGCACGTACAAGACAAATAGGTAAGGATATTTTATTGGACATGTTGACATCTATTGTTGTAGATGTTGATTTTGATTATTTCCATGTTGCTCATACATTTACCGATGACCACAACTTGAGATTGTTGGTGTTACATCAACTAAGTTGGCATTTTCGATCGCCTTTGCCTATTTGGAACATGAAAGAGAATAGAATTTCACTTGGGCATTAGAGAATCTAAAGGAGTTGTTCTCTTCCGAGAAGTTTCTATCAAAGGTTATGGTGACACACCGAGAGCTTGGATTGATGAATGTCATGAAATTTGTGTTCCTGAGTACAACTTATTTATTGTGTATGTTTCATATTTCGAAAAATGTGAGTATGAAATATAAAGAATATATGAGTATGAAATGGATGAGCATTCTTGATATGGGTTACTCTATTGCTTATAGATACAATGTTGTATTTGTCTCCCTTTCCATGAGACTTAATATCACATTTTTTTCCTCTAGCCTTATCTCCACCTATGTATACGAGCAATCATAAAATCATTGTGATTAGCTTTGTCAACAAAAATCGTTGGATTCAGGTAAAGTTGAAATCTGATTGCCCACAGCCTCCTGTCACTGACCGTTGCAGAGAGAATTGTAGTGATGATGATGCAAAAGCATGGGAGTCAACATTTGTGGGTTGCTTTAAGCACTGGGCAGAGGAAGTTAGGAAGTTATATTAGTTTGTTTTATACCCCTGTATGTATGCCAATTATTAAATGTATATGTTTAATTGGGTACCATATTTATTGATCCAGTTATGTGCGGAGAAAATCAATTGAAAAAGAAAAAATGCCCTTGCTGACAGTGTATCGAAAATTTGAAATTTTTGGAATTTTTTGTTGATTACCGAAAATTATGAAAATTTCGATAAGTATTGTAACGTCACCAAAAATTTAGATAACAAAAATTTATGGAAAATATGTGTGTTTTTTACAAAATTTTCGATAAACCATCCATATTATCGGTATAAATATAAAAATTTCATATTTTCCAAATTTTTTGAAGGTATAAACGTAAAGTTCTACAAAAATGAGGGTATCATGTATATCTATAAGGATGACACGTTAAATCCTCCAACAATAAAAAAGTTGACACTAAGGTGGGCTAGTGTTTGCTTTATAAACACTTAAATTAATAGTAAGTCAATTGATGTGAGATTTATGAGAAACAAAATTCTGCCATTTTCAACCATTTCCTGATTCAAAACCATGTTACTCTTGTTCCAGAGATCACTAATACATTTTAACTAATTTAGACCATACCGCTATCTAAGAGACATTCATTGTAACTGCCCTCGACATTTAACAACCTTTCCTAGTTCTCTAAAGTAGGTAGTTTGGTTAGTAAACTGAGGGACTCTGAAGAACTTTTAAGTAGGGGGTTCATGGTTTAAACTTAATGCGGAAATAGTGCGGAAAGACAAAAACACGTCTAAGATTGTCAACATCAAAGTTATTTATACTTATAGCTTTGGCGGTGAGTGGAGCAACCAATTTTACCGCTGTAAATAAAGAAAGTAAACAACAGTATAAGTGAGACATTAAACAAAGATTAAGAAACAACGAGCATTACATGTAATTCCAGAAATGAATGTGATAACAGTATTGCCATTAAACTTTGACTTGAGCCAAGACAATTTTCATGTTGAATAGGTTTTGTGAGCGTGTTGGTGAGAATAGTATGTTTGTCTACATTCAAAGAGTATAAAAATAAAAGATAAGAACCTTGAAATAAATAGCTAAATTAAGCGCTTAATAATATAAATAAAATCAAAAAATTTAATATGAATATGCAAGTAACTTGACATGCTTACTCTGATGGGTATGACTCGACATGCTTACTGATGCAAGTAACTGGCTAACTGCAACAATAACTCATACTCAAACTCATCTCAATTTGTTATTAACTTTTGAAAAGAAAAAGACAAAATACCCTTTTTAGTCCATTAACTTTATCTCGGGGTCCATTTTGATCTCTTAATTTTTAAAAAGACCAATATAGTCCCTTATGTCTTCAAATGACGCAATTTAGGTCCTTTCCATCTGATATTCACAAACAACGTTAATTTTTCACGTATGGCATATGATGTGTGCATACATGGCATCTGACATGCGTACGCGTGGCATTTGTTCATCAAAGGTTCCCAAAATTCCAAAAAATAGTCTCAAAAATTTGCCAACCACAAGAATCAAACCATGGCTACATTATATTTGCTCACTAATTTTGCAAATAACATATATGTTAAAAATCCACACGTTTCTCAATAATGCAACCAAATGCATTCTATCCTCAATGCAGTCACATGTTCCCCAACACCAGTTAGAAAAACCAAAATATTTAATTCATTTGTTTATTGTCTATTGATTTTCAAAATCATTTTTATATGTTGTTGGCAAAATTACCATTTTAATTAATGACCTTATACTTTTACTAATTTAATTTTTTGTTCAAATTTTTAATTCCTTGCCATTTCAAAAATAATAATTATATTAAATTATAAATTACTTTATAATATCAATGATTTTTAAAAAAAAAAGAGTGGAAGTAGTACTCCCTCTTTAATTTTTAAAGTTCTTTTATCATTTTCAAAACTTTTAAAAAATGTAAAATTGTATCAAACACTATATGGAAGTTTATTTTTTTTCTTAGATTCTTTTTAATTTAAAATATTTAACAATTAGAATTATAGTGTCATTGATAATCCATTTTATGCTACTCATCAGTAAAAATCATGAATTCAAATTTCTAGGCCATAAAGCTTCAACAGAACTCTAAATTAAAATTAAGTAGTTTTAACATGTTCCTATAGTTTTTACTCTTCAGAGGTATTGCAAGTATAAATATATCTGACTTGTGAATTAATTCAAAGTTGGTTAAGTGGTCTAGTGGTACTTCCTTATGAATGTGAGAGCAGTGAACCTGGTTCGAATTTTTGGTATTTTGATATGTCATGTCAGATGCCAGATAGGCCACATTATATGCCACACATGGAAAAGTTAATGCCGTTTGTGAATATCAGACGACGTTTGTGAATATCAGACGGAAAAGACATAAATGACGTTGTTTGAAGACATAATGGACTATATTGGTCTTTTAAAAAATTAAGGAACTGAAATGGACCCCGAGATAAAATTAAGGGACTAAAAAGGATATTTTGAGAGGTCTGTGTTTTGGTTACTGATGGGAAATGAAGCATTATGTTAGTATTATCAACCATTTTGGGCCGAGCAAGAAGAGTGAAGGATGCAGAGGAGTTTTGTTAGAATTTTTTAGTCACAAATATAATATTACATGTGTGAAGATCATTATTTAATTAGCCAAAATTGCAGTGGTCTAATTAATTTTAAGTGTGTGGCTAAAAGCATAAATATCATGAAATATGATATTATTATGTAGATACCATAAGTCAAAATCTAATATGAGATTATAGGTAGTGTTGGAAATGAGTGAGCTGAGTCGATCCTTAGTTCAACTCGACTCGATAAGTAACTCAATTCGTTCAAAATTCACGAACAGCTCGGTTCAACTCGATAACTCGAATTCGGTCTGACTAAATAGTAAAAAATGGACAAAAAATTATAAATAAATAATTTTTAAATTTTTTACCAAGGATTGTTTAATTTTAAACTATGCCCAATAAACTTTTTTTTAGAAGAGAAAGTGTCTTGATACTCTTGCATATAATTCGTGTGAGTTATGAGCTCTATATATAGGAGTATAGGAGAAGGTAAGGAAGTGAATTTTCCAACGTGGTACTTTAATAGTAAAGTTAAATAGAATTAAAATATTTTTAAGAGTTAAAATAAAACTTATCTAAATAATTAATTTTGATGAATAATATGACAACTAAAACTTATTTACTCTTATTGTATTTATAAGAATTGTTTACAATATTTCTAACTTTCATATGATATAAGTTTCATCTCAAAATAATATCTGTAGTTCAATTATCATCAAAAGTAGGTAATATGAGTAAATAATGAAATGTTATAACTTAAGTTTGTAACATATATTTTATTATGTTGAATTTGGATTTTTTTTAATCAATAAAATTGTAAATTATTTTATCATCTTTCAAATGATATATCGAATCAGTTCATAAACCAAATGAATCGAACTATACATGATTCAAATTCAACTCATTTATTTTATGAACTTAATTTTGAGTTAAAGTTTGACTCATTTAGTTCATAAATTTAAGTGATAATTTTGAATTAAAATTTGGGCCTCAAAATTATTATTAATGGGTTTAGTAAATGAAATGGTTATATATTCATTAAAATACATTATTTTATCAATCAAAAGTAAACCAATGTCGTAGCGGTAGAAAGCAGATTTCGTGAACTGATCTTTCAGTATTATGTACTGGGTTTGATATCACCAGATCTATTTTTCACAATTTTATTAACAAAGTTGCCTTTTCAAGAATTGTCTTATTTTTTGACAATTTAATTAAGAAAGTTGCTTGTTCAAGTTTGGTCTTATTTTGAAATCACAAATAGCAATTTAGATTATTTTGTTATAATTTTTTAAAATCTTAAAGCATCACTTAAATTTAATGTTATTTTAAATATTTTTTTAAAAATAATTATTATTTTTAATACATTTCATTTTTTTTAAATATGTGATTTTGATTATATTAACATTTTTTATCATAAATATTTAAATGTAAAAATTATTCGTTTAATTTGTAAAAAAAATCAATTCCATAGTTTCGTTTTTTTTATTGGGGTCTATTTTATTTATTGGTCTCTGACCTCCAAAAAATCAGGACCGACCCTGTTAATTACTGAATTGAATCTCGAACTATTTTCGAGTTGGTTCGGTTCATTGACAACTCTATTTATAGGGGTTATGATCACCATTTGTAGACAACGTGAAAACGCCTCATAAGGAGAAGTTCTCTCTTCATCCATGTTGGAGGAGATTCAAGGAGTCGTAAGGAACTCTACAAATCAAAAGATCAAATACCCGCAAACCTTCGGTAATTCTCAATAGCAAATTCAGGTATGTTTCTACTTTCAATCTCATAATTGTATTCAGGTATGAGTTAAAAAGTTTTATTTATAGTTATGTTCTTGATTTCTATATTGATAGAAATTATAAGATTTATAAATAGATCTAACAAGTGGTATCAGGATATTCATATCTGATTCAATTTGATTTTGAGGTTATTTAGGGTTCTTCCCAGATTCTCTATAAGACTCTGAGGCATCAGAACAATAAAAAATCATATTTAAGATGATCTGAAAATGTAGTCAAGAACAGGCTAAATGGATAAGGAATAGAAGAAAAATAGTGTTTTTTTTCCATGAACGTGTTTCTTATAAAAATAGAGGAGTTGTTATATATGGGAGAGAAAAAGAGAGAGAAAGAAGTCAACGATTTGACTAAGTTAACTCAAACAGTTACAAAGCATAACTAAAATGAATAATAATTGTTAACAATAATAATAATAATTAAAAAAATATTTTCTCAGATTTATCAAAATTATTTAAACTTTTGAAATCTAATCACAATTTGCAACAATCCCCCACATATTTTAAAAGTTCAAAAGAAAAGTGAAAAAAAATCTTTGAATAGTATTGTGAATGTGATGTATCAAACAAGTGTAGCAAGTTAGGCAGCGCTTTTAAAAAGCGCTGTCTAAAGGTAATCCTTAGGCAACGCTTTTGCTGAAAACTCTTCAAACTGTTCCGTTTTTTTACCTTTAGGTAGCGCTTTCTGGAAAAAGCGCCGCCTAAAGTGCGCTGTCTAATCTAATTTTTGGCGTAGTGTTATTTGATTTTGCAAAATTTCTGGTATCATCTAGAAATTTGAAAAATACGGTGTGTACTGTAAATTCCGAAATATGTGATAATGAAAAATGATTGGGCAATATGGTCTTTTCATAGGTTTGGAGGGTGGCAGGTTAAAGTTGGGGGGTGGCAGGAAAAATTCTCTATTATTAGTTATCAAATATTGTTATTGGGCTTTAATTAGTTATTGGGCTTTTAGCTTATTACCCATTAGTATCATAATATATATAGGCATTAGTATCATAATATAATATAGTGTCTGAAATGAATCAAGTTTACTTTTATTAGTTTATCTCTTCTTTAGTATAGAATTCTAAAGCTTTTCTTAGGGTTTTGACAGTATTAACTTTTGATAGGAAACTTCCTATCAATTGGTGTTTTCATTCTTGCACTCAAGTTCTCTCATAGAGTATTCTAACTTCACACCCTCTCATCAATGGATCATCCCTCCAACCTATCCCTCATTTTCATCTTATGCACCACAAGATTACAATGGATACACATCCTATGCAAATTCTTCTAATCCATATGGTTATGGCAGCAATACTGGATACTCATGCTATTATAACAACTAACATCAGCCACAACATAATCATGCTTATTCACATCCTGTAGAAGCATATCAAATACAAGTGCTCCTTATCAGCCTATTTCTTTCTTTCAGAGTACCGGGTCTTATGCTGGATCTGCAACTTATTCAAGCACTTCTTTCAATCCTGCTGATTATCAAACTATTGGAGGTTACCAAAATAGCAATGGATACACAAATCAAGTGTCGGTGTGGAACAACGGCAGTTCTTCAAATTATTCCTCTCATCCATATACAAGTTGCGCCTCAAATTCCAATAGCTCTTACAGTTCTGGTGCTACAGCAACTACCGTGTCGTATCAACAACAATACATGCAATGGGAATACTATTACTGTTGGAATAAACATAAATGCAGTCAAAGAGAGTTTGAAATTTAAATTCTCTTGGAATTTGAAAAGTCCATTCCTTGGATCTACAACTCCTTGGAAATATCCAACATTTATTATTTAGCATTTCCTATGTAGCATTTATATCTTTGTATTTTGAGTATCTATATATAGAACTCATTTGTATCATATTTTCTAAGGAAGTTAAACATTTCAATATACACAAGAAGTTGCAGTCCTCTAAACACCACCTATAGATAATTAATCTTTATTATTGTCTTGTTGCTGTCTTCAAATTGGTATCAGAGCAATGGTGAACATGATGAATCAGATGCCACTGTCACAACTATCAAAATCAAATTATGAAAATTGGAGTATCCAGATGAAGGCGCTTCTTGGATCTCTAGATGTGTGGGAAGTAACAAATGATGGGTTTGCAGAACCAACTAATACAATTGGGTACACATCAGCCCAGAATAAGGCGTTGAAAGAGACGTGATCGAAAGATAAAACAACATTGTACATGTTATTTAGGGTTGTCGGTGAATCAGCCTTTGAGAAGATTGCTGGTTCGACTACGTCGAAAGTAGCGTTGGACACTCTTGAAAGAGCATTCATAGGAGCAGATAGAGTCAAGCAAGTTCACTTGCAAACTCTTCGAGGTGAACTAGAAAGAATGAAGATGAAGGAGACGAAGTCCGTGTCGGAATACATAACGTGTGTGCAAACGGTGGCAAACAAACTGAGTCGAAATGAAGAAGCATTGACTGATGCTCGCGTTGTTAAAAAGATTTTGAGATCTTTGACAGACAAGTTTGAGAACATAGTATGTGCAATAGAGGAATCAAAGGATCTTTTGAGAGTTGCTGTCGAAGAAGTTGCGAGTTCTCTCGAAGCACACGAACAACGCAAGTTGAAGAAGAAGGAGGAGGCATCTGATGACGCAAATCAAACCAAGGAAGTTGGCAGAGATGAAAGAGCATTGTTTTCTCAAAACTTTCGTGGGAGAGGACATGGCCGTGGAGGACGTGATGGTGGTAGGAGTTATCAAAAAGACAAATTTAAAAGAGGACAATCGAGCCAACAAAATTGGCGTGACAGAGGACGTGGTCAAAGAGGTGGTCTAACAAACTACACAAACATTGAATGTTACAAATGTTACAAACAGGGGCACTATGCGAAGGATTGTAATTCCTACAGTTGATACAAATATGGAAAGGTGGGACATCTTGCAAAAGATTTTCGTCTTAAAAGAAAACTGGAAGAGACAATAAACTTTGCCCTATATACAAGTTCGAATGAAGGTTTTCTACTGATGACTTAGAAGGAAATAGGCGAAGAAAATGACACTATATGGTATCTTGACTCTGGAGCAAGTAACCATATGTATGGTCATAAACACCTGTTTAGAGAGATTGGAAAGATTGAAGATGACCATGTATCTTTTAGAGATGCATCGAAGATAAAAGTCGAAGGAAATGGCACAATTAGTTATGTGCAGTAGGATGACTTGATAGGGTCAATCCAAGATGTGTACTATGTGCCAGATCTCAAAGCAAACATACAGAGTCTGGGACAATTAACTGATAAGGGATATTCGATTCTCATGAAAGATCGAACGCAACACCTAAAAGATAAGTCTGGACAACTGGTTGTTGAAGTCAAAATGGGGAAGAATCGAATGTACAAGTTGAACTTAAGGAGAGTTCGAGAGAAACGTCTGCAGGTTAATGTCAAAGACGAAGTATCTCTATGGAATCTACGTTTTGGTCACTTAAATCATGCTGGGCTAATGAGATTAGCAAAGAAGAACATGGTGTATGGACTTCCAGACATGGAGTATGAAGGTAGGTTCTGTCAAGATTGTGTTCTTAGCAAACAAACAAGAACTTCGTTTCAATAGAAGGCTTATTATCAGGCTAAACACATTCTTGAATTAATTCACACTGACATATGTGGGTCAATAACTCCAGAATCCTTTAGTGGTAAGAAGTATTTCATTTCATTCATTGATGATTTCTCAAGAAGGACTTGGGGGTCTATTTCTTGAAAGAAAAATCCGAAGCATTCAAAGTATTCAAAAAGTTCAAAGTGATGGTGGAGAAGGAAACTGATAGACACATCAAAGCCCTTCGATCAGACAGAGGTGGAGAGTATACTTCAACAGTATTCATGAATTATTGTGAAGAACAGGGGATAAGAAGATTTTTGACTGCAGCATACTCACCTCAGCAAAATGGGGTGGCTGAAAGGAAGAATCGTACAATCCTTGACATGGTTCGATCAATGCTTAAGAGCAAGAACACGTCGATGGAATTTTGGGCAGAAGCTGTTCAATGTGAAATCTATGTGCAAAATAGATGTCCATATTCGAAGCTAGGAGATCAAACACCACAAGAAGCTTGGAGTGGTCAGAAGCCAACTATGTCTCATTTCAAAGTTTTTGGTAGTATTACATATGCACATGTACCAGATCAACGAAGAACGAAGCTTAAGGACAAGATTCAAAAGTACATACTCATTGGGTATGATAAAAAGACAAAGGGATACATGTTGTTCGATCCTGTAAACAAAAAGGTGATAGTAAGTAGAGACGTTCGTGTGAACGAAACAAGTAGATGGAGCTGGAACAGTTCGATAGAAACTGTGGTTGAAGCTGGAGAATCATCTATTGTTGTGCCAACAAACACTTTGACAGATCATGAAAACTCCGATAGTGAAAATGAATCATCACAGCTTAGAATGCGAAGCTTCCAAGATTTGTATGATAACACAAAGGAAGTGAATCTTGTATGTCTGTTGGCAGATTCTGAAAACATCAGTTTTGAAGAAGCATGGAGAAATGAAAAATGGAAAAATGCCATGAATGAAGAATTCAAGGCCATTGAACATAACAAAACTTGGGAACTTGCTGAGTTTCCGAAAGGAAGTCAAACCATTGGTGTGAAGTGGGTGTTCAAGAAGGAGATGAATGCTCAAGGAGAAATCGAAAGGTGTACGGCGCAACTTGTGGCGAAATGCTACAAATAGAAAGAAGGAATTGACTATGATGAAGTATTTGCACCTGTTGCAAGAATGGAAACAATTCGATTGCTCATCTCTCAAGCGGCTCAATTCAAATGGAAGATATTCAGATGGATGTCAAATCAGCTTTTCTGAATGGTGTGCTCGAAGAAGAAGTATATGTCGAAGTACCACCAGGATACAGGAAAGTCGAAAACGAAGGAAAAGTTTTGAGATTGAAGAAGGCACTATGGGCTGAAGCAGGAACCACAAGCATGGAATACGCGCATTGATACATACTTCAAGGAGAAAGGTTTTCAGCAATGTCCTTATGAACATGCTATGTACGTGAAGAAGAATAAAGAAGATATTCTACTTTTTGCTCTTTATGTCGATGACCTAATCTTCATGGGCAACAATGATCATTTGATTGAAGAATTCAAAATCAAAATGACACGTGAGTTCGAGATGATAGACTTAGGCCTGATGAGATACTATCTTGGTATAGAAGTTAGACAAGAAGAAACAGAAATCTTCATCTCACAAGAAAAGTTTGCAAAAGACATCCTGAAGAGATTCAAAATGGATAGCTGCAATCCAATTTTGACACCTATGGAACCAGGAACAAAGCTTTCGAAATTTGATGGGGGAGAGCGTGTCGAAGCAAGTAAATTTCGAAGCTTGGTAGGAAGTCTTCGATACTTGACTTGCACAAGGCCAGGTCTTTCGTTATGTATTGGTATTGTGAGTCAATTTATGGAAGAACCAATCCACACACACTAGAAGACATTGAAAAGAATCCTTTGATACGTCTAAGCAACTGTGTCACTTGGAATGTTTTACACAAGAACAGAAGATTACAAGTTGATTGGCTACTCTGACAGTGATTGGTGTGGAGACATAGATGATCGAAAGAGCACTTCAGGCTATGTGTTCTTCATGGGAAATACTGCTTTCACTTGGGTTTCGAGGAAGCAACCAATTGTAACCCTTTCGACATGTGAAGCAGAGTATGTAGCAGCATCTTGGTGTGTATGTCATGCAATATGGCTCAGAAGACTATTGAGCAAGATGGAGCAAAGAAAAAAGGATGCAACAATAATTCTAGTCGACAATAAGTCAACAATCGAACTAGCGAAGAATCTAGTGAATCATGAAATAAGCAAACACATTGATGTTCAATTCCATTTCATTCGAGAACATGTGAAGGAAGGAAGTGTCGAACTAAAACATGTAGCAAGCAAGGACCAGGCTGCGGACATCTTCACAAAACCATTGTCGAAGGAGTTATTCGACAGAGGCAAAAGGATGCTGGGAATGATGGATCAAAGAAGCATTTAATTTTATGGGGGAGTTTTATTGGAATAAACTTAAATGCAGTCAAAGAGAGTTTGAAAGTTAAATTCTCTTGGGATTTGAAAAGTCCATTCCTTGGATTTACACCTCTTTGGAAATATCCAACATTTATTATTTATCATTTCCTATGTAGCATTTATATATTTGTATTTTGAGTCTCTCTATATAGAACTCATTTGTATCATATTTTTTAAGGCAGTTAAACATTTCAATATACACAAGAAGTTGCAGTCTTCTAAACACCACCTCTAGATAGTTTATCTTTATTATTGTCTTGTTGCTGTCTTCAATTACGGCCAAACAACAGTCAGTTGCGCTCCAACTCATGCGCTCCAACTCATTCACCTAATCTAAATCCAGTAAATCTAGTGAAAACAAAAACATGTAGGACCGTCTCCTTTTTATCTGTTAAGAATTAAAAAAACACAAGCGAGGAAAAAACACGATGAATCGAAAAAGAATTTCTGCACCTAAAACTCCGACAAAATTTCTTACGACATACCCAACCATTATCACCATCATCATCTCTGATAATATTTATAGCAACACCTGAAGATATCCAGGTCGGTGAATCCTATCAACTTTCGGCGAAGACAATGACACCGCTCCTCCATTGCTAGATTGGGTATAACATAGTTCTAGTTTATATTATTTGTTATCAAATATTGTTATTAAGCTTTAACTATTTACTGGGCTTTTAGCTTATTATCCATTAATATCAATATATAATGTAGTGTCTTAAGAATATTTGGGATTTCAAAGAAATGAATCAAGTTTACTTTTATTAGTTTATCTCTTCTTTAGTGTAGAATTCTAAGCCTTTTCTTAGGATTTTGATAGTGTTCACTTTTGATAGGAAACTTCCTATCACACACTATTATGTTTGCTCAATGTCTATCCTTGACAGATGCTTCATTGCACCAATTAAATTTACCAGCTCAAGTTGTCGATAAGCTGGCTAGCTTTTTGACAGGCACACAACTCGTTTCTTCTGGAATCCACAAATAATGAATCTGTCCGCAAAAAGTAACACTTGCTTGCTGCACTGCACTCTCTAGCAGTAAGTATGTTCTGTTTCATTATAGTAAGTCACGTAAATTTTACTAATTTACTTTTAAACTAATAGCTTCACATTCCAGTTTTTCATAACCGCATGAAACATATATGCTATATGGAATTTTAGCCATGGATTCTTTTCTTCCTCTAGTTATCCTTAGATATTTGAAAATAACTTGCAAACAGTGTGCAAATCGATTTGACAATGCTATGCTAACTCTTTGCAAAACATAATTGATGTACTCTAATTGTAAAACTCTTTTTTGCTTATCTCTTGTGACTTGCATGTCAAGTGTCCTCTTTGCAATACATAAGTCAAACTCCTTTGACAACTTCATCTTCAAGTTTTTGATCTCTTTCATATCTAAGTTTACAACTAAAATATCATCGACATAAAGTAACAAAATATATAATTGAACTTATATCTCTTGAAGAAACCTAAGTGGTCAGAATTGCACTTTTTGAAGCCTACCTTGTGCATGAAGCTTTCAAACTTCATATATAATAATAATGGAGTTTGTTTCGGACAAAAGAGTGGGTGAATTGTGTTGATTAAAAATTGAAACTAACTTGTAAGAACTTTTTTTGTTTAAAATAATTATTTTGATTTTAATAATCACATATAGATTAGACAGCAAAAATAAAGAAATAAGATGGGGATGAAGAGAGATACACAATAAAATTAGTATAAACAGAAGAAATAAAAGAGATAAGAGATAGAGAGAGTACACTGAAGGCTCGCCCTTACCACTTGACCAACTCATGTTCCTAAGAATTTCTATTTGAGAGTTTCACTAAACTGACTTAAGCGTTTTACAGGATTTGTCCATGAAACTTTAACAACATACAAATAGAGATTTTACATTGGCTAAGTCTAAGAACCAACAAAGTGAGATTCTAGTGGAATTTGTTCAAGAACCTTCAAACAAAACGTTTACATAGGCTAAGATCAAAAATCTACTACTAGAGATTTTATACACGTCAAACTCAAGATCCTTCAACCATGTTTTAAATGGGATTAGCTTGCAACATATACAAAATATAACAAAAACCATCGATGGTGTTTTTTTGTTCTTTTGGCACTACAACAATATTCGTAAAAAGAAAATATAAAAACAAAAGAACTAGGGTTTTTTAATCATAATTTCAGTGTAAAATAAAATGAGGAGAATTGTCCTTTACATAAAAAATATATGGATAAATATGAAAATGATCCATGGACCAATTTAATTATTAAATTGATTAACACTAGCTAGTAATCAGTTAAAACATCTTCAAAACTAGTTTCCCTAACTCAAAAAAGGAAACCCTAAAATAGCTATATGCATTAAAAGTTTTTTTAGTCAATAAAGAGACAATCTATGTTTCTCTAATCGACAAGACCAAGTCCTTAATCAATTAGATAGTGAAAATATTTCTCAATTGATTAGAAATACATCTTAATCAATTACACTCAAGCCTTGATAGGTTTTCGAAAGATTTTATGAAATAAGAGAGGATTTTGTAAACTTTTTCTTTGCATGTGTGTTTTCCATAGTACTTCAAGATTCACTCTTCACCTTTTACATGTTAACTCATCATTGTAAGACACAACACACATGATCAAATGAGCTTTCACACTTTCATAACTCCAGATCTTCAACTTCCCTTGCTGATACATCAATGGCTTAGCACTTCAACTGGAACTTGAATCTTCTTGCTGAAGAGGCTTGACATATCTTCTTCATTAGGTGCCATATTCAAAAGTTTTAATTTGACAATTAAAATCAACCCCCCTTATCACAAAGAACTCTCAGCATCCATAAGTTGTTGCATAAAAGCTAAGGCCTGACCTATGGGGTGGTTATCTTCAAAGTTATTGATTTATCAAGTTTCATCATGAAATTATAATGGATGATCATACCTACAAGCTCATAGATCTAAAATACAAGCTTTTCTTTATTCCATACACCATATTCCATTCCCCTTATTCTTAGAACCCTTCAAGTTAGTGAATGTATATCTCGTCAACTAAGTCTCCGATGAGAAATGTATTCTTTAGATCCAAATTTTTATGATGAAGCTCTTCACTTGCAATATTACTTAACACAAACATGATTGTATTGTGCGTCATAACCAGAGAATTTTTCTTAGTAGAGTCAACTTATTCCTTTTGTTGGAATCCTTTTGCCACTAGTCGAGTTTTGTATATGTTAGAGTCGTCATGTTCACTCGATACACCCATTTGTTATAAAGTTCCTTCTTTTTCATAGGAAACTTATCTAGTTCTCATGGTTGCTTGGAAATAAAGGACTCTGGTAACTCGAAAAGTATCATATTTTCGACTCGATTCACATGTATTTTAGTGTCATTTCATAGGAATTTTATTGTATTAAGATAATACTTTATGCTTGTTTCAGGTGTTTATCTAATGGGAGCCTCTATGCGACAAAATGGTGCAAACGAAAAGAAACTTGAGTATTTTGTTGTCATAACTCTTAGGCATCCCTCCTAAGAGATGTTCACACTTGAATTTCTCAGTGCCACACCATTTGAGCAACAACTCAATTGCTACTATTAGATTTTGAATGTTTAACTAAGAGTAGAGTTTTAGTCAGGACAAAATAGCTGCAATGTTGCAATTTTAGTGTGCACCTGGTATTCCTCGCGAGCTCCCCTAAGTTGTGTGGATCATGTTTTGGATGTAATAGATTTTTAATCAAGAAATTATCTTTTGATGATGACAACTATAAAGAAAAGAACAAAGACATCCATCACGATAAAGATGCAACTAATGAAAAGTCAGAAAATGCATTTAAGCGGTTAAAAATGCAACCATGTATATAAAGGTTCGATAAAGATGACTATCAAATAAAGACAAATAAACTAGAATCTATCAAAAGTGTCAAGCGATCTCAAGCAAAGTGTCTCAACAAAAAGATCACAACTGACAAGGTTTATAGAAAATTATCAAACATATTTTATTTTTTAAAACATCTTTTAAAATTAATTTATTAAAAAATTTTAAAAACCAATAATCGTAACTCATTCACACGAGTTATAACTAACTAATACAAGGCCATTAAGATTTTTGGAAAAAATATTTAATTTAATTCATAAAAACTAATTTTACTGAACAAAAAAACCAATTTGTATAAAGGAAGAACAAAAAAATCTATCTAACTGCATACAAATTGCCAAAAAACACAAACTTGCTCATCAAGAAACCGATGTTGATGATGCTGTTACTGTTGGAACAAGTTCTGATTATTCACCTAGCATTGATGATCCATGGAAAATACGGAAAGTGCTCACAATAAGTGATCTTGGCCATCATAGCCGACTTATGTTAAATAAAGAATTGGCTATGAAATGGGTGGTTCCTTTTGTGGACAAAGCTAAAGCTAAAAAAGATGGAGTCAAAGTTCAGGTGTTTGATGTTGACACTTAAATTATGCGTTCTCTTGTGTTCAAGATATGGCCTTCGAACGGAAGTCATGTTTTCACTTATACATGGATCAAAGAATTTGTAAAAATAAAAAACTTAAAGGTTGGAGATGAAATTGGTCTTTAGTGGGATCAGGACGAGAAGAAATTTGATTTTTCAGTTCTTCGTAGGTGTCGATAATGTAACGCCCTGAAATTAATTAAATTAGTTAATTAAATTATTGAAGGATTTAATTATTGGGTATAGACTAAGTTTGAGAATTTACCAGAATAATTGAATTTATCGCAATTATTATAAGAGGCATTTTGAATTTATACGTTATTTGAGTTGATAAGCTGACAATCAGATAATTAGTCGGTTTAACCAGGAGAAAATATTATTAGTAAATAATAATAGTTTTATTAGAAATTAATATTAGAAATAATATTGGTATTAGTAGAATTATTAATTAAATTAGTTGAGTTAAGTCGAATTTGTGAGTGAATCGTTGAATTAATGGTCGGATGAAAATTAGTAACATAATTAGTAACTTGTAGTAACCATTTATACAAGGAAAAATAAAAACAAGTGGTATAGAAAATAAAAGAAAAGAAATAAGTGGCAGTAAGAAGAAAAGAAGAAGTCACGTAGCAGAAGGGAAAAAGGAGAGAAAAGAGGAATATGGTTCATAACAGTGTCCATTGGCTGTCCAGGATTGGCGTTTTCTGGTCGATTTTTCAAACTCCCTTCGATCCAAAGGTAAGGGGTGGGGTTCGATTACTATAATCAGTTGTATGATAGTTTTTATGTGGGGTTTAGGGTTGTATAAAATTATTGTCGAGTTGGTATTTGTGATGAAATTGTGATGCTATGATCCTGTGTTGATATTAATCGCAATGTGTATTATGTTGTTTCTGCCTAATTATGTTGTTCCTGTGCGATTTTGATATTGGTGAACCGTGTCTGCGGAAAAAAATTGGGTTATGCATTGCTAAGGAGGAGACCGCCCCATTAACTTAGAAGGAAACATAGACGATCGCCAGCAGGTGAGTGAGAGAAAGGGGACGCCCGTCCCACTAATTAGAAGGAATTTTAGTGTGGGCCCCACCAGCCAGGAGGCAGCCGCCTCAGGCTCCAGGGGGTGGGTGCCTCACACTCCATTGTCTTGCTTGTTCACGTGGATTAAGGGGTTATGGCATAGGCATACTGGTGACATCATAAATAAAACCCAGTAAAAATGAATTTGGATAGTTAGAGAGGTATGGTATGTATCATGCAGTATAACTAGTAGCAGGTTATGTATAAGTATAGCAGAACATATATTAAAGGTAGCAGAATAACATTTCTAGCTGTAACAGAAAATAATAGCAGAAGATTAATTTAACAGCAACAGAATTGGTAGCAGGCAATGTGAATTAGTATAGTAAAATGATCCATTAATGCAGGAAAATACTTTGTAGTGGCAGAATTAAGTTAGCAGAATTTATTTAATTAAGTAGCAGTGTTGCAGGGAGCCAAAAACAATGTAGTAATTTGATTGTTAGTCAAATTAAACGGTAAAATTAATTACTCAGAATTGGACAAAAATTTACAGGGCAGTTCGCGTATACGCGTAGTTAAATAAAGTTGGGTCGTTTGTTGATTTTCGCGTAGTTTGCTGTAAATTGCAGGTACTGTCGGAACAAGTTGTTTTGTCCCCGAATTGGACAATGTCGGAACAAGTTGTTTTGTCCCCGAATTGGACAATCTTTTGGACTGTAGGCTTAAATGGCCAAAGTTGAAAGTTGAAGTTGATTATGTTAATTATAATTTGCGTTGTTGTTGATGTTGTTAATTGTCGTTGAAGTTGAAGTTGATTATGCTAATTATAAGTTGCGTTGTCGTTGAAGTTGAAGTTGATTATGTTAATTATAAGTTGCGTTGTCGTTGATGTTGTTAATTGTCGTTGAAGTTGAAGTTGATTATGCTAATTATAAGTTGCGTTGTCGTTGATGTTGTTAATTATCGTTGAAGTTGATTATGTTTATTATAAGTTGCGTTGTTGTTGATGTTGTTAATTGTTGTTGAAGTTGAAGTTGATTATGTTTATTATAAGTTGCGTTGCATTGTTGTTGAAGTTGTTAATTGTTGTTGAAGTTGAAGTTGATTAAGTTGATTATAAGTTGCGTTGTTGTTGATGTTATTAATTGTTGTTGAAGTTGAAGCTGATTGTGTTAATTATAAGTTGCATTGTTGTTGAAGTTGTTAATTGTTGTTGAAGCCGAAGTTGATCGTGCCGATTAAGTTGATGCAGTTAATGCAAGATTAAGTTGCTGTTGTTTTAAGTTGTTGTTGATGCTGTGATTGTTGTATCATACATAGCATTTGCATTACTAAGTTGGCCTGGATTGACAATCTTTATGTTGGAGCTATGCTCACCATGTTGGCCTGGATTGGCAATCTTTATGTTGGAGCTATGCTCACCACGTTGGCCTGGATTGACACAAGTTGAAAGTTGAAGGCTTATGCCTTGTTGAATGCCTTGGTAACCTGACATGATTTTAAGTTGGGAGTTTACTACAAATGGATCCACATGCATTTTCATAGTCGAGTCTCATTCTAGTTGCATTTTGAAGCTGTTGTTGATTATTACGTTGTTTTGTGGGATGTCGTATTTTGTTGATTGAAGTAGTAATTATTGTATGATTCTTTACCTAATATATGAATTATCATACTTTTGCTTATATTTTTCGATATCTCACCCTTTTCTTTTGTTTCGCCGTTACCTTTATACTAGTAACGTGCAGGTATCCCAGTCGAAGATTTTAAAATGGTTTTAAGTTGAAAAGTTGTTATAACTTCCAAATTGAATAATGTAGTTCCGCTGATTAACATTAATAAAGTTAAATTTATGCTGTTTAAGTTCATCCGAACTTATGTGTTATGTATCTGTGATAGCATGTTGTTGTTAAGTTGAATTGTAATACTCCAATTGGTTGTTGAAAAGAATTTTGTAACTCTGATTTTCTTAATAATTGCCGGGGTAGAATTAGGGTGTTACAGATAACAACTGATATTAGTTTGTTAAAACATAAACGACTAAGTCATTATCTTTATGATTTGATGTATTCACAACAATATTTACTTTAATGAATGTATTATTGATTTTGAAGTTTCAATTCAGTTTCATTATATTTCATTATTGCATTTTTTGTTGTCCTTAGTGTATCTGATTTTCAATTGAGTACCAATTGGTGAGAAAGAGAGAGATCAATGTAATGAGAAAACACTTTATCTATATCAAAATCAGTTGAGATTTTTTCAAAATCGACAAACTAACCAATAATTTGTTATACAATGGATATTTTTGTTTCATTTTATTCTTATGTTTCTAGTTTTAGAAATTTTTTTCAGATATATTTTATTGCACTATTTTATTGATGAAAATCAAAATTATTAGCGCTTTCTGAAGTTGCAACATTATAGCTAGTTATAGTGCATATGTTTAAATTAGGGAAGTAATTGAATTTTAAAATTGATACAGAAGTCTTGAATTGAGTATAAAATCATCAAGAGGACCAAACACTTTATATATGCATCTATTAAAATCATAATGAGCTTCATCATGTCAATATGCTTGTAACAATTAAGTTTGAGATCTCTTATATGAACTAAGTAAATTTATTATATGTTTGCCGTCCCTATTGAATATGGTGTTACACAAAGTAAATACTAAGGGAGGCATTTGTGTTCTATTTCAGAACTCTAAGAGAGAAGTTGCATTTAGTCATGCATAAATTTGTTATGCTCTCACGCAAAATTATTCACCATAACTTAAAAGTTGGAAATTATTTGAGCTTACATGGCAGTTTTTTTTTATGCAAAAAATAGCTGAAACATGCTTTAGATCAAGCAGTATCCGCATTAAGCTGTATCTGTGAGAATGCGCTTGATAGACACGCATGCGCTCTACAAGTCTGATGAAGCTTTTGAAGATCTTCATTGTACCAATGGTGAAAGCAATCTTTTTTTCTCTATCTTAGAACAGTCTGTCTTTATTTCTTCGCAAACTTATTTGTGTAGTATAGTATTCCTCTTTTGGTATATGCTTAATCTGCAAATAATTCCATCTGTAATACATGATATATCAGTGAGATATAAGTTTCATTAACTTATACATTTCATTGTATCTTATATTTTTTTTAATTATGTTCTATGCTTGATTTTGCACACTGGGACTATGCATGGGACGATAATTTGCACAAATTTACCAGTTTCTAACTTGGCATTGATTTTGCAGTGTTTGTTTTGTTAACCTTTGGTTTTTGTTCATAATAGCTAAGCATGTTTATACTATCATGTTATTGTAACCTCCTTATCTTGAAACAATGATGAAGCCATATGCTGTATTTTTATATTACATTTTAGTCAAATCCATATATTTTCAAAGAGGTTCCTGCAGAGTATCTTAAGTGTTTACGGTGTTAATACTTTCCTTTTACATAACTAACCCTCGTAACTTGATCTTTATTTTATTTTGGATTTTTTTCCGCTTTTCTTCCATTTCCCTTTGGAAACAATAAAGTGCGGTGATGACTTTAACTGATATGAGTTAAGTCAATTGATAACTTAGTCCCAAATATTTTTGCCACTACAATGTGTACAAATGGTTATATGTTTTACGATTGCTTAGTATTCATTGAATTAAAATCTTATGTTAGTGTAGAAGTTGGTTTTTTTGCTGCATTGCTGCATATTTTATTGCATTACATGGTTTTAAACTTTTGAGTAATATATTTTTGCAGCATGATGAAGTTGATCTACCTTTACTTCTGTTGCCCTAAAGAAGTATATGATAGAGGAGGCAAGCAACTCACATTATTCTCAAGCCAACAATGATTCTACAAGTCTGAAGAATGATACTTATTCAAAAGTTAAAGGGCCTGAAAAGAGTGGACGGGTGCGTTATCTTGGCAAAATTCCCCGACATGAAAATTGTAGCTACAATGCATATAATAGAGTTGCAACATTGGAGATTTTGTTTAGAAATCTAATATCAGTTCTTCAATGCGATTTTCTGAAGATCCACAAATTAACAAGATTTTACGAGCTATAGCTGAAGAGGTTTGATTTCTTGTCACCTATTAACCACAACTCAATGAAATTCATCCCAAGATACTCTTCACCTCCCTTTTCCATATTAATGTTTACTTTTGAAAAGCTAAGGTAATTAACCTCTCTTAATTTAATTTAATCCCTAAACTATGTTTTTTTTATGGAATCTCAAGTTTTAAATAATTTTCTATTAGTTTTAATGGAATCTAAACTTTAAGTAGTTTGTGTTTGGATTTCTAAATTCAGGGATTAGTTATAAACTATTAAGTTTAGGACCTTAATTTTAGCTTAAGGACCTAATTACAAATTATGGCATTCAATTATAGTTTGTTAGTTCAAGATCTATTTAAAAATCCTAAAGTAGTTTTCAGTAAAAATTAAACTAAATTGTAATTAAACCAAAAGTCATATTAGAGAATTTGCTCCTCTAATGAAGTTTAATTTCTAGCACAAACTCATGCTTAAATTGCACTATAAAATTATTGAAAATTTAATTTTAGAGTATATAGTTTAATAAATATGTATTTATTATTTCAGGAACAATTTAGATTCAGATATATGAAAGTAGATATACAATACCATTCAAATATATGAAAGTCAAGATACAAATTCATTTAAAATTATAAATACATGAAAGAGATATATAACAGGTGAAAATACAAGACCATTTAAAATTGGAGATACATAAAAGTGAAGATACATGAATATTAAAAATACAAATATATGAGATTTCTTTGAAAGATTTTTTGTGTAAGATTCTCGGTATACGGAATGAAATTTTCTATGTTGAAATATTTGAATTTAATATGAAATTGAATAATTGTTTAATTTTAGTTATTTAACTTTGTTATGTTTCTTAATGTATTTTAAATTTTTTATAATGAATAATTTAATTTTAATATTAATAATATTTCTCAATTAAATTAAAAAATAAAATCATAAAATTATAACATTTTGATATAACAAAAATCCTAATTGTTGAAGTTTTAGTGACAGCAAAAATAATAATTTGTAGGTAAAATTTCTATTTATTCTGATACTCACATAATATATAGTTAAATTTGTTTGAATCGTAGGAAAAAATTCAACCGTAATTAAAAGTTATTGTGATATTTAATTTGGCGTCACACTACATTCTCTTATAGTTGACATCAAAGGTAGATATCACTCAAAGTCCTATAGACATCTATCTACATATTATTGGTTTTTAGTGATAACTTTTGAGTGTCACGAAAAGTCAATTTTTTTTGTAGTGATGTCAGGACGAAACTAAAATCAAATGAAAAAGATAAAAATTTCAAAACGAAATTAAAATCAAATCAAAACTATAGTACATTACTTCCAAGTGAAATTCAAATCAAAACTAAAAAATATGTAACAAATATATTTGTTATACATATATAACAAATCTTATTTTAATAAATATGAACTAAAAAATTAAAATTTATTTGTTCTGGCGCCAATTTTTTTTTGGAGAGGAGCCAATTTTTTTAATTTTGCTTTGGTATTTTTTTCACCAAATTAATTAAAAAAAATTATAGGGTCTAGAATATTAACATAGTATTAAAAAAATATAGCAAATGAATAAAAATATAGAGTGAAATTTCATTGAATTACAGGATTTAAAACCTTCTTAAATTGTTTCATATTTATTACATAAGGAATGTCACTCTTTGTTCTAATTTGAGGACGTTTTTAATAAACTCTTCATAATTACTACCACAATCTTGCGTGTTTTTTATAGTGATGATCCCTAAAGTGACGCGAAAACCGACGAGAACCCTAACCAACCATCTAATATTGGCCAAATCTTGCTATAAAAATCACAACGTACAAATATAATCTCTATCTTCAACCTGACCACACTTAGTTGGACATATCCGCTCATCGTCTATAATAATGTGTCTCCTAAAAAAGTTATCCTCCGTCGAAAGTCTATTCTAATATAATCGCCAACAAAAATATTAATCTTTAACGACGTCACTTTTGACCACCACATATAAGACTAGTTAGTTTTTGATATTATATTCGTAAGAGTTAATATATTTTATTTAATTTTGATATTTTATGAATTCAACTCAATTCAATTTAATAGGCAACATAAAATAATTAAAAAAAGTAAGATTAAAATATTTTATACAATTTTGTATTATTGATAGATTAATTGCAAAGATTTATGATAAAAAGTTTATTCACCAAAAATAATAAATGATATTTACGATGAAAGACCCAATCATAGAAAAAATAATAATAGAAACTAACTAATCCGTAGTTTATGGGAAGATAATTTGATAAAATAATGGAAACTAACCGATGCATCCATGGAAAAAGATTTGATAATAAAAGATTTATATAGCAAAATGTAACAAATATTTAATAAAATTTAGTAAAAAATAAAATAATAAAAAGAAATGAAAGAAAAGTAACAAACCGATACATAGGCTTTAGGATTTGTGAGAATAAAAGATTTGATTCATAAATTAAGTTATGTAGCCGTTGAATATTTCCTTATAAATAGATACAGAGTTAATCAGTTTTACACTTACCATACCGACTTAACCTTTCTTTCCTCTTTTGTGTGGCTTTGAAGATCAACTCAACCAACCACACTATGGGTCAGTTCAAGGTTCACGGTTCATCCCTATCCCCATCTTCATCTAACCTCTCTTCTTCCATTACTAATGATGTTGCTGATCATCTTACACTCGGTGATTATCTTGCACTTGCTTCTTGCCCTAGTGGAACACCCAAACGGAAACGCCCACAACAAGAAACCAACAATATTCCATCATCATTGGATTTGTCTTCCTATCCCAATGAAACTAATGTTTGTCTCCACCTATCTCTAGGTTTTTGTAACTGCGTTCAAATTGTCGAGAAACACAAACTTTTTCATCAAGAAAATAATGATGTTGATATTGATCCTGCTGTTTCCAACGTTGATGTTGATGATCCATGGAAGATCAAGAAGGTGCTCACAATAAGTGATCTTGGCAATAATAGCAGACTTCTGTTAAACAAAGAATTGGAAAGAAAATGGGTGGTTCTGTTTGTTGATAAAGTGAAAAGATGGAGTCAAAGTTGCGGTGTTTGATGTTGACACTCAAAGTCCCCGTTCTCTTGGGTTCAAGATACGGTCTTCGAACGAAAGTCATGTTTTCAATGATACATGGATCAAGGATTTTGTAAAAATAAGGAACTTAAAGGCTGGAGATGTGATTGGTCTTAAATGGGATCAAGACGAGAAGAGATTTGATTTTTCCGTTCTTCGTAGGGCTTCGTAACAGCTGATATATTTTACTTATCTTTAAGTTTTAGGGTTTTTCATTATTTTTAAAACATGAAAGATTTGTATCTTGATGTTATTATTTAGGGACTGAGTCATTATCTTTATGATTTGATATGTGTTGACAGCAATATTTAGTTTAATCAATGTATTATTGTTTTTAAAGTTTCAATTCAGTTTCTGTATATTTTGTATTATTGTCATGTATGGTTTTCATTTGTGTTCCGATTGATGAAAAAGAGAAAGAGCAATAGGAATGAGAAAACGTTTTATTAGATGGAGTGAAGCCTCAAGCAGCTGCTTCATCCCGGAGTTGAATAACATTGTGTTTGATGGAGTTTCATGTTTGGAGAGAGTGTATTTTAAATGGTGTATACTGATTCATATTACCAAATCCTTTCTCATTTGTACTTATATTGAGTCTCCATCTGACATTCTTCAAGAATTTGCTCATCTCATCAACATAATGCCCACGTACTTCTTTGCTTGAATTAAGGTCTTGGTAACAAACATTCTCCTTTTATATATGTCCATGTGTTTTTCTTGGTAAATCCAATCAATATCACTACTATGTTATGAGTTCTAGTAATTCCTACTACTAAGAGAATTTTCCTTAGTCAATACAACAGAAGCAAAGATTGTTCCCTTCTCTTATGTGGAAGCCTCTCTTCATATGAGGGAGAAAATCTGAGATATCTTCTCAAACCACCACTATACACATATCCAGCTTGCCAAGGTTAAAAGACCATCACACCCTTTTACTTTAAATAGAGAAATCTTTCATTTACCCTTTTTCAGAAAAGTGGATTAATGACTTTTAAACATTCTTTCCACCCTAATATAAAATATTGGGAATTGATATAAAGTTTTTAGTATTAAAATGACCATTTTACTCTTTCATTTTAAATATTATAAATATGCAAAAAAAGAAATTTTTAAATCAATGTAATAAGTAGAAATATTACAATTTTAATATTTATGAATAATTATTTATATTATCAAAGCAACTAAGCATGATATAGAAAAGAAAAAGAAGTTAACTTATGGTATTTTAAATTCTAGAAATTACTTTAACATTAACATTTATGTTGTCTCATTTACAGACAATTCATTGACGTATAGAGAAGAAGAGACCGGTGAAAGGTGTTAGGAATAGACTGCTAAAAAAAGAGAAGACAAGTTAATATTTTGTCTCTATGAGTTTTATTTATATAGTTTCGCTCACTTGTTTTTGTTGGATTAATGAAATAACTATTTAAATTTAAGTTGGAAAATTGGATTTGTGAAGCTATGATTCAAGTTAAGAAGAAATCATGATTCAAATTGCAAGATATTATGATTCAAGCCAAGTTAAACTTTCTATTCGAGTCAATTTGAGCAGAGCTCAAATTTAGCTTCATGGAGACAATTCATTCGAGTCTGGAGTATCACTTGATTAGAATCACATGAGGTTGTGATTCGAATCGGGCTTATTTTGCTATTTAAATCAATTCATCCTGAGGCAAATCTCAAGTTTCATAAGATTCTTGATTCAAATGATACTTAATACTTTGATTCGAATCAAGTCACTTAACATCTTAATCTTATAGTTTTAATTTTTTATTCAAGCCAAACCTGTTGAAATGACAAAAGATCAGTTTGCTAGGCTTTAAAGGAAACACTATTATGGGTCAAAACACTATAGTTTTATTGATCGATGAATGGTCTTAATGGTACACACTACTACAAATAATGCTTGTAGCGTCGGACGTGAAATGCGTTTAACATCGATTAGTCAGCTGAGTGTTAGGGACCAAATTGTATTAATTTTCATACATTTTTACTGGTCCCTTTAACCAAATTTCAATGAATTTCCATACTTTTATTCACACAACTTCGTAAATATGCAATTACTCTTGTTTTTAATTATATTTGAGTAGATATTTCTCTTTGTTTGTTAGTTACGTAGAAAATTAAGGACAAGAGCTAGTGGATGCATGAGCAAGTTAGGAAGGAGCTTGGAAGACGTTTGTGAAGTTAAAAGAATTAAGCAAGCAATGCAAGACAAAAGCAAGGCAAAGGAGCATTATTTAACTCAGTTCGCGTCGCGTCCACCTGTTAGTTCCGCGAACTGTGTTTATTTCAAAGAAGTCAAAATTCAACCAGTTTGCGTCGCGTCCCTTGTTTGCGTCGCGAACTGTACAAAGTCAGCTAGCCTGTTTTGAATCATTATATTTATTTTGGGGACAGATTTTGGGGTAGCCTGTGAGGCACCTTTTAGGTTATTTTTTTGGCTATTACAAAGTGTATGGTTGCATGTAAAAGTATAATGATTACACTTTTGGAAAGGAGTAAGACTTAGAGAGAGGTTTGTGAAAATAAATTCTTATTCATTGTGAGAGAAAATAATATTGGAAGAAGAAGAACTTTCTCTCTATCTCTTGTGGTCAACAATGGAGATGAGGAACTAAACTCCACCTTTGTCAAGATTGGAGGTAGTAGTTATTCTTAAATTCATCATGTATTCCTTCTAAACTCTTGTATGTGAACAAATTGGTTTTGAATATAGAGTGAATCTTTTATGTTATATTGAATATTTTGATTTGTATTATTGTTGAGAAAGATGATTGAAACTCTGTCCTAAAGTATTCTCTCAAGTAATATATGAATTATAGAAATAGATTTACATATTACTTTTCTTTTCTATCAACCACTAAGGATTGTTAGATTAATATTTAGATGGAGAAATCGTCTAAAGATTAATATAATGAATATCACAATATCATTTAGAAATAAATGTTATTGAGAGGATACTAGAAGATGTCTAATAATCTTGAGTTCACATATTTGTTCTAAGGAAACATATGAAATTAGGATAGTGAACTCCAATCTTGGCAAACGTTTTTAATTGAGTAAAACCGTATTTTTAATGTTTTAGTCTAATTTCAAAATTGAAAGATAACTATTCAAAAAACCTTGTTAATTTGTAAACTTCAAATGATAGTAACTATAGAACGACGGTAATATCAACCAATCTCTGTGGACACGATATAAAAATATTTGTCGGAAAAATACTTTTCAACAAATTAGTGACGTTGCCAGGGATTGGCGTTTGATATTACAAGCATCGCAATAGTTCATTGTTTTAAGTTTTGTTACTTTATTAATATTTCTCATGTGTTTCACTTGGTTTGCTAGTTTTGTATATTTTTGTGTATGCGGAGAAAAGCTACCGAAGAACAATTTCCTTTCAATCCCGAAATTAAAAGGACGACTCAGAAGCCTAATAGAGAAACACGAAGAAGAAGAAAATTAGTCGAAGAGAGGAGACTAAGAGAAGATGCATCTACTTCTTCAACAAATCAAATTGAGGAAGTGAGTGTAGACACTTTTAAAGGAAACATGGCGGGAGAAGTTTGTACCGAAATGTCCGCTAATAGTCCAAGGTGCACCACTCAATTTTCTCGTAATGCTCAAGGTGGAAGGAACACGAAGATGAAGACCGGAATCCTCCAACTTCTTTATGCAAGTCCGTTCACCAGAATGGATCATGAATATCCTTTTACACATCTCCCCAAATTTTATGAGATTGCGGGTGCAACGGGAGTAGATGAAGCGGGTGAGGAGGCACTATTCAAGATATTGTTTCCACATTCCTTAATTGGAAAAGCTAAAGAGTGGTACCTTGATCAATTACCAAGAGTGATGACGTATTGAAATTTATTAGAATAAAAGTTATTAGAAAGGTATTTTCCACAATCCCGATTCATGGAAGCTAAGACGGCAGTTGCGGTATTTACTCAAGGAGGCAATGAGTCTCTAAATGAGGCTTGGGAAAGATTCAAATCTATGCTAAGAAAGTGAAAAGATCTTGTTTTGATGAACTCACTCAAATCCATATATTCCGAAATAGACTCCAACCGGTGCACAAAACACTTTTAGATGCTACCGCGGGTGGTTCTTTAATATCAAAAAGTGTTGAGGATGCTATAGTTATTATTGACCGGATGACAGTCAATGATCTTCAAAGTCAACATGATAGTGGTTCTTCATAAAGGAAACCGGGTGTTCTTGAATTAAACACCAATGATTTCATTCTTGCTCAAAACAAGCTACTTTCACAACAAGTGGAGTTACTCACTCAACAAATGTCCAAACTCCCTCAACAAATGAAAGAAATGCAAGGAGCTCAAGTTAAGCATCAAGTGACATGTTATGAACTTTATCAAGGTGATCATCCTAGCGGTTATTGTTCACCTCCTGAAGAAGAAGAAGTGAATTATGTGAACAACCAAAGTCAAGGCTATCAAAGGAAACCTCCACATCACAACAACTCATATCAAATGAACAACCAAGGCTATCAACCATCAATATTCAACAATCAACATTATAAACATCAAAGTCCATATCAAAGTTCAAATACTCAAGGTGAACAATCTCAAGGTGGAAGTTCAAAATTGGAAGACACTCTCAACCAATTCATGCAAGTTTCCATGGAGAACCAAAAGAGCAATGTGGCTGCCATAAAGAACTTAGAAAATCAAGTGGGGCAGCTTGCAAAGTAATTGGCCGAACAACAAACGGGGCCTTCTTTTTCCGCCCACACTTGTAAAACCCCGATTCTACCCTTAGTATTTATTCAATAAAATCAGAGTATAACAAATTTGCAACATAATCAGGATGTCACATTTTCAATGAAAACACATAAACATGTCATCTTTATTTCAAACGGATACATAACACTATAAAGAGGCGGAACTAAACGCAATACACAATTATTAGTCTTTAGACATAAACAACTTCATTAATCATGCAACGAAGTCATAATAGTTATGCATACAAGGCATAGCATCCTTGAGTCTTAAACATCATCAACATAATAAAATCTTCAATTTAACAACATGAGTTTTAACGAATTAAAACAACAAAATAAAACAAGTGTGCATTCCCCCCGAGTGCTCCGTATCAGAGCAAATAACACGGAACTTGGACTAAAACGGTAATGACTACTCCTATGGTTACTTGCACGTTACCAATATAAAGGCAACGACGAAAACAAGGAAAGGGTGAGATATCAAACTATATAATTGAGATTATGATAAATAATATATAGTTAGAATCATATAAAATCACCATTTTGTAATCTCAAAACCAATCTACAACAAACATAATTCAATCGCAACACAACATCATTATGTGATATGATATGCATCTTAACGAATACAAATGTATGGGGTACCATCGAAGTAAAACTCCTAACGTAATCAATTGCCAGTAATTCCGAGGCATCAAGGCGTAAGCCTTGAACGTAAGCAACTTTGCCCCCAACGGCCAACGTGCTTTTGCCAATATAGGCCACAACAACAACATAAACCACAATGTAAAACAACAAATCAACCCTAAACATTGGCTATCAAGCCTTTACCAACAACAACGTTCAACAACAATCTTCAACGTTGGCTTTTAATCCTCCAACAAAGTTTACTCATTTCTAAGGCAACAATCAACTTATACGCGTAATTCATTACAATCAACATACGTTGAGTGAAACAGACACTCTACGATAGCTTACTAGCGTATGCAAATCATTTCCTCAATTTATCCAACTTCGATTAATCGGCCAAACCACTTACATTTACCGACATTTAAGTTCAAAATTAAACCTAATCAATTCCTACGTCATTCCCTGTTCATTACTAGTGATATTACACTCATAAAATCCTACTCAAGGTTCCCTAGCCAACGTATGAAAAATTAGGAAAATATGGACAAAACAGTACAGTACGCGTCGCGAACACTACTTCTCGTCGTGACATAAGCAAGCTTCAGTTTGCGCCGCGCCAGCCCGTTGGCGCCGCGAACTGGATGTGTCAGGATAGTCTCCTTCAACGCTGCCATCCTCCTTTCAACACCATCCTTCCCAAAATCTTTGCAACATGCACAATTACCATCCAAAACAATTCATTCTGAGCTACTAGCAACATGGGTAGTCAAATAACAACAACATTGACACAACATTCATCAAGTTTTATGGATTTTTAGGTTTTAAAAGAGGAATCCGTAAGACACAAATCTAGCAATTTCACAAATCCCACTACCTATCATTCATCATATGCCCAATTAGAGAGCAAGAACCTCACCCTTACCTTGTGAATCGGAGATTGAATGGCTTGGAGATGGTGGTTTTTCCCTAGCTAGCTTCTTTCATCTTCCTTTCTCTTCTATTTCTCTTTTTCTCTCCAAAAAATCTCTTTTCTCTTCTACTCATAAAAATAATTGTTTCTCTCTACTTATTCTACTTCTTTTCAAAATAATAACATATTATTATTCTTACTAATATTATTGTTCCTACTATTTATTTTATTTATACAACTTATTTTAAATAATCATCCTACAATCAATTAATAACTTAAGTTGGTATTTCTATGTTATCAATTTATTCGGTCAATTATACGAAAACATTAAATTACGTGAATAATTAAACAATTCAAATAATTAAATAAAATGGGCGTTACAACTCTCCCCCACTTAGAATATTTTCTTCCTCGAAAATTTACTTGGTTCAAACAATTCGGGATAGGAGTCGCGCATCTTGCTCTCCAATTCCCACGTCATACTTTCTCCCACAGCCCCCAACCAAACAACCTTCACTAAAGCAATCACTTTCTCTCTAAGAGTTTTCATTTCGCGATCCACAATTCTCAGCAGTGTCGTCTCTATTGTGAGATTATCCCTTACTTGCACATCGTCCATCTGAATCATGAGACGAATCGGGAACATACTTGGGGAGTTGCGATACATGAAACACATCGTGCAAATTAGTAAGATTTGACGATAACTCCACACGGTACGCAACTTTCCCAAGTTGATCCGATATATGATACGGACCAATAAAACGAGGAGTGAGCTTCTTAGACTTCAGAGCTCGCCCAACACCAGTCACAAGCGTGACCCTCAGAAACACATGCTCTCCAGCTTGGAATTCTAAATCTTTTCTTCTCTTGTCATGGTAACTTTTGTGCCTACTCTGGCAAGCCTTCATCTTTTCTCGAATAAACTTCACTTTCTCAGTAGTCTCTCGAACAATTTCTGGTCCAACAACAACACTCTCACCATATTCATGCTAACACAACGGAGTCCTACACTTCCGTCCATACAGTGCCTCAAAAGGTTTCATCCTAATACTAGAATGGTAACCGTTATTATAAGTGAACTCGATCAACAGAAGATAAGTATACTGTAACACGGTGGGAGAACTGACTTGTTTGTTTTGCGTTTGATCGCAAATATCACGGATAGCAAGAGTCGCCACCGACTTTTCTTTTATCCAATTAAGGGAAGGCGAAAAGAACAGGAAAAGACGTTCGTTAGATTCTGAGTACGGGAGGCGGTTATGAAAAGGGAAGTGTTGCACCCCAAATTTTACCTTGCTATTTTTCTACTTGCATTGTATTTATATTTAAAAAAACAATCATTCACTCATTGCATATGCATCATTTCGTCGTATTTAAACTGATCAAAAGTCAGTCTAAATCGATATTCGCATCATTTTTAGTTATAAAATACCCGTTATTTTACTTCATTTATTTTTACCTCTCTGTCTGTTTATTGCATCGTTTTAATTTATTTATATGTCGATGATATCGATATTTCGGTTTTATAAACGGACTGTTAAAAGTGATTTGACACTGTGCGAAAATTAGCGGGGAAAATATTTCAAGTTTTCATCTTTTACTCACTGCTTTATAAATCTACGTGTCGCGTAGATCATAAAAATGTGCTCTCCCTAATTTTCCGGTACATTTTGAAGTCTCATTTTTAACTGTAAGCGTTTTAAAGTTGGGTATTCTTTATTATCATTTTATTTCAATTTTAACCATTTCAATAATTTTTCTTTAATTTACAATACCCGTGGTTTATTTTAATGTAATCATTTTATTTTTCGGATAATTTATTGTCCGAATTTTACCATTTTTGACAATTTTAGGTGTCTAATTTTTTATCTCAAATAAATCAAACAAAAATACTTTTGCGCTTGTTATTTTTTAAGTGACCCATTTTTGTGGCCCATTTAATTATGAAGGGTATTTTTGATATTTTGAAAAAATAACTTAAACCCTACTTGCTTTGTATATATATTTGGTTGTTTGTTATTGTTAGGGAGGCCAAAAAAAATGGAAACGGAACAATAGAGGCTAGAAAACACAACAAAGATCAGAAAAACGAAAACACAAATTAAAAAAAAAAATTAACTCTCATCCCTCCGATTACACCTTCTCACCGTAGCAAACCCCCAAAACTCCTTTCCATTTCTAATCCTCTGCCACGACAGCCACCACGACCCTCCGTCTCACCACCTCTGTTACTCATCACACTCCCTGCCTAGCCACCGTATCCTTCAACCGGCTTCCTCCACCCTCAATTCAACCTCCATTTTCAATCACTCACTGCTACATACTCGTCTATGTCGCTCCATGTTCATCACTCCGGCCAACCCTCCATAAAACTCCCTCTCTGTTCATCATTTTCCTCTCAACCTTCCTCTGGAACAAACCTCCATTCATCCTCTCATCATAACCCTTTTCATCAGCTTCCCACCATCCTCTCTGTTCCTTCCTTCACTCACCCTTACTCCGTGTTTCTACCATCCTGTTCCTCCCATCCGTATCCTCTATTCTATCTTCGCTATTTCCTTCAACCGCTTCTACAACACTAACCTCTGTTCATTGACCACGAATCACCTCTGCGCTTGACCTCCACGTTTGGTAAGATTTCGCTGCTTTTTATCTTTGTGAAGCGCTATGAGGATCTGTTTACATGGATTATAAGTGTTATCTCTGGATTTTAATTTATTTGAAGTAAAACAGTCTCTACCTGTTATTGATTCCTTTGTTTGAAGTAAATCAGTCTTCTATTATGTGTTTACACTGATATATTCTGTTTTTTAATTGAGATAAGCTCTAAGAAGGATCAGTTTAGGGATGTGTGGTTCCGTTTCCTTTTGAATTATAACAGAAAAATCATGTGTTGAATTTCTATAGAAAAGATCCTGTGTGATTGTGTTAGTTCGTCTTAATTCATTCGAACTTGTAGTAAATGATCTTGTTTTAGTTTCGAAGATGGTTTTATGATTGGTCGCGTTTAATCGTGTGTGAATCTAACCGAGAAGCTATAGGGCAGCCTTGTGGTCACTCTTTCTTTAGGCGAAGTCGATAAGAATGTGGGTTTTGACACAACTTTTGTTGCTACTAAAGTTCAAACCATTTTACTTTTGTTCGAAACTTTAATTATAACATCACTTTGTCGATCTTAATTAAGAGTAATGGTGATAATTGCTAGTTTCGATGAAGGTTTGGTATTGGCGCATTTATTCGCATACGATTTAACCGAGAAACATGTTATAACACCATATTTTGTGTTATTATCATTTTAATTTTTGATTGAAGTTTGTAGTCGGTTGACATTCAAATTTAGCTTCAATGATGGTTTGACAATGATATCGCATTTACTTGCGTGTAAACTTAACCGAGAAGCTCATGGGAGAACATGCCTTTCTTAAATAACCGATTGAATTGTGGCTGCCCGAATTTGCTTCAATCAATTAATTTCGAATCCGAATTCAAGCTTTATTTCATGTGCATAAGTGCTGCCCGGTTTTTTATTTCATTGTTTGTAACTGACCTCATAATCGATTTCTTTTGTTTTGAAGCCAAATTGAATCATGGCTTGAACTTCTTCCGTTTTTAGACTTTGTAGGTTTTAACTTGCTCATGATCAATTGTTTGATTCTTCATTTGTTTATATACATTTATACTAGTTTCATTTTCGATTCTATAGCTTGTAATTACTAACACATATTCTAATTTATTGCATTTTCTTTTCATTTTATTTCTTTTATCCCACTTATGCTACTAACGAATTTGCTACTCGTGAAGATATCCGAAGATAGTTCAAGCATACATTCTTATACCGTTGCATCTATACACATTTTTATATATACTGTTATTTATATTTATGTTACTATTTAATATTTAGTAATGTGTATCTAAAATACTTAGTACTTTTATTTTTTATGTTTAATAGTGTAAATATAATTATACATAATGCTTTTATTATTATATTTAGTATTGTAAATATAATCATACATATTATTTTTATTTCTTATATTATGTATTGTAAATATAGTATATACATACTATTATTATTATACTTTATCTATTAATTCGTAAATAAGTTCGAATTATATTACAGTAATTTTCTTCGTATCACAATTTCTTAGGATCAATCTCTACAAACTATTCTAACTAATATAATTGTGATGACTGGTTTTTTCATCATGTTGTTTTGAAAACAATGAAGTCGCCACCTAATTTTTATTTGTTCTAAAAAGAACGGGAAATATAGATAAAACCCACAGAATTTGGATAAGGCGGTCTACGTGACCAAAAGATGTGAATTCGGGAGTCGGTTATGCAAGGGGAAGGTATTAGCACCCCTTACATCCATCGTACTCGATGGGACCCATTTAGTTCTAAGTGTTTGTGTGTTAAATTGCTAATTCATGAGTTAAAATCGAGAAATAAAAGAAACGGGGTTTATTTATTATTATTTTGAGTTTGGCACGGTTTCGGAACCGTGTGCCTACGTATTCCCTTGTGCAATGGGAAAGTCAAAACTCCGTAGTTCCTCTTCAAAAGGTTTTAAATTGGTTGTATTGATTTTATAAGAAAAATCGTGCATTAAATATTTCAAATGCTTGAACTTGGACTTGTTTTGTTTGTTTGAAAAGCTTAAGTCTTTGTTCGTGTTTGAAATGGCTATTGCACACTCTTTGTAAGAAAAGAGTTTGATGATCGCATATGAGCGATAAAAGAGTTTGAGTGAGTTGAGTTATTTTTATGTGGGAGACGAGTATTGGACCATAAGCATTCAACAGCTAATACCCCAAATACTCGGATGAGTGGATAGAAACATCTTAATCATCTTTTTCGACCCAAAAAGTTTGTTGAGAAAAGGTGAGGTGAAACAGGGTTCACGTTGATTAGAATCATTTAAGAAGAAACCAAACATACGATGAGGTCGATCAGACTGACTACCATATGTTTGGGAGGAGAGAGAAGTAGAATATTTATTTATGAAAATGTTTTGAAAAGAAACTCGACGTTGGATCGAGGTTTAGAAATTTAATTATGAAAGTGTTTTTAGGAGGTTTTGAAAATAATTTTGAAAAGTGAAGAATATTCACAAGAAGTTTTGAAAAAAGATTTAAGTTTGAAAATTGGAAAGAAAACATCTTTTGAAAAGTATTAAGAATACTTAAAATGTCTCATTTTTACTTAATAAAAATATAATCAAAAAGAAAATATTTTTGAATTTTTTGACATAATCATAAAATAGGTATTAGTATGCTTACCTTGGTTTGAAATGGTGCGGATTATTCGACCAAGTCCGATTACTTGAAGTGAGAATCGATTTTACATGATGGAATGATGATTTGGATTATTTCTATATGATGTATAGAAGGTGTTTGAAGTGAAAAATTATAACAAGCACGAGTGAATTAAGAGTTTGGAAGTTATGGCTTAAATTTGCATTTTATGAGTTTTGGAAATGATTTATGGAGCAAACTGATTTTGGCTTGTTTTTTGAGGGTTTGAAGTTCCAAAAAAATTCTAAATGATATTTAGAACATGTTAGAATGACACCATTGGTTGGAACTTGCAAAAATTTGCAATTTGGGATTCTAACCTCTTTGAAAACTTAGAAAACTTGCAAAATAAGAGAGAAATGAGAAAACAAGTTTGGAATTGTTTTGGTGTATTTTTGAATGAAGTAGGAACCTCTATTTATAGGCAAATGATTATGAAAATGTCAAGGTAAAATAAGATTAAAAGAGCAATTTGGAAGCTTAAGGCTTAAGAAAGAATATTCCTTCATTAAATGCAAATGGAATCTTTTTAATCATTACTTAAAAAACTCAAGTTTTTTTTTTATTCTTTCCTAGCAATTTACATAAGATTTTTTCTCTTAAATTCTATCTCATGTAGTGACAAGGCTTCTAGAAGGGAGAAAGTTGCAAAACAACTTGTAATTTTGATGCATGATTTTGGAAATCCATGGTTTTGGAGCTCTATGTTTCAAAATCAAAACCCTAGCTAGACAAAGTGTTTTTGCAAGTTCTTGGACTTTTTAGAAAGCTTGTAAAAAGACCTACAACTTTCATGTTTTGAGTTTTTCTTGAATCAAAATGGATCTAGATGAAAAATGGTTATGAAAGTGAAGAAAAACCATGTTTTTTAACACTTGAAAAAATTTCTAAGTGTTAGAAAAATTCAAATCTTGACTTTTTGTTGACTTTTTCATATTTCTTGATTTTTTATGATCATGATGGATTATTTGAAATGTTTTTATGATTGAAAAAATTTGGTTTTGAAAAAGTTGACCAAAAGTCAAAGTTTGACTTTTGAGCAGATGAATTTTCATCAGATGGTTGAAATTTGTCTGATGAAGAAACATGGATTTTGCAATGTTTTGAATCAAGAAATTAGGTCAAGATGTTGCATTGAAGATTTTAAGACCAATCTTCAAGCAAATAGGTCATCCATTGAGCAGAAAGTCAATGATTCACTATCTTTGATCAAAACCCTAATTGGTCGATTCAAGGTAGATCATGAGAAAAAGTTGGGAATTTTGAAGATCAAATGTCGATGATTGATTAAGATAGATCATTTTAGGTAAGTGGAGACTCAAACCCTAATTGATTATTTCTTGAACAAATGATTTCTTTTTAATAAAATCCTAATTTTGACTTTAGGAGTACACGCACGATCTGTTTCGAAGCGTGATGCAATGATCTTATGAGAAATACAAGGGAATAAAGTATTGATCTTGTGCACTTTCAAAAGAGTGTATTCCTTGAAGAAGGGATGTGTCATGATCACTCCTTATAAACACAAACTCACAAGTTGTTTCCGGAAGTTAAAACCCTGAGCTTAGGAGGGTAAACTTTGGGGTGCGATAGTTGCCCCTATTCAATCATCTTAAACCTGGTAAGTGAGAAAGAGTGGCAGCTTTCGAACGTTCAAGGTGGAAGAGGATTGAATACCAGAGAACCCCGGAAATTTTCCCTACGCGGGAAACCAATGCCACAAAAGAAACAGATAATATATCTTGACTACAGAGTCAAGGAACAAAACTTGAAGAGAAAACTTGCTAAGCATCAACAGAATGCTTTAACACAACAGTGCCCAATGAGAAATAATTAGGATATTTCAACAACACTGGGGATAACCGTGTAACCGAAATGAGTTTGACAACAATTTTAATGAAAATGCTATGAGAAGAGAAACAAACTTCTCAAGCGAAAAGAAAAACAATATATTAAGAATTTGACATGATTGGGAACTTAACAAAGAGTTCCCTGATAATTAAGGAATACCTGGAGACCTTAAACAAATTTGAGAAATTGACATGATTGAGAACTTAACAAATAGTTCCCTGACAGTTAAGGAATACCTGGAGACCTTAAACAAAATTGAGAAATTGACATGATTGAGAACTTAACAAAGAGTTCCCTGATTGACATGATTGAGAACTTAACAAAGAGTTCCCTGATCGACATGATTGAGAACTTAACAAAGAGTTCCCTGATTGACATGATTGAGAACTTAACAAAGAGTTCCCTGATCGACATGATTGAGAACTTAACAAAGAGTTCCCTGATCGACATGATTGAGAACTTAACAAAGAGTTCCCTGATCGACATGATTGAGAACTTAACAAAGAGTTCCCTGATCGACATGATTGAGAACTTAACAAAGAGTTCCCTGATTGACAAGATTGAGAACTTAACAAAGAGTTCCCTGATAAATAAGGAATACCTGGAGACCTTAACAAAGATATATGGCTAGAACAATATCGGAATTGTTGGTGCACGAAAGTGCGAGGAGCCATGGCATGCTGAATGTCTTTGACTGTGTATCTTCTGAGTTACCCGCAGAACAAAATCAGTAGCGCACCCGAGAGTACAATTCTCTGGGGATAACAAAATAATATCCAGCACACCGGCGTGATATAGATGTTTATGAAGTCGGTAAATCTTGTTTCGACGTTTACGATGAGAGATCTCTTCAACATGTACGGACATGTTGAACAACTTCTGAGTTGATAAGATCTTCAATTTGTATGCAGATAGCTTTACCGGTGATGGAAGAATCAGATTCAGCACCTGTGACTGAAAAACTTCTAGGGTAATGAGCTTCAATTTGCTGGTATTATATAGACAATGCGTTGTAGCAAGCGAATATGTGGATCAACGTCTGAGCTGGAGAAATATCTTGAGATTGAATAATCATCCCGCCGGGTGGATATTTATTTGTTGAGTAGTTGATGACTTACTGGGGAAATAAACGCACCAGAAGTTTGATGTAATTTTCTGAGAACAACTCAGAGGAGTAAATTGTGGAAGTCACTGCCAATAGTATTTGCTGAGAAGATTCTTGTCTGAAAGAAATCTTTGAAAATACCAAGAATGATATTGTAATAATCCTTTCTGAAGGAGACTCACTTGCGAGTAAATTAAGCTTCGCTGGGGAAACCTCGTAAGAAAACCGTGTGGAAAAGTCACTGGGGATTCCCGGTTGATAATTTTACTGACATTAGAGTCCGTCTGAAAGAGAGAACTGTTTCGCTGGAGAAGAAATCTCGATTGGAGAAACCATCAATTGTTGAAATCCATACAAGTATATCACTTGTGCTGGTGCTGTAGAAAAGAGGATAATTATATCGTCTGAGAATTAATCCTTCCATTCGATCCTTAAGAGGATAATTATGTTTCAATGAAAAATCATAAGATAGATAGTGGCATGAGTACGATATGCATGATATGATTTTTTATTTTTATTTTTTTAATGCAAATGGTATATGATTTCCTGATACTGCTGAGAGAAGGAAGACATCACTTGGGGAATTTGATTTTGCAATCCTGTTGTCACAAGAGTTCACTGGGGATGATCGATTGCTTCTCTAGGGAAGAGACTTCATTGGAGAATTGACACTACTGTCTGTCATACCCCAAAATTTTCCCTCCATCTTCTCAAGATATTTCATACATCCATGCTCAATGATTCATCAAGAAAACTCAAGATTTGCTCAAAAGTCAAACTTTCTAAATTAGGGTTTCTAGGTGAAAAGTCAACTGAACTTTGACTGATCATAACTTCTTCATACTTTATCAGAAATTTTTCCACCACCTCTTGTTTTGAAGGAAATTCAATTCTCTACAACTTCATGTCTCACAAGAATGTCCAAAAAATGCTTCATTTGAGAGGTATGGCCCAAAACATTACAGGTCATTTTCAAAGTCAACAAAAAGTCAACATTTTGTTTTGAGGATATATTGAGCATGGAAACTCCAATTGAGATGAGACCAAAAAGGTTGGTTAGAGGACTCTTAGAGCTTTCCAAAAAGTCCAAGAACACTCAAAAATGTGGAAAATTGAGCAAGATACACCATTCAGAAGTTGGGCAATTTTGGACAATTGCACAAAAGGACATTTTGGTCAAAATGCAAAATTTTCCAAATGGGCCTAAAATCTTTTGGTCCAAACTTGTTCATGACATTATTTTTGACCCATAAATGCTTGGACATGGTAATTTTCTATTTTTATGATTTATCTTTGAATTTTAAAACATTTAATTCAAAATTAAATCATATAAAATATGAAAATAAGATATTTTTTTCAAATGGATTGGATTTATATCTTACTTGAGGTCCAAGATAGCCCACCAAGCATACTAATTTCGTGATAGCATGCATATGGAAAGAAAAAATCAAATTTTAAGGAAATTTGATTTTATTTGAATGAGAAATATTGCACATTGATTAACCAATCTTTTTTCACTCTTTTTTCTCTCTCAAATCCCTCTATAAATACTCAGCCTATTGCCAAGCACAAAGGACGAAACCCTAGCTCAAAGCATAACCCTTATTCTTGCAAATTTTTTCAAGAAACTTGAAAAATCGTGTTTCAAAATCCACCACTTTCACCCTCAAAAATCATTCCTTTGTGTTCCTAGGGTAAGTATGAGTAAGTACACATCATTGTTATAGATCAAATTGAATCGATGCATACATGATCATACATATCTCAAACTTTTGATTTTTGCATTTTACTATTCTGTGCTTTAATCGTTTCTAATGGTTTGAATGTGTTCATGAGGTTACGCTTGGTGATCCGGGCAATCGTTTGAGAGGTTGAGCGTAAGAATCATGGTTTGCCATGTTTAGGGTTTCTCAAGCTGTCCTCTTCGAACCGGCTTGTACAAGCCGTTTCAGCCAAAAATAACATCACCATTGAATTCGCCATGGCCGATTTAGGGGGACAAGGTCCTTCTTTCCTTTTTATTTCGCGTATTTTTGCAGATTGAAGAATCACGTGGCCGGAGAAGACGACCGGAGCTAGGGCTTCGACGTCGCTGACTCGGTTTGACCGGCGAAAGGCATGCGTGGCGTATCGGCGCCGATTCGTTCTCTTTCCAATGGACCCCACGCTGTGACTGTTTCAAATATTCCCAGGACGCGTCATCATTCATATGTTATTGATTTCTGCTTTCTCAACACCAAACGCCACTTGGCCTAGTGGTAAGGACGCTTCCTGTTCCAAGATACTCTCAAGGGTCCCCTGTTCGAACCTCATCAGGACCTGGTTTTGTTTTCTTTTTCACAAACTTCACTTTCCAATTATTTTTCTATTTTCTTATTTATTCAATATTTTCATGTCATTTTAATTCTTTTCATATTTTTATTTTATGCATTAAAAATCATCAAAACATTTTTTCCTTTTGCATTTATTTTTAGAAAATACTTATTTAATTTATAAAATTAAAAAATATAATTTTGCATGCATATTTATTTTTATTCATAATTTAGCATTAAAATCACTTTTAATTAGTTTTTAATTATTAAATTGCATCCAAAATATCCCAAAAAATTATTTTAGCATATTTATGTTATTTCCAGCATGTCCTATTTTTCTCATTCAAAAAATTTGCATTTTTACTAATATTTTCTTATTCAATTTCATCGTATTTTCCGATTTTCTTATCTTTTCACAGGTTATTCCGCTCGGCTTTTTTCTTTTCATTTTTCCAATTATGTAACTGTTCATGGGATGTAATAGTTTAAATTAGGTTTTATTTTCCGCAAGTTTAAATTATGTATCTGCCCCAAAGCTATGTAATAGCGTAGGACATTTATCTTTCCGCATCTTTACATTCCGCATTTTACTTTCCGCACCCTATAAATTCTAGTAACTAGGCGTGTATGGCAAGATAATAATCAACATAGCTCACTAATTTTCAAGATAACATATCTGAATTTAACACACTCTTTTCACACATGCACCCCTTAGGGTAATTCTCTCTCTCGTTGCCTTACGAATGCAAATGGTCATGTCCCTCGAACATAGAGGTATTCTAGCACCGTTGCCTTCAAAACAAATCATCATAGTCCATTCGATACAAAGATCATAGACCCACGATGTCGCCTACAAATACATGATCTTGACCCTCGATTGTCGCCTACGAAAAATGATGATAGTCCCTTCGAATGTGCTAGGATACTTCCTACAAGTTGCCTTCTATGACCATCCGATGTCCCTTCGAATGTCCCGCTTACATCCAACAAATAGGGTTACCTACCAACTAATGGTATGGATGACACTATTCTTAAGGAACGTAAAATAAACACGAAAACGACCAATTCTGAGTAGGTAATAAGACTTTTAGTTGCTTGCTCTATCAAAATACTTTTCACAGCCCACACTTTTGTCAAAGTTCAAACTCTTTTCAAAAACGAAACATTTCCAAACACTTTGTATACATTCCTACATGAATCATTACAAAGTCAAAGCGAAATGTCTTTTCAAAACATTTCAAACACACAGAAAGCACAATTTTAAAGTGATCTAGAGCAACTAAGAGCCCGTAGATAACTACGGATGGAAAGGGGTGCTAATACCTTCCCTTTTCATAACCTTCTCCCTTACTCAGAATCTAACGAAGGACTTTTTCTGTACTTTTACCTTCCCTTAATTGGATAAAAATAAAAGTCGATGGCGACTCTTGCTATCCGCACATTTGCGATACAAAAATCCAAAAAGTCAGTTCACCGTGTTACAGAACTGGCGACTCTGCTGGGGACACACCCAAAAGAGAGAATTATCTTAGGGATTTCTAGATCACCTTTATTGCTTTTTGTTTGACTTGCTTGCTTTATCTTTAAGGGTTGCTTGGGTATTATATTGTTGGGGGATCCTACACCCGGATCCGGGTTTCCTTTTAGGTAAGTAGCAATAAATCGTCGCGACCGTTAGACGTATATCGAAACGGTCAACATGATGGCTACGTTAGCGTGACACTTTGGATGTCCTGATACTCTTCATTCCCAAGTTGAGGATAGTATTTGGCTTCTGCGTGGTGTCATCAAGCGCTAACTAAACTTTTAGAACCTTAATTGACCCATCTTGGCCATTAGATGGTAGTGAGATGGCCGGCTTTGGTGTAGACCGAGGTTGGTTGATACTCGATGCTACGCTCATTAAGATCAGACTTTTGGGATATTTTCGGTCGACCACTTGGTAGTCGTATTGAAATAAACGCCTACGAGAAAGATCAATGATGTGAGATTCCTAGAACCCGGTTACTATTATAGGACAGGATGAACCAACTCAAACTTTTGGTGGGGTAATCACCTATACCTCATGCAAGCCTTAACCCTAGGCTCATTGTGTGAATTGTTTGTGTGTGCCAAACATGACATCATGACATCATTTGCATTGCATATCATTTCTAACTATTTCAAGGACCTAGGATTTATCTTTGCTCTGTTTTGTAGGGATTATGGCTTCTAGAAAGACTATCCGAATCAACTTCATGGGTATACCTTCTCAACTCAAAGAATTGGTTTCGAAATTCCACCATGCTCGGTTCATCAAAAGACATGATTATCTCTTGATTTGGTTATCTCGGTTTTGAAGAAGATATGATGCATGTTCTATTTCTTCTTTGATCCAAACACCATTGCTTTACATTCCCAGATTATCAGTTGGTTCCTACCTTGGAAGAGTTCTCTAAGCTACTTGGGATACCTATTCTTGACCAAATGCCATTCACCGGTCTAGAAAAGGTTCCTAGGTACGAAGACATTGCATCAGCCTTACATCTTAAGCGCTCAGACATTGAAGCCAATTGGGAAACCAGAAGTGGAGTTGAGGGTTTACTTTCTAAGTTCTTGATTAAGAAAGCCCGAGAATTCCTCAAGGTTATGAGTTTCCACGCATTCGAAGACATTGTAGCCTTGCTAATCTACGGTTTGGTTCTATTTCCTAACTCGGATCAATTCATAGATGTCAACGCTATCAAGTTGTTTCTTACCCGTAATCCTGTGCCTACTTTACTTGGAGACATCCTGCATTCTCTCCACACTCGTACTACTAAAAGACAAGGAACTATCATGTGTTGCATACCGTTACTTTCAAGGTGGTTTATTTCGCACCTTCCTCCATCAGCTTTGAAGAACGAGCAAAGGATGAAGTGGTCTCAAAGATTGATGTCACTCTCTCATTCAGATATCCGTTGGAGTCTTTTCTCTCAAAAGGACTTCACCTTCATTGGCGTTGTGGAGAATTCCTAATGTACCACTACTTGGTATAAGGGAGGTATTACTTACCCTTATTTAGCTCTACGTCGTTTGGTTTTGCTCGAAGAGATGGTCCACATGATATGCTTCTCCAAGATATTGTGTTCGATTACAATCACGATCTCGAATTACCGAAAGGTTCATACACGCTTGGGGCATGGTAAAAAGACGATACCAAGACTTTGGGGCACGAACTCCATTCCTTGGGAACCTTACCTCAAATGGGTGAGAGCTCGAGCTCAAAACCTCATGATGCCATTCACGCTGTTTTACCAGTAATTATGGAACCTGCTGCTATAGGTGACGTACCCTATACTGTTCTCCATCCTGACATGCCTACTGATTTGGAAGACTTGAAGAGATCCTGGATTCAACTCAAGGAAGAGAGGGATACCTTTGAAGCTCAGTGCTATGCAAGTGAGAAGAAAGTGCTAGAGTTGACCAAGCTACTTCACGAGGAGCGAAACATCAACGCCTACATCGACACCAAGAGGAAGCGCCCATGGGAGACTTAGAGCTTTAGGATTTTCTTTTATTTGTCTTGAACTATCTTTTGTACTTAAAAAGAAAGAAAAAAGAATAATGAAAAGAGTACTAATAAATGTTTGTTCATTGCTTGTCTAACAAATTTAAATCTCTAAGGTCCTTGAAAACATTGCATTGCATTCGCATAAACATTGCATATCATAGCATAACATTGCATCACAGGTACATTGAAGATTGGTTTTCTCATTCTCTCGCTATTTATTTTAGCGTAAATGGCTCTTGAACAGTCACAAAGATCTCCAAGCTCGAATGCTCGGTTCAGATGTTCACCATTTGGTCCAAGGCCAAGAAGATCCGAAGAAGCTCATCAACAAAGAAGAAGGTTGTTGGTCTTCTCAACATGGGCGACGCTACAAAGGAGGTCCTAGAGTGGTTAGTTGAATTGAGCTCTCAAGGAAGTGTCAAGAAGGAGGATGAGCAAAGTAACAAGGGTGATGGTGAAGGTAGTCGGCATGAGCCGAAAAGTCTATGATGACGGCCAATACTACGATGAGGATGACAAGTACAAGCAACTTGAAGACCGTCGAATCTTGTGGAAAACCAAGATGTCCGGCTGAATTTTGATGATTTGAGTCTAGTCCCGTGTTGTGATTCCTCCCAAGTTCAAAGTTCCAACTTTTGCTAAGTATGACGGCATGTCTTGCCCTAAGTGCATTTGAAGTCTTATGTTCGTAAAATCAACCCCACACCGATGATGTAAAGTTATGGATGCACTATTTTCAAGAGAGTTTGTCCGAACTCAATTGGAATGGTATTATCGACTAGAGAATGACCGTATCCGTACTTGGAGTGACTTGGTGATGCTTTCTGACAGTATGAGTACAATGTTGAATTGACACCCACTCGCATGCAACTACAAAGCATGTCTATGGGTCGTGATGAGAAGTTCAAGGAGTATGCTCGTAAATGGAGAGATCTAGCGGTGAGTTCAACCACCCTTGTCCAATAGGGAGTTGGTTGATATGTTCATGGGAACACCGACAGCCCATTCTTCAATCATCGATTGAAACTCTTCACCGGGTTCACCGAAATGATATTGACAGCGAACGATTGAAGTCGGTATCAAGAGTGGGAAGATTCAAGTAGAGACATCTTCAAATCTGCGAAAAGATCTTTTGGTGGTAAGAAAAAGTTAATCTTGTGTATGGTCGAAAAGCCGAGCCAAGACCGACCGTGCTCAATGTGGGGCGTTGTGATCTCCAATCCTACGAGACAACCTCAGACAACAGCGAACTGTAACGCGCAACGAAGACGCTTTACAAAGATCAACATGCCATTGTCGCAAGCCTTGCATCACATGTTGAAAGCGATTACCTTGAGGGTCCTCCTCAAAATGTCAACACTTCCTCTCCGATACAATCCTAATGCTAAGTGTGCTTACCATTCCAATAGCCTGTGACATAGTCGATGATTGTTGGGCTCAAGAACAAAATTCAAGATATGATTGAAGCTAAGCAGATTGAGTTTGACCCTCCCTGAGACTCCGAATGTGATCAACGCGCCTATGCCTAATCATGACAAAAGTTCCAATGTTGTTGGGGATGATACTTATGTTTTCGACATAGATGACTTGACCATTCCTCTGATGACTGTTAAGAAGAATTTGCTACAAGCCGGTGTCAACCCAGGATGCCCAGAGGATTGTCGTTGGTGCCCATCCGCACTGATGGTTCCTTGGTTGAGAAGACGTGTTCAGGCATGATGGACAACCGTGAGATACTATTTCGAAACCACCGCGTGGTCGTGAAGAAATGTCTAAGTTGAAGATTGACAATGCAAATGAAACTGTACCATCTGTGTGGGATACCTTGGGGCAGCCAAGTGGAAAGTATGATTACATGGTGAAGTACACTGTTCCTGAAAGCTACAAGATTCCTATTGAAGATGTTAAGGCGACCGGATGGGGTGACGATTTCCGAAGACTATGCCGATGTTAACACCATAAGGATTTCCTCTGCGATTCGTGCCTAGAGTGGCACCTCTCATCATTACTTCTCCCGACCGCCATATTCCTCGACAAAGCTATTCCTTGGAATTATGGAGATGTTTACTATCATGGCGTCAAGCAAGACCCTCTGACCATTGAAGATCTTACAGTTGAAGCTACCATTCTTGACATTGACAACATCACCGGATCAAGTAAGGTGACCAGAACCGGAAGAGTATTCTTTCCAGATATCTCTCCTCCAAAAGACACTACGACTCCAGCTCGCATTCCAGATATTCAATCTGTTCCCAAGCTAGAGGGAAAGCAGAAGTACCAAAGGAAGTTGCTGAAGACACCTCCAAACAAGAAATGGAGGAAATTCTGAAGATCATCAAGAAGAGTGACTACAATGTTGTGGAACAGTTGGGACAGACTCCATCCAAAATCTCTATGCTCGCTCTGCTCTTGTGCTCCGAGGCTCATGCTAACGCCTTGGTGAAGTTTCTGAAGAGTGCTCACGTACCGCAAGACACTACCACTGATCAATTTGAAGTTTGTATTGCTAGCCTGGCTGCCAACAACGGCCTAGGCTTCTCTGATGCTGATTTGACTCCTGCCGGAAGGAAACACAACAAAGCCTTGCACATCTCTGTTGAATGCAAGGGCGTTACATTATCTCATGTCTTGGTGGATACCGGTTCTGCTCTGAATATCCTTCCGAAGACTGCTTTTGATCGACTTAATGTTGAAGGGTTGGTTCTGAGACCCAGTGACATTATTGTAAGAGTTTTTGATGGTTCTAAGCGAACAGTACTTGGAGAACTCACTCTGCCCGTTAAAGTCGGTTCCCGACTTTGACTCTACTTTCTTTGTCATGGACATCCGCCCAGCTTACTCTTGCCTACTTGGATGCCCTTGGATACATGGGGCAGGCGCTGTCACCTCTACCTTACATCAGAAGCTGAAATACCCAGTGAAAGGGAAAGTTGTTACAATATATGGTGAAGAGGAGTATATGGTCAGTCATCTACAATCATTCCGATATCTCGAGATGAAGGGTGAATTCTTTGAGACTCCCTGTCAAGCTTTTGAAACAATCCCCAGAGTCGTGCCTGTGGACTCTCCTGTCACTCCTGAAGTTGCTAAAGCTCCGCCTAGGATGGCCTCACTGAAAGATGCTCAAGCTGTTGAAGAAGGTAGTTCTATTTGGGGTCAGCTCCCTGATCTTCCTTTCAAATCTGACAAGGCTGGTTTAGGCTTCACCGTCAAGGGTCAGAAGATGATACGCCGCGAACGTGTCGGCCAACTTCCTTTCCGCATCCGCCAGAGTGGAATTCATGCTATAGAAGACAATGACAACGACTTCGACATCAGCAAGTGGATCTTCCCAACTCCAGATCATGGGCTCGACAATTGGAAGACTGAAGACGTCATACCAATCTCCTTTAGTCGAGTAATTGCTCTTGTTTTGTTTTGCTTTTCAGATTTTTATGTTTTGAACAATAAAACTTTGAAAGCCTAGTGCCTTGCCCGGGCATCATGGCTCGCTTAAGAGGTTATTATCTGTTGTTTGCGCGTTTCATTCAATAAATTCGTTGGACTTTTGCATTCAATTGTTTGTTTTCTTTCTTTTACTTTATCACCCCTTCAAAAAGCTATGTGTTTCTTACACACACCCACGTGATACACTGCAGAATCACTCCGAATCTCGTTAATAACAGCTATGCTATTGCTAAATATGACTTCGATAATCCGATCTACCAAGCCAAGACGAAAGTGAGAAAGATTGTGAAGTGCCGGAGAACTTGTCGATCGCTACAAGAAGAAGAGCGAGTTATACACCACCGAAGAGCAAGTTGAGGTTGTGAATTTGGAGTCGATGAAGACAAAAGAGATCAAGATAGGAGCGGGTCTTGAAAACTGTGTTAAAGAAAGATTGGTTCAGATGCTACGAGACTACATTGAGGTTTTTGCTTGGTCATACGAAGACATGCCAAGGTTGGACATTGATATCGTGGTACACCGATTGCCAACAAAAGAAGGTTTTCTCTGAAATGAAGGTTCGTCGCATGCGCCCCGAGATGTCGAGAAAATCAAAGCGAAGTTATGAACAGTTCAACGCCGCTTCCTAGCCGTTACTTCCTATCCACAATGGGTTGCAAATGTGGTGCCGTGCGAAGGATGGTAAGGTACGAATGTGTGTAGATTACGAGACCGAACAAAGCAAGTCCGAAAGACGATTTCCCACTTCCTCATATTGATGTTACGTTGACAACACCGCCAAAGCATAAGGTTTTCTCCTTCATGGATGGTTTCTCGGTTAATCGGATCAAAATGGCTCCGAAGACATGGAGAAGACTACTTCGTTACGGTGGGGCACTTCGCTACAAGGTTATGCCGTTCGATGAAGAACGCAGCGCCACTTATCGCGTGTTATGGTGACATTATTTCATGACATGATTCATCACGAGATAGAGGTCACGTCGACATGATAGCTCGATCACGCATCGAAGAAGAACATCTTGATCATTTGCGTAAACTGCTTGACAGGTTGAAGAAGTGGATCGAGACTTAATCCTAACAAGTGCACTTTTGGAGTCGATCCGGAAACTCCTAGGGTTTGTTGTCGGGAAAGGTATTGAAGTTGACCCGCCAAGGTTAAAGCTATTCAAGAGATGCCGACTCCGCACCGAGAAGGAAGTCGAGGTTTCTTGGGCCGATTGAATTACATTGCGATTCATTGCGCACCTAATCGCACTGTGAGCCAATCTTCAAGTTACTTAAGAAGGATCAAGTGGTAGAATGGAACGACGATTGCGATCGCTTTGACAAAATCAAGGAGTACCTGAATCCTCCTATCCCGATGCCGCCCAAGGAAGACCTCTTATCATGTACTTGACAAAGGTTAGAGAACTCAATGGGGTGTGTGTTGGGGCAACATGACGAGTCTAGTCGAAAAGAGCATGCAATATACTACCTTAGAAAAAAGTTTACCGATTGTGAAACAAGATACTCACAGCTCGAGAAAACTTGCAACGCTTTGGCTTGGGCTGCCGACACTAAGGCAAGATATGTTGACTCACACTACCTTGTTGATTTCCAAGATGGATCCGATAAAATACATATTTGAGAAACCAGCTCTCTCAGGAAGAATAGCAAGATGGCAAATGATCCTGACCGAATATGACATCCAGTACACTTCTCAGAAGGCGATCAAAGGAAGTGTACTAGCCGATCATTTGGCTCATCAAGCCATAGATGACTATCAGTCTATGCAGTTCGAATTTCCAGATGAAGATGTTTTGTTAGTCACTGATTGTGAAGAACCAGGCCCGGACGAAGGACCTGAACAAGGATCCCGATGGACCATGGTTTTTGATGGAGCCTCGAACGCACTTGGCAATGGCATTGGTGCCATCATTACATCCCACACGGACACACGCCACCGCCAGATTATGTTTCGCTTGCACTAACAACATGGCGAATCATCATGGGTATCAAAGCTATTGACTTAAGAATCAAGTTCTTACAAGTGTATGGAGACTCACTTTGGTGATCGGTTATTAGGCGAGTGAGATATAAGCATCCAAACCTCATTCCAGATCGAGAGCATGTTCGAGTTTGATCCCTACAAGAGATTACTTTTGATCACATTCCACGAGAAGAGAATCGGTTACGCATTGGCTACTATGTCGTCTATGTTCAAGGTTAGATGGGACAACGAGGCTCCCGATCATCATTGAGAAATTTGACGAACCGGTATTGTTATGAGATTGACACGTAAGAGAAACCTTGGTACTATGACGTGAAGAGGTATCTTGAGACCCGGAATATCCGCAGGGCATCATCAACGATAAGAAGTTCTTGAGAAGGTGCGCTCAAATTCTTCCTCAAGAACGACATCTTATACAAGCGCAACCACGACTTGTGCCATCTACTGTGTAGACCGAAAAAAGAATACGCATCATGGAAGAGTTACACGGCGCATTTGGTACCCACTCCGGTGGACATACGATGGCTAAGAAGATTTTGAGAACAGTTACTATTGGTCCACCATGGAAGCGATTGTTACCGCACGCCGATCTTGTCACAAATGCCGTTATGCGCAAAGTACACGCACCTCCGGTACCTCGAACGTTTTAACTCTCCTCCTTTTGCAATGTGGGGCATTGACATGATCGGAGAAATCAAGCCTGACTTCAATGGACATCGTTTCATCCTTGTGGCAATCGATTACTTTACCAAGTGGGTAGAAGCAGCCTCGTTCGCATCTGTTACCAAGAATGTTGTGGCTCGATTCATCAAGCATAATCTTATCTGTCGATATGGCATTCCCGAAAGGATTATCACAGATAACAGTTCCAATCTCAACAACAAGATGATCACTGAACTATGCGCGCAGTTCAAGATCAAGCATCACAACTCTTCTCCTTATCGGCCTAAGATGAATGGCACAGTGGAAGCCGCCAACAAGAACATTAAGAAGATTATACAGAAAATGACAGTGACTTATAAAGATTGGCATGAGATGTTACCATTTGCTCTTCATGGTTATCGCACTACAATACGAACATCAACAGGGGCAACCCCCTTCTCTCTTGTGTATGGTATGGAAGCAGTCCTGCCCATCGAGGTTCAGATACCATCAACCAGAGTCCTCCAGGACGTAGAGTTAGACGAAGACGATTGGGTCCAGACCCGCCTTGACCAGATTAATTTGATTGATGAGAAACGACTTGCGTCCATCTGCCATGGACAGATCTATCAGAAACGAATGATCGAGCATTTAACAAGAAGGTCAAGCACCGAGTCTATCAAGTTGGTGACCTAGTAGTCAAGCGCATCATTCTTCCACAAGGTGATCCCAGGGGCAAGTGGACTCCCATCTACGAGGGACCATTTGTAGTCAAAACAAGATTTTCCGCGGAGCTATGATACTTAGCACCATGGATGGTGAAGACTTCCACACCTCGTGAACGCAAACATAGTCAAAAATACTACGATAAAGAACCCGCTAGGTCGGTGACCTAGGCAAAAATAAGGGCATCTGGCGAACCAAAAGGGTTCGGGCAAAAGTTAAGGATATATACAAAACATGTACACCCGCAAGTCGAAAACCGAAAAGGCGGCTTGGGCAAAAAGGTATCCGGTAGACTGAAAACCGAAAGGGCGGTCTAGGAAAAGTTAGGGATTTAAGCGTACGACTATGTCTCTTCCGATCACCCCTCCGGACTACTATCGATTCAAGATTCAAATGGCGAAGATCAGCCTACTCACTTTCTACTGACAACAAGGAGATGAGATATTTGAAATATATGAGTACTAGCATAGTTGGAACTTAACGAGATTGTTCCCGCATAGCTTTTTACCTCTCTTGTGTACAAACTACTTGGCCATACGCCACATTTCAAACGAATACAAATTCTTTCTCTTTACATTTTTCACTATTGTCGTTTGCAATAAGTCCAACGTTTGCTTTGAATGATTATATGCATTTGACAATAAGAATCTCTTCACAAACATGCAAAAAGTGGACATACAAAAGTAATTACTACAGGCTCTAGGAATCAAGATGACGACGAAAGTCACCAGTGCATTTCCCCACAGAGCAGGATCCCCACAGCAGTGTCGCTTACCACAAGTCTTCCCAGTATATGTTAGTCCCCATGATTCCACTCGGTGAGCAATGTTACATCGTCTCAGCGGTAACACTTCATCCCCAGCCGAGGTATTTGTCATCAGCAGAATATCTCCCAACAATTCCCCTTTTCTCCAGCAGCGGTATTCAGACTTGAGACTTGGTCAGATAATGCACCGGAGAAAATCTACATCTTCTATTCCCCAGTCAGAGATTCCAACGGGCCCCAACCCGGTCTCCCAACAACCATCAAGCGCTCTCCAGCGAGATCTACACTCAAAATCCCCAGTAGAGCGTCTCCTAATTCCTCCTTCCAGGATCTACATTACAAAATACCCAACAGATTGCATCTCAGACTCTCCCCAGCAGGGTCTATGTATGAGATCTCCAACAACGAGTTTCTCAGTCTCTATCTTCCTCAACAATATCTAGGCCCAAGACTTGGTCAGATAGTGCATCGGAGGAATCAAAGATATCTTTCTTCTCAGGATCTTCATCCCCAAACGGAAGTCAGGAATCCTCAAGCAGAACATCCGCATCTTCTTCAAGATGGATATGTTTTGAAATACCACAACATCTATCATTCATACATTACTCATAAAGTCATAATTCATGCATATGTCATTCATATACATTGTCATGCATCATACTTTGCATAAGACTAACAAATATTCTATCAAAGTTTCTCTTGTTTTCTCCAAACAGTGGAAATCACTCGACGCACACGTGTCCGAGATTAAGCCCCGAATCTCGACGGAAAACTATCTCGAAGACCGCCCGGTTGTCCTCCGACGATGGTCCAGGATTAAGCCCCGAATCTCGACGGAAAACTATCCGAAGACCGCCTCGGTTGTCCTCCGACGATCGGTCTAGGATTAAGCCCGAATCTCGACGGAAAACTATCTAACGATCGCCCTTGTCCTCCGACAACGGATCCGGATTAATACCAAGCTAGATGGGAAACCCTATCCAACGATCACAAGTTATCCTCCGATAACTGGCAGTGGATCAATACCCGATGCACAACAGGGACGATATCCACACTTGGCCAAATTACTATCCCCTCAGAGTAATCGGCACGAAGATTTATTCTGATTCCTTCTTATTATCAACAGCAACTACAGAGTCTGGCGTACGACTCAGTTGCCCTGGATGGCATCTTAAGCCCATCTCCGACTACTTGTCAACATTTCTCCCTTTTGAATGTCGCATATTTGGTTAAAATCAATACAAACCAATAACTTCATTCAAAGATGAGCACAAAGTCTAACATACGACTCCCTCCGGATGGCATCTTAAGCCCATCTCCGTGCTCCTTCCAGAAACGTCTACAGAGCCTAGCATACGACTCACTCCCCAGCATCGACCCTTCCAGATGGCATCTTAAGCCCATCACCGGCATTTCATGTCACAACCCCGAGTCTAGCTGCACGACTCGCTCCCCAAATGAAATCTCCAAATTCTCCAAATGGCATCTCGTGCCCATTCCGCATCATCCATCCAACAACGAGTGCAAATTGTGTACTGAGTGTTCAATCATCTTCACCTTCAGGTCACGAAGACAAAGCGTGTCAATCTAACCTTCCAAAGACAAGAAGATTGAAAGTGCAGTCATACATTCAAAATTTTCCCTCCATCTTCTCAAGATATTTCATACATCCATGCTCAATGATTCATCAAGAAAACTCAAGATTTGCTCAAAAGTCAAACTTACTAAATTAGGGTTTCTAGGTGAAAAGTCAACTGAACTTTGACTGATCATAACTTCTTCATACTTTATCAGAAATTTTTCCACCACCTCTTGTTTTGAAGGAAATTCAATTATCTACAACTTCATGTCTCACAAGAATGTCCAAAAAATGCTTCATTTGAGAGGTATGGCCCAAAACATTACAGGTCATTTTCAAAGTCAACAAAAAGTCAACATTTTGTTTTGAGGATATATTGAGCATGGAAACTCCAATTGAGATGAGACCAAAAAGGTTGGTTAGAGGACTCTTAGAGCTTTCCAAAAAGTCCAAGAACACTCAAAAATGTGGAAAATTGAGCAAGATACACCATTCAGAAGTTGGGCAATTGCACATAAGGACATTTTGGTCAAAATGCAAAATTTTCCAAATGGGCCTAAAATCTTTTGGTCCAAACTTGTTCATGACATTATTTTTGACCCATAAATGTTGCCATGGTAATTTTCTATTTTTATGATTTATCTTTGAATTTTAAAACATTTAATTCAAAATTAAATCATATAAAATATGAAAATAAGATATTTTTCAAATGGATTGATTTATATCTTACTTGAGGTCCAAGATAGCCCACCAAGCATACCAATTTCGTGATAGCATGCATATGGAAAGAAAAATCAAATTTTTAAGGAAATTTGATTTTATTTGAATGAGAAATATTGCACATTGATTAACCAATCTTTTTCACTCTTTTTCTCTCTCAAATCCTCTATAAATACTCACCTATTGCCAAGCAAAAGGACGAAACCCTAGCTCAAAGCATAACCCTTATTTTGCAAAATTTTTCAAGAAACTTGAAAATCGTGTTTCAAAATCCACCACTCAAATTTCTCAAAATCATTCCTTTGTGTCCTAGGGTAAGTATGAGTACACATCATTGTTATAGATCAAAACACTGAATCGATGCATACATGATCATACATATCTCAAACTTTTGATTTTGCATTTTACTATTCAAGGTTTTAATTAATGGTTTGAATGTGTTCATGAGGTTCGCTGACTGATCCGGGCAATCGCTTGAGAGGTTGAACGAAGAATCATGGTTTGCCATGTTTAGGGTTTCAAGTCGTCCTTTCGAATCGCTTGTACAAGCCATTTCAGCCAAAAATAATATCACCATTGAATTCGCCATGGTCGATTTAGGGGACAAGGTCCTTCTTCCTTTTATTTCGTATTTTTGCATTGAAGAATCACGTGTCGAGAAGACGACCGGAGCTAGGCTCCGGCCGATCGGTTTGACCGGCGAGAGGCATGCGTGGCGTATCGGCGCTTCCTGATTCGTTCTCTCTTTCCAACTGGACCCCATGCGAGCTGACTGTGTTTCAAATATTCCCAGGACGCGTCATCATTCATATGTTATTGATTTCTGCTTTCTCAACACCAAACGCCACTTGACCTAGTGGTAAAGACGCTTCCTGTTCCAAGATACTCTCAAGGGTCCCCTGTTCGAACCTCATCAGGACCTGGTTTTGTTTTCTTTTTCACAAACTTCACTTTCCAATTATTTTTCTATTTTCTTATTTATTCAATATTTTCATGTCATTTTAATTCTTTTCATATTTTTATTTTATGCATTAAAAATCATCAAAACATTTTTTCCTTTTGCATTTATTTTCAGAAAATACTTATTTAATTTATAAAATTAAAAAATATAATTTTGCATGCATATTTATTTTTATTCATAATTTAGCATTAAAATCACTTTTAATTAGTTTTAATTATTAAATTGCATCCAAAAATCCCAAAAATTATTTTAGCATATTTATGTTATTTCCAGCATGTCCTATTTTTCTAATTCAAAAAATTTGCATTTTTACTAATATTTTCTTCTTATTCAATTTCATCGTATTTTCCGATTTTCTTATCTTTTCACAGGTTATTCCGCTTCAGACGGTTTCTTTTACTGTTTTCATTTTTTCCAATTATGTAACTGTTCATGGGATGTAATAGTTTAAATTAGGTTTTATTTTCCGCAAGTTTAAATTATGTATCTGCCCCAAAGCCATGTAATAGCGTGAGACATTTATCTTCGCATCTTTACATTCCGCATTTTACTTTCCGCACCCTATAAATTCTAGTAACTAGGCGTGTATGGCAAGATAATAATCAACATAGCTCACTAATTTTCAAGATAACATATCTGAATTTAACACACTCTTTTCACACATGCACCCCTTAGGGTAATTCTCTCTCTCGTTGCCTTACGAATGCAAATGGTCATGTCCCTCGAACATAGAGGTATTCTAGCACCGTTGCCTTCAAAACAAATCATCATAGTCCATTCGATACAAAGATCATAGACCCACGATGTCGCCTACAAATACATGATCTTGACCCTCGATTGTCGCCTACGAAAAATGATGATAGTCCCTTCGAATGTGCTAGGATACTTCCTACAAGTTGCCTTCTATGACCATCCGATGTCCCTTCGAATGTCCCGCTTACATCCAACAAATAGGGTTACCTACCAACTAATGGTATGGATGACACTATTCTTAAGGAACGTAAAATAAACACGAAAACGACCAATTCTGAGTAGGTAATAAGACTTTTAGTTGCTTGCTCTATCAAAATACTTTTCACAGCCCACACTTTTGTCAAAGTTCAAACTCTTTTCAAAAACGAAACATTTCCAAACACTTTGTATACATTCCTACATGAATCATTACAAAGTCAAAGCGAAATGTCTTTTCAAAACATTTCAAACACACAGAAAGCACAATTTTAAAGTGATCTAGAGCAACTAAGAGCCCGTAGATAACTACGGATGGAAAGGGGTGCTAATACCTTCCCTTTTCATAACCTTCTCCCTTACTCAGAATCTAACGAAGGACTTTTTCTGTACTTTTACCTTCCCTTAATTGGATAAAAATAAAAGTCGGTGGCGACTCTTGCTATCCGCACATTTGCGATACAAAAATCCAAAAAGTCAGTTCACCGTGTTACATTGTCGACCTATCTTTCAACCAAGTGTTCGACTCGTACTGGGGAGAAAAACGAATTGTCATTTGAGAAAAAAGTCTTTGGCGCCCGCATTCAACACATTCTGAACAGATCGCAGATTTTGGCAAAGGTTCATGTATGAATATGTCATGACATGACATGAATGGATGAATGGATGAATGCATGAGTATACGGGTTGATGTATTGGGTTATCCACTGAATTCCCGACACCGCTGAAAGAAATCAAATGAAGGGTGACGACCATAATCCAGGTCACAAATGTTATTGCAATGATTTTTTTACAGGGAAGATATCTTTTGATCAAAAACAAACACCAAGGTGGGTACGGAGGTAGTTCCAATTCTGAGGAAAAGCGTAATACTTAAAGAGTCAGTCACCCCCCAATATTCCGTAAATCAAAGCAATTTTAAGTTTCAAAATTTCATTGTTTCACTATTTTGAATGGTTTTAATTTTATCTAAAACAACAGCAGCATTAAGTTAGTCATACAGAAAAGATAAAAAAAATAAGACAAGAAATGAAGTTCAACTGAACAATTCTTTTGTTTAAAATATGAGAGAGAAACAACTCATAAGTAGGGATTTTGTACATAAAGATGCACATTCCTTTAGGAGGAACATACGGAAAAAGCGAATCTATTACACATTTCTTAAAACAACAACGAAATTGAAACTGAACTTCATTGAACCAAAACATGTTATTCCCCCTCCTGACTGCTATTCTTCATCACTTCGCTTCTGAAGATGGTGATTGAACTAATCCTTTCCATCTGAACTTCTGTTGTGGTGCGGAGACACACACTGCAGATTATGTCTTTATACATTTCCTAACTTTTGCGTGAACCATTTTCAGAAGATTTTGGTTCACCGGGATATCTTCCCTTTTTTGCTTAAGCCGCCCTTTCGGGTTTTCAGCTTACCGGGCTTAATTTTTTTCTTCTTTTTTTTTTAGACATAATACTTTGACTCGCTTTGAGTTGATAGCGTGCCAAATCTTCTCCGTCCATGTTGGTGAGAACAAGAGCTCCTCCGAGAAAACTTTCTTTACCACGTATGGTCCTTTATAGTTTGGCACCCACTTTCCACGAGGATCTCTGTGGAGAGATTATCCTTTAGCACCAATTCGCCCACCTTGAACTTCAGGGGACGCATTTTCTTGTCGAAAGCCCTCTTAATTCTTTTCCGATAGAGTTGGCCATGACAAATGGTGTCAATCTCTTTCTTCTCGATCGATTGAGTTGGTCATATCTGTTATGGACCCATTCTGCCTCTTCCAACTCCGTTTCCATCAGAACTCTGAGAGAAGGAATCTCAACTTCTATAGGAAGTACTGCCTCCATGCCATAAACGAGTGAGTAAGGCGTGGTTCTGTCAAGTGCAGACGTCTATACCCGTGCAAAGCGAAGGCAACATCTCGTGCCAATCCTTGTATGCCTTCACCATCTTCCCAAGGATCTTCTTGATATTCTTGTTAGTCCTCAACAACACCATTCATCTTTGGTCTGTAGGGAGATGAATTGTGATGATCGATCTTGAACGTGTCACATAACTCCTTCATCATCTTGTTGTTCGATTCGTCCCATTGTCGCTGATAATCTTGCTAGAGTACCGTGGCTACGATTATGTTATTCTTGATAATCCGGGTAACCACTTGTCGTGTCACGTTCGCATATGAAGCAGCCTCAACCCACTTGGTGAAATAGTCTATGGCAACTAGTATGAAGCGATGTCCATTGGAAGCTTTCGGCTCAATCATTCGATCATATCAATTCCCACATAGAGAATGGCCATGGAGAGGTCAAAACATTCAGAGGTGAGGGTGGCACATGCATCTTATCAGCGTGAATCTGACATTTGTGACATTTCATCGCATAAACAACACAGTCTGTTTCCATGGTCATCCAATAGTAACCAGCCCTGAGAATCTTCTATGCCATTGCATGCCCATTTGCGTGAACACCAAAAGAACCTTCATGAATTTCTTTGATAAGTTGATCTGCTTCGTGTCTATCCATGCATCTGAGCAAGACCAAATCAAAATTCCGCTTATACAACACCCCACTACTCAAGAAAAAGTTGGTAGACAACTTCCTCAAAGTCTTCTTATCAGTAATAGATGCCCTTCTACTCGCTGCTTATGTATTGTTTGATGTCGTAGAACCAAGGTTTACCGTCAATTTCTTCATCAACCATCATACAGTAGCCAGGTTCGTCTAGACGCTCGATAGTGATGGAAGGCGCTTCATTAGCCCACTTGACCTTGAACATTGAAGACAAAGTGGCCAAAGCATCAGCTAACTGGTTTTCCTCTCTAGGAATATGATGGAAATTAATCTCATCAAAGTACGGTATCAGTTTCAAAACATGATCTCTGTACGGAATCAACTTTTCATTACGAGTTTCCCACTCTCCTTTGACCTGGAAAACGACAAGCGCTGAATCTCCATAAACTTCCAGAATTTTGATTCTTAAATCAATGGCTGCTTCAATCCCGAAGATGCAAGCTTCATCTTCTGCCATGTTGTTGGTACAATCGAAACAGATTCTGGCAGTGAATGGAATATGAAAACCTGTCGGAGAAGTTATAATTGCCCCTATTCCATGCCCTACTGCATTGGATGCCCCATCAAACACAAGTGTCCACCGGGATCCCGACTCGGGTCCTTCCTCTGGTCCAGGGATGTTGCATTCTCTGATAAACATGACGTCTTCGTCTAGGAAGTCAAACCTCATCGGCTGATAGTCCTCCATAGGCTGGTGGGCGAGATATTCTGATACCACACTTCCCTTGATAGCTTTCTTAGTTACATATTGAATATCATATTCAGATAGTAACATCTGCCAACGTGCAATCCTTCCAACCAAAGCTGGCTTTTCGAAGATATATTTGATAGGGTCCATCTTGGATATCAGCATCGTAGTGTGACACACCATGTATTGTCTCAAACGACGGGCAGCCCATGCTACAGCGCAACAAGTTTTCTCTCTAGCAAAGAGTACCGACTTTCACATTCTGTGAACTTCTTACTCAGATAATAAATTGCATGCTCTTTCCTTCCCGTTTCATCGTGTTGCCCCAGAACACAACCCATAGATCCTTCGAGTATGGTGAGGTACATTATGAGAGGCCTCCCGGGCACAGGTGGTATCAAGATAGGTGGCTCTTGTAAGTACTCCTTGATCTTATCAAATGCTCGCTGACAATTATCATTCCATATGATGGCTTGATCTTTCTTCAACAACTTGAACAAAGGTTCACAAGTAGTGCTCAAATGCGATATGAACCGAAATGTATTTGCGCCCCAAGAAACCACGAATTTCCTTCTCCGTTTTGGTGCCGCATTTCTTGAATAGCTTTTACTTTGTCGGGTCTACCTCGATACCTCGTTGACTTACTATGAATCCAAGTAGCTTCGGACGGACTCAAAGTACACTTGTTAGGATTCAATCGTTTGTATTTCCTCAATCTTTCAAATACCGAGATGGACAATGTGCTCCTTCGCCCGAGACTTGGCGATCATATCATCCACATAGACTTCAATTTCTTTATGCATCATATCATGGAAAAGGGCTACCATGGCTCTTTGATAAGTTGCCCCCGCATTCTTCAATCCAAAAGGCATGACTTTGTAATGTATAAGGTTCCCACGGGTGGTGAACGCTGCCTTCATCATATCTTCCGGGTCCATCTTGATCTGATTGTATCCAGAGAAACCATCCATGAAAGAGAAAACAGAAGACTGTGCTGTGCTATCGACCAAAACATCAATGTGAGGTAAAGGAAAATCGTCCTTCGGGCTGGCTCGATTCAAGTCTCTGTAGTCTACACACATCCGAACCTTTCCATCCTTCTTGGGGACAGGTACAATGTTGGCAATCCAATCTGGATACACTGACACAACAAGGAAACCGACGTCGAACTGCTTCTTGACTTCATCTCTGATCTTCTTGGCCATCTCGGGATGCGTCCTCCTTGGTCTCTGCTTTACGGGCGAGCATTCGGGCTTTAGTGGCAACTTGTGCATAACGATATTTGTATCAAGTCCAGGCATGTCCTGATATGACCAGGCAAACACATCTACAAACTCTCGCAATAAGTTTACCAACTCATCTTTTATCTCTTGCCCTAAGGCGGTTCCAACTTTGACTTCTTTTTGATCTTCTTTAGTACCCAGATTGATAACATCCACTGGTTCCTGATGAGGTTGGATCATCTTATCCTCGTGTTCAACCAGACGCGCTAACTCTTCAGGGAGTTCATAGTCTTCTTCACCATCATCTCCGGCTTGGTTGATCGGGAAATTGAAGTCAAAAGGAATTATAGCATGGCTATGTTCAATAGGCTCAGTTTCAGGTGATCTGCGTAAATGATTGATTTTATCTTTTAGATATGCATATTTATTTAGCAGGAAAAACAATGAAAGTGTTGTTGTTTTTATTAAATAGTAAAAAAACAATATAAAAAGGATCTCAAACTGAATAACAAAATGCGCTTTTTATTGAAGATAAAAATGTATTCATTAAACGGAATAAGCCCTACAAAGCAATCCTTTGTGCCTTGGGCAGAGCACATGATTTTTGTTTTAAAACAAGAAATTACTTTGATAATGAAATGAGAGGGGTAACGTCCTTGACAATCCAATTCTTGAGGGCCACACCGGGAGGAGTACGGAACACCATCTGAGCAATCTCCACTATGCGCTCATCATCTTCAAGGGCATTGATAGCCTTCTCAGAGCGATAACCCTTTGCAACAAAAGTGTCCTCTAGACGAGGGATCTTGCCTTTTCCTATTTCTGAACTTCCACTGATCCTGGAGGATGGTTGATAGCCAAGCCTGCACTTGTCCTTCTTTTCTTCCACATTTATTACCATTCCCCAACCTTCAGGGTTTCCGGCCTCAATAAGAGCCTTGACATCTTGCCAACGGGTTATATTACCTCTGGGCTTTTCAGCAGTCTTCACTTCCTTTTGCACATTTCCAACAATCTCTAAAGCTTGAAAGAGGGTCTCATGCACCTCATCTCCGACGTCCACATACTTGAACTTAGACAAGTGACTAACCAGATAGTCTTCTTCACCACTAACCTCCACCACTTGGTTGTTTAACAAGAACTTCAATTTCTGATGTAATGTTGAGGTGACAGCCTTTGCACTGTGTATCCAGGGTCTTCCCAACAAACAGCTATAAGCTGGAAAGATATCCATCACTTGAAAGGTAATGTTGAAGAGTTGGGGTCCGATAAGTACTGGAAGATCAATCTCCCATACTGCCATCCTGCGCGATCCATCGAAAGCCTTCACAATTAGAGAGTTGGGTTTCATAATTGCCCCCTCTACCTGCAGCTGAGCCAATGTTGTCTTTGGGATTACATTCAGAGTTGAGCCCGTATCAACTAGAACTCTGGCAAGAGTCGTTCCACCACATGTAACAGAAATATGAAGAGCCATGTTATGACTACCTTCATTCTGAGGGAGATCAGCGTCGGTGAATGACAAGCAACTACCATCATTTAAGCTCGAAATTTCAACATCTAACTGATTGATTGTGATATCTTCAGACACGTATGAGTTGTCAAGAAACTTCAATAGGGCCACCTTGTGGGCTTCAGAACTTCTTAACAGAGACAAGATTGAAATTTTCGCTGGAGTCTGACTAAGTTGATCAACTACCTTGTAGTCACTCCTTTTGATGATTTTTAAAGTCTCATCACTTGGCTTAAAGATATCCTTCAGTTCTTCTGCACTCAAATTGGTAACTCCAACTTTCTTTGGAGGAATATCTGACACTTTTTCTACACCTCTGTTCTTCATTGGATCTTGATGGTAAACTCGACCGCTACGGGTCATACCACTTGGACCGGTGATGTTCTCAATAGTAGTTTCTTCCAACACCATTGGCTTGCCACTTACGACAACTTTAGGTTTATAATTCCAAGGCACAGCTTTTGTATTTTCATAAGGGATTCGGATAGGCGGGTAAACCGTCATTGGTTCCACTACTGTAACTGGCTCTTCTTCTTGGATAGGAGATACATGAAGTCTCCTATTATTGATGAGTGGTACCACTACATCCACTTCCATTTCAGCGGGAGCTCGGCTAAACTGGATCAAATGTTGATACATCAATCCTTGCAGGTAATTCTTGAACTTTACACATTGTTCAAGATTGTCTTGACAAATCAAACAGCCATCATGACCTTCCTTCAATAGATCAGCATTCTTCAATTCTTCAAACACCTTCTTCAAAGGCATCTTCAACTGATCCACCTTCATAACCAGACCTCCTTCTTCAATTAAAGCATTCGCTGATGATGTCCCATGCCTCGGTAATGGATTATTAGCTATGTTGGGGACATCAGCGAAAGTTAACAACTTTCGATCAATCAATTCCTGGACTTTGCATTTGAAAGCGAAACAATCTTCTGTAGTATGCCCTGGAGAGTTAGCATGGAAAGCACATCTGGCATTCTCATTAAACCATGGTTTAGGAGGCCCTGGAATAGGCTTCAATTCTCTTGGCACCACTCTTCCATCTTGGATTAAGTACGGTAGTAGACTGGTGTAGGTCATTGGGATAGGCTGGATCTCCTCCTTAGTATACTTGTGATAGTGTGGACCCTTCTGTTGAACGGGACCCTTGTTCGGACTCCTGATTTGTTGTTGTTGAATTTGGTTCTGAGGAACCTGAGTTGAATACGGCATTGGCATTTGCATAGGTTGCTGATACGGCATACTCGGATATTGCATGGCAGCCACATAAGGATATGACATATATGGGATCTGGACAGGAGCAGACCTAGCTGGCGATCTTCCCCTTCCTCTTCCCCTGGCTCCATATACAGCATTGGCTTCGGGCCTCCTTCCTTTTGAAACCATTGAACGTCTTTTTTACTGCAGACGATCCTACATTCCCTCCGGAAATCTTTCCGGTCTTCAATCCTTCTTCAATCTTTTCACCCACCATCACCAGATTAGAGAAATCCGAGAAAGTGCTTCCAATCAACCTTTCATAATACTCTACGGGCAATGTTCCCATGAACAGATCATTCAATTCCCTCTCGGCTAATGCTGGTTGAACCCTCGAGGCCACTCCCTCCACCTCTGGGCGTACTCCTTAAACGATTCCCAATCCTTCTGGGACATGTTCTGAAGTTGTATCCGATTGGGGGCCATAGTTGTATTGAAGTGGTATTTCTTGAAGAAAGCATTGGACAAGTCGTCCCAAGAGCGAATATTCATCTTTTCGAGTTGCATGTACCAATCCAAAGATGCCCCACTGAGACTATCTTGAAAGCAGTGGATCATCAGCTTACTGTTCTTGACATGTGCCGCCATTTTGCGGCAGTACATCCTTAGATGGGTATCTGGACAGCTCACCCCCTTGTACTTCTCAAAATCTGGCACTTTGAACTTCGGCGGAATGACAACATCGGGCACAAGACACATGTCTGCAGCGCTTAAACCAACAGCATTCTTCCCTCTCAACTCCTTCATCTGCTCGACAAGCTCTTTGCACATCTTCTGAGCGGCCACGTCCTGGAAAGGTGCTGGGTTACCCGCAGGTGCCACATTCTGATAGAATTGCCTCATATAGTCATCTTGCAGATCTTCCTCACCTTGAGGAGTTATTGACCACAAATTCTCTTGCTCGTCCTCCTCTCGCCCTTGCTCATCATTCCCCATAGCTTGGTTAGCGATGGGAGGCGTGTGCTTTTCGATTCTCTACTCCGCTGAAGAAGTCACCGACATCCCATAGAACGGAGGATTAAGTGCTTGCACTCTTGGAAATGGAGTATCGCCTCGAGAGTCCTCATGTTTTCGGTGACGACGGAGGAACGATAAAGCCATAAGAAAGTAGGTAGCCACAGCGCGCAACGCGGCATGGCAAGTATGCCCGCTTCCTCTCTTTCATGCCGAGCCGTGAGCATTGTAACACGGTGAACCGACTTTGTAGGATTTTTGTATCCAAATGCGGATAGCAAGAGTCGCACCGACTTTTATTTTTATCCAATTAAGGAAGGTAAAAGTAATGTAAAAGACCTTCGTTAGATTCTCGAGTTCGAGAATGGTTATGAAAAGGAAGGTATTAGCACCCTTTCCATCCGTAGTTATCTACGGGCTCTTAGTTGCTCTAGATCACTTTTAAAATTGCTTTCGTGTGTTTGACAAAGATGTTTTGAAAAAGCATTTCGCTTTGACTTTGTAATGACTCATGTAGGAGTGTATACAAAGTGTTCGAAATGTTTTGTTTTGAAAGAGTTTGAACTTTGAAAAGAGTGTGTGGTGTGAAAAGCATTTGATTTAGAGCAAGCAACTAAAAGACTTATTTACCCACTTTAATTGGTCGCTTTGTTGTACTTCACATTCCTTTAGAATAGCGCTAGCCATACCATTAGTTAGTAGGTAACTCCATTCTGGATGTAAACGGACATTCGAAGGACATCGGATGGTCATAGGCAACTTGTAGGAAGTATCCTAGCACATTCAAGGACTATCATCATTTTCGTAGGCAACAATCGAGGGTCAAGATCATGTATTCGGAGGCGACATCGTGGGTCTATGATCTTTGTATCGGGACTATGATGATTTGTTTTGAAGGCAACGGTGCTAGAATACCTCTACGTTCGAGGGACATGACCATTTGAATTCGTAAGGCAACGAGAGAGAATTACCCTAAGGGTGCGTGTGTGAGAGGAGTGTGTCAAATTCAGATATTTTATCTTGAAAGTTAGTGTGAGCTACGTCCAATTATTATCTTGCCATACACGCCTAATTACTAGCAATTGATAAGGGTGCGGAAAGTAAAATGCGGAATGTAAAGTGCGGAAAATAAACCTACGCTATTACATGGCTTTGGGGCAGATACATAATTTAACTTGCGGAAAATAAAACCCTAAATTAAACTATTACATCCCATGAACAGTTACATTATTGGAAAAATAAAACAGTAAAAGAAACCGTCCGAATCGAACAACCTCGAAAGAATGAGAAAAACGAAAATATGATAAAATCGAAATAAGAGAAAATGTTAGAAAAAATGCAATTTTTAATATGAGAAAATTTATGCATGCTGGAAATAAGATAAATAAGCTATAATAATTTTTTGGGATTTTTTGGAAAAGATTTAATAATTAAAATGCAATTAACAATGATTTAAATGCAAAAATATAAATAAAATAAATATGCATGCAAAATTATATTTTTAATTTATTAAATTAAATAAAGGTTTTAAAATATGAATGCAAAAAGAAAATATTTTTGGTAATTTTTAAATGCGAATAAAAATCATGAAAAGAATTAAAATATAATGAAAATATTAGAAATTAAAGAAAATATGAAAAATTTTGAAAAGTGCAAAACCAAGGTTGGTCCGGCATGGTTCGAACCCACGCCCGGGCTTCAAACCTTGAGATTCATCATACGACTAACCGAGCCACGCTATGCTTGTTTTGAAACGGAACGAATGGAAAATAACACGCGCCTCCTCGGTCTCTCGCCGCCCAAGCTTCGCCTTCAACCTTTGAAATTTTGAATTCTCACCATTGCTCGACGCTAGGTCCTGGCTAACATCAAAATGCAACACACATATAAATAATATTTGAAACCATGGTTCGATTCCTCGTGTCATCCCGAGTTCAATGGTACAGTCTTGTCGCCAATTTTTCCATTTAAGCAAAGCCCTAATTCGAGCTCAGAACCCTAACTATGGTGTAACACGATTCGTGTCATGGAAATCCAATTGAACAACCCAGATCGCTTGCAAACAACTCACTAACCACAAAAACAACAACAAATCATGTTAATAATGCATGAATGATAAAACACGATTTCAAAATTTTCAAGAACAAACCGATTTCGAATTTGGCAATTCTGGATGGTTTTGAATGAAGTAAAGGTCTGGATCGATTCAGTGGATGGCAAGGAATGTGTTTGGATGCTCAAAACCACTTGAAACAAGTGAATCAATGCCAGTTGCTTGAAGGTCACGAATTTTTTGAGTTTGAAACTAGGGTTCTGGAGCAATTCTTCTGTCCTTAATCATGTGCTATGCATTGTGTATTTATATTGGATGGAATTGGAGCTGATTTGAGGAAGAAATCATCATCAATCAATGCAAATCAAATTTGATTTTGTACAAAATCAAATTTTCAAATTTTGATTAATTTTCAATCCAATCTTGCCATATCAATCCAATTTTCGAAATTTGCTGGCTTTGTTGAGTTACTTGGATGCTAAGGAAAAGAGAAAATCAATTTGTAATTAATTTTGATTTTATACTTTATTTTTGAATTTAATTTGTATTTAAATGAATAAATTCCAAATTAAATAGAAAAATAAAATAAAAATTCGTGGCTTTGGCTTTGATGTTCCAAATTGTATGAGGAACAAGTTTGGATGAAGAAAAGTAGGCCCATTTGCAAAGTTTTTGATTTTTGAAGTATCTCTTTGTGCATTCTTCCAAAATTGCCCAACTTGTAGATGGTGTAACTTGCTCAATTTTCCACATTTTTGAGTGTTCTTGGACTTTTGGAAAGCTCTAAGAGTCCTCTAACCAATGTCTTTGGTCTCATCTCAATTGGAGTTACCATGCTCAAAATATCTTCAAAACAAAAGTTGACTTTTGTTGACTTTGAAAATGACCAGAATGTTTTGAGCTATACCTCTCAAATGAAGCATTTTTGGACATTCTTGTGAGACATGAAGTTGTAGAGAATTGAATTTCCTTCAAAACAAGAGGTGGTGGAAAAATTTCGAGAAAGTATGAGAAAGTTATGACCAATAAAGTTCAGTTGACTTTTCATCTAGAAACCCTAATTTAGAAAGTTTGACTTTTGGGCAAATCTTGAGTTTTCTTGATGAATCATGATCAACCCTTGATCAAATGATGAATGTAACTTCAAAATGAGGATGTTGACCAAAATCGAAGTTTTGACTGTATGTTGACCACAGCTTAACTTTTGTCCAATACACCGATTTTCAACCATCCGAGCAATTGTCGAGGAAACTTGACTTGTGAGGCTTGAAACTTGACATGGAGAATCTTTGAAGCATATGAGGAGGCATGAATGCTATTGGAGATGTTGGAGATCCATCTTGACTTGAGAGATACCAAACCCTAGTTTGGGTTGATTGTCTAGAGAGAGTTTGTCCGATCAACTCTCGAGGAATCCTTGAGCATAGATGTATGAAATCTTTTGAGAGATGGAGGGCAAATTTTGGGTATGATAAATGCCCCTGCTCAATCTTCTTGTACCGAAGGTTAGATTGACATGCTTGTCTTCGCGACCGAAGGTAGAAGATGATTGAACACCGAGTACACCGAAAATTTGCACTCGCGTTGGTGGATGATGCGGAACGGGCTTACGATGCCGCTTTGAAGTTGGAGACTTACTGGGAACGAGTCGTACGCTAGACTCGAGGTTGTTAATAGGAGAGCTGACGGAGATGGGCTTAAGATGCCATCTGGAAAGGTCACTGTTGGGGAGCGAGTCGTACGCTAGACTCAGTAGACGTTTCTGGAAGGAGCACGGAGATGGGCTTAAGATGCCATCCGGAGGGAGTCGTACGTTAGACTTCGTGTTCACTTTAAATGAAGTTATTGGTCTGTATTGATTTTTAACCATATATGCAGCATTCTGACAGTGAAGAGATATTGACAAATAGTCGGAGATGGGCTTAAGATGCCATCCAAGGCAACTGAGTCGTACGCTAGACTCTGTAGTTGCTGTTGATAACCAGAATAAATCACCGATTACTCCGGGAGATTGTAGCCGTAATGCGGATAGCTTCCTTGTGCATCGGTGTTGATCCATTGCCTGTTATCGGAGGATAACCGAGGTGGTCTTTCGATAGTTTTCCGGCCGGTTCGGGCTTAACTCGACCACCGGAGGCGGTCTTTCGATAGTTTTCCGCCGGCTCGGGCTTAATCTCGACTGCTATAAGGCGGTCTTTCGATAGTTTTCCGCCGGCTCGGGCTTAATCTCGACCTGCTTGGCGGGATCATACTTGCTTGGAGAAAACAAGAGAAACTTTGATAGAATATTTGTTAGTTTTATGTAAAGTATGATGCATGATGTATATGAATGACATATGCATGAATTGTGACTTTATGAGAAATGTATGAATGATGAATGTTGTGATATTTCAAAACATATCCATCTTGAAGGAGATGCGGATATTCTGCTTGAAGATTTCTAACTTCACTGGGAATCGAGTAGGTGAGAACCCCTGAAGGAGAAGAAAGATATCTTGATTCCTCCGATGCACTATCCGACCAAGTCTTGGGCCTAGACGTTGTTGAGGAAGGTAGAGATTTGAGAGGCTCGTTGTCGGAGATCTCATACATAGACCTCACGAGGAGAGCTCGAGGCGATCCGCTGAGGACCTTGTATGTAGATCCCGCCGAGGAAATTTAAGAGATTCTCACGGGATTCCGAGTGTAGATCTCACTGAGAACATTTGATGGTTGCCGAGACCGGCTTGAAGAGTCTAGAGTCCGTTGTAATCTCCGGCCGGGAATAGAAGGTGTATGTTTCTCCGATGCACTATCCGACCAAGTTTCGAGTCCGGATACTGCCGGGAGAAGGGGGAGAATTGAGAAATATCCACGGATGAAGTGTTACCGCTAGAGATCGATGTAACGTTGCTCGATTGAGTGGAATTGCCCGTGGATTCCCTTATACTCCTGGGGGGTGTGTTGTGAGTGACACCTTTATGCTCGTGGGGAACTATTTGTTGACTTTCGTCACATCCCAATTCGAACCTGTAGTAAGTACTTTCACTTTTCGTATGTTTGTGATTAGATTCTTATTGTCAAATGCGATAGTCATTCAAAGCAAACGTTGGACTTATTGCAAATAACAACAAATAAATTGTAAAGAGAAAGAAGTCGATTTATTTGAAAGGTGGCGATGGCCAGTTTGTACACAAGAAAGGTAAAAGCTATGGAAACGATCTCGTTAAGTTCCAACTATGCTAGTACTCATATATTTCGACTATCTCATCTCCTTGTCGTCAGAAAGTGAGTAGATCGATCTTCGCCATTTGAATCTTGAACGCTAATAGTAGTCCGAAACAGTGATCCGAAGAGACATAGTTGTACGCTTAAATCCCTAACTTTTGCCTAGACCGCCTTTTCGGTTTTCGCCCACGATACCCTTTTTGCCCAAGCCGCCTTTTCGTGTTTTCGACTTGCCGTGTACATGTTTTGTATATATCCTTAATTTTGCCCGAACCTTTTGGTTCGCCAGATGCCCTTATTTTTGCCTAAGTTCGCCGACCTAGCGGGTCTCTTTATATGCGTAGTATTTTTGACTATGTCTCGCTCACGTGTGTGGAAGTCTTCACCATCCATGGTGCTAAGTATCATAGCTCACCGAAAATACTGTCTTGACTACAAATGGTCCCTCATAGGTGGGAGTCCATTTGCCCCGATCACCTTGTGGAAGAATGATGCGCTGACCACTAGATCACCGACTTGGTATACTTGGTGCTTGACCTTCTTGTTAAATGCTCGATCATTCGCTCGATAACTGTCCATGGCGATGGATGCGAGTCGCTTCTCATCAATCAAATTAATTTGGTCAAGGCGAGTCTGAACCCAATCGCCTTCATCTAACTCGCCTCCCGGAGGACTCGTCGAGGGTATCTCGAACCTCGATGGGTAAGACGGTTTCCATACAGATACAAGAGAGAAGGTTGCCCTGCTGATGTCCGCATCAGAGCGATAACCATGAAGAGCAAATGGTAACATCTCATGCCAATCCTTGTAAGTTATCGCTATTTTTGTATAATCTTCTTGATATTCTTGTTGGCTTCCACCGCGCGCATTCATCTTAGGCCGATATGGAGAAGAGTTGTGATGTTTGATTTGAATCTGCGGTAGTTCGTGATCATCTTGTTGTTGAGATTGGAACCATTATCGGTGATAATCTTTTCAGGAGTGCCATACCGACAGATAAGATTATGTTTGATGAATCGAGCCACAACATTCTTGGTAACAGATGCATACGAGGCTGCTTCTACCCATTTGGTGAAGTAATCAATTGCCACAAGGATGAAACGATGTCCATTGGAAGCTGTGGGCTTAATCTCTCCAATCATGTCAATGCCCCACATTGCGAAAGGCCATGGAGAAGTTAAAACATTGAGGTACGAGGTACGCACTGGCTTCGATAACCGGCATTTGTGACAAGATCGAGCATAGCGGTGACAATCGCCTTCCATGGTGGACCAATAGTAACTGCTCAAAATCTTCTTAGCCATAGTGTGTCCACGAGGGTACCAAATTCGCCTTCGTAACTCTTCCATGATACGCATTGTGTTTCTCGTCTACCCAATGGAGTAAGCACAAGTCGTGGTCGTTTGTATAAGATGTCGTCAGAAAGAATTTGGAAGCAAGTCTTCTCATGAACTTCTTGTCATTAATGATGCCTCGCTGGATATTCCCGAGTCTCAAGATACCTCTTCACGCCATAGTACCAAGGTTTCTCTTCCGTATCAAGCTCATAACAATACGGTTCGTCAAACTTCTCAATGATGATCCGGGAGCCTCGTTGTCCCATCTAACCTCGAACATAGACGACATAGTAGCCAATGCGCTCGCCAACCGATTCTCTTCTCGTGGAATGTGATCAAAAGTAATCTCTTCAAGTAAGGAATCAAACTCGTAACATGCTCGATATGGAATGAGATTCGGATGCTTCGATCCCACTCGCCTTAACTGATCGATCACTAAAGTCGAGTCTCCATACACTTGTAAGAACTTGATTCTTAAGTCAATAGCGCTTTGATACCCATGATGCACGCTCAGATTCGCCATATTGTTAGTGCAATCAAACATAATCAAGCGGTGAAAGGCGATGTCCTCAGTAGGGATGTAATGATGGCGCCGATGCCATTGCAAGTGCGTTTGAGGCTCCATCAAAGACCATAGTCCATCGGGATCCTTGTTCGTGTCCTTCGTCTGGCCTCGGTTCTCGATCAGAACTAGTAAAACATCTTCGTCTGGAAATTGAATCGCATAGATTGATAGTCGCTCACGGCGATGAGCCAAATGATCGGCCACCACACTTCCTGATCGCTTTCGAGAAGTGTACGGATGTCATATTCGGTCAAGATCATTTGCCATCTTGCTATTCTTCCGGAGGAGCTGGTTTCTCAAAGATGTATTTTATCGGATCCATCTTAGAAATCAACAAGGTAGTGTGAGTCAATATATATGTCTTAGTCGGCGAGCAGCCAAGCTGTAGCAAAGTTTTCTCGTGAGTATCTTGTTTCACGATCGGTAAACTTTTGCTAAGGTAGTATATTGCATGCTCTTTTCGACTGCACTGCCATGTTGCCCCAACACACACCCCATTGAGTTCTCTAACATCAAATACATGATAAGAGGTCTTCCTTCGGCATCGTATAGGAGGATTCTAGGTACTCCTTGATTTTGTCAAAAGAGATCCGCAATCGCTGCTCCATTCCACTACTTGATCTTTCTTAAGTAACTTGAAGATTGGCTCACAAGTAGCGCTAGTGTGCAATGAACTGCAATGTAGTTCAATCGCCCAAGAAACCTCGACTTTTCTCGGTGGAGTCGCATCTCTTGAATAGCTTTAACCTATGGGATCAACTTCAATACCTCTTCCACCGACTACAAACCCTAGGAGTTTTCCTGATCCGACTCAAAAGTGCACTTGTTAGGATTCAATCAATCTGCACTTCTTCAACCCGTCAGTTTCGCAAATGATCTAGATGTTCTTCTTCACCGATCGAGCTATCATGTCGCCGACGAGACCTCTATCTCGTGATGAATCATGTCATGAAATAATGTCACCATAGCATCGAAGTGCGTTTCATCCGAACGGCATAACCTTGTAGCGAAAGTGCCCCACCGTAACAAAGTAGTCTTCCATGTCTTCGGAGCCATCTTGATCCGATTGTAACCGGAGAAACCATCCATGAAGGAGAAAACCTTATGGCGGTGTTGTCAACCGTAACATCAATACGAGGAAGTGGGAAATCGCCTTCGGACTTGCTTTGTTCGGATCTCCGTAATCCACACACATCGTACTTACCATCCTTCTTAGGCACGGTACCACATTAGCAACCCATGGGATAAGAGGTGACACCAAGAAACCGCGTTGAACCGCTTCATAACTTCGCTGACTTTCTCGGACATCTCAGACGACGCGACGAACCTTCGTTCACCGGGAAAACCTTCTTTTGTTGGCAATCGTGCACCACAATATCAATGTCTAAACCCATGTCTTCGTATGACCAAGCAAAACCTCAATGTAGTCTCGTAGCATCCGAACCATCCTTTCTTTAACACTGCTCAAGACCCGCTCCTATCTTGATCTCTTTTCGTCTTCGTGACCCAAATTCACAACCTCAACTTGCTTCTTCGTGTGGTGTATAACTCGCTCTTCTGTTGTAGCAATCGCAAGTTCTCCGGCACTTCACAATCTTCCTCACTTTCGCCTTCGACTTGGTAGATCGGATTATCGAAGTCATATTTAGCACTAGCATAGTTATTAACTAGATTCGGAGTGATTCTCGGTTGTATCACGTGGGTGTGTAAGAAACACATAGCTTTTTAAAGGGTGATAAAGTAAAAGAATGAAAACAAACAATTGAATGCAAAAGTCCAACGAATTTATTGAATGAAACGCAAACGACAGATAATAACCCTCGCGAACGAGCCAAGGCACCGGCTTTCAAAGTTTATTGTTCAAAACATAAAGAAATACGAAAGCAAAACAAAACAAGAGCACTCTCTAAAGGAGATTGGTATGACGCCTTGCCTTCCAATTCCGAGCTCATGATCCGAGTTAAGATCCACTTCGATGTCGGGCGTTGTCTTCGCCTTCTATAGCATGGATTCCACTCCGATGCGGAAAGGAAGTTGGCCCAAACGCTCGCGTATCATCTTCCCGACTTGATGGTGAAGCCTAAACCGCCTTGTCGATTTGAAGGGAAGATCGTGGAGTTGTCCCCAACAGCTACCTTCTTCAACTGCAGCTGAGCATCTTTCAAAGAGGCCATCCTAGGCGGAACTTTGGCATCTTCAGAGTGGAGAGAGTCAGCAGCATGACTGGAATTGTTTCAAAAGCTTGACAGGAGTCTCAAGAATTCACCCTCCATCTCGAGATAGCGGAATGACCGTAGATGACCGACCATATACTCTTCTTCACCACATACGTGACAACCTTCCCTTTCACCGGGTATTTCGGCCGATGTAAGGTAGAGGTAAGGCCCATGTATCCAAGGGCCCAAGTAGGCAAGAAAAGTGACGAATGTCCATGACAAAGAAGGTAGAGTCAAAGTCCGGGAACCGACTTTAACAGTGTAATGAGTCAAGCACCGCTCGCTTAGAACCATCAAAAGCTCTCACAATAATGTCACCGGATCTCGAACCAACCCTTCGACATCAAGTCGATCAAAAGCACCTTCTAAGGATATTCAGAGTAACCGGATCAACCAAAACATGAGATGTTAGTACCTTTGCATTGAACAGAGATGTGCAAGGCCTTGTTATGTTTCTTTCCCAAGGAGTCAAATCAAGATCGAGAAGCCTAGGCCGTTGTTGGCCAAAGCAATACAAACTTCGAATGGTCGGTGGTAGTGTCTTGGCACATGAGCATTCTTCAAACTTCACCAAGCTAGCATGAGCCTCGAGCACAAGAAAGAGCAAGCATGGAGATCTTGGACGAGTCTGTCCTAACTGCTCCACAACATTGTAGTCACTCTTCTTGATGATCTTCTAATTTCCTCCATTTCTTGTTTGAGGTGTCTTCGAACTTCCTTTGGTACTTCGGCCGAGGTGACGAGTCACCGGTTCTTTCCTCTAGTCGATATTGACCGAGTAATGGAATGCGAGTGGAGTCGCAGTGTCTTTTGGAGGAGAGATCTCGGAGAGAATACCCTTCCGCTCGTCACCTTACCGGATCCTGATGTTATCAATGTCGGGAATAAACTTCAAAGAAGATCTTCAATGGTCGAGGATCTTGTTTGACGCCATGATAGTAAACATCACCCATAATTCCAAGGGATAGCTTTGTCGAGGAATATGGAACTGGTCTTGAGAAGTGATGATGAGAGGTGCCACTCTGGCATGTGGATCAACAGAGGAAACTTATGGTGTTAACATCAAGATAGTCTTCGAAATTGTCACCCCATCCGGTCGCCTTTGACATCTTCAATAGGAATCTTGTAACTATCGTGAGTGTACTTCACCATGTAATCATACTTTCCACTTGGCTGCCCCAAGGTATCCCACACAGATGGTACAGCTGTCGCATTGTCGATCTTCAACTTAGACATTTCTTCGCACAACTTCGCATGTGTGGTTTCGTAAATAGTATCTCACGGTTATCCATCATGCACCGAACACGCCTTCTCAACCAAGCACAACCATCGTGCAGATGGGCACCAACGACAATTCTCTGGGCATCCCGGATTGACACCGCTTGCAACAAATTCTTCTTAACACCATCGAGGAATGGTCAAGTCATCTATGTTGAAAACATAAGTATCGTCACCAACAAAGATTGGAACTCTTGTCATGGTTAGGCATAGGCGCATTGATCACATTTGGAGTCTCAACAGGAGGATCAAACTCAATCTTAGCTTCAATCATATCTTGAATCTTGTTCTTCGAGCCCAACAATTGTCGTTGTCGCCCTGGCTGTTGGAATGGTAAGCACACTTAGCATTAGGATTGTACTGGAGAGGAAGTGTTGACATTCCGAGGAGGATCCTTCATCACCGCTTTCAACATGTGTTGCAAGGCTTGCGACAATGGCATGTTGATCTTCAGAACTGCCTTCGTGGCTGCTCGTTACGCTGTCTCACGAGGTTGGCCGATGTAGGATCGAGATCACAACTGCCCCACGCATTGAGCGGTCGGTCTTGGCTCGCTTTTCCGTCCGCATACGATTGGCTTCTTTCTTAGCACCAAAAGATCTCTTCGCAGATTTGAAGATGACTCCATGAATCTTCCCACTTGATACCGCTTCAATACGCCGTCAATATCAACTCGGTGAATCCGGATGAAGAATTTCCAATCGATGATTGAAGAATGGGCTGTCGGTGTTCCCATAAACATATCAACCAACTCCCTATTGGACAAAGGTGGTTGAACTCGCTAGATCACTCCACTTCGAGCATACTCCTTGAACTTCTCGTCATGACCCATAGTCATGCTTTGTAGTTGCATGCGAGTGGGTGTCAATTCAAAGATTGTACTCATACCGCTTTAGAAAGCATCACCAAGTCACCCAAGTACGGATACGGTCATTCTCTAGTGATAATACCACTCCAATTGAGTTCCTGACAAACTCTCTTGAAAATAGTGCATCCACAACTTTCATCATCGCTGGTTGATCTTCCGGACATAGGACTTCAAATGCACTTAGGCAGGAAATGCCATCATACTTAGCAAAGTAGGAACTTTGAATTTGGGAGGAATCACAACACCGTGAACAAGACTCGATCATCAAAGTTCACCCGGACATTTTCAAGTTTTCCACAAGATTCGACGGTCTTCAAGTTGCTTATACTTGTCATCTTCCTCAGTACCGCCATAATCGAATGATCCTCTCTCCTTTCTTTGGTTCATGCTGCCACCTTCATCACCCTTGGTACTCCCTCGGCATGGACACTTCCTTCGAGAGCTCAATACGGCGACCACTTTAGGACCCCTTTGAAACGTCTACCCATGTTGAGGAGACCAACAACCTTCTTCTTCTTGTTGATGAGCTTCTTCAAATCTTCTTGGCCTTGGACCAAGTTGGTGAACATCTCACGAAACCGAGCATTCTCGAGCTTGGAGATCTTTGACTGCTCAAGAGCCATTTCGCTAAAATAAATAGCGAGCAAATGAGAAAACCAATCTCCAATGTACCGTGATGCAATGTTATGCTATGATATGCAATGTTTATGAATGCAATGCAATGTTTTCAAGGACCTAAGAGATTTAAATTTGTTAAACAAGCAATGAAACATTTATTAGTACTTCTCATTATTATTCTTTTCTTTTAAGTACAAGAGATAGTTCAAAGCAATAAAAGAAAACATAAACATCCTAAAGCTCTAAGTCTCCCATGGGCGCTTCCTCTTGGTGCCGATGTAAGTTGATGTTTCGCCTCATGAAGTAGCTTGGTCAACTCTAGGACTTTCTTCTCACTTGCATAACACTAAGCTTCAAAGGTATCCTTTCTTCTTTTAGTTGAATCCAGGATCTCTTCAAGTCTTCAAAATCGAGGGCATGTCGATGGAGAAAAAGATAGGTACGCCACCTATAGCAACAGTTCCATAATTACCGGTAGAACAGCGTGAATGGCATCATGAGGTTTTGAGCTCGAGCTCGCACCCATTTGAGGTAAGGTTCCCAAGGAATGGAGTTCGGTGCCCCAAAGTCTTGGTATCGCCTTCTTTACCATGCCCCAAGCATGTATAAACCTTCGAATCGAGATCGTGATTGTAGTCGAAAACAATATCTTGGAGAAGCATATCATGTGGACCATCTCTTCGAGCAAAACCAAACTGACGTAGAGCTAGAGAAGGGTTGTAAGTAATACCTCCCCTTATACCGAGTAGTGGTACATTAGGGAATTCTCCACAACGCTCAATGAAGGTGAAGTCCTTTTGAGAGAAAAGGTTCCAACGGATATCGGAATGAGAAAGTGACATCAATCTTTGAGACCATCTCAACCTTTGTTCGTTCTTCAAAACTGATGGAGGAAGGTGCGAAATAAACCACCTTGAAAGTAACGGTATGCAACACATGAGAGTTCCTTGTCTCTTGGTAGTACGAGTGTGGAGAGAATGTAGGATGTCTCCAAGCAAAGTAGGCACTGGATTGCGGGTAAGGAACAACTTGATGGCATTGACATCTATGAATTGATCCGAGTTAGGGAATAGAACCAAACCATAAATTAGCAAGGCCACAATGTTCTCAAATGCATGGAAACTCATAACTTTGAGGAATTCTCGCTTTGATTAAGAACTTGGAAAGTAATCCCTTAACTCCACTTCTAGTTTCCCAATTGGCTTCAATGTCTGAGCGCTTAAGATGTAAGGCGGATGCAATGTCTTCGAACTTAGGGACCTTTTCTAAACCGGTGAATGGCATTTGGTCAAGAATAGGTATCCCAAGTAGCTTAGAGAATTCTTCCAAGGTAGGAACCAACTGATAACTGAAATGTAAAGCAATGGTGTTTCGGATCAAAGAACCGAATAGGACATGCATCATATCTTCTTCAAAACCGGAGATAACCAAATCAAGTAGATAACCATGTCTTTTGATGAACTGAGCATGGTCGGGAATCTCTGAAACCAATTCTTTGAGTTGAGAAGGGATACCCATGAAGTTGATTCGGATAGTCTTTCTAGAAGCCATAATCCCTACAAAACAGAGCAAAGATAAATCCCTAGGTCCTTGAAATAGTTAGAAATGATATGCAATGCGAATGATGTCATGATGTCATGTTTAGCACACACAAACAATTCACACAATGAGCCTAGGTTTAAGGCTTGCATGAGGTATAGGTGATTACCCCACCAAAAGTTTGAGTTGGTTCATCCTGTCCTATAATAGTAACGGGTTCTAGGAATCTCATATCATAGATCTTTCTCGAGGCGCTTATTTCAATACGACGCCAAGTGATCGATCGAAAATGTCCCAAAAGTCTCGATCTCAATGAGCGTAGCATCGAGTATCAACCAACCTCGGTCTACACCAAAGCCGCCATCTCACTACCTTCTAATGGCCAAGATGGGTCAATTAAGGTTCTAAAAGTTTAGTTAGATGACACCACGCCAGAAGCCAAATACTTTCTTCAACTTGGGAATGAAGAGTATCGGGCAACCAAAGTGTCACGCTAACGTAGCCATCATGTTGACCGCCAGTTATACGCCTAACGGTCGCGATGATCTAATGCCACTTACCTAAAAGGAAACCCGGATCCGGTGTAGGATCCCCAACAAATATAATACCCAAGCAACCCTTAAAGATAAAGCATACAAGTCAAACAAAGCGATAAAGGTTATCTAGAAATCCCTAAGGCAATTCTCTCTTTGGGTCATTCCCACAGTCGCCAGCCTGAACACGGTGAACTCGACTTTGTAGGATTTTGTATCCAAATGTGCGGATAGCAAGAGTCGCCACCGACTTTTATTTTATCCAATTAAGGGAAGGTAAAAGTAATGAAAAAGACCTTCGTTAGATTCGAGTTCGGAGAATGGTTATGAAAAGGGAAGGTATTAGCACCTGCTTCCATCCGTAGTTATCTACGGGCTCTTAGTTGCTCTAGATCACTTTTTAAAATTGCTTTCTGTGTGTTTGACAAAGATGTTTTGAAAAAAGGCATTTCGCTTTGACTTTGTAATGACTCATGTAGGAGTGTATACAAAGTGTTCTAAATGTTTTGTTTTGAAAAGAGTTTGAACTTTGAAAAAGAGTGTGTGTGAAAAGCATTTGATTTAGAGCAAGCAACTAAAAGACTTATTTACCCACTTAATTGGTCGCTTTGTTGTACTTCTACATTCCTTTAGAATAGCGCTAGCCATACCATTAGTTAGTAGGTAACTCCATTCGTTGGATGTAAACGGGACATTCGAAGGGACATCGGATGGTCATAGAAGGCAACTTGTAGGAAGTATCCTAGCACATTCGGGACTATCATCATTTTCGTAGGCAACAATCGAGGGTCAAGATCATGTATTCGGAGGCGACATCGTGGGTCTATGATCTTTGTATCGAAGGGACTATGATGATTTGTTTTGAAGGCAACGGTGCTAGAATACCTCACGCTCGAGGACATGACCATTTGAATTGTAAGGCAACGAGAGATTACCCTAAGGGTGCGTGTGAGAGGTGTCAAATCAGATATTTTATCTTGAAAGTTAGTGTGAGCTACGTCCAATTATTATCTTGCCATACACGCCTAATTACTAGCAATTGATAAGTGCGAAAGTAAAATGCGAATGTAAAGTGCGAAAATAAACCTACGCTATTACATGGCTTTGGGGCAGATACATAATTTAACTTGCGGAAAATAAAACCCTAAATTAAACTATTACATCCCATGAACAGTTACATTATTGGAAAAATAAAACAGTAAAAGAAACCGTCCGAATCGGAACAACCTGTGAAAGAATGAGAAAAAACGGAAAATATGATAAAATCGAAATAAGAGAAAATGTTAGAAAAAATGCAATTTTTAATATGAGAAAATTTATGCATGCTGGAAATAAGATAAATAAGCTATAATAATTTTTTGGGATTTTTTGGAAAAGATTTAATAATTAAAATGCAATTAACAATGATTTAAATGCAAAAATATAAATAAAATAAATATGCATGCAAAAATTATATTTTTTAATTTATTAAATTAAATAAAGGTTTTTAAAATATGAATGCAAAAAGAAAATATTTTTTGGTAATTTTTTAAATGCAGAATAAAAATCATGAAAAGAATTAAAATATAATGAAAATATTAGAAATTAAAGAAAAATATGAAAATAGAGTTTTGAAAAGTGCAAAAACCAAGGTTGGTCTGCATGGTTCGAACCACGCCCCGGCTTCAAACCTTGAGATTCACCGCTGACCAACCGAGCCACGCTATGCTTTGTGTTTTGAAACGAACGAATGGAAAATAACACGCGTCGCCTCCGGTCTCTCGCCGCGCCAAGTCTTCAACCTTTGAAATTTTGAATTCTCAGCGTCGGCCATTGCTCGACGCTAGGTCCCTGGCTAACATAAAAAATGCAACACACATAATATAAATAATATTTGAAACCATGGTTCGATTCCTCAGGTCATCCCGAGTTCAATGGTACAGGTCTTGCTGGCCAATTTTTCCATTTAAGCAAAGCCCTAATTCGAGCTCAGGAACCCTAACTATGGTGTAACACGATTCAGGTCATGGAAATCCAATTGAACAACCCAGATCGCTTGCAAACAACTCACTAACCACAAAAACAACAACAAATCATGTTAATAATGCATGAATGATAAAACACGATTTCAAAATTTTCAAGAACAAACCGATTTCGAAATTGGCAATTCTGGATGGTTTTGAATGAAGTAAAGGTCTGGATCGATTCAGTGGATGGCAAGGAATGTGTTTGGATGCTCAAAACCACTTGAAACAAGCTGAATCAATGACCGCCAGCTGTGAAGGTCACGAATTTTTGAGTTTGAAACTAGGGTTCGAGCAATTCTTCCGTCCTTAATCATGTGCTATGCATTGTGTATTTATATTGGATGGAATTGGAGCTGATTTGAGGAAGAAATCATCATCAATCAATGCAAATCAAATTTGATTTTGTACAAAATCAAATTTTCAAATTTTGATTAATTTTCAATCCAATCTTGCCATATCAATCCAATTTTCGAAATTTGCTGGCTTTGTTGAGTTACTTGGATGCTAAGGAAAAGAGAAAATCAATTTGTAATTAATTTTTGATTTTATACTTTATTTTTGAATTTAATTTGTATTTAAATGAATAAATTCCAAATTAAATAGAAAAATAAAATAAAAATTCGTGGCTTTGGCTTTGATGTTCCAAATTGTATGAGGAACAAGTTTGGATGAAGAAAAAGTAGGCTCATTTGCAAAGTTTTTGATTTTTGAAGTATCTCTCTTGTGCATTCTTCCAAAATTGCCCAACTTGTAGATGGTGTAACTTGCTCAATTTTCCACATTTTTGAGTGTTCTTGGACTTTTGGAAAGCTCTAAGAGTCCTCTAACCAATGTCTTTGGTCTCATCTCAATTGGAGTTACCATGCTCAAAATATCTTCAAAACAAAAGTTGACTTTTGTTGACTTTGAAAATGACTGTAATGTTTTGAGCTATACCTCTCAAATGAAGCATTTTTGGACATTCTTGTGAGACATGAAGTTGTAGAGAATTGAATTTCCTTCAAAACAAGAGGTGGTGGAAAAATTTCGAGAAAGTATGAGAAAGTTATGACCAATAAAGTTCATTGACTTTTCATCTAGAAACCCTAATTTAGAAAGTTTGACTTTTGGGCAAATCTTGAGTTTTCTTGATGAATCATGATCAACCCTTGATCAAATGATGAATGTAACTTCAAAATGAGGATGTTGACCAAAATCAGAAGTTTTGACTGTATGTTGACCACAGTTGACTTTTGTCCATATACCGATTTTCAACCATCTGAGCAATTGTCTGAGGAAACTTGACTTGTGAGGCTTGAAACTTGACATGGAGAATCTTTGAAGCATATGAGGAGGCATGAATGCTATTGGAGATGTTGGAGATCCATCTTGACTTGAGAGATACCAAACCCTAGTTTGGGTTGATTGTCTAGGAGAGAGTTTGTCTGATCAACTCTTGAGGAATCCTTGAGCATAGATGTATGAAATCTTTTGAAGAGATGGAGGGAAAATTTTGGGGTATGACAAGCATCTCCATCAATTGATCCATCTTGATCTTCAGAGTGTCGATGTCATCTTGCATAGCCGTTTGCTTTGTTGCGTACTGATCCATTGCCCTTCTTACGTTAGTTCTGGTTTCGTACGGGCTTCGAGTATTCAGCTTGAATCTGACGAGAGGAAACGTAATGAGCCTGGTGTTCTTGTTTTTAATAACATGCATGATTGGTTCCCATTCTTGCGAATCTTTATCGGACCCAATCACTTATAAGCAAATAGCGCGACAAACGGATAAACAGTTTCTTCATTCTAATCATAAAAAGTTAAGTACAAAAATCAGTTCTTGCGAAGAAAGTAAAGAAGCAAGACTCGCAGGCCTGCCATTAGTGTCTTATAGATACCATGAGGTTGGAAAATTCACAAAGGTTACAAAAGACTAGAAATGATGTCCTCTTCGGGGCCTGAACTCCCTTATCTCCTTCTGAAAACGATCCACCATGTCTTTGCAAAGATAGATGAAATACTCCACTGCTGGGGGCACCTGGTCCTCTTCTAAGTCCTCGATGGTTGATTGAAGTCTCCATGGGACCTCCACCATTAGTTGCCTGCAGAACTCCACCAAACCTGAATAGTTGTCATACAAGCTCTTGTTTTGCTCTTCAATAGTGAAAATGGTCTCTCCCCTATTCACCCAAAGCTCATTCTGACGCCGGTCTTCTTCTTGCCATCCCTCATATTGGACTTCCAACTCTCCATACGATGCTTCCCACCGGGCCACAAGATCCCTCGCAGTGTCCAACTCTTGGATTTTTTGAGTTAATTCCTCGGAGTCGACATTACGTGCCAAACGGGCTTCTTCTTTGAGACGCGTTTCGCGCGCCAAGCTGGATTTAATGTCTTTTAGTGCAGCTTTCAACTCTTGGATCTGAGTGGTAAGAGTTGTTTTCAAATCTGACTTTGCTTTGATGGCTCGCTCTTCATCCGCGTAGGCTTTCCCTCTTTGTTGTTCGGCCATGGCTAGCTTTCGATTGAACTCCCTTAACTCAAAGTTGGCAGCATCCAAGTTGTCTTTTACACGGAACTTCGCTTTCTTCTCTATTTCTACCTGCTCCTGACTCTTTAGCAGCTCATCATCCCTTTCTCTGAGGCTTTGCATCAAATCATCCTTTTCTCGGGTAACACGAGTAAGGATAGCTTGTTGTCGACCCTCTTTAGCTTGCATTTCAGTAATGGTGAGCTTAAGCTTGTTGAATTCTTCGATAGGAACATGAGTGGCTTCAGGTTCTGGAGCCTTGACGGAAACCACCGGAGCACATGGAAGTTTGACTTCTTTGACCCTACCCATCACCCACTGCTTATAGGGTTCTTTGGCCACACAATCTCTTTTCCCCAATTCTCTTCCTTTCCTATGGATCCGAGTCCAAGCGCTTCTGATTTGCCTTAATAACTGAGGATTTTCTTTCCCAAAGTCCTCCAAGAGAAGCTCTTCCAACACTGCATCATTAGGCTCAGTTTCCAAAGGATAACCCAACTGCCTTAACGCCAACCTAGGGTTGTAATTAATACAGCCTTGAGATCCAATCAATGGGACATTGGGAAAAATCTCCACAATTAGTAATAATTTCCCCCACATTCCAATTTGGTAAGTACCAAACTATAGCATCTGAAGTGAGGCAAGCCAACGTCTGAGCCCATGACAAATCCTTCAACACATCGTACCACGGACCTCTGGTCGGTAAGTGAGATAAAAACCATGAGTACAACAGAGGAGTACAACATAGAACTACACCTCTCTTCTTCTCATGCCTTACATGGAGGTGATAAAGCATATCTGCCACAAGAGCGGGGACAGGACTTTTTCTGGAAACAAACACATTAACAGCATATTCTTCCACGAACTCTTCTTCACCACTCAGAAACATAACAATCCCAAAGATGAGTATAGCAAGAACAGCATAAAAAGCATTCGTATTACCCGCTTCTGCCAATTCCTTCGCCTTGTTCTCTAATGCCTTTTGGGGAATCCCTTTAGCCTTGCACAAGGGCGCAACTTCTCTTACCGGAAGATACAACACTTCGGCTAATCGGTCACATGTCACTCTTTCTCCCAAGCTGGTGAAGGGGATACCATCTTTCAGAGGCCACCCTAGCAAAATCTCGAACTCTTTAATGGTCGGAGTCAGTTGAAAGTCTTGGAAAGTGAAACACCGGAGCGGAGAGTCATAATACTGGTACAAAGCAACCATAGCTCGTACATCAACATTTGTATCCAACATTCGAATGTGACCATATCTTACGTGAAAGTGGTCATATCACCTTCTTAACCTTTTCTTTCGACGTAAGACCTCCAACTTGGCGCCTTGACCTTGATCGGATTGGTATGCCTTTTCTCATCCATTTGTTAACCGTTTGCTTATGTGAACCAAGTCCTTAGGATTCCTTCAAAATCGGAACAAATAATGTTGATGATTAATTCATGCATGCCGGATGCGATGTAATGTGATGCAGAATTAGCATGTTAAAGTTTTTTAGAGTGGCCGGGTATTTTTGACATCTACCAAACAATTCCCCCCTGGGTGGCTCTTAGGGTTTTTGATACAACAAACACAAATTCTTGTGCATCGCAAAAAATACTTGCAACGCCACAACCCTTCTCTTTTCTCTCTTTTAGAGAATTTGGTTTGAGGGAGAGTTACGTATTAACCGAATAGACAAAGCAGGTCTAACGATCCGACAAACGTAACCCTCGATACCGGGATCTGAACAGGGAGCCCAAAATCATTGATCCCAACTTGGGTGTATCATTTTCACCGCAAATAAATTTGTGATTAGATGATATATCCAAGAATTTCTCATTTGAGCATTCTTAAAACTTACAGGTTAGGTTTCCTTAAAGGTCAAAACTAGGGGAAAAATCCCTACTAACAACACTATCGTCAATGCAAAAATAACTTGCAATCGGCGATAATGTCTTCGAAAGAACCTCCCCTAGGTGTGGTCTTCGCACCAACTTACAAGACATTTTCGTCTAGCAAATCAATACTACGCAACCACTCTAATTTATGTGTTCTATAGCCTTGGTAGTGGCCTTTTCCTTTAGTCTCATCCAATATTCCCACACAACAATAATATATCAATAAGATAATAATTAAAGCGATAAGAAATAAATGACTAATTTAAAACACAAAAATAGAGTGATACAAAGAAAGCAAAAATAAACACACATACGAAAAGCTAAACTAGGGTTGACACGCTTAGTCAAAATATTCCCAGTGAAGTCGCCAGCTGTGATGACTGGTTTTTTCATCATGTTGTTTTGAAAACAATGAAGTCGCCACCTAATTTTTATTTGTTCTAAAAAGAACGGGAAATATAGATAAAACCCACAGAATTTGGATAAGGCGGTCTACGTGACCAAAAGATGTGAATTCGGGAGTCGGTTATGCAAGGGGAAGGTATTAGCACCCCTTACATCCATCGTACTCGATAGGACCCATTTAGTTCTAAGTGTTTGTGTGTGTTAAATTGCTAATTCATGAGTTAAAATCGAGAAATAAAAGAAACGGGGTTTATTTATTATTATTTTGAGTTTGACACGGTTTCAGAACCGTGTGCCTACGTATTCCCTTGTGCAATGGGAAAGTCAAAACTCCGTAGTTCCTCTTCAAAAGGTTTTAAATTGGTTGTATTGATTTTATAAGAAAAATCGTGCATTAAATATTTCAAATGCTTGAACTTGGACTTGTTTTGTTTGTTTGAAAAGCTTAAGTCTTTGTTCGTGTTTGAAATGGCTATTGCACACTCTTTGTAAGAAAAGAGTTTGATGATCGCATATGAGCGATAAAAGAGTTTGAGTGAGTTGAGTTATTTTTATGTGGGAGACGAGTATTGGACCATAAGCGTTCAACAGCTAATACCCCAAATACTCGGATGAGTGGATAGAAACATCCTAATCATCTTTTTCGACCCAAAAAGTTTGTTGAGAAAAGGTGAGGTGAAACAGGGTTCACGTTGATTAGATTCATTTAAGAAGAAACCAAACATACAGTCGAGGGTCGATACAGGACTGACTACCGTATGTTTGGGAGGAGAGAGAGAAGTAGAATATTTATTTATGAAAATGTTTTGAAAAGAAACTCGACGTTGGATCGAGGTTTAGAAATTTAATTATGAAAGTGTTTTTAGGAGGTTTTGAAAATAATTTTGAAAAGTGAAGAATATTCACAAGAAGTTTTGAAAAAGATTTAAGTTTGAAAATTGGAAAGAAAACATCTTTTGAAAAGTATTAAGAATACTTAAAATGTCTCATTTTTTACTTAATAAAAATATAATCAAAAAGAAAATATTTTTTGGATTTTTTTGACATAATCATAAAATAGGTATTAGTATGCTTACCTTGGTTTGAAATGGTCTGGATTATTCTGACCAAGTCCAGTTTCAGTTACTTGAAGTGAGAATCGATTTTACAGTGATGGAATGATGATTTGGATTATTTCTATATGATGTATAGAAGGTGTTTGAAGTGAAAAATTATAACAAGCACGAGTGAATTAAGAGTTTGGAAGTTATGGCTTAAATTTGCATTTTATGAGTTTTGGAAATGATTTATGGAGCAAACTGATTTTGGCTTGTTTTCTGAGGATTTGAAGTTCCAAAAAAATTCTAAATGATATTTAGAACATGTTAGAATGACACCATTGGTTGGAACTTGCAAAAATTTGCAATTTGGGATTCTAACCTCTTTGAAAACTTAGAAAACTTGCAAAATAAGAGAGAAATGAGAAAACAAGTTTGGAATTGTTTTGGTGTATTTTTGAATGAAGTAGGAACCTCTATTTATAGGCAAAGGATTATGAAAATGTCAAGGTAAAATAAGATTAAAAGAGCAATTTGGAAGCTTAAGGCTTAAGAAAGAATATTCCTTCATTAAATGCAAATGGAATCTTTTTAATCATTACTTAAAAAACTCAAGTGTTTTTTTATTCTTTCCTAGCAATTTACATAATATTTTTTCTCTTAAATTCTATCTCATGTAGTGACAAGGCTTCTAGAAGGGAGAAAGTTGCAAAACAACTTGTAATTTTGATGCATGATTTTGGAAATCCATGGTTTTGGAGCTCTATGTTTCAAAATCAAAACCCTAGCTAGACAAAGTGTTTTTGCAAGTTCTTGGACTTTTTAGAAAGCTTGTAACAAGACCTACAACTTTCATGTTTTGAGTTTTTCTTGAATCAAAATGGATCTAGATGAAAAATGGCCATGAAAGTGAGGAAAAACCATGTTTTTAACACTTGAAAAATTTCTATGTTAGAAAAAATTCAAATCTTGACTTTTGTTGACTTTTCATATTTCTTGATTTTTTATGATCATTATGGATTATTTGAAATGCTTTTATGATTGAAAAAATTTGGTTTTGAAAAAGTTGACCAAAAGTCAAAGTTTGACTTTTTGAGCAGATGAATTTTCATCAGATGGTTCAGAATTTGTCTGATGAAGAAACATGGATTTTGTAATGTTTTGAATCAAGAAATTAGGTCAAGATGTTGCATTGAAGATGTTAAGACCAATCTTCAAGCAAATAGGTCATCCATTGAGCAGAAAGTCAATGATTCACTATCTTTGATCAAAACCCTAATTGGTCGATTCAAGGTAGATCATGAGAAAAAGTTGGGAATTTTGAAGATCAAATGTCGATGATTGATTAAGATAGATCATTTTAGGTAAGTGGAGACTCAAACCCTAATTGATTATTTCTTGAACAAATGATTTCTTTTTAATAAAATCCCAATTTTGACTTTAGGAGTACACGCACGATCTGTCCTGTTCTGAAACTGTTAGCGATGCAATGATCTTATGAGAAATACAAGGGAATAAAGTATTGATCTTGTGCACTTTCAAAAGAGTGTATTCCTTGAAGAAGGGATGTCTCATGATCACTCCTTATAAACACAAACTCACAAGTTGTTTCCGGAAGTTAAAACCCTGAGCTTAGGAGGGTAAATTTTGGGGTGCGACAATAATGAAACAAAATATAATAATTAATATTTATGTTTCACCGCATTTAGTTTTTGTTTGTATGCTTTTAACATAATCAATTTACCGTTTTCTCTTTAATTTCAATTTATCCCCATTCGAAATAATGTTTCCCAATCCCTTTGTTGCGTTGTAATTAATTTTCCGCTTTCTATTTTATTTTACCGTTTAATCCCCACTTATAATCGATGTATCCCTCTCCCCAAAAACTTGTAATAAATATTTAATTGTCTTTACTTTATTATTTAATTTAACAGTCACTTACACAAACCAAAAATGTTTTTTAAACTAATAATTGTAAATCATATTTAACCCGTAAACTGACAAAGCTACGAAGCGTCGCGATGACCACACATGGACACTTGTACGCTTGATCCTGGGCCTTCTCACAGTGAGCCTATTTCGATCAATTGTTCCAATTGGTCGTCTTAGTAGACTAGCCCACTTTGCTAGTACACATGTAATTTAATTATTTTATACTTAGGTTGACCACCTTGTATGGGCTTTGTCGATTTTATTTGTTATTTACAATTATTTCGATCCTCTTCTCATCTCCATAAGGGTTCCATAGCAGGGAATAGGCTTGGCTATTCTCTCGAGATTGATCAAGTCTTTTGGCTTGATTGATCATAACCTGATTCTTTCTCCATTCACCAAGCATTTAAAACACTTTCAATAAAACTCGATCCAACGTCGAGTCTTCTTCTCAAACCTCGATCCAACGTCGAGATGTTTTTTTCAAAATGTTTTCACAAATAAACTTGGATAATTTTTGTTTAAATTGTTAGATGGCAGCCTAATGGTTTAAACAAATTTGAAGTCTTTAGATTGTTGGATGATAGCCCAATAAGATAAAACTTCTATCCATGTCAAAATACTACAGCGGTTTTCAATTAAGTTGTTGGATGATAGCCCGACGATTTAATTGAATTGGAAGTCTTTAGGTTGTTGGATGATAGCCCAATAGACTAAATACTTCTATCCGCATTAAAATAATAAATTGACATTCATTTAAATTGTTGGATGATAGCCCGACGATTTAATCGAATTTAAAGTCTTTAGATTGTTGGATGATAGCCCAATAATTTAAATATTTTATCTCACTCGAAACATTTATTTCATAATTAATTTTTTAGGGATGAAAGATGATTGGTTGAGCTCACTCGCCAATTTCTAGTATTCAAATCATTAGATGATAGCCTAATGTTTCGATACTTGTCATCCCCAACTTAGAATCAATCTCAACTCATTCAATATCTTTTGTGCGCTCCAAGCACCTTTTATCTTTAAAATCTTTTTCAAGATTAGACATAATTCATTTATAATTAAGACGATTCTTCCTCTATTCCCATGGTTTTCGACTTCTCTACTTGAGTACTAGAGGTGTTCTTAAACCCTCCCTCATGTTGGTGCGTAGTCCTTTATTCTTTATCACACCTTGTGGGCGTTAAACGAGTCTTATCCTTTAAAAATGACGACTTGTCTTTTCATTTAAAATCAATAAACAAACAATCATTTTCTAGCCGAACTACGACGCTATGACTTTCCCATTGCACGAGGGAGTATGTAGGCACTAAGTCTTACGACCAAAGGCGAGCAAAAATAATAAAAACATTTCTTCTCTCTTCCTTTCAAAACTTAGAAGATCGTAAAATTTTCACACTAACACACAAACACACTTTGAACTAAATGGGTACCATCGAGTACGATGGATGTGAGGGGTGCTAATACCTTCCCCTTGCATAGCCGACTCTCGAACCTGCATCTCTTAAATCTTATAGACCGTCTTATCCTTCTCCCGTGGGTTTTATTCGATATTTCCCCTTTCCTTCTTGGAATAAATAAATCTCGATGGCGACTTCATTCCATCTTTATTTTTTGTGTCGATGTATTAACGGAATTGAAATTTTTTCGATAGTCTAGGTCGACAGTTTGGAGACTCTGATTGGGATCGTTTCTCAAGCGAGTTAACCCTAGTTTAGTTCTTTGTGTGGTCGTGTGTTTATTGTTTTATTTTACTTTCTTCTTTGTACTTTATCGTATGTTTATGTTTCAATTATTTATTTTTCTATGCTTTATTTATTACCTTGTTTATATATCCATTGTGTGGGAATTCTTGATGGGACTATTGATTCATAGATAAGCCCACTACCCAGGCTTCTAGGTAACCTTTTAGGAATAAAGGGGTTGCGTAGCCTAGGTCCCCCTGACTCCAATGTCTTGTGGTCCGAAGCAAAGACTCCGGCTTAGAGTTGGTTGTTTTTAAGGAGGTTGTTGACCCGCATGATAGTGCAGGACTTCAATTTCTAGACAAATGGCCTATAACTCTAAGTCTGTTTAAGATACCAAAACCTGGACCGACCGCTCTAAAGATTTTGAGTATCACGTTAAGAGTCGTTTCTTGGGGTATACTTTTCCAACTACTATTACCATGTAGGCCTCTCGCGTGATGATAGTGTTTGGTAAAAAGGGATTTGATACTCCGAGAAACACTTAGCAAAATCCTTAGAACCTTCCTATGGGGAATTATTGGGTAGAAAGCTTAGAGCCATCCTATCATAGGAGCCCACCTAAATAAGTTGTTTTGATTACCTGTATCATTCATGTTTCACGTCTCTGTGAACCTGTTACTGTTATTATGTTGCATTCCATTTATATATGTGGTATTGCATTTCATCACATCTTTTTCATTGATGGCATTACATTTCATTGCATCCATCTGCATATTTCATGCATACATCCAAGTTGTCAAATAATTCATTTAGTTTGTCTCCATCTTCAGTTGGTCGTCTATCGTCAAACTGATTCCTCAACATTTTGGATTTGAAGCATGGTTCAGAAAAATATGGAAAGACTTCAACGAGACCAAGAGCTTTTAAGAGATGAGGTCAACCAGCTGATGGGTTAGAGTATCTCAAGTCGCTTCCTAAAGCCAGTGTTTCAGACAGGACAGCTCATCCTTGTTGCTGATTAGTCACTAGGCCATGTTTCTTTTTCTGTTTGCATTTTCCCTTGTCTATGTTAAACAGTCGCTTTCAAATCTTGTTTTTAATTTCATGTTAATTTTAATGAAATGAGCATTGCACTGTTTTGATTCAAATCATTTATATTTATCACTTTCAAAAATATATATCTTCCCCGTTTAATTTCTTTACCAAACTTTTGTTTTTGCAAAGATTGGAGGGAGGATGATGATAACGAGATACCCATAATTGTTGTTAGTATGCTTTCGAATAAAACATTGCTTATGATATACAGGCATTGTTTCAATTCCTAAACACTGGAGAAATAAGGAAGTTAATCCCTTGTCAACCCCTTCGAGCCTAGAAATTGGAGTTTCTTTTCATATGAAAAACCTGCAATTTTAACCTGGGGCAGGGTAATTCTCGATTTAATTCGGTTGTGCATTTATTCAAAACGCCTTTCAACAAAGTTTGCATTCAATCATGTTTCCTTCCCACACATCAAATAAGTGTCTAAGATGTCGTCCAAGTCAAAAAGTGGTGATGATGGTTCCCCGTAATCATGAAAGTCAAGCAGTCACTGTCTTTTAAAAAAAATATATCAAAAAGAAAAAGCCGCCAAGTTAAAACTAAAAGGCAACTTAGGAAAAAATTTTGGGGCATCCCGCTAATCGTAATCTTAAACAGAACGGTTCAGGAAAAAGTCAGGGCTGACAAATTCAAACAAGAGTTGACCAAAGTCCTCAAACAGCAAAATGTTGCAAAAAAAAAAGAAGTGACTGCTATCTCAAGAATTCCTCAGCTTCTGAGCCATCATCATTCCTATTACTGTACGACCCAAAATCTATTGGAACCTGAATATACAATCTAATTTAACTGAGCGTAGGGCTGAAGAATATAACGAAGATTGGATTGGGTACAAATAAATTTTGAGCCTTTATCCTTTGTTTCTTAAACCGTGAACCAGACCACGTTACAACCCTCAAAAGACCTAATTGAAGCCAGGATTCTTTTGAAAGCATACTAAGACAAGGTTGCGTAATATGAATCCTAATGTCTTTTGCAAACCAATTGTCTTGGTATATCCATACTTTTGTCTTTTCTTTCACTTTTAATTTTTTTTAAACCGCTGTGTTTTAACTAGTGATCCATTTTCTATACAACAATTATATCATTTCAAAAAATGATTTTTATTTCAATACTTTTGCATGAACTTTGCATTAAATTTACCATGTCTGAATAAACAATTTTTGCTTGTAAACAAGTTTTCCTCATCAAGGAAGTCCAAACTGTTAGGAAACTTAGTCAGTGATCCTAATCAGGGGCAAGTATCTTCCGGATCCCGTTGTGAATCAGTTCAATATTTGTTGCTCAATGCAAGTTCATTCTCATAATTGTTTTAATCGGAAGATCACTTTCGAGACTTATACTGGGGCAGTCCTTTCCCTCAGTTACTTTCAAGAACTGAAGACATGATCAGTTTATCTTCAACAATCAGCAAATCTGGGGCACTCCTTTCCCTCAGTTCATTTCCATCAATGTTCATTTGAAGCCATTATCAATTTATCTTCAACAATCAGTTAATTCGGGGCAATCCTCAAGCAGCGTTTCAGTCCTTCCTCCAAGGAAAATCTTTTAGATACAGTTCACAAGTTTGTTAGAAGCGTTTCTCAAGACATTTTTGCTCCAAGCAGGGTTGGCAGAGTTCTCCGTGTTGAGGAATCAGAGTTCCCATCCTACTTCCACAAAAGAGTCAATCTCCATTGTCATAAACGTCTGCATTACATACTACATTCATAGATCATTCATATATCATGCATCATAAAATTTGTATATCAAGCATAACAAGCGTGTTTTATCCTCATTTGCGTTTCCCGAGATCTAGTTGCAGTCAATATCTTACCTAGCAGACAAAATCCGACTTACTTGGTACCTACCAAAAATGATGTCAATCTGTCTGTCTTTATGTCTTCACTAGTGCTATTTTTTTGAATACTAGATTTTTTTCCTTCATCTAAAGCCATTGTTAGATGTCGTGGTTTCTTTCCGTCCAGTGCCATTCATGGATGACTCTGATGTAGCTTCAGATTTTGATGTATCTGATTGTCTTTTCCAGAGAGTTTCTCACTTTATTCAAAGCCATTATTGGATATTGTGATCTTTCTCCATCTAAAGCCATTATTAGATGTCGAGTCCCTCCATCTAAAGCCATTATTAGATGTCGAGTCCCTCCATCTAAAGCCATTATTAGATGTCGAGTCCTTTTTCATCCAAAGCCATTATTGGGTGTTATGCCTTTCTCACTTTATTCAAAGCCATTAAGGGATATTGTGATCTTTCTCCATCTAAAGCCATTATTAGATGTCGAGTCCTTTTTCATCCAAATCCATTATTGGGTGTTATGCCTTTCTCACTTTATTCAAAGCCATAATTGGATATTGTGATATTTCTCCATCTAAAGCCATTATTAAATATCGAGTCTTTTTTTCATCCAAAGCCATTATTGGGTGTTATGCCTTTCTCACTTTATTCAAATCCATTATTGGATATTGTGATCTTTCTCCATCTAAAGTCATTATTAGATGTCGAGTCTTTTTTTCATCCAAATCCATTATTGGGTGTTATGCCTTTCTCACTTTATTCAAAGCCATTATTGGATATTGTGATCTCCCTCCATCTAAAGCCATCATTAGATGTCGAGTCCCTCCATCTAAAGCCATTATTAGATGTCGAGTCCTTTTTCATCCAAAGCCATTATTGGGTGTTATGCCTTTCTAACTTTATTCAAATCCATTATTGGATATTGTGATCTTTCTCCATCTAAAGCCATTATTAGATGTCGAGTCCCTCCATCTAAAGCCATTATTAGATGTCGAGCCCTTTTTCATCCAAAGCCATTATTGGGTGTTATGCCATTCTCACTTTATTTAAAGCCAGTATTGGATATTGTGATCTTCCTCCATCTAAAGCCATTATTAGATGTCGAGTCCCTCCATCTAAAGCCATTATTAGATGTCGAGTCCTTTTTCATCCAAAGCCATTATTGGGTGTTATGCCTTTCTCACTTTATTCAAAGCCATTATTGGATATTGTGATCTTTCTCCATCTAAAGCCATTATTAGATGTCGAGTCCCTCCATCTAAAGCCATTATTAGATGTCAAGCCCTTTTTCATCCAAAGCCATTATTGGGTGTTATGCATTTCTCACTTTATTCAAAGCCATTATTGGATATTGTGATCTTTCTCCATCTAAAGCCATTATTAGATGTCGAATCCCTCCATTTAAAGCCAATATTAGATGTCGAGCCTTTTTTCATCCAAAGCCATTATTGGGTGTTATGCCTTTCTCACTTTATTCAAAGCCATTATTGGATATTGTGATATTTCTCCATCTAAAGCCATTATTAGATGTCGAGTTCCTCCATCTAAAGCCATTATTAGATGTCGAGTCTTTTTTTCATCCAAAGTCATTATTGGGTGTTTTGTCTTTCTCTCTTTATCCAAAGTCGTTTTTAGATGTCAATTCCTTTTCCATCTAATTCATTCTTGAATGTCATTGTTGGGCTTCTCAGGTGTTACCTTTTTTTTCAAGTATTACTGGTTAGTCTCTGTCACTCTGACAGATGTCCAGAAATATCTTGTTGTTCTAGCGCGCCTTCCATGTTGTATCAGTTAATGTACCACAAACTTTTAGTTTTCAAGTCTATCCATATTCCCATAGTGTCTGTCTCATATCATACATCATTAAAAATATGTCAATATATATATATATATATATATATATATATATATATATATATATATATATATATATATATATATATATATATATATATATATATATATATATATATATATATATATTTTATTCACAGCATATCCATTGCATCTCAGGACAAAATTTTGGGTTTTTGATATTTAACTATCTCCCACTGTGATAATATGAAGCTTGATCATCTTCATTTCATCTGGTTGAAGATATTTAAATAGGGGCAACTGTTGCACCCCAAATTTTACCTTGCTATTTTTCTTCTTGCATTGTATTTATATTTAAAAAAGACAGTCATTCACTCATTGCATATGCATCATTTCGTTGTATTTAAATTGATCAAAAGTCAGTCTAAATCGATATTCACATCATTTTTAGTTATAAAATACCCGTTATTTTACTTCATTTATTTTTACCTCTCTGTCTGTTTATTGCATCGTTTTAATTTATTTATATGTCGATGATATCGATATTTCGGTTTTATAAACAGACTGTTAAAAGCGATTCGACACTATGCAAAAATTAGCGGGAAAAATATTTCAAGTTTTTATCTTTTACTCAATGCTTTATAAATCTACATGTCGCGTAGATCATAAAAATGTGCTCTCCCTAATTTTCCGGTACATTTCGAAGTCTCGTTTTTAACTGTAAGCGTTTTAAAGTCGTGTATTCTTTATTATCTTTTTATTTCGATTTTAACCATTTCAATAATTTTTCTTTAATTTACAATACCCGTAGTTTATTTTAATGTAATCATTTTATTTTTTGGATAATTTATTGTTCGAACTTTTACCATTTTTGACAATTTTAGGTGTCTAATTTTTTATCTCAAAAAAATCAAACAAAAATACTTTTGGGCTTGTTATTTTTTAAGTGACCCATTTTTGTGGCCCATTTAATTATGAAGGGTATTTTTGGTATTTTGAAAAAATAACTTAAACCCTACTTGCTTTGTATATATATTTGGTTGTTTGTTACTATTAGGAAGGCAACAAAAATGGAAACGGAACAATAGAGGCTAGAAAAAACAACAAAGATCAGAAAAACGAAAACACAAATAAATAAAAAAATCAACTCTCATCCCTCCGATTACACCTTCTCACCGTAGCAAACCCCCAAAACTCCTTTCCATTTCTAATCCTCCGCCGCGACAGCCACCACGGCCCTCCGTCTCACCGCCTCTGTTACTCATCACACTCCCTACCGAGCCACCGTATCCTTCAACCGGCTTCCTCCACCCTCAATCCAACCTCCATTTTCAATCACTCACTGCTACATACTCGTCTCTGTCGCTCCCTGTTCATCAATCCGACCAACCCTCCATAAAACTCCCTCTTTGTTCATTGTTTTCCTCTCAACCTTCCTCTTCCGGAACACCAACCCCGAAATACTCCCTTCATCCTCTCATCATAACCTTCATATAAACCCCTATTTCTCACCATCCTCGCTGCGGCCAACACAGAACCTTCACCAACAACACCTCCCCGTCGCAGTTTCCTTCTACGGCCTCTTCAACATCCTTACTCACCGCCGCTCCTTCACATATCTTCCCTCCTGTTCCTTCCCTTCACTCACCCAGACGCCATGTTTCCTCTACCATCTGTATCCCTCTGTTCGCTGCTATCTTCTGCTACCTCCTTCAACCGTTCTACAACACTAACCTCTGTTCATTGACCGCGAATCACCTCTGCAGCTTTGATAATCCACGTTTCGGTAAGATTTCGCTTCTGTTTTATGTTGTGAAACTGCTATGAGGATCCTGTTTCTGTGGATTATTAGTTTTATTTCTGGATTTTAATTTATTTGAAGTAAAACAGTCTCTACCTGTTATTGATTCCTTTGTTTGAAGTAAATCAGTCTTCTATTATGTGTTTACACTGACATATTCTGTTTGTTAATTGCGATAAGCTCTGTGAAGGATCAGTTTAGGGATGTGTGGTTCCGTTTCCTTTTGAATTATAACAGAAAAATCATGTGTTGAATTTCTATAGAAAAGATCCTGTGTGATTGTGTTAGTTCATCTTAATTCATTCGAACTTGTAGTAAATGATCTTGTTTTAGTTTCGATGATAGTTTTATGATTGGCCTCGTTTAATCGTGTGTGTATCTAACCGAGAAGCTAAAGGGCAGCCTTGTGGTCACTCTTTCTTTAGGCGAAGTTGATAAGAATGTGGGTTTTGACACAACTTTTGTTGCTACTAAAGTTCAAACCATTTTACTTTTGTTCGAAACTTTAATTATAACATCACTTTGTCGATCTTAATTAAGAGTAATGGTGATAATTGCTAGTTTCGATAAAGGTTTGGTATTGGCGCATTTATTCGCGTACGATTTAACCGAGAAACATGTTAGAACACCATATTTTGTGTTATTATCATTTTAATTTTTTATTGAAGTTTGTAGTCGGTTGACATTCAAATTTAGCTTCGATGATGGTCTGACAATGATACCGCATTTACATGCGTGTGAATTTAACCGAGAAGCTCATGGGACAGCATGCCTTTCTTAAATAACCGATTGAATTGTGGCTGGCCGAATTTGTTTCAATCAATTAATTTCGAATCCGAATTCAAGCTTTATTTCATGTGCATAAGTGTTGCCCGGTTTTTAATTTCATTGTTTGTAACTTAGCTCATAATTGATTTCTTTTGTTTTGAAGCTCAATTGAATCATAGCTTGAACTTCTTCTGTTTTTAGACTTTGTAGATTTTAACGTGCTCATGATCAATTGTTTGATTCTTCATTTGTTTATATACATTTATACTAGTTTCATTTTCGATTCTATAGCTTGTAATTACTAACAGATATTCTAATTTATTGCATTTTCTTTTCATTTTATTTCTTTTATCCCACTTATGCTACTAACGAATTTGCTATTCGTGAAGATATCTGAGGATGGTTCAAGCATACATTCTTATATTGCTGCATCTATACACATTTTTATATATACTGTTATTTATATTTATGTTACTATTTAATATGTAGTAATGTGTATCTAAAATACTTAGTACTTTTATTTTTTATTATATTTAGTATTGTAAATATAATCATACATATTATTTTTATTTCTTATATTATGTATTGTAAATATATTATATACATATTATTATTATTATTATACTTTATCTATTAATTCGTAAATAAGTTCAAATTATATTACAATAATTTTCTTCGTATAACAATTTCTTAGGATTAATCTCTACAAACTATTCTAACTAATATAATGAAACAAAATATAATAATTAATATTTAAGTTTCACCTCATTTAGTTTCCGTTTGTATGCTTTTAACATAATCAATTTACTGTTTTCTCTTTAATTTCAATTTATCCCCATTCGAAATAATGTATCCCAATCCCTTTGTTGCGTTGTAATTAATTTACCACTTTCTATTTTATTTTACCGTTTAATCCCCACTTATAATCGATGTGTCCCTCTCCCCAAAAACTTGTAATAAATTTTAATTGTCTTTACTTTATTATTTAATTTAACTGTCACTTACACAAAACTAAAAATCTCTTTTAAACTAATAATTGTAAATCATTTTTAACCCGTAAGCCGACAAAGCTACGAAGCGTCGCGATAGCCCAATAAGATAAAACTTCTATCCATGTCAAAATACTACAGCGGTATTCAATTAAGTTGTTGGATGGTAGCCCGATGATTTAATTGAATTGGAAGCTTTAGGTTGTTGGATGATAGCCCAATAGACTAAATACTTCTATCTGCATTAAAATAATAAAGTGACATTCATTTAAATTGTTGGATGATAGCCCGACGATTTAATCGAATTTAAAGTCTTTAGATTGTTGGATGATAGCCCAATAATTTAAATATTTTATCTCACTCGAAACATTTATTTCATAATTAATTTTTTAGGGATGAAAGATGATTGGTTGAGCTTACTCGCCAATTTCTAGTATTCAAATCATTAGATGATAGCCTAATGTTTCGATACTTGTCATCCCCAACTTAAAATCAATCCCAACTCATTCAATATCTTTTGTGCGCTCCAAGCACCTTTTATCTTTAAAATCTTTTTCAAGATTAGACATGATTCATTTATAATTGAGATGCTTCTTCATCTATTCCCAAGGTTTTCGACTTCTCCACTTGAGTACTAGAGGTGTTCTCAAACCCTCCCTCATGTTGGTGTGTAGTCCTTTATTCTTTATCACGCCTTGTGGGAGCTAGACAAGTATTCTCCTTTAAAAATGATGACTTGTCTTTTCATTTAAAATCAATCAACAAACAATCATTTTCTAGCCGAACTACGGCGCTCTGAATTTCCCATTGCACGAGGGAGTACGTAGGCACTAAGTCTTACGACCAAAGGCAAGCAAAAATAATAAAAACATTTCTTCTCTCTTCCTTTCAAAACTTAGAAGATCGTAAAATTTTCACACAAACACACCTTGAACTAAATGGGTACCATCGAGTACGATGGATGTGAGGGGTGCTAATACCTTCCCCTTGCATAACCGACTCCCGAACCTGCATCTCTTAAATCTCGTAGACCGTCTTATCCTTTTCCCGTGGGTTTTATTCGATATTTCCCCTTTCCTTCTTGGAATAAATAAATCTCGGTGGTGACTTCACTTCATCTTCATTTTTTGTGTCTGTAACGCCCTGTTTTAATTAATATTATATTATATTAATATTTTTGAGTTACCGATCAATATTTATTTTTACGAAGAGATTAAATATATTAATCGATATATATGATAATATATTTGGCGACGTTTTGTTCGGTCCGGCTTTTATTCCGTTCGGTTCGGTAAAATATTATTCGGACCCGATATTCAATTCCCCGAAATTATTTGAATTAATGATATAATTAGATAGGGGTGTGGGAAGCATTTTGTTAGAATTGGGTTTTCACCCTTGGCTTACTAGTAAGGAAAATATCATTATAAAACCATTTTCCTCAATTTCCTTCCATTCATAAAAATCACTTCTCTTTGTTTTCTTTCTACTTTCCTCACATAAAACCAAACTTGGTCTTAGAGAGAAAAAGAGAGGGTTTTGGAAAGAAGAAGAAGAAGAAGAAGAGCAAGAGAGCAAGAGAGGAAGCTTGAGATTGGGGTTGTAGAATCATCTTGAATCATCCAAGCACTAGAGGTAAGGGGTTTGATTCTCCATCTGATATTGCTAGGTTTTGATAGATATATTTATGATTTGGGGGTAAAATTGATATTTGATTTATAGGGTTTTGTTGGTTGATTGTTGGAATGGTTTAGAAAAGATGGATTAGGAGTATGGTTTGTGGATGTATTAGGTGCTAGCTTGTAGAAATTAAAACTCGAAAAATTACTCTTTCATTCTTGATTGGTTAACGTCCATTGATCCTCTAAAATACACGACATAGTTTGACCTTTTCAAATATTGTCCAAATATTCACTTGTGAAACCTCGACGTATACACTTCACTTCAACGAAATTTGTATTAAGTAATCACCATCCTCGCACAGTCGCAACGATCAATACACAGGTTTCTTATTCGAAACACCTTTCGTAACTTTCAACCTTCCAAAGTGGTAATCCAAACCAAAACACTCTCTCAAGAACTCTACCCATCAACGTCGTCTCATCCTATTGTAATTACAAAACAGGTTGGACTTAGAACCATAACATAAATTTTAGGGAATTTAAAATGAACACCGTCGCGACTGACTTCAGTCACAAATAGAACATCTTCCTTTATAAAACATCAATCATCTTAAGGTACCTGTGGCTACCAAACCATCACAAAATTCTTTTACCGACAAGACTTATCTTAGTCGCAATCTAATAATCCACCACGACTATTAGTATCCAACGAAATCCATATGATAGTAGTGAACAAATCCTCGATAACCTTCTAAACTTAAATTTCAACAAGTGTCTCCAAACAACCGTGGATCATTCTTCAAAATAACAAATCCTCAAATCAGACATTCTTGGGTTATCCGCGATATCAACATACTAAACTCAACACCAGACGAAGTCTCTTTATAGATCATACTCAAACTTGAATTGTCTTCAACAATACCAATCTTCTCGCCGTTAACATCTGCACCTTTAAGATTTCAAATGAGCACAACCGCATCAAATTCTAACTCACGTGTCCGACAATTTTTTCCTTATGAAAATCAAATCGTTCCAAGGTAGCAATACACTTTTTCCAACTCTATATCGAAATACATCTTAAGTCCAAAATGAAATATCACAATACACCGCACAAGGTTCTTCCGTAATAAACAAGACCAAAATCAAAGCATTCGCTAAAATTTTCACTGGCTCAAACAAATTCGCTTCCCATTGCGAAGTCCAAGTAGCGACTCAACCATCGCAAGTCAAAGTACCCACGATCAATACCAACTTATAAAAAGATCTTCCATCAAACTCACAAAGCTAACCATCCAAAACAAAGGAAATTATAAGCTCTGAAATAACCCCTTGAAGTCTTCTACAAAATACAAAATAAATCGTCACGGAACTGTCCAAAATATCACCGTCTAAGTCGCTTACACAAGGCACCCTCGTCCAACATTTCCAAAACTCTTTCTTTAGAATACTCGGCATGCACTGGTCTAACTTCACTACTAATAACGCAAAGCTCGGATGCTTGCTACAATATCCTTAACTTGATGTGAACCAAATAATATCCATGAACACGAAATAACTCTACAGCTACTCATGAGAGTACTGTCAGAATATTCCAAAATTATACCTGACGCATTAGTCATACTAATGACATCAACAAATACTCGCCAGGACCATACACTATCTTGAAAAGCATTGTCTAAACATCTCCAACTCTCACACTAACCCGTAGGCATCCAGACTTCACATCGATCTCACTAAACACATAAGCTCCAAATGACTGATTCATCCAAATATCAATCCTTGGAAGTAGATACTTGTCCTCAACATCCACTTTGTTCCTTTGTCTGAAAATGACACACCAACTTAAGCGACCTTTGTTCTTCTCGAACAACACAACCGACGCACTCCACGGCGATCCACTCAAACAAACAAACCAACTCTACTAAAACCAATCCTCAAGTTGACTTTTCAACTCTAACTCAGAAGCAGACATCCCCTAAGGATACTTCGAATCACAACTAGTTCCAGAAACTAAATCCATCAAAACTTCACTTCGCACTACGGCGGTAATTCACTCACATCCTCACAATATACTTCAGAAGAATCACAACAAGAAGTTCGCTTGCCAAAATCTTGTTCCTCACCAAAATCCAAATTCGCCTACAACTCAAGTAACCATGCACCACCTTGTGCTAACTCATCTGCTTCATACACTATTAAGCTGGCAAGACAAGTCCATCCCAACCAACATAAATCCCGACTACTATCAACAAGAGATTAAGGGTGATCAGTTCCTCAATTTGTCAATAGATAGTCGACAATCATGATGGTGACATAAACCATCTTTACCAAACCACAACAGCGTCTTCAAACTTACACTTCAAGTTACCAAAGCGTAACCCTGCTTGAGGCTCCATCTCTAAGCCACAAGCGCCACCAAGAAGTAAAACTTCTCCCCCACTTGTTTCAAACTCATCTCTGAAGACAAACAAATAGAAACAAGCAAGTACCGACAGTGTTTCACACACATGTCGCATACAATAGAATTAAACACATTAATAACCTGGCCGGCAGACCGACCTGCTCTGATACCACTAATGTAACACCCCAATATTACCCAAGGTTTATATGCAAAATCAGAGTAATTTAAAATTTCATAAATTCAATACTGAGGCGTCACACCTTCAAAACCAAATCACTTTAAACAGTTTGTTTTAAAGTATAAATCTCGGATACATAGCATCCTCATAAATCATAAATTAAATCTTATAAATAAAAAACACCTTCTTTATTAAACCTCCTCATCAAATCATATTTTCATAAAGTATGATTCTAATTCACAAAAGGAATAACAACAAAAGAACAACAACAAGACAACATAAATATTCCCCCCGAGTGCTACGTAATAGAGCGACACCGACTCGATTAACAACAACTATTAACTATGTCTTCATAACCTGCACGTTACCAGTATAAAGGTAACGGTGAAACATGTAAAGGGTGAGATACTCCAAAACATATAATTAAAGGCATGATAACACATATATATATATATATATATATATATATATATATATATATATAGTTTCAGAATTATAAAGGGTATAGATTAATAAGTGTAATTCCAACACATATCCAAAACTCACTCACTCTAATCGTCATTCTAATGTGTATAATCTACACTTTATCGCCATAACCTCATCAACATAAATCGTCACAACAACACATAAACGTTCATCACCACGAAATCATCACAAGTCAATACGTCACAAATCAACACGGCAATCATAAACAACAACATCAAACAACAACATCAAACAATGTTAATATCATAAGCAACATAAATAAAATCATCACCAATTGGCTAAAGCCCATAGTCGGTTTTGGCATAAAAGTCCATCGTCACAAACATCATCACATCATATTTGCATTAAGCATTTCATCAAAGTTAAATCATCGCAAAACTCATCATTTATATTCATCGCCTAGTTATCATGAAATTATCAAGTCATATCCATTTCATGTTCATCATAAAGATCATCACCAAACAAAGCATCATATATCATCGCAATTCAACATCATCCATCAATTAAAACCCAACGCCAAATAACTCAAACATAAACATAACTGAATCCATGAGACACGACTATGTTATGCATGTGGTACCCGTCACTTTGTCCAGGATTAGGAACACTTGGCATAAAGCTCATCGTCGCTTGGCATAAAAGCCCTCGTCGCTTGGCATAAAATCCTTCGTCGCCAATGCAATGTATGTGACTCGACAATAAAAACAACATAACAAAAAAACATCATCGCTCATCAAAATTGACATAAAGTCCACGTCGCCATATTCATCCACATCAAGATAAACATATCATCGCATCGCATATCATCAAGTATTCGTTAATAAATACACCATCGCAAACATCATGTTTAATCACACCACATCATTATCAATTCATTAACTAAATTCCAAATACGGAAAAATAGTCAAATACCTATAATCTTCAAGAAAGTCATTCCTAATAACCGGCATTAATCATAATCGTCAACATCACAATCGGATTGTCCATACATGTCTTAAATTGACTAAAACGCAATCCGTTTCAATTTAACCGTAATTAAGCCTATTTCGGGTCGTTTCGTAAAAACTTGTAATTTCGAAAAACTAACCTCACCACTACGTTCTACACGTCGAACTTAGCTCGCACGTTAATTTTCGTTGAATTCGGAGCAACTTGCTCCGTCGTCGAAATTACCAAAATCGGAACATAATCGGGTTCCAAATTTAATCGGCTAACTTACGTCCTAATTATATTTTATTTATTTTAATTATTACTATGTGAAATTGGAGAAATTGAAACAGACAGAACTAAAATGGGAATTTATGCAGAAGACAGAAACAGGTTTATCCAGGCAAACAGAAATAGCAAGCAGAACAAAATTCCGTTGCACACTCATTAGGGACGAACGTCCCTGGAATTAATTAAGAAAGGAGGCGGGGGCCTCAGGGAGGGGGACGGCCGCCCCTCAGCTTGAGGTGGGCGCCTCCCCCATGTTACACCTTCCATGAATTTCCTTTCTTCTTCCCTGCGTTTTTTTTCCTATAACAGACAGTTTGTTTCCTTCTGGTTTTTCTTCACAGTTTATATTTTTATTTCCATTTTAACACTTCTAGTTTCTATAAGCTAGCACCTAGAACACCCACAATCCATACTCCTAACTCAAACTTTCTAATTCATTTCAACAATCACACATACAACTCATAAACCACAACATCAATTTCTATCCCAAATTCACAATATACCTATCAAACCCTAACTATAGGAAGTGGAAAATCAAACCCCTTACCTCTAGTGCTTGGATGATTGCAAGATGCTCCAACAAAATCTCAACCTCATGCTTGTTCTTGCTCTTCTTCTTCTTCTTCCCAAAACCCTCTTTTCTTTCAAGCTTCTAAGTTTGCCTTTGGTGTGTTATGGAAGGAAAATGAGGAAAAGTGTCTTATAAAGGTGTTCTTACTAGCAAGCAAGGGTGTATACCCAATTCTCATCAATTAATCCTCACACCCCTAACTTATATTATTAATTAACACCTTAATAATATCAATAATATTATTAACCCAATTAATTAAAATAATTTCGGGGAATTAAATATCGGTCCGAATAATATTTTATCGAACCGAACGGAATAAAAAACCTGACCGAACGAAATGTCGCCAAATATATTAATAGATATATCGATTAATATAAATATTCTCGTCGCAAAATAAATATCGATCGGTAATTCAGAAATATTAATATAATATAATATTAATTAAAACGGGGCGTTACAAGCACAATACTCAATTCCCTAACAACAACCCCCAACAATAACAACAACCCCAACACACATCCACTTACCACCAAACACCACGCCGATACCGATCCACAAACACCCGACCATAGTTTGAACCACCATTCCAATACACCCATATGCCCAACACCCAACCGCAATGCGAACCTCAACTCTCATACACTCAAATGCCTTGCACACAATTCCAATATTATGAACCAAGACCATATATCCAATATTCTTATATGGTTCCTTGTCATCAAACTTTTTTGAACTTAGCCCAGATCTAGGCATGCCTGAAGAATATGACCCAACCAACCCAATTTATGTTCAACCATCACAGCCACATAGTACCCATCAATCAGAATATCAAATTCCACAAGACCAATTTCAGTTTTACCCCCTTATTCCGACGAACAGTGCTATCGATCACCCATGGAACCCCACCCACCACCGGCACGACCAAACTTTGAGGGCGTGGGTAACCGATTATTTCAAAGCAGATATTCTGATTTTGCTGATTTGACGGATTTCATAGATCCTGAACACATTGACTACGACACTTGCCCGTCGACCCAGCCACAATAGGAAATTCGTTGATATCCAACAAGAAATAGGCGGAGACGCGACTAAGGAACCTAGAGTCGTACTAGATAATATGAAATTGTTTCTTTCATTATGTAATCCTTTTATTATTAATGAAAAACGAACTTTATCATAATCATTTCACACTTGTCTCTAATTTTTAAAATAAAAAAAAAAAATTCCTGAAAATGCACATAGACGTCATCTGAGATGGCTAAGTGCAGAATGGATGCACTTATGCGCCATCTGAGATGGCGCCAACATGTAAAAATAGAGTGTATGTGCCATCTGGGATGACGTCTTCATTTGAATGAGATCCAAAATATGGTTATTTGCGTAATTTTCTTTGAAACGTGATTTTTTTTTCAATAATTGATTATACATAAAAAAAAATTTGCAATTTGGGGAGTATGTTCATTCTTATAATAAAGGCATGATGATAGGAGATACTTCAACAAGAAGCTTAAAATGCCAAAAAAAATTCAAATTAAATTCTCATCAAATTTCACCAAACTTAATATATATTGATTTTTCTCTATAGGTACATTTATTTCAAATTATGTGACTCACTCTAAATGACAAATATTCCTCTATTATAATTTACCTAACATCAATTACATACTCAAACTCTCTACAAGTTAACCATGTTATACTAAGAAACACGGACAAATAATTATACATGAAGAAATTATTGAATTCAAATTCATGTAAACACATTAACGGTTGCTATTGTGTTTGAATTTGGGTGGGCTCCGTTTATGTTTTCCATTTCATTCAGCAACACAAAGCTGGAAAAAGTGTACATCTATTGTCTTGGTCTCGTTTGTCCATATTGCAAGTTTATGAAACAGCTGTCTTTTACTATTTGGAAAAGATAATCAGTTTTGTTTACCATACTTTTGATTAGTTAATAGTTTTATCATGAAAGATATAAGGAAACTTCAAGGTGAATGAGCTTCATGCACCGAAAATATGCATTAGATTTATATGATCTTGCAGAAAGTCAAAAAGACAAGACAAAAAATAAAATATTTGATATGTAAAAGTATGTGTATGATAAGTGGCGTGGCATGGCATGGCATGAGGGAGCATCATGGTATCATATATATGGACACCAACAAAATGGTTTATATGAATCTAATATATATTTAAACACGACTTGCAATATATTATCATTCATATGTTTCTTCAAATAGGAGTGTTTTGTTTTCAAAGAGTGCACTCTTAAGCAAAATAAGGCTTTGAAGTAACATTAGCCAATGCTGTTTTTTGCAAAACCAAAACTATAAAGATCAATGTTGTGAGTAATAACACTGCATGTGTATTTGTGACAGTAGCACTGATTGGAGAATGAGTGCATCTGAGGGAGAAGTGCATATTATTCATTTTAGTGATAGGACTTTGGAAGAACTAAACAAGGTTGATTATGAAGCAGAAAGAAAGAAATCTCTTCATGCTCGTTATTATTTTGGCATTGTATTCTTTATTATGAATCTTGTTGCATGGTTTTTCCGCGATTATGGACAAAACGTTCTTCCTTGGATTCATTGTAAGTCAAGTTTCAATCTTTTCGCAATGTTAAGTCACTAGTGTTGAAGTTGTATTGTTGTTAAATTTGTGTTGGAGTCTCACATTGCTTAGATTTTCGGGCACTTGGATGTATAAATGTGTTTGGACAATCTGATCCTTTGAATTAGCTTTTGGGATGAGATCCAAACCCATTAGTTGAACTCTGATTGTTATTGATATTTTTCTACTTTGTACAGATATCAAAGCTTGTGGAAATGAAGGAGATGATTGTTTTCATTCATTGGGGGTTCTTCGTGTGAGTTTAGGATGCTTTGTATCTTTCAGTTATGTCAAAAAAAATTTCTGAATATTGAATGTAACCACATGTATCTGCGTTGTATCAGTGTAAAATACTTACCATATTTTCAATCTATAATATCAATGCTATAAAGTCATATATTGCCATCAGATCTCTTGATATAACTTTGTGGACAAAATCATTCTTATTCATAAACTTATATTTTAATAATTTTATCATAAGAAAGTGATCCTTAACAATGAAAGTCAGATATTTTTCTTAGTGATGTTTGTGACCACAGTAAAAACAAGGAAATTATGTGAAGGTAGAAACTCATGGCATTCTAGATGGTGGGAATTCAAGGCTGTTTTATTGCTTCTATCAATGATACTACCATTCTTCATCCCTTCACAATTTGTTCAAATATATGGTTGGTCGCTATTTTTTCCTCTTAACTTTTATCAAAATCATTGAATAAGAACCATAATAAATCTATGTTTTTGCAGGTGAAATAGCTCGTATTGGCGCAGGGTATATATTATATTCTTGTTCAACTTTCATTCATTTCAAGTTAAAGTTAAAGATAACTAACAATGATTGATGTTTGCACAGGATTTTTCTTCTATTACAACTTGTGAGTGTGATCCATTTTATCATGTGGTGGAATAAGTATTGGACTGCAGATGAAGAAACCAAAGAGAGGTAAATATAATTTCTGCTGCAAAGGTTATTTTGGTGTTCAGTAAGTAGATTTTGTGAAGAATTAGCTTCATAGAAATGTATGCATTTTGATATCTTTACATCTTATTTGACTTGGCACAGGTGCTCCCTTGGACTTGTTATGTCAACACTGTTTTATGTTTGTGCTATATGTGGAATTGTGTATATGTATACATCCTATGCCTCAAAATCTTCATGTTCTCTCAATATTTTTTTCATCACATGGACAGCAATTCTTCTTGCTGTAATGATGGTTATATCCTTAAGTTCAAAGGTACACTGTGTTTTCATAACTGAGTTGTGGCAAGTGATGTTGATAATGGTTTCCACTTGAGGATAAATGCTTGATGCAGTCAAAGTTGCGGTTGCAATGTCGTTGTAAAGAGGTTTTTCTTATTGGTTTGAATACTTAATATTTGCAGGTTAATAGAGGCCTTTTATCCTCAGGAATTATGGCTTGTTATATTGTTTTTCTGTGTTGGTGTGCAATCAGAAGGTATGATTCCTTCATCACTGTCTCCTTTTAAAATTTTAACTTCCTTTTAGGCCTATATTAGTTGTGATTAATAATCTTGAAAATTGAACTTTTGTCAACTTAATAATGGAATTTCAGTGAACCTGCCTCCATAAGATGTGAGACAGAGAATCAAGAATACGGAAATAGTAGCTGGATTACTATCCTTGTAAGTTTTTCAATCTATTTTTATTTGTTTACTTTCTCTTGATGATTTCAGCTTCTTACAATTTTTTATAGCTATCAAACACTGACAACACCAGACACGATACTGAATCTAATACCTAAATACATAGGTATAGTCATTTAAATGTAAGTACGGGTGTCGATATTAGATACAACTTTATGTCGAATACGAGAAGTAGTATAGATATTTCTTTACATGAATCCTTAATAGTGCTAATGTAATATATTGTGTAATGTACATGTTCTCCTCTTAACAGGGCTTCCTTATTGCTATGTTTGCAATTGTTTTGGCTGCCTTTTCTACAGGCATTGATTCAAAATGCTTTCAGGTGAATCCCTCTTTCTGTCTCATCAGTTCTCAACATCATAAAAATAATTTATTTTTGTCCTCGACAGTTTTCCAAAAACAAAGTCGAAAATGAAGACGACATTCCTTACAATTATGGATTTTTCCACATGGTATTCTCCTTGGGAGCAATGTACTTTGCAATGTTATTCATAAGTTGGGATCTGAATAACTCACCCAGGAAGTAAGAAATTTTAATATGATGAATTTTTATGCCTTATATATATACACTTCTCTTGTATAATGCTCATTTCATATACTCTAGATGGAGCATTGATGTTGGTTGGATAAGCACATGGGTGAAGGTTCTGAATGAGTGGTTTGCAGCAACAATTTACAGTAAGATCATAATCATTTATGCTTGAGATGTATACATAGATATCAACATATGTTACAACTTTCGCTAACTAACTTTCATTGTTTTGTTTATATTTGATTTAAACAGTATGGATGTTGATTTCTCCAGTTGTGAGACAGAACAAAGTTATGGATAATGATACAACTGCCTCAATTGATGCATGATTGACAATGGAAGAGTCATCAATATTTTTCTATTTCTTAAAATTATTGTATGCTTCAAATACATTTAATCTTTAGTGATTCAAAGGCTAAACTAACTATTAATGAAATAAAATGATGATTTTTTTTCTTGCTTTGGCTGATATGTTTTCAAAGATAGGACTGGTTGTCACAGTAATCAACTAGTGACCAAAAAGGAACTTGCAGTTCATGTAATAGTGTTATAGAACCCTAATTCACGTTTTCTTTCTTTTTCTTTTTTACATAAACTCTCCATTCTTTAGGCCTAACATTATTATTGTCCACTAACACCTCCCCTTCATTATCAATGAGCTCAACCTCCTTCTTATCATCACCCCCTCCTTCAACACTAGCCTTGTCCTCAAGAGAAAAGATTTTGACCTTAGAAAACTGCACTACCTGAGGGGGAATGGCGGTCTTAGGAATCAGCTTTCGAGTCAGAATCACAATATCCATGGGTTGAGGCTTGAGACCAGAGGCAAGATTGTGGTGCAAACCAATGTGTTGAGTTCCAATCAAGTACCTAAGTATGCACTTAACTACCTGTCGGTGAGTGTCCAAAAGATGGACCATGAATTGGCACACTTCGTTGATAACTCAGCTCAGGCCTGGTGATTGTAGCATACTGTAGAGCACCAACTACTAACCTGTAGAGTGGGATCATTAAAACTATAAAAGATAGTTTTGGTGATTTTAATAGTGGAAGCCATTGAAGTAGACACAACAAAAGGTTGAGAGATTAAAGGGTACCTTAATTGACATTGAAAAACCTAGGAGGTTGGTCCATGAACACGTCTTCATAAAAATAAACCATTTAGGAAAGCATTATTGATGTATAACTAATGAATGAGCCACTTGTATGTGAGAGTAATTATAAGAATAACCAGTCACTAATTTAATGACAAACGAAAAGGTCTCATGAAAGTCAAAATCATGAAGTTGATGGTAGCCTTTTACAACTAACTTTGTTTTATATTTGTTCACAGTACCATATGGATTTTCCTTGACACCGAACACCCACTTACAACCAACAAATTTCTTGTTTGGAGGAAGTGGCACAACTGACCACTTCCAAGTGTTATTTTTCTCAAGGGCAGAAAGCTTATCTTTCATAGCAGCCAACTACAATGGATCCTTCATGGCTTGTTTTATATTTATTTGGTTCAGTGTTGGCTAAGAAAATTATTGGATGAAGTTTGGGAAAGGGAATGCCACTGTTTAGTCTGGTTTGCATGGAGTGTGTATTGGAAGGATTAGTTTTCTACATTGTTATTATGTTGTTATGGATACGGTGAGGATATATTTGGTATAAGTGGGGACAAGTTTGGTAAATGTGAGGATAGGTTTAGTATTAGTGCAAATGTTGAAGGTATAGGTATAGGCGAGGAGAGGTGTGGAGGTAAGTTGGTGATGGGAGTAACATTTAATGTTATAGGAGAGGAAGTAGTAGTGTTGAGGTGAGAGACATTGGTGAACGGATAAATAGAAAACGTATCATGGCATGATGAAGCAATAAAAGTGATATCATGAAGAAGTATATTGACTAAAAGGAAGGATCCAATGGCGATAGAATTGGGAGTGGATGAAGTTTGTTGATCACGAGAGATAAATTTGTTCATTGTAAGGGAGTATAAACTCATTAAAGAGAATATCTTTAGAGATGTAAAGTGTTGGACCTTCCGCATTCAAATCAAAAATGAATCATAAACAAACATTTCTAGAGTGTAAACCATTCCACCAAGAATCACCGAAACAAATAAAATAAATAAAACGTTTATCCTCAACTCAAGTGTTACGTATTAGAGTTTAACGTCGACTCTAACAAGATTGAAGAATAACCTCTTCGAACTCTGCAACTCTGACTATTCCTGATTATCTGCAGTTACTCACATATAGACAACGTCCAAACAGAAGGGATGAGATATCACAATAATATAAAGAACAGTATAATCAAAAATATACAGAAATTATCATGCATAATTATTAAGTTCAACTATCACATCATCACAATATAATTGTAATTAATAATTGTAATTAATCATGCATTACAATATTAAGCCAACAACAAAACATGCAATAGACACAACATCGACTCTCTGCATGAGGTACCGAGATCACTACTGAATCCACTCCATCTAGGAGAGGAGTCACCGTTGTCGTGAACAAATTGGTTCACCTCGCTACTAATCCACTCCATCTAGGATTAGAGCCAACAACAAAGAGAATAATATTTATTCACCTTGCTCTTATCCACTCCATCTAGGATTAGAGCCAACAACAACAACAACAACAACAACTCGATACGAATGCATGAGACGCAACCATGCAACCCAACAACATAATACATTGATGTTAACCATCATCAGTGCAGTCACATTTCTAGCCACCTACTGTAAACTAACTGCAATAGCACATTGCGTCACAAACACCAAAATTCACACAATTGTTTTACCACATACAATCAAAATTCGCATAAAAGAGTTTAATTGCATAAAATAATTAGCTACTGACTTGAGAAATGTTTTTACAGTATAGACAGCATTCTTAGCTTTAAAACGATTCGAACGACTTGTCAAACGGACACATAAGCACAAAGTTATGGATTTTCAAAATATCATTCAGTTTCAGCGGTAACCGGTTACCCTTTAGTGGTAACTGGTTACTGCACAAGTCAGTAACTTTGTTTTTCAAAATGTCTCGCGACAACCAGTTACCACTTAATGATAACTAGTTACTGCGTATTACCGTAATTCAATATTTTCAAAATATTCAGCGGTAACCGGTTACCGCTTAATGGTAACCGGTTACTGCTTAACACAGTAGTCAGTAAGTCCTGATTTTTATATGGTAACCGGTTATTGTAACGCCCCGTTTTATTTAATATTATATTATATTAATATTTTCGAGTTACCGTTTGACTAGTGTTTTGGCGACGAGAATATTTATATTAATCAATATATCTATTAATATAATTGGTGACGTTTCGTTCGGTCTGGTTTTTATTCCGTTCGGTTTGATAAAATATTATTCGGACCGATATTTAATTCCCCAGAATTATTTTAATTAATTGAGTTAATAATATTATTAAATATTATTAAGGTGTTAATTAATAAATTAAGTTAGGGGTGTGAGGATTAATTGGGTAGGATTGGGTTTACACCCTTAGTTTACTAGTAAGAAAATACCATTATAAAACACTTTCCTCATTTTCTTTCCAACATAACACCAAAAACCAACATAGAAGCTTAGAAGCAAAGAGAGGGTTTTAGAAGAAGAAGAAGAAGAAGAAGAAGAAGAAGAAGAAGAAGAAGAAGAAGAAGAAGAAGAAGAAGAAGAAGAAGAAGAAGAAGAAGAAGAAGAAGAAGAAGAAGAAGAGCAAGAGAAGAGCAAGGTTGGGTTTGTGGGATCATCAAGAATCATCCAAGCTTTTGAGGTAAGAGGTTTGATTCTCCATCTCATATAGTTAGGGTTTTGATTGATATATTTTAGGTTTAGGAAAAAATTGATAGTTGATTCATGAGTTTTGGTTGGTTGATTTAGAAATAACTTAGAAAAGTTGGATTAGGAGTATGGATTATGAGTGTGTTATTGCTAGCATTGTAGGAAATGGAAGTTATAAAATGAAAACTATAAACTGTTAAAAAGAAAAACCAGAAAACAATTTCACAGGGAAGAAGAACGAAATTTGGTGGAGGTTAGCTAATGGGGGAGGCGCCCACTGTAACACCCCTTCTAATTACCCGCGTTTTATAGAATTAAATATCAGAGTTTTATCCACAATTAAGAGGCGTCACAATTAAAAATCATAAGATTTAACCAAACAGTTGTCATGCTTTCACCGAAGAATAATCATTAAATAAATCATACTTAAACTTATGTTTAACAGCGGAAATGAAACATAATTAATATCCCGAATACATCATTCAATAGTTATTCCAGGATATGTAATCAAGACACAATTCAAAACTATTAAAAATATCCATTAAAGGATTCCAAACAACCGTTTCCCTAGTGTTACGTCTACCAGAGCACGACACTGACACGCGGACTAATTGACTGACTCGACTCTAGAGCTATCCTCACCAACTCCAAGCAGCTAATCACTTCGGATCTGAAATCGTTAAAGTAAGGGTGAGATTTCAATTCAATATAACATGTATTATACGTTTTTAAATACAACCGAATAATCGGTTACATTAATCCATTAACCAACACAAAGTCATAATCAATTCATAAAACAGTTCACGCAATGATCATGTATATATCAAACAATGGAAATTGCAACACTGGAAATCATCCTAACATGTTACAACCCCATATGCAATGCAGACTCTATGCATGTGGTACCAAAACGTGAACCGAGTTCACCCACTGCTCCGTTTACAAGTGGAAAGACAGTGTAATCCATGATTCGCCCACAGCCATTGGGTCAAGAATCTAGCCTCACCACCTCCAACCAGGTAAGTCTATTGGCTCTACAAGCTCACTTCCGCACAATGGAAATGAACCAATTTAACAATGATCATGCATGCATCATAAAAGCATGCAACATCACTTCACAGATCATAATATTAATACAATCCACATAATGCCAATTCACCAATATATCACATTCAAATCATAATGAATATCGAAATATAACATGGTATGCATTAGTTTTCATCCGGTAACTCAGACCATTTGTATTAATTCCCCATTATCCTTAATTAATCCATACTTTTCAAAATCGGAAGCTCGACTCTTTTAAAAATAATTTTTTTGAGAAAATAATATTTTTCCTTTCCAAAAGATAGAAATTTAAATTTAAGAAATAACGCCGAAAACGACACTCGAATCGGAGTTACGGTTTAGAAAATATGAATTTTTTTGAAGTTTTAGAAGTTTTGGAAAACACACAGTGGTAACCGGTTCCTCACTGGGAGAACCCGGTTCCCACAATTTGAAAAATACACGCTCCTGGAAATTTGTATGGGGAACCCGGTTCCTCCCAGGGAACCGGTTCCTGTGTTTTGAAAATAAGCCTCCCTGGATTTTTGTATGGGGAACCCGGTTCCTCCCCACAGGGAACCGGTTCCCACGTACAAAAATGCCCAAATTTTGAAATTTAACACTTGGAACCCGGTTCCTCCCCACATGGAACCGGTTCCCACGACCTGTAACAGTAAAATCTGTTATTTTTGACAGCTTTATGCATCCTTTATCATTTCCAAACTTCCCGACACGAATTGTCATATTAGGAACACCAATCTAAAGCCATTATACACCATTATAACATCAACCAACATAGTTTACTCGTGCCTATTAGTTATCTGACACACTAATGATCTAGTTTCCATACACCGACACCAAATAGGGTTTCCTTCTATAAACCTATAATTCAATTTCCTAACATCTCCAATTACCCAGTTGATTCCCAAAACCCATAAGACATATTAACCGAAAGAAATCACCCCTTACCTCGCGATGATTCTTGAATTCCTCGGCGTCGGCTTTTCCTCTCTTCTTTTCTCTTCTCCAATTCTACGTATAATGACTTTTCTCCAAAAAGGCTTCTTTTTCCCTTCTTTTCCTTTTTATATTTCCTTTTAATATTCCAAATAAAATAAATAATGAATACTTAGTAATTAGTAGAGTGATTTACTCTCACACCCACTGTTTACTCTGCACACCTCCAATCCTTTCTTCATTAAATCGATTCCATTAATCCAATAATATAAATACTTAAGACTTTAATTAAATAAATAATTAAATTCCCATTTATTTAATATTTGAATTAAATCGGGGTGTCACACCCACCTCAAGCTGAGGGGAGGTCGTCCCCCTCCCTAGGGCGCACGCCTCCTCTCAATGGCAAGCAAGGGACGATTGTCCCCGATGGCTAGAGGGACGAAACGAAAAATTTTGTTTTGGTTTTCTGTATACTGTGTTTTTGGTTTTCTGCTTTCTGCATAATGGTTCCTGCATAATTCCTTAAGATAGCTTCTGTTTCTTTAATTTTTTCCAATTTCACCTAGTAATAGTTTATATTAATAAAATATAATTAGGACATAAGTTAGCCGATTAAATTTAGAACCCGATTATGTTTCGATTTTCCGATTTCGGTAAATTCGACGACGGAGCAAGTTGCTCCGAATTAACGAAAATTGACGTGCTAGCTAAGTTCGCCGTGTAGAACGTAGTGGTGAGGTTAGTTTTTCGAAATTACGAGTTTTTACAAAATGACCCGAAATAGGCCAAATTACGGTTAAATTGGATCGGATTGCGTTTTAGTCGATTTAAGACACGTATGAACAATCTGATTGCGATGTTGACAATTATGATTAATGCCGGTTATTAAGAATGGCTTTCGTGACGATTATTGGTGTTTTGTCTATTTTTCCGTTTTTGGAATTTGGTGAATTAATTGATAATGATGTGGGGTGAATAAACATGATGTTTGCGATGGTGTATTTATTAATGAATACTTGTTGATATGCAATGCGATGATATGTTTATCTTGATGTGGATAAATATGGCGACATGGACTTCATGTCAATTTTAATGAGCAATGATGATGTGTTGTTGTGTTGTCTTTATTATTGAGTCACATACATTGCATTGGCGACGAGGGCTTTTATGCCAAGCGACGATGGGCTTTATGCCAAGTGTTCCTAATTATGGACAAAGCGACGGGTACCACATGCATAACATAGTCGTGTCTCATGGAGTCGGTTATGTTTATGTTTGAGTTGTTTGGCGTTGGTTTTTAATTGATGGATGATGTTGAATTGCAATGATATATGATACTTTGTGTTGATGCGATTATAATGATTATGTGACGAAGTTAAAGTGTTAATTTTATACACTAAATGCTAATTTAAAGTATGTAAGCTTTTAATATATGTTGACATACTCTTCTTAACTTATATCATTTATAATTCCAAAATTATATATATTTTATCATGCCTTTAATTATATAATTTGGAGTATCTCACCCTTTACTTGTTTCGCCGTTGCCTTTATATTGGTAACGTGCAGGTGATCCACGAGGATGATGAGGATTAGCTCAAGTCTCTTTATTTTGAGTCGCTCTGCTCTGGTCGTAGTAACACTCGGGATTTGGGCGACGTTATTATTTTGATAGGATAGTTTATGTATACTATCTTATGATGTTATAACTTTATGTATTGATGATAACATGATGATATGTATATTTTGTGAAGACATCCGTTGTGCTGTGAATAGTTATATGTGTATATGATGAATTATGATATGAATCAGTATATCTGAATTTTGATGTTTTGGTGATGTGCATTATAATGCAAAGTGATGAAAATGCGAATATGTGATTACTCAATTTTGTTGAATGAATGAAACTCTGATTTTATTATCAATTACGAGGGGTGAAATTGGGGTGTTACATTAGTGGTATCAGAGCAGGTCGGTATGTTCGGCCAAGTTGTTGAGTTTGTTGTTATCTAACAATCAAGTATTGTTATTTGTTGATTCTAATCCTTGTTTTGTTGTGAGCAGAAGTTGTTATGGTTAGAAGGAATGCTGGTAGGAATGATGAGGCTCTTGCTGCTGCTATGTAGGCAATAGCTCAGGCTTTCCAACACCCGCCGAATGCTGACGAGAACGCTGGGTCTCGTAGTTTGGCAACCTTCCAAAGAGAGAATCCCCCTACTTTCCAAGGAAAGTATGATCCTGAAGGTGCTTTAACTTGGTTGAAGGAGATTGCAAGAATCTTCCGTGTGATGGATTGCACTCCTGTGCAGAAAATCCGTTATGGTACCCATAAGTTAAGTGAAGAGGCTGATGACTGGTGGGTTGACACCCGTCAGAGGCTTGGGGTTGCTGGTGAGGAAGTGACGTGGGGAGTTTTTCGTAGGGAATTCATGAGGAAGTATTACCCGGAGGATGTTCGGGGAAAGAAGGAGATAGAGTTCCTTGAGCTGAAACAAGGGAATATGTCTATCACTGATTATGCCGCAAAGTTTACCGAGCTGGCTAAGTTCTATCCTCACTATGATGGAGAGAATGCCGAGTTTTCTAAATGCATTAAATTTGAGAATGGCTTGCATCCTGAGATTAAGAAAGCGATTGGCTATCAGAAAATCTGTGTCTTTGCGGATTTGATTGATAGTTGTAGAATTTTCGAGGAAGATAGTAATGCACACTATAAGATTATGTCTGATAAGAGGAACAAGGGTCAACAGAGCCGTGGGAAACCATATGATACTCCGGCTGGTAAAGGGAAACAGAAAGCGTTTCAAGGGCGAAGGACTAGTGGGGGAGATGATCCTGCTAGTATTGTTTGTTACAAGTGTGGGAAACATGGCCACAAAAGTAATGTTTGTCGAAGTGATGTGAGGGCTAAGGAGAATGAGGTGAGATGTTTCCGATGTGGTGAAGTGGGTCATGTGACTCGTGATTGCAAGCATAAGGATGTGGTCTGTTTTAATTGTGGCGAGGGAGGTCACATTAGTTCTCAATGTAAGAAGCCTAAGAGAACTCAAGGAGCGGGGAAGCTGTTTGCTTTGTCGGGTGCTCCGACGGCAATCGAAGATGGTCTTGTTCGAGGTACTAGTTTCATTAATAGCATTCCTCTTATTACTATTATTGATACTGGTGCTACTCACTATTTTATTGTTGCTGATTGTGTTAAGAGATTGGGTCTCACTTTGTCATCTCTAGATAGAGATATGGTGGTGGAAGTTCCGACTAAGGGAACGATTACTACTTCTTTTGTGTGTGCAAGTTGTCCTTTATCAATCTTTGATAGAGACTTTGTGGTGAATCTTGTTTGTTTACCGCTTGTTGGGTTGGACGTGGTTCTGGGTATGGATTGGTTGAAAGTTAACTATGTCCATATCAATTGCTATGACAACACGGTGAGGTTTTCTTCCTTAGTGGAAGAAGATCAAACTATGTTGATGTCGACGAAACAATTGAATGAGTTCATGAAAGATGAAGCATTGGTTTTCTTGTTGTTGGTGACTCTTTCTGTGGAGAGTCAATCGGAGATTGCAAACTTTCCGGTGGTGTGCGACTTTCCCTAAGTTTTCCCTGATGAGATTCCTAGTGCACCTCCAGAAAGAGAAGTTAAATTTTCTGTGGATCTTGTCCCTGGTACCAGACCTATCTCTATGGCACCATACAGGATGTCCGCATATGAGTTAGCAGAATTGAAGAGCCAATTAGAAGATTTGCTCGAGAAGAAATTTGTTAGACCAAGTGTATCACTGTGGGGAGCTCCTGTGTTATTGGTGAAGAAGAAAGACGGTAGCATGAGACTTTGTATTGATTATCGTCAGTTGAATAAAGTAACTATCAAGAATAGGTATCCACTTCCTAGAATTGATGATTTGATGGACCGGTTGGTTGGCGCTCGCATATTTAGCGAGATTGATTTGAGATCGGGTTACCATCAAATAAGGGTGAAAGAAGAAGATGTTCAGAAAACTGTTTTCAGGACGAGGTATGGACATTACGAGTATTCGGTGATGCCTTTCGGTGTCACTAATGCACCGGGAGTATTCATGGAGTACATGAACCGTATTTTCCATCCTTACTTGGTCGTAGTAACACTCGGGATTTGGGTGACGTTATTATTTTGATAGGATAGTTTATGTATACTATCTTATGATGTTATAACTTTATGTATTGATGATAACATGATGATATGTTTATTTTGTGAAGACATCCGCTGTGTTGTGAATAGTCATATGTGTATATGATGAATTATGATATGAATCGGTATATCCAACTTTTGATGTTTTGGTGATGTGCATTATAATGCAAAGTGATGGAAATGCGAATATGTGATGCCTCAATTTTGTTGAATGAAATTTTGAAACTCTGATTTTATTATCAATTACGAGGGGTAGAATTGGGGTGTTACAGTTATCACTTGGTGGTACACGGGTACCCAATGCTGACAGATCCAAAACCTGCATTTTCTGCTACGAAATTTCATTCTTTTCTCTTCCAAAACACTTCTGAGACATTACCCAAATGCATCAATTTTATGTAATCATTAACAAACTTTATATACCACAATTCTAACATAAATACCACACCAATTTCATCAATTCCATTGTAATCTCATCAAAATTTCATCATTAGATTTATCATACACAAACAATCAATTTATGAACCAACACATACAAAAACCATACAATCAAAATCCCCACGTATCTATAATTATAATAGAAATTTGGAACTTCACCCTAACCTTTAGATTGAAGGTTTCTCTAAGCTTCCCAACAATGGCTCTTGTCCTAGTTCCTCTTGCTCATTTTCTTCATCTCTGCCTCTCTTTGTTTTTACGATTGTAACTAGTGAAACACCAACTCCATTTTTCCCTTTTAGTATATTTTGCCCTTCGAACCCTTAATAATGTTTTTTCCTTCTTAACCTCACTTATCTCATCAAACTTACCACATTGCCCTTGTCAGACTTGTACTAAATCATGGCAATTTATTTAATTAAATTAAACTTAAATAAATTATAAAACTTAGATAAATTAATTACTAATTTCTAATTTACTAATAATTACTCCAAAATTCAATAATTCGCTAATAAATTATTAAATCCAAAAAAACTCTCCACACACTTTAAATCTGATACTACCCCACACACCACAATGTCAAAACACACAACTCATCAGATAAACTTCAACTACATAATCAAATAATTAAATTAATATTTGGGGGCCTTACACCTAACAACTTCGTTGTGTTAATCTTGAAGGAGTGGATTTAGTCCCACATTACTTAGAGATATGGTTTGTGTTGTGTTTATAAGTGGAGGAAATCTTCATCTTACAAATCGATTTTGTAGGGATGAGTTGGGCCTAATCCAAATTCACTTATGTGTATTGTAAGGTCCTAAAATTCCTAACATAGGAAAATGAAAATAGGTGGTTAGAAAGGGATAATCCCACTTCTTTAGGAGAAGGTTAGCTATGTTTTCTTTCAACCACATTATTTTGGTGATATGTATGAGAACAAGTTAGCCTATGAACAATATCAGTTTCATTCTTTCGCTCGGTCTGTTTGTAGAGACTTAATTTTAAGCTCTAATTGAAGTTCAACCATGGTTTTGATTTGTTTGAAAATGAAAAAGGCTTCAGATTTATTTTCATCGAGTAAATCCATGTAAATCTTGTAATCGCGTCATATTTGAAGGAAATTTCTCATTTCACCCTTGCTATATGGGGGAATCTTTGAAAATTCAAAAAATACTTTTGAGAGAATTCAGAGATACATCTCCGAACGCATCAAACATTATTTTTTAGCCTATGAACAATATCAGTTTCATTCTCTCGCCCGGTTTGTTTGTAGAGACTTAATTTTAAGCTCTAATTGAAGTTCAACCATGGTTTTCATTTGTTTGAAAATGAAAAAGGCTTCAGATTTATTTTCATCGAGTAAATCCATGTAAATCTTGTAATTGCGTCATATTTGAAGGCCAATTCTCATTGCACCCTTGCTATATGGGGGCATCTCTGAAAATTCAAAAATACTTTTGAGAGAAATCGGAGATACATCTCTGAATGCATCAAACATCAATTTTTGGAAAAATTTAGTGCGGAGATGCATCTCCGAATGCACCCCTAGAGTAAATTTGGAGATGCATGTCCGAAGTCATATTTGCAATATGAGAATTTTTTTACCACTCAGTAATATTTTCAGAGAGGTATTTCTCAAAATTTCCAGCTGAAATTTGATATATGATCACCTTGCATGATCGTCTTCCTCACTTTTTAAACACTTTCAATTCCTAAACCCTAAACCCATATTTTAAAAAAACTTGAAAACCCTCATTATCAATCAACTTTTCGATTCAAAACCAGATTTTGTGCATTTTAACACATCAAAGAGAACATCATAAACTGCAATTTAAGTTAAAGTTCCCTCGTTTTATCCCTCATTGCTTGCATTGATCTTTAGTTTAAGCTCAAAAATCATTCGCTTTGTCCAAAAACACATATCCGAACTCACCAGAGAGAACGAGTTCATATCTCCACCTTGCATTTGTGTACTTAAATGACGATAAACGACTGTTTTCCTTTGGGATACCCGAGGAAACATCCCTCGCATATCTCATATCCAAACTGAATACTTTGATGGTCCCTTTATAAAAAAAACTGAATCCTTTTGGCCCCCCTATATTAATTTTTTTAACATTTTAGTCCCTCTATAAAAAAAACCAACTATTAGGTCCCCCAATATCATATTTCATGTTTTTTTAGTGATCCCCATGATAAAATAGTCTATTTTGCATAGGCGGCATTGAAATTATGAAGTGACATTTGTTTTAATTGATGTAACGTCATTCTAAATATTTAAAATTTTATTATTTTATTATTTTTAAGTTTTCTTTATAATAATTAAACATTTTTAATTATTTTAGTTATTTTTGTCTATAAATATTTATTTAGAAATTATATATTATAAATTTTAATTCTAAAATATATATTTTTGGGTCTATTTTTAATGACGTGACAACAATTAAAAAATGTCACCTCATAATTTCAATGTCACATATGCAAATTAGACTATTTTGTCATGGGGACCTCAAATAAAACATGAAATATTATATTGGGGGACCTAATAGTTGATTTTATTTATAGGGGACTAAAATGTTTAGAAAATAAATATAAGTGGACCAAAAGTGCATTTAAGCCTTAATGAAATGTTTATGTTGGCGTTGGTATGTTTTTTATTATTCTATCATGATTTTATTCATGATGTCTGATTTCTAGAATCAGGTCTTATTCGAAGATGTATATCTGAACACACTCTTATAAGATTTTAGAGATGTATCTCTAAATTTTATTGTAAAAAATAATAATTTTTCGTGCGTCCTGTGACACCCCGATTTAATTCGAATATTAAATAATAAGGAATTTAATTATTTAATTAATTAAAGGCTTGATTATTTATATTTTCGGATTTAATTGGATTAATTAGAGAAAAGAAAAGTTGGTGGTGTGAGGAGTAAGTAGAGGGTGTGAGTGGTAAAGTACTCTACTTTACTAGTTACTAATTATTTATTTTATTGGAATAAATAAAAGGAGTATTAAAAGGATTATAAAAAGGAAAAGAAGGAAAGAAGGTCTTTTTGGAAAAAAGTCATTTCACGTAGAATTGGAAAAGAGAAGAGAAGAGAGGAAAAAGCCAACGCCGAGGAAATCGAAGATCATCGCGAGGTAAGGGGTGATTTCATTCGATTTTAATGCCTTATGGGTTTTGGGAATCAACCGGATGATTGGGTATGTTAGGAAATTTAATTTAGGTGATTATAGGTTTGTAGGATTAAACCCTATTTTGTGTCGGATTATAGAATTTAAGATCAATAGTGTGTCGAACAATTGATAGGAATGATGAAACAATGATATATGATGTTGTATTGGCGTATAATGGTTGTAAACAGGTGTTTCTAATGTTATAAGTTATATGGGAATGATTGGAAGTGATGAAGAATGCTTACATGCTGTCAAAATAGCAGATTTTAATTCTGCAGGTCGTGGGAACCGGTTCCCAGTGTAAACTTTCAAAACCTGGAAAATTTTATACGTAGGAACCGGTTACCAGTAGGGTAGGAATCGGGTTCCCATACAAAATGTTAGGGGCGTGACCTTTTCAAAAAGTGGGAACCGGGTTGTACCAGGTTAGGAACCCCATTCCACTGTATTGAGTTCAAAAATACTTAAACTTCAAAAATTCATATTTTCTAAACCGTAACTCCGATTCGAGTGCCGTTTTCGGCATTATTTCTTAAATTAAAAATACTATCTTATAAAAAGAAGAAAATATTATTTTTGTGAAAATTATTTTAAAAGTGTCAAGTTCCCGATTTTTGAAATGTTGATGGTTAAGGACAAAAGAGAATGGGTTATGAATTGTTTGACTTAATGAATGAGGACTGATACTTATGTGTTGTGCCGCTATCCATTATGATTGAGATGTGATCATATGATATAATGGTTAGATTGTTTGACAAGTTGAATCAAGATTGACGCTTATGTGATGTTTTCCTTGTTGTTTATTCATGATTGTATTGATATCATGTGTTGTTGTCGATGTTGTATATTCATGATGATTGTTGATCTCAGTTGTTATTGTTGTACATATTGGTGATAGTCTTACTAACTGAAGGGTAAGCGTTTGGCATAGTTATGCTTTGTGATAATTTATTTCATGATTATGTTGTTATCATGTGATACTCGTTGATGTTGGCAGTATGTGGAATTATGTTGTGATCATATGTCGTTGAATTGATGTTGCATGCTTTTATGATGCATGCATGAACATTTGTTAATTTGGTTCATTCCCATTGTGCGGAAGTGGACTGGCTGAGCCAATAGACTTACCCGGATTTAGAGGTAGTGAGGCTGGATTCTTGACCCAGTGGTTATGGGCGAATCATGGATTTCCGCTGTCTTTCCACATGTAAACGGAGCAGTGGGTGAACTCGGTTCACGTTTTGGTACCACATGCATAGAGTTTGCATTGCATATGGGATTGTAACATGCTAGGATGGTTTCCAGTGTTGCAATTTCCATTGTTTGTTATATTACATGTTCATTGTGTGAGATGCCTTTGTGAATTGACTACGACTATGTGTTTGGATAATGGACTAATGTATTCGATTATTCTATTGTATTTAAAAACGTATAATGCATTTTATATTGGATAGAAATCTCACCCTTACTTTGATGATTTCAGATTTGAAGTGATTAGCTGCTTGGAATCAGTGAGGATAGCTCTAGAGTTGAGTCAGTTAGTTAATCCGTGTGTCAGTGTCGTGCTCTGGTAGATGTAACACTGGGGAAACGTTTGTTTTGAAATCCTTTAATGGATATCCTTAATGGTTTTGAATTATGTTTTGATTTATTTTCTGGAATAGATATGGATGATGTATCCAGGATTTGTTATGTTTAATTTCCGCTGTTAAACATAACCTTAAGTCTGTTTATTTAATGATTTTCTTCAGTGAAAGCATGACAACTGTTTTTGGTTAATTTTGAATTATATTAAAATTGTGACGCCTCTTGATTTATGATTAAAAACTCTGATTAATATTTATAAAAATGCGGGTAATTAGAAGGGGTGTCACAATAGTGATATCAGAGCATAGTCGGTCGTTGTGACCAGTGTCTTAATGTCATTATCCCTTTGTACGCGACAAGTGTGTACAACACGCATTTGTTACTTTTCTGATTGATTATTGCAGGAGTAGTGTGAAACTAAGTGGGGGAGAAGAGATGCTTCCCGGATATGTTCCGATTGTAAGTCATTGGTACGAGGTACTGCTTGAGAAGACAATGCAAGAGTGGTTTGAGTTGGAATTGTTTGGACTGTGAGTCATAGTAGGAAGTGCAAAAAGGCGAGTACGATTCTGAGAACAGAAAATGTTGGTAATGATGGTTTATACTCCAGTATGATTATCGGATGTCTATTGACAAATTGAGGACTTGATCACCCTTAATCTCTTGTTGATAGTAGACGGAATCGTATTGGATGGTATACAATTATCTTACTATCTAAATGGGGCATAAAGTGATGAATATGAATGAAGTGTGATAGAAGCTTGTGAACCATATGAGTGGACGAAGACTCTAATAAGGACAATGAATTAAGATGGATGATCAGAGTTACGTAGTTGTTAATGATGGTGTGGTGTTTATGTTGTATTCTTCGACGGAAGCGAAAGGAAAGGCTGAGAGTTATGAATTGCTAGTGGTGAAGGAATTTCCAGAAGTGTTTCCGGAAGATGTTAGTGAGTTACCACCTGAGAAAGAAGTGGAGTTTGCTATAGATTTGATTCCTGGAACTAGATCGGTGTCGATGGCGCCTTATCGCATGACGGCATCTGAGTTGTCAGAGTTGAAGAAACAGTTGGAAGAGTTACTAGAGAAGAAGTTTATTCGGCCTAGTGTTTCACCGTGGGGTGCGCCGGTGTTGTTGGTTAAGAAGAAGGAAGGTACAATGAGACTGTGTGTTGATTACAGGCAGTTGAATAAAGTGACAATCAAGAATCGGTATCCATTACCGAGGATTGATGACTTGATGGATCAGTTAGTTGGAGCTTGAGTATTTAGTAAGATTGATTTGAGATCTGGAATATCATCAGATTTGTGGGAAGACGGAGGATATTCAGAAGACTGCATTTAGAACAAGGTATGGGCATTACGAATATTCTGTTATGCCATTTAGAGTTACTAATGCACCTGGTGTTTTTATGGAGTATACGAACAGGATATTTCATCCATATCTTGACCAATTTGTGGTGGTATTTATTGACGACATTTTAATCTATTCAAAGAATGATGAAGAGCATGCAAAGCATCTTAGGATTGTATTGGAATTACTGAAGGAGAAGAAACTTTATGCGAAGTTGTCGAAATGCGAGTTTTGGTTAAGCGAAGTGGGTTTTCTTGGTCATGTGATTTCCAAGAATGGTATCGCTGTCGATCCTACAAAAGTAGAAGTTGTATCTCAGTGGGAAGCGCCGAAGAATGCTTCAGAGATTCATAGTTTCTTGGTCTTGCAGGTTACTACAGGAAATTCATTGAGGGATTTTCGAAGCTAGCTTTACCGTTGACTAAGCTGACTAGAAAAGGGTCAAGCATTTGCTTGGGACACAGATTGTGAGGAAGGATTCCAAGAGTTGAAGAGGATATTGACTAGTGCTCCGATTCTAATTTTGCCGAATCCGGCAGAATCTTTCGTGGTGTATTGTGATGCGTCCTTGATGGGTTTGGGTGGTGTTTTGATGCAAGATAGGCAAGTTGTGGCTTATGCTTCAAGACAGTTGAAGATTCATGAAAGGAATTACCCGACTCATGATTTAGAGTTGGCAGTTGTCGTGTTCGTTTTGAAATTGTGGAGGCATTATCTGTATGGTTCACGGTTTGAAGTGTTCAGTGATCACAAGAGCCTGAAGTATCTTTTTGACCAGAAAGAGTTGAATATGAGGCAGAGAAGGTGGTTAGAATTTCTCAAGGATTATGATTTTGGTTTGAATTACCATCTTGGTAAGGCAAACGTGGTGGCAGACGCGTTAAGCAGGAAGTCCTTGCATATGTCGATGTTAATGGTTCGTGAATTGGATTTAGTTGAACAGTTCAGAGACTTGAGTTTGGTATATGAAACTACTCCGAATAGTGTGAAATTGGGCATGTTGAAGCTGACTAGTGGTATTTTGGGAGAGATTCGAAATGGACAGAAATCTGATGTTGTTTTGGTGGATAAGCTGACATTGATTAACCAAGGTCAAGGAGGTGAATTCCGAATTGACGAGAATGGCGTTATGAGATTTGGTGATAGAGTGTGTATTCCGGATGTTGCTGAGATTAGAAAAAGTATTTTGGAAGAAGGACATCGTAGTGGGTTGAGCATTCACCCCGGTGCTACTAAAATGTATCATGACTTGAGGAAATTATTTTGGTGGCCTAGAATGAAAAAGGAAATTGCCGAGTTTGTGTATGCGTGTTTGGTTTGTCAGAAATCAAAGATCGAACATCAGAAACCGTCATGATTGATGGAACCGTTGTTTGTTCCGGAATGGAAATGGGATGGCATTTCAAGGGATTTCGTGTCTGGGTTCCCGAGGACAGCGAAGAACTGTGATTCTATTTGGGTTATTGTCGACCGATTGACAAAGTCTGCTCACTTTATTCCGATAAGAATGGATTATCCGATGGAGAGGTTGGCAGAATTGTATGTTGAGAGGATTGTAAGTTTGCACGGTATTCCGTCTAGCATTGTGACGGATAGAGACCCGAGGTTTACGTCTAAGTTTTGGATGGGGCTGCAAGAAGCTTTGGGTACTAAGTTACAATTGAGTTCCGCATATCATCCACAGACAGATGGTCAGACGGAGAGGACGATTCAGTCGTTAGAAGATTTGTTGAGGGCTTGTGTGTTAGAGAAAGGTGGAGCTTGGGATAACTACTTATCGTTGATAGAGTTTACCTACAACAATAGTTTTCATTCGAGCATCGGTATAGCTCCGTTTGAGGCATTGTATGGTAGGAGGTGTCGGACGTCGTTGTGTTGGTACGAATCCGGAGAGAGTGTTGTGATTGGACCTGAGATTGTTCAACAAACTTCAGAAAATATCAAGATGATTCAGGAGAAGATGAGGGCTTCTCAGAGTCGTCAGAAAAGTTATCACGATAAGAGGAGGAAGGATCTTGAGTTTAGTGAAGGAGATCATGTGTTCATGCGGGGTTACGCCGATGACTGGTATTGGTCGAGCTCTGAAATCAAGGAAGTTGACTCCGCGCTTTATTGGTCCGTTTCAAATTACCAAGAGAGTTGGGAAAGTTGCTTATCAAATTGCTTTACCACCGTCACTTGCGAATTTGCATGATGTCTTTCATGTATCTCAGTTGAGGAGGTACATTGCGGATCCGTCTCATGAGATTCAGGTAGTTGATGTGCAGGTGAGGGATAATTTGACTGTTGAAGCAGTACCTGTGAGAATTGAGGATCGGAAAGTGAAGCAATTACGGGGTAAAGAGATAGCACTGGTACGAGTAGCTTGGGGAGGACCAGCTGAAGGAAATGTAACTTGGGAGCTGGAGAGTCAGATGAAGGACTCGTATCCCGAACTTTTCGTCTAAGGTATGTTTTCGATGACGAAAACTCTTTTAGTAGAGGAGAGTTGTGACACCCCGATTTAATTCGAATATTAAATAATAAGGAATTTAATTATTTAATTAATTAAAGGCTTGATTATTTATATTTTCGGATTTAATTGGATTAATTAGAGAAAAGAAGAGTTGGTGGTGTGAGGAGTAAGTAGAGGGTGTGAGTGGTAAAGTACTCTACTTTACTAGTTACTAATTATTTATTTTATTGGAATATATAAAAGGAGTATTAAAAGGATTATAAAAAGGAAAAGAAGGAAAGAAGGTCTTTTTGGAAAAAGTCATTTCACGTAGAATTGGAAAAGAGAAGAAAATAGAGGAAAAAGCCAACGCCGAGGAAATCGAAGATCATCGCGAGGTAAGGGGTGATTTCATTCGATTTTAATGCCTTATGGGTTTTGGGAATCAACCGGATGATTGGGTATGTTAGGAAATTTAATTTAGGTGATTATAGGTTTGTAGGATTAAACCCTATTTTGTGTCGGATTATAGAATTTAAGATCAATAGTGTGTCGAACAATTGATAGGAATGATGAAACAATGATATATGATGTTGTATTGGCGTATAATGGTCGTAAATTGGTGTTTCAAATGTTATAAGTTATATGGGAATGATTGGAAGTGATGAAGAATGCTTACATGCTGTCAAAATAGCAGATTTTAATTCTGCAGGTCGTGGGAACCGGTTCCCAGTGGGAAGGAACCGAGTTCCCAGTGTAAACTTTCAAAAACTGGCAAATTTTGTACGTAGGAACCGATTCCCATTAGGGTAGGAACCGGGTTCCCATACAAAATTCCAGGGGCGTGACCTTTTCAAAAAGTGGGAACCGGGTTGTACCAGGGTAGGAACCGGGTTCCACTGTATTGAGTTCAAAAATACTTAAACTTCAAAAATTCATATTTTCTAAACCGTAACTCCGATTCGAGTGCCGTTTTCGGCATTATTTCTTAAATTAAAAATACTATCTTATAAAAAGAAGAAAATATTATTTTTGTGAAAATTATTTTAAAAGTGTCGAGTTCCCGATTTTTGAAACGTTGATGGTTAAGGACAAAAGAGAATGGGTTATGAATTGTTTGATTTAATGAATGAGGACTGATACTTATGCGTTGTGCCGCTATCCATTATGATTGAGATGTGATCATATGATATAATGGTTAGATTGTTTGACAAGTTGAATCAAGATTGACGCTTATGTGATGTTTTCCTCGTTGTTTATTCATGATTGTATTGATATCATGTGTTGTTGTTGATGTTGTATATTCATGATGATTGTTGATCTCAGTTGTTATTGTTGTACATATTGGTGATAGTCTTACTAATTGAAGGGTAAGCGTTTGGCATAGTTATGCTTTGTGATAATTTATTTCATGATTATGTTGTTATCATGTGATACTCGTTGATGTTGGCAGTATGTGGAATTATGTTGTGATCATATGCCGTTGAATTGATGTTGCATGCTTTTATGATGCATGCATGAGCATTTGTTAATTTGGTTCATTCCCATTGTGCGGAAGTGGACTGGATGAACCAATAGACTTACCCGGATTTAGAGGTAGTGAGGCTGGATTCTTGACCCAGTGGTTATGGGCGAATCATGGATTCCCGCTGTCTTTCCACATGTAAATGGAGCAGTGGGTGAACTCGGTTCACGTTTTGGTACTACATGCATAGAGTCTGCATTGCATATGAGATTGTAACATGCTAGGATGGTTTCCAGTGTTGCAATTTCCATTGTTTGTTATATTACATGTTCATTGTGTGAGATGCCTTTGTGAATTGACTACGACTATGTGTTTGGATAATGGACTAATGTATTCGATTATTCTGTTGTATTTAAAAATGTATAATGCATTTTATATTGGATAGAAGTCTCACCCTTACTTTGATGATTTCAGATTTGAAGTGATTAACTGCTTGGAATCAGTGAGGATAGCTCTAGAGTTGAGTCAGTTAGTTAATCCGCGTGTCAGTGTCGTGCTCTGGTAGATGTAACACTGGGGAAACGTTTGTTTTGAAATCCTTTAATGGATATCCTTAATGGTTTTGAATTATGTTTTGATTTATTTTCTGGAATAGATATGGATGATGTATCCAGGATTTGTTATGTTTCATTTCCACTGTTAAACATAACCTTAAGTCTGTTTATTTAATGATTTTCTTCAGTGAAAGCATGATAACAGTTTTTGGTTAATTTTGAATTATATTAAAATTGTGACGCCTCTTGATTTATGATTAAAAACTCTGATTAATATTTATAAAAACGCGGGTAATTAGAAGGGATGTTACGGGTCCAAACATACATATTCGAAAATGTTGCATTTCATAAGAGTGTTGCAAATGTAAAGGTGAATATGGTACCTCACTCATAAGTACCTGAGTGGATCACATTTATTGGAAAGGCAGAGAGAAAATAGGTTCAGAAAATTATCAAATTTTCAAGATTATATAGATACAAATACATGGAATTATTTTTGAACTTTATTCTTACCATTAATAACATTTACATATCCTTGTTACACACCTTGACATTTTAGGACGCTTGCAATAAGGCATTTGTTGACGACATTCTTTAAATGATTCGCATCTGATATCTTATGTGACGTCAAATTAAAAAATAATATTAAGAAATGAAACATTGTATATAAAATTAAGAATATATTTTGAAAATAAATTGGAAAGATGAACTTACCATTGATTACAACGATACCATCAGCTACAACGCCGAATATGAAAAAAAAAATAATTATGAAATTAACAAACTTAAGAATCTGTGGCATAATGTTTTCTCGTTTGCATTTTCAAGTATACATTTGTAAAATTATCTTATAGTGTGAAAAATTACTATTTTTTTTCGGTGAAGAAGAAATTATTATCTTTAAATTAGAAGTATTGGTTAATGTCTCTTGATGGTTGTTAGAAAAGATTCTAATATTTCAATAATATTATTTTTGTTTTTCTCTCTATTCTTGTTATAATTAAATTTTTAATCTCTATTTTCGCGCATTTTAAAATCACATAATTTCATTACACGTGCACCAAAAGTTGAATTTGAGGTTTTTCTTAGTTGAGAATACAAATAATAATTATGAAATTAACAAACTTAAGAATCTGTGCCATAATGTTTTCTCATTTGCATTTTCAAATATACAAATATACATTTGTAAAATTATCTTATAGTGTGAAAAATTACTATTTTTATAGGTGAAGAAGAAATTATTATCTTTAAATTAGAAGTATTGGTTAATGTCTCTTGATGGTTGTTAGAAAAGATTCTAATATTTCAATAATATTATTTTTGTTTTTCTCTCTATTCTTGTTATAATTAAATTTTTAATCTCTATTTTCGCACCACAGAAAATTGTTTGTTGCATTTTAAAATCACATAATTTCATTACACGCGCACCAAAGGTTGGATTTGAGGTTTTTCTTAGTTGAGAATACAAATAATTTTTATTCTACATAAAAAGGTTAAAACAACCATTTAAATATGTGACAAATATAATTAAAATTAAATTATAATACTATAGTGCAAAAAATGGTAATGTTATTATTGACAAAAAGAAATGTTACATTGTACAAAATTGCCAAAGTAGGCAAATTGGGATGCAATTACCTAATATTCCATAAAAAATGAGAATTATTACTGATACGACTTCTTATGACAATTTTTTAATCCACCACATGTTTTATTATGCACCACGTAAAATTTAATAAATACTCTTCAAAATTAGAAATATATTTCTGATATACACCCAGATCTGATAAAATATATATATAAAAATTGAAAATGTACTTTCATATAAATCAAAAATATATTTCTGATTACTATAGTATTCTACAGTTTCACTACCAAATCTAAAACATAATTCAATAAAATATAAATAAATTTAATAATCTCAAATTTATATACTAAACAAAAGCCACTATCAATCAATAAACTATATCTTTGTTGCCTAATTAGTAAGAGAAATAGTTTTTGAAAAAAACAACAAAACAAAAACACGAACAAAGTGAAGAAAAAAATATAAATAGACAAAAACACCAAACACAAAAAAAACAGAAGATGAACAAGTGAACAAACTAAAATAAATTCATGTTTCTTTGTCAAGTTTAATATTGCAAAATAGAAGATTAAGAAATACACTAATCCCACGAGATTAACACTAGTACAAAAAGATTAATTTACACCTTTTTTTTATTACAATTACACCCATTAAATTTAATAAAAATCGGGTGTATATCCATTAAGTGAGAAATGTCTACCTTAATTACATCCGTTTAACACTAGGGGGTAAATAGCTTATGATTTACACCCGATTTTTATTAAATTTAATGGGTGTAATTATAATAAAAAAAGGGGTAAATATGTTTTTATCGTTCTCATGTGCACCCTATTTTCATAAAAAGTTTAAGAAAAATCAGGGGTAAATATATGCTAATTTACACCCTTTTTAATAAATATCGGGTGTAATTACACCCTTTTTAAATAAAACCCAGGTCGCATCCAAAGCGAGAATCATACGATTAGACCAAATGCCCTTATATAATAATCTTGCATAAACTCATAATGGAGAAAAATATAGAATCATCCATATTAAAACCGTTAAACTATAATCAGAAACAGTTTAAGTAAAACTTCACTTCTGCGGCTGTACGCAAACAGTTTTTAATATCTCATGTCAAATCATCAGTATTACAATAAATAAGCACTTTCATATCACATTAAATTGCATCCTAAGTAAAACACACAATCTCAAAACACTCAGCATACAAGTCACAAGAATAATTCCATACTAAGTAAGCACTTCATATTCAATTGCATTGTTCATTCATTAATCACATATAAATTAAATGAATCTAATTATTTGAGTCATGAGTTTTCCATTCCAAGCATTAACAAAACATCTTATGACATGTCAACAAAATATTCAATAATAGCTTATCAAAAACAGTTTGACTTAATTGTAGAAATAGCTCAGAACTCTACCTAATTAGCCAAACAGATAAAGGAAAAAGGACTTACGGATCTTTGACACAGAAATTGGAGTCTGCACTAAGCTGGTGACTAAGAATTGAAGTCAAATCTGAAATTCTGCTATAAACAAGCTGAGTAATAAGAGGAAGAACAGCAGGATTATCTATTTGGTCATAATCATTCATTTCTTGACAACGCGTCTTCTTCACAAAGAACAAACTCAATGTGAAAACCAACCATAGAAGCAATCTCCAACTACACATATTTGAAAAATGAATGAATGGAAAAAAGGTTGGTGCACAGAACAAAAGGGTTTGAAGTTTTATTTCATGGAAGTCGGGAAGGGACCATGAGAAGTGATGAAAGATTTTTGAATATATGAACATCAGGTCTAGTTGGATACTTGAAAGTGACATGATGGAATTCAATATCTCCCTTCACGTCTTCCAATGTCATTCCTTATTCGTCACTAGGGTCTATTTCTGATCAAGAATAGCAACTACCGAATCAACAAAACATTTTGATTTACTAGCTCCTTGAGCCAAGAAGGTGAATTGAGATATCGCAGTGGCTGCCATTGTTAGTGAGCAAAATACCTGCAAAATTAGGAAGGTGAGTAAAGTATGACCAAAAAATTGACTTCAACAAAAGAAGACAAACAAAAAAGACCTCATATACTTGAAAAACTTCTGACATTGATGTTTTGCCCTTCGCAACAAGTTGGGCACCGGCATAAAAATTGCATGCATAGTTCCACTGACTAAACCTTGTCTTTTTCCTGTTTGGATTGGTACTACACATTTCTTCTGGTATAACTCCATCACCTTCTCTTCAGCACAAAAAGAAGAAACTTTTCTGATATTTCCTACTGCATCGTTCGCTACTTGACTTGCTTCCTCGTATAGTTTCTGTCAAACATGTATTATAGTAACATGATGTCAAACAGATATTAGTAGTACTAACTAAATATGTAAGGCACATTCTTTTGCATCTATGTTAAATCCACTTTCTATAGTGGATGTCAACAGCAAAAAGATGTGTCACGGGCTTCAAATCATCCATTGCTGCATTGGATAAAAACAATCCAAATGATAAGACAAAAGATCATTGTGTAGGAATGGACCTGTTTATTCTAACATATCAACAACTTACTTCCAGGAGAATGCAAATAGTTAATTCCGCTTAGTATAGATGCCTCTCCAAAAGTAAACATCGAAAGAGAAATGAACCTTGGTTTGTTATCAGAAATAATCTACATAAATCAGAAACTGGTTAACCACACATCACATTATAAAAGTTTCCCAGAAAATATAAAATTCTAAAATATTATACCCGAGGATTATAGCGTTGAATACCAGCTTCTGATACGAGCTTGTCCAATACATCGGTGTGAGATTTTATTTGTCCAAAATATACTTGCTCCTGTAATCTCTGAGTCTCATCATTCAAGCATTTAGTAGAGCCTCCTGTTAAAATCAATTGCAAACATAATGATTAGAGTAGTTAAAGTAATACCAAAATTTAGTTTATAAAACTAAAGTTGAGCACATAAAGTACACTGAAAGTTGAACAAAACATCAAGTACATCAATAAAATGAATTTAATCCTCCTTAGTTCAGGGTCTACATTATATACTAATGTGAAAGTGGTTAACCATTGGCAAATAAACAAGGAACATATTTAGGGAAAAACACATTCATCAACAGAGAAGGAAATTTATAGGACAGCTAGCTACCTAGGAAAGTCTAAATATTGAAAACTCAGGTACTCATCACCTAGCTAGAACAGCAAAAGCCTTGCTTGCTTGGTGAATATGCACTGCCTCACTAATATAAGGTTGTGAACTTAACCGAGAATCCTGTTGTTTTAGGAATTTGTCGCCAAGCATCCTTGCAAGATTTATACCTGCAACAAGTTAAGGACCATAATATAAGACAAGTACTAGTATAACTGCCAACCTTTGTTCTGTCTGAAGTCATTTTCAACAATGCTGAAAGCTTGTAGTAAGATCCTTCAGATTTGAAAGCCTTAACATCAATACACTCCTACAAGAGTTTCAATAAACATTACTATATAATAAGGTACAAACAGTACTAATATGCCTTACTAAAAAGAAGAGGCTGTTGGTTTGCTAATTTATTAGTAACACCTTATATTCCAGTTCAAGCAGAGAAACCCCAGGGCTGTTGGGTTGGCCATTTCAAGAGAATCAAGTAACAGCATACAACGTGATTCGGTAATGGAATGCAAATTCTCACCAAAATGGCAGAAGATAAAGAGGTTCCAATGACCCCTGTAAAATTGTGATTTCAAAGTATAAACTCAATGGACTAACATTTAACAAACAAAAAACTCAAAGTTGTCAAAGGAATTTGAATGCGTTTACCAGCAGACTATAGGCACAAAAACATACGCCTTTGTGAAAATATATTCTTTATTAATCCAACTCAACACCTTATCTCTAGTTGAAGCACTCCTGTAAAGGCTAAACCATAAACTGTCCAAGTATGCAAATGACATTTTCCTATCTTTTGAGAAACTCTTCCATATTTTTCTGTCAGATAAATTATATTTATATTTAGAAAGAAAAGAGCACAAATCATTGGACAGTAGTCATTAGACTGTAAGTCACGCTAAGTAATTATCAAAGACTTGACTGTTTAGCTTCTCCTTAGATCTTACAAGAGCTCACCGCCTTTGAATTTTTGCTTACATTTTGTTCTTGGTCGCCTGAGGAATACTCTTTGAATTAAATTGAAAAATTGAATCAACATTTCCTATTGCATCTCCTGTCTTGAATCAATTCCTCCTCCCTGATTCGCAAAATGGACTGATAAGAACAATGACAGACATAATCAACTTCTGTGATTGCCTCCCAATAGATACCAATGTCCAAATTTTAAAAGTGTAGAATGATATAAACCTAACCTTGGGGGAGAATCTGTATCACCGCTTTTACGGTTTTCTTTCTACGGTGAGAATAAACAAAGTTGGATGAACATCCCAATCCCAAGACAGTTTGTCTTTTGTGATTCCCAAAATTCGCTGATAAGAACAATTGATATAGTACACAAACACACGTCGCAGGGGCAATTGTAAAGGCACTAAGAGTCCAAATCTGAAAAATTACAAGTATATGCCCAAATTGCAAATCCCATACACCAGACCTGAAAATTTACAACTTATAAGATTAGAATAAAAAAACTAGCACAAGCTACTTGAATACATTTCCAAGGTGTAGGCTACTCAACAAGAAACACTTAGTATATCAGCCTAGACAGTGCGGTATTCTATATAGCTACACAAATCACAATTTGAATCAAAAACCAAATGAAGCAAACAACAATAAGTTTTGCATTAAATACAACATCACAATGTGCAACTAACAAAATCCTCGGATGCCAACTAAGCCAAGCCTTGTTTTCTTCAGAACTGGTCCAATCACTTCAGAACTAAGACAATCAACTAAGCCATGGCGTCTCTCTCTATGAGCACCTACTATACAAACAACATTTAAAACGTCAAAGTAGTACTTTCCAAACACAACACAATCTAAAGAAAAACTAACAGAACCCAATCATTTCATTCTCAACGTCAGAACACATATCCAGAGACAGATACGGGATTAATGAAGAAAATATTCAGAGAACAAACAAACTTTGAGGTAGCTAACTTGGCCTCAATTTGGATTATCTGAATCCTGGCATTTTCTTATCAGAAAGTAGTTTTCCTTTTACTGCATAACATCCTGGCATTCGGCATATTTTTCCAATTTGTACAAATCAAATATAAACATAGGTGATATGATTAGAATCTTGATATACTAGAGAGTAAGCTTGATATGATTAGGAGCTGAACCTGTTAAGGACACCCATATGGCTGCCAGTAAGTTGTTCACCCTACGCTTCTTCTCAATTCCAGAATACCCTCCATGACCTACATCATCAAGTTCCTCCAATTTACACCGTTTTAATTTCGGCATTTCAATTTTTCTAGTTCGCTTAATCGACATATCGTTCTAACTGTCCGAAACCATGATTTGGTTCATCAGAAAACCCTAATTTCAAATATCAAACCAATGTTATCAAGATTCTCGCAATTCCTCCGAGAACCCATGGAATCAAATACTGAGACGATGGACAATCAAACACGGTGTATTTATACGCAAGAATGCCAAGTGTGCTTCCAAGAGAAACGCCAAAACAGTAAGCAAGTATAATACTCGTATAACTCACATTATCTTGGGTGCTCCACAAAAAGGCCAGGAGAATGGGAGCCAATGAAGCGCTGGCCACGGCGGAGGACTTTGACCATACTTCCTCATGAACCATTGGAATTGTTAGCCGTCTAGGTACTGTCAGTGGCATCTCCATGAGTAAAAAAAGCTTTGAAGCGGAGAACGAAGACCTGGTGTTTTCTGTGGATCCATCACTCCATCCCCAAGGAGGCCTCTCGTCCTCTGAAAAATTGATTTTATTTGCCTGGTTTGAGTATATCGCATAAAAGAGTTTAATTGCATAAAATAATTAGCTACTGACTTGAGAAATGTTTTTACAGTATAGACAGCATTCTTAGCTTTAAAACGATTCGAACGACTTGTCAAACGGACGCATAAGCACAAAGTTATGGATTTTCAAAATATCATTCAGTTTCAGCGATAACCGGTTACCCTTTAGTGGTAACTGGTTACTGCACAAGTCAGTAACTTTGTTTTTCAAAATGTCTCGCGACAACCAGTTACCACTTAATGATAACTGGTTACTGCTTATTACCGTAATTTAATATTTTCAAAATATTCAGCGGTAACCGGTTACCGCTTAATGGTAATCGGTTACTGCTTAACACAGTAGTTAGTAAGTCCTGATTTTTATATGGTAACCGGTTATTGTAACGCCCCGTTTTATTTAATATTATATTATATTAATATTTTCGAGTTACCATTTGACTAGTGTTTTGGCGACGAGAATATTTATATTAATCGATATATCTATTAATATAATTGGTGACGTTTCGTTCAGTCTGGTTTTTATTCCGTTCGGTTCGATAAAATATTATTCGGACCGATATTTAATTCCCCAGAATTATTTTAATTAATTGAGTTAATAATATTATTAGATATTATTAAGGTGTTAATTAATAAATTAAGTTAGGGGTGTGAGGATTAATTGGGTAGGATTGGGTTTACACCCTTAGTTTACTAGTAAGAAAATACCATTATAAAACACTTTCCTCATTTTCTTTCCAACATAACACCAAAAACCAACATAGAAGCTTAGAAGCAAAGAAAGGGTTTTAGAAGAAGAAGAAGAAGAAGAAGAAGAAGAAGAAGAAGAAGAAGAAGAAGAAGAAGAAGAAGAAGAAGAAGAAGAAGAAGAAGAAGAAGAAGAAGAAGAAGAAGAGAAGAGCAAGGTTGGGTTTGTGGGATCATCAAGAATCATCCAAGCTTTTGAGGTAAGGGGTTTGATTCTCCATCTCATATAGTTAGGGTTTTGATTGATATATTTTAGGTTTAGGAAAAAATTGATAGTTGATTCATGAGTTTTGGTTGGTTGATTTAGAAATAACTTAGAAAAGTTGGATTAGGAGTATGGATTATGAGTGTGTTATTGCTAGCATTGTAGGAAATAGAAGTTATAAAATGAAAACTATAAACTGTTAAAAAGAAAAACCAGAAAACAATTTCACAGGGAAGAAGAACGAAATTTGGTGGAGGTTGGCTAATGGGGGAGGCGCCCACCTCAAGCTGAGGGCAGGCCGTCCCCCTCCCTAGGGTGCACGCCTCCTCTCAATGGCAAGCAAGGGACGATTGTCCCCGATGGCTAGAGGGATGAAACGAAAAACTGTGTTTTGGTTTTCTGTATACTGTGTTTTTGGTTTTCTGCTTTCTGCATAATGGTTCCTGCATAATTCCTTAAGATAGCTTCTGTTTCTTTAATTTTTTCCAATTTCACCTAGTAATAGTTTATATTAATAAAATATAATTAGGACATAAGTTAGCCGATTAAATTTAGAACCCGATTATGTTTCGATTTTCCGATTTGTAATTCGACGAGCAAGTTGCTCCGAATTAACGAAAATTGACGTGCTAGCTAAGTTCGCCGTGTAGAACGTAGTGGTGAGGTTAGTTTTTCGAAATTACGAGTTTTTACAAAATGATCCGAAATAGGCCAAATTACGGTTAAATTGGATCGGATTGCGTTTTAGTCGATTTAAGACACGTATGAACAATCTGATTGCGATGTTGACAATTATGATTAATGCCGGTTATTAAGAATGGCTTTCGTGACGATTATTGGTGTTTTGTCTATTTTTCCATTTTTGGAATTTGGTGAATTAATTGATAATGATGTGGGGTGAATAAACATGATGTTTGCGATGGTGTATTTATTAATGAATACTTGTTGATATGCAATGCGATGATATGTTTATCTTGATGTGGATAAATATGGCGACGTGTCAATTTTAATGAGCGATGATGATGTGTTGGTGTGTTGTCTTTATTATTGAGTCACATACATTGCATTAGCGACGAGGGCTTTTATGCCAAGTGACGATGGGCTTTATGCCAAGTGTTCCTAATTATGAACAAAGCGACGGGTACCACATGCATAACATAGTCGTGTCTCATGGAGTCGGTTATGTTTATGTTTGAGTTGTTTGGCGTTGGGTTTTAATTGATGGATGATGTTGAATTGCGATGATATATGATACTTTGTGTTGATGCGATTATAATGATTATGTGACGAAGTTAAAGTGTTAATTTTATACACTAAATGCTAATTTAAAGTATGTAAGCTTTTAATATATGTTGACATACTCTTATTAACTTATATCATTTATAATTCCAAAATTTTATATATATATATATATATATATATATATATATATATATATATATATTTTATCATGCCTTTAATTATATAATTTGGAGTATCTCACCCTTTACTTGTTTCGCCGTTGCTTTTATATTGGTAACGTGCAGGTGATCCACGAGGATGATGAGGATTAGCTCGAGTCTCTTTATTTTGAGTCGCTCTGCTCTGGTCGTAGTAACACTCGGGATTTGGGCGACGTTATTATTTTGATAGGATAGTTTATGTATACTATCTTATGATGTTATAACTTTATGTATTAATGATAACATGATGATATGTATATTTTGTGAAGACATTCGTTGTGCTGTGAATAGTCATATGCGTATATGATGAATTATGATATGAATCGGTAAATCCGACTTTTGATGTTTTGGTGATGTGCATTATAATGCAAAGTGATGAAAATGCGAATATGTGATGCCTCAATTTTGTTGAATGAAATTTTGAAACTCTGATTTTATTATCAATTACGAGGGGTGAAATTGGGGTGTTACATTAGTGGTATCAGAGCAGGTCGGTATGTTCGGCCAAGTTGTTGAGTTTGTTGTTATCTAACAATCAAGTATTGTTATTTGTTGATTCTAATCCTTGTTTTGTTGTGAGCAGAAGTTGTTATGGTTAGAAGGAATGCTGGTAGGAATGATGAGGCTCTTGCTGCTGCTATGTAGGCAATAGCTCAGGCTTTCCAACACCCGCCGAATGCTGACGAGAACGCTGGGTCTCGTAGTTTGGCAACCTTCCAAAGAGAGAATCCCCCTACTTTCCAAGGAAAGTATGATCCTGAAGGTGCTTTAACTTGGTTGAAGGAGATTGCAAGAATCTTCCGTGTGATGGATTGCACTCCTGTGCAGAAAATCCGTTATGGTACCCATAAGTTAAGTGAAGAGGCTGATGACTGGTGGGTTGACACCCGTCAGAGGCTTGGGGTTGCTGGTGAGGAAGTGACGTGGGGAGTTTTCCGTAGGGAGTTCATGAGGAAGTATTACCCGGAGGATGTTCGGGGAAAGAAGGAGATAGAGTTCCTTGAGCTGAAACAAGGGAATATGTCTATCACTGATTATGCCGCAAAGTTTACCGAGCTGGCTAAGTTCTATCCTCACTATGATGGAGAGAATGCCGAGTTTTCTAAATGCATTAAATTTGAGAATGGCTTGCATCCTGAGATTAAGAAAGCGATTGGCTATCAGAAAATCCGTGTATTTGCGGATTTGATTGATAGTTGTAGAATTTTCGAGGAAGATAGTAATGCACACTATAAGATTATGTCTGATAAGAGGAACAAGGGTCAACAGAGCCGTGGGAAACCATATGATACTCCGGCTGGTAAAGGGAAACAGAAAGCGTTTCAAGGGCGAAGGACTAGTGGGGGAGATGATCCTGCTAGTATTGTTTGTTACAAGTGTGGGAAACCTGGCCACCAAAGTAATGTTTGTCGAAGTGATGTGAGGGCTAAGGAGAATGAGGTGAGATGTTTCCGATGTGGTGAAGTGGGTCATGTGACTCGTGATTGCAAGCATAAGGATGTGGTCTGTTTTAATTGTGGCGAGGGAGGTCACATTAGTTCTCAATGTAAGAAGCCTAAGAGAACTCAAGGAGCGGGGAAGCTGTTTGCTTTGTCGGGTGCTCCGACGGCAATCGAAGATGGTCTTGTTCGAGGTACTAGTTTCATTAATAGCATTCCTCTTATTACTATTATTGATACTGGTGCTACTCACTATTTTATTATTGCTGATTGTGTTAAGAGATTGGGTCTTGTGACACCCCGATTTAATTCGAATATTAAATAAATGGGAAATTAATTATTTATTTAATTAAAGTCTTAAGTATTTATATTTTTGGAATTAATTGGATTAATTGAAGGAAGAGGGTTAGAGGTGTGCAGAGTAAACAGTGGGTGTGAGGAGTAAATCACTCTACTTTTACTAAGTATTAATTATTTATTTCATTTGGAATATTAAAAGGAATATAAAAAGGAAAAGAAAGAAAAGTAGGTCTTTTTGGAGAAAAGTCATTATACGTAGAATTGGAGAAGAGAAGAGAAGAGAGAAAAAGCCGACGCCGAGAGGAATCGAGAATCATCGCGAGGTAAGGGGTGATTTCTTTCGGTTAATATGCCTTATGGGTTTTGGGAATCAACCAGGTAATTGGGGTATGTTAGGAAATTGATTATAGGTTTATGGAATGAAACCCTATTTTGTGTCGGTGTATGGAATTAGGATCATTAATGTGTCAAATAACTAATAGGGATGAGTAAACTATGTTGTTTGATGTTATAATGGTGTAAAATGATTGTAAATTGGTGTTCATAATGTCACAACTCGTATTGGAAAGTTTGGAAATGATAAAGGATGCATAAAGTCATCAAAAGTAGTGAAATTGCATTGTCGTGGGAACCGGTTCCTGTGGGAGGAACCGAGTTCCAGTGTTATTTTCAAAACGGGGTTTTGTACTCAGCACCGGTTCCATATGTCGGAACCGGTTCCCATACAAAACCAGGAGCTCATTTTAAACTTCAGAACCGGTTCTGTATAGGTAGGAACCGGTTCCATGTGCAATTTTCAAAAATACTTAAACTTCAAAATTCATATTTTCCAAACCGTAACTCGATTCGAGCTGCCGTATTTCTTAAATTAAAAATACTATCTTTTAAAAAGGGAAAAATATTATTTTGTTGAAATTATTTTAAAGAGAGTCGAGCTCCCGATTTTGAAAAGTATGGATTAATTAAGGATAATGGGAAATTAATATGAATGGCCTGAGTTATCGGATGAGTACTGATGCTTACAACGTTGTGTTGATTATTCATTATGATTGAATGCGATACATTGGTGATTGACAATAAGTGAATTATGTTGAGATCATAACCTGTGAATTGGTTTAGATTGTTTGACAAGTGGAATGGAGAGTGACGCTCATGTGATGTTTTCTTTTCCTTGTGGTTTATTCATGATTGTATTGGTATCATGTGTTATTGTTATTATATACTGGTGATAGTCTTACTGATTGAAGATTAAGCGTTTGGCATGTTTATGCTTTGTGATAATTTAATTCATGATTATGTTGTTATCATGTGATAGATTGGTATTGGCATTTATGTGGAATTATGTTGTTATCATATTCCGTTGAATTGATGTTGCATGCTTTTATGATGCATGCATGAGCATTTGTTAATTTGGTTCATTCCCATTGTGCGGAAGTGGACTGGATGAGCCAATAGACTTACCCGGATTTAGAGGTAGTGAGGCTGGATTCTTGACCCAGTGGTTATGGGCGAATCATGGATTTCCGCTGTCTTTCCACATGTAAACGGAGCAGTGGGTGAACTCGGTTCACGTTTTGGTACCACATGCATAGAGTCTGCATTGCATATGGGATTGTAACATGCTAGGATGGTTTCCAGTGTTGCAATTTCCATTGTTTGTTATATTACATGTTCATTGTGTGAGATGCCTTTGTGAATTGACTACGACTATGTGTTTGGATAATGGACTAATGTATTCGATTATTCTGTTGTATTTAAAAACGTATAATGCATTTTATATTGGATAGAAATCTCACCCTTACTTTGATGATTTCAGATTTGAAGTGATTAGCTGCTTGGAATCGGTGAGGATAGCTCTAGAGTTGAGTCAGTTAGTTAATCCGCGTGTCAGTGTCGTGCTCTGGTAGATGTAACACTGGGGAAACGTTTGTTTTGAAATCCTTTAATGGATATCCTTAATGGTTTTGAATTATGTTTTGATTTATTTTCTGGAATAGATATGGATGATGTATCCAGGATTTGTTATGTTTCATTTCCGCTGTTAAACATAACCTTAAGTCTGTTTATTTAATGATTTTCTTCAGTGAAAGCATGACAACTGTTTTTGGTTAATTTTGAATTATATTAAAATTGTGACGCCTCTTGATTTATGATTAAAAACTCTGATTAATATTTATAAAAATGCGGGTAATTAGAAGGGGTGTCACAATAGTGATATCAGAGCATAGTCGGTCGTTGTGACCAGTGTCTTAATGTCATTATCCCTTTGTACGCGACAAGTGTGTACAACACTGTCGGTACTTGTTACTTTTCTGATTGATTATTGCAGGAGTAGTGTGAACCTAAGTGGGGGAGAAGAGATGCTTCCCGGATATGTTCCGATTGTAAGTCATTGGTACGAGGTACTGCTTGAGAAGACAGTGCAAGAGTGGTCAGAGTTATTGGAATCGTTGGGACGTGAGTCATAGTTGGAAGTGCAAAGAGGCAAGTACGATTCTGAGAACAGGAAGTGTTGGTAATGATGGTTTATACTCCAGTATGATTATCGGATGTCTATCGACAAATTAGGGACTTGATCATCCTTAATCTCTTGTTGATAGTAGACGGAATCGTATTGGATGGTATACAATTGTCTTACTATCTAAATGGGGCATAAAGTGATGAATATGAATGAAGTTTGGTAGAAGCTTGTGAACCATATGAGTGACGAAGGCTCTAATAAGGATAATGAATTGAGATGGATGGTTAGAGTTGCGTAGATATTAATGATAGTGATGTGGTGTTTATGTTGTATTCTTCGACGGAAGTGAAAGGAAAATCTAAGAGTGATGAATTACCGGTAGTGAAGCATTGTTTGAGATTGTTCCAAGTAAGATGAATTACCGGTTATGAATGAATTTCCAGAGGTGTTTCCGGAAGATGTTAGTGAGCTACCACCTGAGAGAGAAATGGAGTTTGCTATAGATTTAATTCCTGGAACTAGTCCGGTGTCGATGGCGCCGTATCGCATGTCGGCATCTGAGTTGTCTGAGTTGAAGAAACAGTTGGAAGAGTTACTAGAGAAGAAGTTTATTCATCCTAGTGTTTCGCCGCGGGGTGCGCCAGTGTTGTTAGTTAAGAAGAAGGAAGGTACGATGAGATTGTGTGTTGACTACAGGAAATTGAATAAAGTGACGATCAAGAATCGGTATCCATTGCCGAGGATTGATGATTTGATGGATCAGTTAGTTGGAGCTTGTGTACTTAGTAAAATTGATCTGAGGTCTAGATATCATCAAATTCGTGTTAAGGCGGAGGATATTCAGGAGACTGCATTTAGGACGGTGGTATGGATAATGGTGTCCCAGTTAGGTGTGAGTTCTAATGTTCCTTGGGAATAATAACAACTCATCATTTGAGCAAGATGTTGGATTAGCTTGAGGCTATCCTTGGGTTGAATGTTTGAAGTTAAACCAAGTGATTATGAATCGTTTTGAAGAGTCGATGCATATTCTTGGCCTAGAAAATATTTGGTAATTAAGAAGGATGACTCTTAGAAGATGAAGCTGGTGTGGTTGGAATGTTGCAACACTTCCGGTTGATCGTGAAGTTGTCAGTGTGAGTTACCTCTTTGTGTTCTTGAAAAGATTAATTGTGTCAGTGTCAATGGTTGATATAAAGTATGCAATGATGTGAATTGGTTATGGGAATTGTAACTTGACGCAATTAATCATGGTGAATGATGTGTGATGCGGTATGTTGAAGTTAGAATCTCAAATTTTGCATTCTATGATGTCTTGGGATTTTTCACTCTCACAAGGTGAGAAATCGATTACTTGTCACAGGGAATTGATTTCCTGAAGCTGACAGCATTTTTTCGAAAACTTGTAAAATCCATAATTTGAGTTTTGGATGTCTGATTTGAGTTTCGTTTGAAGTGTTGGAAAGATAATATGATGAACTTTGTTTTAAAAATGGTTCCAGCACCTGTAAGTAATTTATTTATCGTGTAGTGATGTTTGAGGAGAGTCGGAGTTGTTGTTAATGTCGCTCTTGGTACAAAACTTATTTCTATGACACCGAACAAGACGTCAACTTTAGAGATAGGAAATTGAAGAAGCTATTGGAAGATGCTCAGAGAAATAGATTTGTAAAACCAAGTGTATTATTTTGGGATTCTGATTGTGAGAAAAGAATTCCAAGAGTTGAAGAGGAGGTTGACTAGTGCTCCGATTCTAATTTTGCCGAATCCGGCAGAATCTTTCGTGGTGTATTGTGATGCGTCACTGATGGAATTAGGTGGTGTTCTGATGCAAGATGGGCAAGTTGTGGCTTATGCTTCAAGACAGTTGAAGATTCATGAAGGGAATTATCCGACTCATGATTTAGAGTTGGCAGCTGTTATGTTTGTTTTGAAATTATGGAGGCATTATCTGTATGGTCACGATTTGAAGTGTTCAGTGATCACAAGAGCCTGAAGTATCTTTTTGATCAGAACGAGTTGAATATGAGGCAGGGAAGGTGGTTAGAATTCCTCAAGGATTATGATTTCGGTTTGAATTACCACCCTTATAAGGCAAACGTTGTCGTAGATGCATTGAGCAGGAAGTCATTGCATATGTCTGTGTTGATGGTTCGTGAATTGGATTTAGTGGAACAATTTAAAGACTTGAGTTTGGTATGTGAGACTACTTCTGATAGTGTGAAATTGGGCATGTTGAAGCTGACTAGTGGTATTCTTGATGAGATTCGAACGGGACAGGAATCTGATGTTGGTCTGGTGGATAAGTTGACATTGATTAACCAAGGCCAAGGAGTGAATTCCAAGTTGACGAAAATGGAGTTATGAGATTTGGTGATAGGGTATGTGTTCCGGATGTTGCCAATATTAGGAAGAGTTTTTTGGGAAGAAGGACATCGTAGTGGGTTGAGTATTCATCCTGGTGCTACTAAGATGTATCATGATTTGAAGAAATTATTTTGGTGGCCTGGAATGAAAAGGGAAATTGCCGAGTTTGTGTATGCGTGTTTGGTTTGTCAGAAATCAAAGATTGAACATCCGAAGCCGTCGGGATTGACGGAACCGTTGTTTGTACCGGAGTGGAAATGGGATGGCATTTCTATGGATTTTGTTTCTGGTTGCCGCGGACAGTGAAGAATTGTGATTCTATTTGGGTTATTGTCGACCGATTGACAAAGTCTGCTCACTTTATTCCGATAAGAATGGATTATCCGATGGAGAGGTTGGCGGAACTGTATGTTGAGAGGATTGCAAGTTTTCATGGTATTCCGTCTAGCATTGTGTCGGATCGAGATCCGAGGGTTACGTCTAAGTTCTGGACAGGATTGCAGGAAGCTCTGGGTACTAAGTTACGATTGAGTTCCGATCATCCGCGCATGATGGTCATACGGAGAGGACGATTCAGTCGTTAGAAGATTTGTTGAAGGCTTGTGTGTTAGAGAAAGGTGGAGCTTGGGATAGCTATTTGTCGTTGGTAGAGTTTACCTACAACAATAGTTTTCATTCGAGCATCGGTATGGCTCCGTTTGAAGCATTGTATGGTAGGAGGTGTTGGACGCCGTTGTGTTGGTACGAATCTGAAGAAAATGCGGTGAATGGACCAGAGATTGTCCAACAAACTTCAGAAAAGGTCAAGGTGATTCAGGAGAAGATGAGAGCTTCTCAGAGTCGTCAGAAAAGTTATCACGATAAGAGGAGGAAAGATCTTGAGTTTAGTGAAGGAGAACATATTTTATGCGAGTTACACCGATGACTGGTATTGGTCGAGCTTTGAAGTCAAAGAAGTTGACTCCACGTTTTATTGATCCATTTTAAATTACCAAGAGAGTTGGGAAGGTTGCTTATCAGATTGCTTTACCGCCGTCACTTGCGAATTTGCATGATGTTTTCCATGTATCTCAGTTGAGGAGGTACATTGCGGATCCGTCTCATGAGATTCAGGTAGATGATGTGCAGGTGCGAGATAATTTGACTGTTGAAGCAGTACCTACGAGAATTGAGGATTTGAAAATGAAGAGATTGCGTGGTAAAGAGATAGCATTGGTGAGAGTAGCTTGGGGAGGACCAGCTAGAGGAAATGTAACTTGGGAGTTGGAGAGTCAGATGAAGGACTCGTATCCCGAACCTTTTTGTCTAAGGTATGTTTTCGAGGACGAAAACTCTTTTAGTGGGGGAAAGTTGTGACACCCCGATTTAATTCGAATATTAAATAAATGGGAAATTAATTATTTATTTAATTAAAGTCTTAAGTATTTATATTTTTGGAATTAATTGGATTAATTGAAGGAAGAAGGTTAGAGATGTGCAAAGTAAACAGTGGGTGTGAGGAGTAAATCACTCTACTTTTACTAAGTATTAATTATTTATTTCATTTGGAATATTAAAAGGAATATTAAAAGGAATATAAAAAGGAAAAGAAAGAAAAGTAGGTCTTTTTGGAGAAAAGTCATTATACGTAGATTTGGAGAAGAGAAGAGAGGAAAAGCCGACGCCGAGAGGAATTGAGAATCATCGCGAGGTAAGGGGTGATTTCTTTCGGTTAATATGCCTTATGGGTTTTGGGAATCAACCGGGTAATTGGGGTATGTTAGGAAATTGATTATAGGTTTATGGAATGAAACCCTATTTTGTGTCGGTGTATGGAATTAGGATCATTAATGTGTCAAATAACTAATAGGGATGAGTAAACTATGTTGTTTGATGTTATAATGGTGTAAAATGATTGTAAATTGGTGTTCATAATGTCACAACTCGTATTGGAAAGTTTGGAAATGATAAAGGATGCATAAAGCTGTCAAAAGTAGCTGAAATTGCTGTTGCAGGTCGTGGGAACCGGTTCCCTGTGGGGAGGAACCGAGTTCCCAGTGTTAATTTGCAAAACTGGGGAAAACTTGGCTCAGGAACCGGTTCCTGTCTGTGTCGGAACCGGGTTCCCATTCAAAAATCAGGGAGCGAGAATTTTAACTTCACATGAACCGGTTCCTGTATAGGTAGGAACCGGGTTCCATGTGCAATTTTTCAAAAATACTTAAACTTCAAAAATTCATATTTTCCAAACCGTAACTCCGATTCGAGTGTCGTTTTCGGCAGTATTTCTTAAATTAAAAATACTATCTTTTAAAAAGGGAAAAATATTATTTTGTTGAAATTATTTTAAAGAGAGTCGAGCTCCCGATTTTGAAAAGTATGGATTAATTAAGGATAATGGGAAATTAATATGAATGGCCTGAGTTATCGGATGAGTACTGATGCTTACAACGTTGTGTTGATTATTCATTATGATTGAATGTGATACATTGGTGATTGGTAATAAGTGAATTATGTTGAGATCATAACTTGTGAATTGGTTTAGATTGTTTGACAAGTGGAATGGAGAGTGACGCTCATGTGATGTTTTCTTTTCCTTGTGGTTTATTCATGATTGTATTGGTATCATGTGTTATTGTTATTATATACTGGTGATAGTCTTACTGATTGAAGAGTAAGCGTTTGGCATGTTTATGCTTTGTGATAATTTAATTCATGATTATGTTGTTATCATGTGATAGATTGGTATTGGCATTTATGTGGAATTATGTTGTTATCATATTCCGTTGAATTGATGTTGCATGCTTTTATGATGCATGCATGAGCATTTGTTAAAATTGGTTCATTTCCATTGTGCGGAAGTGAACTGGCAGAGCCAATAGACTTACCTGGTTCAGAGGTAGTGAGGCTAGATTCTTGACTCGGTGGTTATGGGTGAATCATGGATTGGATTCTTGACTCAGTGTTCTGGGCGAATCATGGATTTACACTGTCTTTCCACATGTAAACGGAGCAGTGGGTGAACTCGGTTTACGTTTTGGTACCACATGCATAGAGTCTGCATTGCATATGGGATTGTAACATGCTAGGATGGATTCCAGTGTTGCAATTTCCATTGTTTGTTATATACATGTTCATCGTGTGAACTGCCTTGTGAATTGATTATGATTTGTGTTTGGTTAACGGATTAACGTATCCGATTATTCTGTTGCATTTTAAAAACGTATAATGCATGTTATATTGAATTGAAATCTCACCCTTACTTTGACATTTCAGATCCGAAGTGATTAGCTGCTTGGAGTTGGTGAGGATAGCTCTAGAGTCGAGTTAGTTAATTAGTCCGCGTGTCAGTGTCGTGCTCTGGTAGATGTAACACTGGGGAAACAGTTGTTTGAATCCTTTAATGGGTATTTTTAATAGTTTTGAATTGTGTCTTGATTACATATCCTTGAATAACTATTGAATGATGTATTCGGGATTTTGTTATGTTTCATTTCCGCTGTTAAACATAACTTTAAGTATGATTTATTTAATGATTTATTCTTCAGTGAAAGAATGACAACTGTTTGGTCAATTTTTATGATTTAAATTGTGACGCCTCTTAATTGTGGATAAAACTCTGATTATTATTTCTATAAAACGCGGGTAATTAGAAGGGGTGTTACAGGTCTCACTTTGTCATCTCTAGATAGAGATATGGTGGTGGAAGTTCCGACTAAGGGAACGGTTAGTACTTCTTTTGTGTGTGCAAGTTGTCCTTTATCAATCTTTGATAGAGACTATGTGGTGAATCTTGTTTGTTTATCGCTTGTTGGGTTGGACGTGGTTCTGGGTATGGATTGGTTGAAAGCTAACTATGTCCATATCAATTGTTATGACAACACGGTGAGGTTTTCTTCCTTAGTGGATGTCGACGAAACAATTGAATGAGTTCATGAAAGATGAAGCATTGATTTTCTTGTTGTTGGCGACTCTTTCTGTGGAGAGTCAATCGGAGATTGCAAACTTTCCGGTGGTGTGCGACTTTCCCTAAGTTTTCCCTGATGAGATTCCTAGTGCACCTCCAGAAAGAGAAGTTAAATTTTCTGTGGATCTTGTCCCTGGTACCAGACCTATCTCTATGGCACCATACAGCATGTCCGGATCTGAGTTAGCAGAATTGAAGAGCCAATTAGAAGATTTGATCGAGAAGAAATTTGTTAGACCAAGTGTATCACCGTGGGGAGCTCCTGTGTTATTGGTGAAGAAGAAAGACGGTAGCATGAGACTTTGTATTGATTATCGTCAGTTGAATAAAGTAACTATCAAGAATAGGTATCCACTTCCTAGAATTGATGATTTGATGGACCGGTTGGTTGGCGCTCGCATATTTAGCGAGATTGATTTGAGATCGGGTTACCATCAAATAAGGGTGAAAGAAGAAGATGTTCAGAAAACTGCTTTCAGGACGAGGTATGGACATTACGAGTATTCGGTGATGCCTTTCGGTGTCACTAATGCACCGGGAGTATTCATGGAGTACATGAACCGTATTTTCCATCCTTACTTGGATCGTTTCGTGGTTGTTTTCATTGATGATATTCTGGTTTATTCTAAATCAAAAGAAGAGCACGCAGAACATTTGCGAATTGTGTTAGAAGTTCTGAAAGAGAAGAAGCTTTATACTAAGTTGTCAAAGTGCGAGTTCTGGTTAAAAGTGAGCTTTTTGGGGCATGTCATTTCTGGTGATGGCATCACGGTTGATCCTTTTAAGGTTGATGTTGTGTTAAGATGCGAAACTCCTAAGTCTGTTACTGAGATTAGAAGTTTCTTAGGTTTGGCTGGCCACTACAGGAGGTTCATTGAAGGTTTTTCTAAGTTGGCACTTCCTTTGACAAAGTTAACTTGTAAAGGAGCTGCTTTTGTGTGGGATGTCAAGTGTGAAGAAAGTTTTGTTGAATTGAAGAAAAGGTTAACAACGGCGCCGATCTTGATTCTACCTAATCCTGAAGAACCGTTTGTTGTTTATTGTGATGCGTCTAAAATGGGTTTAGGCGGGGTGCTTATGCAAAATGGCAAGGTGGGTTGCTTATGCTTCTAGGAAATTGAAGATTCATGAGAAGAATTATCCTACTCACGATTTGGAACTTGCAACGGTTGTTTTTGTACTTAAGATTTGGAAGCATTATCTTTATGGTTCTAGATTTGAAGTATTTAGTGACCATAAAAGCTTGAAATACTTGTTCGATCAAAAAGAGCTAAATATGAGGCAAAGACGGTGGCTTGAATTGTTGAAAGATTATGATTTCGGATTGAATTACCATGCTGGTAAGGCTAATGTGGTGGCCGATGCTTTAAGTCGAAAGACTCTGCATATGTCACTTTTGATGATGAAAGAGTTGGAAATGATTGAACAATTTAGAGATATGAGTCTTGTGATAGAGGTGACGCCGAAGAGTGTTATCTTGGGAATGTTAAAGATCAATAATGATTTCCTTGATAGCATTAGAGAAGCTCAGAAGCTTGATGTGAAACTTGTTGATTTGTTGGTTGGTATTGGACAGACTGAAAGGGAAGATTTCAAGTTGGATGCTCAGGGTGTTTTGAGGTTCTGAGATAGGATATGTATTCCTGATGATGTGGATTTAAAGAGAATGATCTTGGAAGAAAGTCATAGAAGCAATTTGAGTATTCATCCCGGAGCGACCAAAATGTATCAAGATATAAGGAAACTATTTTGGTGGTCGGGTATGAAAAGAGAGGTGGCCTAGTTTGTTTATGCTTGTTTCACTTGTCAGAAGTCTAAAGTGGAGCATCAGAAACTTGCAGGGTTGATGCAACCGTTAGAGATCCCGGAATGGAAATGGGATAGCATTTCTATGGATTTCGTAACGGGGTTACCGAATACACCAAGAGGACACGATGCGATTTGGGTGATTGTTGATAGGCTTACAAAGTCGACTCACTTTATTCCTATTAACATCACTTATCCCGTATCGAAGTTGGAGATTTATACGCATGTGATTGTTAGATTACATGGTATTCCTTTGTGTATTGTTTCGGATAGAGATCTGGGGTTCACTTCTGAATTTTGGAAAAGCTTGCAAAAGGCTTTGGGTTCTAAGTTGAGGTTGAGTTCGGCTTATCATCCTCAAACTGATGGTCAGGCGGAAAGGACGGTTCAATTGTTGGAAGACTTGTTACGAGCATGTATTCTTGAACATGGTGGTTCATGGGATACATATCTTCCTTTGATTGAGTTTACTTATAACAACAGTTTTCATGCTAGTATTGAAATGAGCCCGTTTGAGGCTTTGTATGGTCGGAAGTGTAGAACTCCTTTGTGTTGGCACGAGTCGGGTGAAAGTGTGGTGCTTGGACCTGAATTGGTTAGAGAGACTACTGAGGCGGTGAAGATGATTAGAGAAAATATGAGAATTTCTCAAAGTCGACAAAAGAGTTATCATGATAAAAGGAGAAAAGACTTGGAATTTCAAGGTGGTGATCATGTATTTTTGAGAGTTACATCTATAACCAGCGTGGGCGAGCATTGAAGTCGAAGAAGTTAACTCCTCGCTTTATTGGTCCTTACCAAATTACTAGTAAAGTGGGAAAAGTGGCTTATAGGGTGGCGTTACTGCCAAATCTTTCGAATTTGCACGATGTATTCCATGTGTCGCAACTTCGGAAGTATGTTCTGGATTCTTCGCATGTGATTGAGATGGATGATATTCAAGTTTGAGAAAATCTTACGGTGGAAACGATGCCTTTAAGGATTAAGGATCATGAGATAAAGTCTCGTCGTGGCAAAGAGATTTCTTTGGTCAAAGTTGTTTGGATAGGAGCAGCTGGTGAAAGCGCAACGTGGGAGTTAGAAAGTAAGATGCGAGATTCCTATCCCGAGCTTTTCGAGTCAGGTAATTTCGAGGACGAAACTTTTTAAGTGGGGGAGAGTTGTAACGCCCCGTTTTATTTAATATTATATTATATTAATATTTTCGAGTTACTGTTTGATGAGTGTTTTGGCGACGAGAATATTTATATTAATCGATATATCTATTAATATAATTGGTGACGTTTCGTTTGGTCTAGTTTTTATTCTGTTCGGTTCGGTAAAATATTATTCAGACCGATATATAATTCCCCTGAATTATTTTAATTAATTGAGTTAATAATATTATTAGATATTATTAAGGTGTTAATTAATAAATTAAGTTAGGGGTGTGAGGATTAATTGGGTAGGATTGGGTTTACACCCTTAGTTTACTAGTAAGAAAATACCATTATAAAACACTTTCCTCATTTTCTTTCCAACATAACACCAAAAACCAAAATAGAAGCTTAGAAGCAAAGAGAGGGTTTTAGAAGAAGAATAAGAAGAAGAAGAGCAAGAGAAGAGCAAGGTTGGGTTTGTAGGATCATCAAGAATCATCCAAGCTTTTGAGGTAAGGGGTTTGATTCTCCATCTCATATAGTTAGGGTTTTGATTGATATATTTTGGGTTTAGGAAAAAATTGATAGTTGATTCATGAGTTTTGGTTGGTTGATTGTTGAAATAACTTAGAAAAGTTGGAATAGGAGTATGGATTATGAGTGTGTTATTTCTAGCATTGTAGGAAATGGAAGTTATAAAATGAAAACTATAAACTGTTAAAAAGAAAAACCAGAAAACAATTTCACAGGGAAGAAGAACGAAATTTGGTGGAGGTTGGCTAATGGGGGAGGCGCCCACCTCAAGCTGAGGGGAGGCCATCCCCCTCCCTAGGGCGCACGCCTCCTCTCAATGGCAAGCAAGGGACGATCATCCCCGATGGCTAGATGGATGAAACGAAAAACTGTGTTTTGGTTTTCTGTATACTGTGTTTTTGGTTTTCTGCTTTCTGCATAATGGTTCCTGCATAATTCCTTAAGATAGCTTGCTTTTTAATTTTTCCAATTTCACCTAGTAATAGTTTATATTAATAAAATATAATTATGACATAAGTTATCCGATTAAATTTAGAACCCGATTATGTTTCGATTTTCCGATTTCGGTAAATTCGACGACGGAGCAAGTTGCTCGAATTCAACGAAAATTGATGTGCTAGCTAAGTTCGACGTGTAGAACGTAGTGGTGAGGTTAGTTTTTCGAAATTACGAGTTTTTATGAAACGACCCGAAATAGGCCAAATTACGGTTAAATTGGATCGGATTGCGTTTTAGTCGAGTTAAGACACGTATGGACAATCCGATTGCGATGTTGACAATTATGATTAATGTCGGTTATTAAGAATGGCTTTCGCGACGATTATTGGTGTTTTGTCTATTTTTCCATTTTTGGAATTTGGTGAATTAATTGATAATGATGTGGTGTGAATAAACATGATGTTTGCGATGGTGTATTTATTAATGAATACTTGTTGATATGTGATGCGATGATATGTTTATCTTGATGTGGATAAATATGGCGACGTGGACTTTATGTCAATTTTGATGAGCGATGATGATGTGTTGTTGTGTTGTCTTTATTATTGAGTCACATACATTGCATTGGCGACGAGGGCTTTTATGCCAAGCGACGATGGGCTTTATGCCAAGTGTTCCTAATTATGGACATAGCGACGAGTACCACATGCAAAACATAGTCGTGTCCCATGGAGTCGGTTATGTTTATGTTTGAGTTGTTTGGCGTTGGGTTTTAATTGATGGATGATGTTGAATTGCGATGATATATGATACTTTGTGTTGATGCGAGTATAATGATTATGTGACGAAGTTAAAGTGTTAATTTTATACACTAAATGCTAATTTAAAGTATGTAAGCTTTTAATATATGTTGACATACTCTTATTAACTTATATCATTTATAATTCCAAAACTATATATATATATATATATATATATATATATATATATATATATATATATATATTATCATGCCTTTAATTATATGTTTTGGAGTATCTCACCCTTTACATGTTTCGTCGTTGCCTTTATATTGGTAACGTGCAGGTGATCCACGAGGATGATGAGGATTAGCTCGAGTCTCTTTATTTTGAGTCGCTCTGCTCTGGTCGTAGTAACACTCGGGATTTGGGTGACGTTATTATTTTGATAGGATAGTTTATGTATACTATCTTATGATGTTATAACTTTATGTATTGATGATAACATGATGATATGTTTATTTTGTGAAGACATCCGCTGTGTTGTGAATAGTCATATGTGTATATGATGAATTATGATATGAATCAGTATATCCGACTTTTGATGTTTTGGTGATGTGCATTATAATGCAAAGTGATGGAAATGCGAATATGTGATGCCTCAATTTTGTTGAATGAAATTTTGAAACTCTGATTTTATTATCAATTACGTGGGGTAGAATTGGGGTGTTACAGTTATCACCTGGTGGTACACGGGTACCCAATGCTGGCAGATCCAAAACCTGCATTTTCTGCTACGAAATTTCATTCTTTTCTCTTCCAAAACACTTATGAGACATTACCCAAATGCATCAATTTTATGTAATCATTAACACACTTTATATACCACAATTCTAACATAAATACCACACCAATTTCATCAATTCCATTGTAATCTCATCAAAATTTCATCATTAGATTTATCATACACAAACAATCAATTTATGAACCAACACATACAAAAACCATACAATCAAAATCCCCATGTATCTATAATTATAATAGAAAGTTGGAACTTCACCCTAACCTTTAGATTGAAGGTTTCTCTAAGCTTCCCAACAATGGCTCTTGTCCTAGTTCCTCTTGCTCATTTTCTTCTTCTCTGCCTCTCTTTATTTTTACGATTGTAACTAATGAAACACCAACTCCATTTTTCCCTTTTAGTATATTTTGCCCTTCGAACCCTTAATAATGTTTTTTCCTTCTTAACCTCACTTATCTCATCAAACTTACCACATTGCCCTTGTCAGACTTCTACTAAATCATGGCAATTTATTTAATTAAATTAAACTTAAATAAATTATAAAACTTAGATAAATTAATTACTAATTTATAATTTACTAATAATTCTAATAATTACTCCAAAATTCAATAATTCGCTAATAAATTATTAAATCCAAAAAAACTCTCCACACACTTTAAATCTGACACTACCCCACACACCACAATGTCAAAACACACAACTCATCAGATAAACTTCAACTACATAATCAAATAATTAAATTAATATTTGGGGGCGTTACACCTAACAACTTCATTGTGTTAATCTTGAAGGAGTGGATTTAGTCCCACATTACTTAGAGATATGGTTTGTGTTGTGTTTATAAGTGGAGGAAATCCTCATCTTACAAATCGATTTTGTAGGGATGAGTTGGGCCTAATCCAAATTCACTTATGTGTATTGTAAGGTCCTAAAATTCCTAACATAGGAAAATGAAAATAGGTGGTTAGAAAGGGATAATCCCACTTCTTTAGGAGAAGGTTAGCTATGTTTTCTTTCAACCACATTATTTTGGTGATATGTATGAGAACAAGTTAGCCTATAAACAATATCAGTTTCATTCTTTCGCTTGGTCTGTTTGTAGAGACTTAATTTTAAGCTCTAATTGAAGTTCAACCATGGTTTTGATTTGTTTGAAAATGAAAAAGGCTTCAGATTTATTTTCATCGAGTAAATCCATGTAAATCTTGTAATCGCGTCATATTTGAAGGACATTTCTCATTGCACCCTTGCTATATGGGGGAATCTTTGAAAATTCAAAAAATACTTTTGAGAGAATTCAGAGATACATCTCCGAACGCATCAAACATTATTTTTTAGCCAATGAACAATATCAGTTTCATTCTCTCGCCCGGTCTGTTTGTAGAGACTTAATTTTAAGCTCTAATTGAAGTTCAACCATGGTTTTCATTTGTTTGAAAATGAAAAGGGCTTCAAATTTATTTTCATCGAGTAAATTCATGTAAATCTTGTAATTGCGTCATATTTGAAGGCCAATTCTCATTGCACCCTTGCTATATGGGGGCATCTCTGAAAATTCGAAAATACTTTTGAGAGAAATCGGAGATACATCTCTGAATGCATCAAACATCAATTTTTGGAAAAATTTAGTGCGGAGATGCATCTCCGAATGCACCCCTAGAGTAAATTCGGAGATGCATGTCCGAAGTCATATTTGCAATATGAGAATTTTTTTACCACTCAGTAATATTTTCAGAGAGGTATTTCTCAAAATTTCCAGTTGAAATTTGATATATGATCACCTTACATGATCGTCTTCCTCACTTTTTAAACACTTTCAATTCCTAAACCCTAAACCCATATTTTAAAAAAACTTGAAAACCCTCATTATCAATCAACTTTTCGATTCAAAACCAGATTTTGTGCATTTTAACACATCAAAGAGAACATCATAAACTGCAATTTAAGTTAAAGTTCTCTCGTTTTATCCCTCATTGCTTGCATTGATCTTTAGTTTAAGCTCAAAAATCATTCGCTTTGTCCAGAAACACATATCCGAACTCACCAGAGAGAACGAGTTCATATCTCCACCTTGCATTTGTGTACTTAAATGACGATAAACGACTGTTTTCCTGTAGGATACCCGAGGAAACATCCCTCGCATATCTCATATCCAAACTGAATACTTTGATGTGCTTTCCAGAAAATCGAAGAGTTTTGTCAAGCTCGAGTATCGGTCACCCTCATTTGATAACGAAGGAAATATCCATTTCACCATTCTTGAAATGAAGACAGATGAAGATCTAAAGGTCATGTGGAGTATTTTTCTCCGTTATGAATCAAAGGATCCGATTGAAGTGGATGCGAAGATTGAAAGATTCGTCAAAGATATAATTATTATGTTGCAACGTCCTGATGAAATGGTTATGGAATGTTGAATTTATTTTCATGACTATCTATATGTAATTAATGTATAGCTTAAATGCACTTTTGGTCCCCGTATATTAATTTTTTTAACATTTTAGTCCCTCTATAAAAAAAACCAACTATTAGGTCCCCCAATATCATATTTCATGTTTTTTTAGTGATCCCCATGATAAAATAGTCTAATTTGCATAGGCGGCATTGAAATTATGAAGTGACATTTTTTTTAATAGATGTAACGTCATTCTAAATATTTAAAATTTTATTATTTTATTTTTTTTTAAGTTTTCTTTATAATAATTAAACATTTTTAATTATTTTAGTTTTTTTTGTCTATAAATATTTATTTAGAAATTATATATTATAAATTTTAATTCTAAAATATATATTTTTGGGTCTATTTTTAATGACGTGACAACAATTAAAAAATGTCACATCATAATTTCAATGTCACATATGCAAATTAGACTATTTTGTCATGGGGACCTCAAAAAAAACATGAAATATGATATTGGGGGACCTAATAGTTGATTTTTTTTATAGGGGACTAAAATGTTTAGAAAATAAATATAAGTGGACCAAAAGTGCATTTAAGCCTTAATGAAATGTTTATGTTGGTGTTGGTATGTTTTTTATTATTCTATCATGATTTTATTCATGATGTCTGATTTCTAGAATCAGGTCTTATTCGAAGATGTATATTTGAACACACTCTTATAAGATTTTAGAGATGTATCTCTGAATTTTATTGTAAAAAATAATAATTTTTAGTGCGTCTGTTGGCTGAAGATTTTGATATTGTGATTCGAAATGAAATGGTTGAGCTTTGTTGGAATAAAGCAAGTTTTATGGCTTGGAATGGAAGAGATTATTTTTCGAATGGAAATATTAAAGCTCAAAGTTTCGAATGATAGATGTGGAACGTAAGTCTAAAGAAATTTCGAAATAATGATGAAATTATGTCTGCGGAGGTTGTTTTCGAAAATAACCCCTTGAAGCGAATTCGAAGTGAAGATACCAAGGCATTTGAAATTCAAATGTGAGCGGGATATTAGAAATTCAAATACATAAGCGCTGGAGCGTTCGAAGACGCATGGAGGCTAGAGGGAAGCAATGCTCTGCATGCTTCGAACGTGGCAGAATCTTATAGCAAGACCGTTATGGTCTAAATAGTATAAATAGAAGTCTTAGTGTTAGGATTTCGTGTGTCATATCTGTTGTACAAATTCAGTAAACATTCAAAATACCGCATGGATAGGGAAACGAATGCTCGAAAGATGTACGTATGATAACACCAAACATTTATAATTCAATGAAAACTCTTTATATTTTCCAGTTTGTCTTTCATTTCCATTTCATTTCTGTTTCAAACATTTTTACGTTTATGCCTTTACATTAAAGCTTTTACATTCAGAGTCATTTACTTCCTTCTGCCTTTAAACGCTTTTCTTATATTCGAATCCTTTATACATTCAGAAACTTTTACGTTCATTCATTTAACCTTGTCATTTACGCACTCTAAAGTCTCTTTACTTTTCTGATGAACATTCCTTATATCATATAGGAATTCTCATTCAAATCATTTAGTGTAGTAATCGAAGTGGATTGAATGTCTTTAAAACACTTTAATGAGATTAATCCAAACGACCATGCCCCATAGGATCAATCTAGTCGATCCTGCAAGTTACCAGAGAGATTGAATAACAGTAATTAAGTTTATTCGATAGTTTAGAAGACTAGCGGTTGTTTACCAGAAATCACTGTAAACAGCGTCCAAACATACATATTCGAAAACAGTGAAGCATTTCAGAAATGTTGAGCAGGGCCTGAAAAAATGTATAAGAGTGCAATTGCAAATGTATAAGGTGAAGGTCCTCATAGGTCACTAAAATGCATAGGTCACTCATAAGTACCTGAGTGGATCACATTTATTGGAAAGGCAGAGAGAAAATAGGTTGAGAAAATTATCAAATTTTCAAGATTATATAGATGCAAATACATGGAATTATATTTGAACTTTATTCTTACCATTAAAAACATTTACATATCCTTGTTACACACCTTGACATTTTAGGATGCTTGCAATTAGGCATTTGTTGACGACATTCTTTAAATGATTCGCATTTGATAACTTATGTGACGTCAAATTAAAAAATAATATTAAGAAATGAAACATTGTATATAAAATTAAGAATATATTTTGAAAATAAATTTGAAAGATGAACTTACCATCGGTTACAACGATATCATCAGCTACAACGCCGAATATGAAAAGAAAAATAATTATGAAATTAACAAACTTAAGAATTTGTGCCATAATGTTTTCTCGTTTGCATTTTCAAGTATACATTTGTAAAATTATCTTATAGTGTGAAAAATTACTATTTTTTTTTCGGTGAAGAAGAAATTATTATCTTTAATTAGAAGTATTGGTGAATGTCTCTTGATGGTTGTTAGAAAAGATTCTAATATTTCAATAATATTATTTTTGTTTTTCACAAGAAATTGTTTGTTGCATTTTAAAATCACATAATTTCATTACACGCGCACCAAAGGTTGGATTTGAGGTTTTTCTTAGTTGAGAATACAAATAATTTTTACTCTAAATGAAAAAGGTTAAAACAACCATTTAAATATGTGCCAAATATAATTAAAATTAAATTATAATACGATAGTGCAAAAAATGGTAATTTTATTATTGACAAAAAGAAATGTTACATTGTGCAGAATCGTCAAAGTATGCAAATTGGGATGTACTTACCTAATATTCCATAAAAAATGAGTATTATTACTGATATGACTTCTTATAACAATTTTTTAATCCATCACATGTTTTATTATGCACCACGTAAAATTTAATAAATACTCTTTAAAATTAGAAATATATTTCTGATAAACACCTAGATCTGATAAAATATATATATAAAAATTGAAAATATACTTTTATATAAATCAAAAATATATTTTTGATTACTATAGTATTCTACGGTTTCACTATCAAATCTAAAACATAATTCAATAAAATATATAAATTTAATAATCTCAAATTTATATACTAAACAAAACCCACTATCAATCAATAAACTATATCTTTGTTGCCTAATTAGTAAGAGAAATAGTTTTTGAAAAAAACAACAAAACAAAAACACAAACAAAGTGAAGAAAAAATATAAATAGACAAAAACACCAAACACACAAAAAAAAACAGAAGATGAACAAGTGAACAAACTAAAATAAATTCATGTTTCTTTGTCAAGATTAATATTGCAAAATAGAAGATTAAGAAATACACTAACCCCATGAGATTAAGGGCACGTTTGTTTTAGCTTTTTTTTAAATGATTTTTATAGTATTAAAAAATTTCATGTAAAAAGTTTTTATAAAGTATTTTTTATAAAAGCTTCAATTGAAAATTTTATTTGAATAGTTGTCCTTAAAATGTTATTTTAGATCTTATTGAAATTTTTTTTGGATATCAAAATTTTAAAAAATCACTTAATTTTTGAAACTATTTCAGATAGATTTTTATAAAAATTATTTTTGAAATATAACTTTTTAAAAAAAATGCAATTTTGACTATATGTTCGTCTTCAATAATGTACGTTTATGTTATTGGATGTAAAAATTAATGTTTCAATTTAGAAAGAAAAAAAAGAATACAGAAAAATTTCTAATATTTTAAAAAACAATTTTAGAAAATCTACTTTAAAAAAAATCATTTTTAAAAAAATCATTTTTATAAAACTGAAACAAACAAACCCTAACTCTAAGATTAACTTTGAGTTGAACAAAAAGATTATAGAGTTGATCCAAAATCAACAGCATTGCCATGAGAGTACGGCAAAGTTAATCTTAAGTTCTTAAGATAAAAAGCAACTATCTTATTTCTCTGTTTTGTGTCAACAAGAAGAACATCCAATGAGTAATCAAAAGAGTAGGAATTGAAAATGTATAACTAATTTATATCAGAAGTATATTTTCAAAATAAATTTTATCATAAAATAGAAAAAATCTCAAAATAAATGATATATACATAGTGGAAGTGTAAACCCGAAACATATTTCTAATTTTTTAAAAGACATTTTTGATATTGCATATGTTTTTCAACCCTAAGGAATGAAATAAAGAAAACCAAACCCCTTTTCATTTGGTAGACATTGTATATTACACAACTCTGAAACAAATCAGTTAGTATATTAATTTCAGATATGTAAATTAATAAACAGTATTTTTATGCAAATCATTTGGGTGAATCAACACAAACTTTGTATGGTACCTACTGGGATTAAGAGGTCTCACACCCACCTTATGACTTAAGAATGAATTTTATTAGGTTGTTTCTTTACTTTGTCTACTTGAGATAATAACGATGTAATATTATAATTAGTAATTTACACAAGTGCATTAGGTACATTTTACTAGCTTTTGAAAAATAAAAAAATTATGCTACTTGACATAATAAGATCAAAATTTTAATTAAATAAATCCCAAATATTTCTTTTACAATTTTCCTTGACAAATGAGACTACAATTGAAAATCTTCAAATAGTTTAACAAAGAAATGACAACTATAATATAGAATAATAAGATCACCCAATTGACTTGAGATTTAGGTTTAGCTGGACTTACACCACCACACATGTTTTGACTTGTCATAACTAAAGCATTTAGATAAAAAGAAATAAAGTAATTGTGATACAGCAACTACATCTAAACACAAAAAAGTACTTAATATTAGTGCAGAGAACCTCATTTATATTCTATATGAATTCTAGTGTTTCTTCATTTGCATCTCAACAACACCACTAATCAGAAATATTGATTACATTTTTTGTAAAAGGTGTTCTACTTTCCTGTTAACTTCAACAACTACAGTATGATCTATGCCTCAACCACTCCAACACACTCTTCATTCCTTCTTATATAACCCCAAAACTGATTCCATTGCATTCATCCAAACAGAGATTAATCATCTACATCTAAAAAACTTGAAAACAAGATGGCTATGGGATTGTTAACTATAGCTCCCTTGGCAATGTTGGTTATCTTTTCTCATTTGACATTTTCTATAACAGCAGTTGACCCTATTGCAGCCACAGGGAAAGAACCTATTATTGAGTTATTCATGCATGACATTCTTGGCGGAAGTAATCCAACAGCCCGACCCGTAACCGGTTTGCTAGGTAATATATACAGTGGTCAAGTGCCCTTTGCAACTCCAATTGGATTCAACACTCCGGCAGGTGGGACTCTCATCCCTAATGCCAATGGTGCTATCCCCACCGTCAATGGCGTTACCGGTATCCCGTTAGGAACTGGTTTGGCGGGTACTTCTTTTGCACCAAACAACAACAACCAAAACAATGTTCAAATGCAGTTAGGACCTGATGGACTTGGACTAGGATTTGGTACAATCACTGTTATCGATGATATACTTACATCTCAACCTGAATTAGGTTCCCAAATAGTTGGAAAAGCACAAGGTGTGTATGTGGCAAGTTCAGCAGATGGGAGTAGACAGATGATGGTATTCACAGCTTTGTTTGAAGGAGGGGAATATGGAGATAGCTTGAACTTTTATGGTTTGTATAAAATAGGAAGCACCATGTCGCGATTATCGGTAATAGGGGGCACGGGAAAGTTCAAGAATGCAAGGGGGTTTGCTGAACTGAGATCTCTTATCCCACCAGGACAGATTGCCACTGATGGTGCTGAGACATTGTTGAGGATCAGTATCCATTTGACCTACTAGAACTGTGCTGTAAAGATGGAAAAGCGACTGGGTGGTTTTTACTTTTTAATTACATACGACAATGAGATTGGTCTTGTATGTTTTCAACTTTGATTGCATGATTGTATGATTGTATGTGAAATCTTATTTGTAATCCCATGATATCATGTGGTGATATGTGGTTTTTGTTATAGATGGTATTGTATTTGTCCTGCTTACTTAATGCCATCTAATCAATCAGTCTTAAGAGAGATTTTAAAAATTTGAATGCAAAATCCTCCAGACCATATGATATGTGTTAAAAGAGAAAAATCAAACAAGTGGGACGCTACCATAAATGGTGAAACATTAGCTATTATACAACACATAAACAAGAATGATAAAAGGGAAAAAGCATGATAGAACAAAATCACAAATGCCTATGAAAACAAAAACCCAATCAAATAAAAAGATGACTGCATAAGTGCATATGAATCATGAAATGTAAGAAAATGTTATTCATTATTTCATATATACACAACTCTATAGAGCATCCAATCCATATATATGATTAGCAGTGCCTCAACAGTTAATGAACAAATTTCAACAAATCAGTTGTATACTACATCAAAGCGAAATGATGAGGAGTTAACTTTGAAAAGCACACCTATATGTGAAATTTTAAAGCAGCTGAACATCCTGTTTTTACTAGCTAGTGTCTCCATTGTCACTAATGATCCATTTTCAATGGATGGATACGAAAGATTGACATGTATGAGCAATAATCAAAGATATAAAATGCATTAAAAATTACCAATTTGCAAGTACTGCATGCATGCAGATCTTCAAACTTCAACACAAGCTTGTGATATTAACATGAGATTGTAACGTCGCGTCATCAATCCCATAGAGCGCATCTATCAAGTGCATCCGCAACGACGCAGGTCCTTTAGCCATCTTCATTCCTAACTCACCGGCAACCCCAAAAACAGCTAGGGCCGATACTGCCGCATCTAAAGCATGGCTTTTGTCAACTGCAACAAAGGCAGCAATGAGTGCAGTGACAGAACAGCCGGTTGCTGTAATTTTTTGCATCAATGCCACCCCATTGTGAGCACCAACAACTTGACTTCCATCTGTGACAATGTCAGTTGCTCCTGACACTGCAACTATGGCACCAGTTGTTCGAGCCAACAACTTTGCTGCTTCAACTGCATCCATTGAATCATGAGTACTGTCTGCACCCTTTACAACAATAGAGCTAAATTACAAAGTGCAATTCCAAATCATTTTATCAACTATTAAGGTTCAGAGTAGCCATATATATACCTTGGCGGCAGAGGATTTGGAGGAGGAAGAAAGAGCAATAATTTCAGAAGCATTTCCTCGAATAACAGTGGGTTTAAATCCAACAAGGCGAACGCAAGCATCGAATCGAAAAGACGAGGCGGAAACAGCGACGGGATCAAGAACCCAAGGAATACCCAACTCGGAGCATATCTGAGCGGCAGTTATCATAGCAGAAAGAGAGTCGGGAGAGAGTGTACCGACGTTGACGCACAGAGCACTGACGCGCGGGGTGAAGTCGGGAATCTCTTCCACGGAATGAACCATGGCTGGAGACGCACCGGCGGATAAGAGAGTGTTGGCCATTAGATCCATTGAAACGACGTTGGTTATGCATTGAATTAGCGGTGATTGAGTTCGAATCTCTGAAAGGAGTTTCCATGCTCGTTTTCCCCATTCCAACCGCTTCTTGCTGTCTTCCATTCTGTGAATTTGATCTCACTAGATTCTTCTCGATTCTCAATCACTCAAATTAATCAAATAAATTGTAGTACCACGTCCCTGTTTATAAATAAATTTTGACTTTTTAAATTCATTGAATAAATTTTGATTTGTTTTAGATTTAGTTTTGATTTAGATCTAGAATATAATAGATTTGATTTAGTTCAAATAAGTATTTTTGGACTTTTATAGTTTTGGATTTTAGCTTAGGGAGCAAGTTAACCTAAATCTATAAATAGAGGGAGTAACCCCTAATTTTTGTAATCAAGTTGTATTCATAGAATTTGCAGTTGTAAGTGAATCAAAATTTTTTTATAGTTTGTGGGCAGAGAGAGTTACTCTGCAAAAAATCATTTTCTTCCTTTTCTTCTTTAAATTCTCTTTTCATTGTCCTTGTGTGTGGTGATATCAATCTTCTTCATTAAGATTGGTAGAAATTTATCATAGGTATTAGTGGATTTCCAACATCTGGTATCAGAGCTCTGGTTAATCGATTTAAGCGAAGATCAAGAACGATCATAGAAGAATTCATGATGGCAGTGAGTTACGGGAATGCGAATTATCCGACAAATCTTCCAATTCTAAAAGTAGATAACTATGAGAATTGGTGCAAGCAGATGAAGGTTTTATTCCGTTGTCAAGGTCTGTGGGATCTTGAAAAGGATGGAGTACAAGAGCTTGAAGAAGGCGCCTTAGAAGAAGAAAAGCAAGAACAAGCAGAATCGGAGAAGAAGAGTTATAAAGCTCTCTTTATAATTCATCAATGTCTGAGTCTAGACAACTTCGAAAAGGTCAGTGATACAGAATCTGCAAAAGGAGCTTGGGATATTCTTGAGAAATCTTTTGGAGGCGTTGAAAAGGTGAAAGAGGTGAGGTTACAAACTCACAAAAGAACGTATGAATTGCTTCAAATGAAAGACAGGGAAAGCATATCTAATTTTTTCACTAGAGTTACAAAACTGGTGAATCAAATCAAGATATGTGGAGAAGCATTAACAACAAGAGTTGTTGTTTTAAAGATTTTGAGATCTTTGGCTCCCAAGTTCGACCACGTTGTGGTGGCTATCGAAAAAGGGGAAGATTTGTTGAAATTAACAAAGAAAGAGCTTCAAGGGACGCTTGAATCTCATGAACAAAGGATGAATGAAAGAGCTGCAGGAAATGTGTCGAATTAGAAAAGACCATACCAAGGCAACCAAAGAGGTGGTGTTGCAAATAGAGGAAGAGGTGGTGGTCGAAAGCCTGACAAGAGTCACATTCAATGTTACAATTTTCAGAAGTATGGTCACTATTCGAGTGATTGTCCGGAGAAGCGAAAGAATCAAGAAAGTGATGCAAAGTTCGCAAAGCATGAAGAAGAAGAGACGTTGATGATGGTCACAACAAGAGATGAAGAGAAATCCAAGGATCAATGATACTTGGATTCAGGATGTTCATCACATATTTTTGGAAGGAAAGATTGGTTTGTTAATCTAAATCCCTCAATGAAGAACATGGTGAAATTTGCAGATGACAATACTCTAGCAGCTGAAGGTATTACAAATGTTATGATCATGAGGAAAGATGAAAAAAGGGCAGTAATTGCCAATGTGTTGTATATTCCAGGCATGAAAAGCAACTTGCTTAACATAGGGTAGTTGGTCGAAAAGAATTACAAGGTGACTATCAAAGAGTGTGTTCAGATATACATCTTCAAATAAGACCTGATTCTAGAAATCAGACATCATGAATAAAAACATGATAGAATAATAAAAAACATATCAACACCAACATAAACATTTCATTAATTAAATACATTCATTACATATAGATAGTCATGAAAATAAATTTTTTGATAAAAATAAACAGAAATAAAAAAAAATCAAAAATTTTATGATGGATAATATAGTCAATTTACACAACGTGTGGTGTCAAATATAAACTTCAAGTGGCAGGTAAAATGTTAAATTTTCTATGTTGTGAAATAGTTCAAAGAAGTTAAATATTCAAAAGGTCTATCAAACGATCTAGGAAGAAACCTTTGAGAAAAAAATTGAGGAATTCTTTTTCCACTCTTTAGTTTTCTAGCGCACCATGCGAAATTCTAAAAATTCCCCTTAAAATCGAATATTTATTTCTGATACGCATCTTGTCCAGTCAAATATGGTATATAAAAGTTAGGTACAAACCGAAAATATACTTCTGGATGCAACGGTAAATATATTTTCGATTGCACCCCAAACATACACAATGGTCTGGCCTTGGAATCCAAGTTCTAGTCAAGATATGAACCGAAAATTGAATTTACGATGGCAGTCGAAGGTATATTTCCAGTTTGCATTCTGACTTAAAGGCGCCCTGCCTTTTTCAAACACACAAAATACTCATTTCATCTCAACCCCCATTGTTACAAAATCAAACCACTTCGCGAAAAACTTGTCAAGAATCGTAAAGCATCAGTTAACTTAATTGTTCAATCACATTCAATCAAGAGGCATCATCAATTGTAAGTTATTTTTGCTACAGATTATATTGAAGATAAGTCGCGTGCCACTGCATACAACCCGCTCCGAGGGAACCAAGCGACAATGTCGTTCCGGATATATATTGACTCGTTGGTGTTTGAGGATATACACTTCCATTCATACGTCGACCACTGTGTCATGATACCATTTGATGATGTTGTGTTGTTTATGAAATGGTTGGCTTGCGAGTCCCACAATATGGTTACTTATATTCCTGAGTGTATCATGCATCGGCTCGGGTACACCCAGTACATTCCCCGAGATCCTACTGTATTTGCTCCTTTGATGGTGAAACGCAAGGGTATGGATGCCTTGTTTGATGATTATGAGAATCATCTTGTTCCAGATGAGGCCCAAAGTACCTTTGCTCCAAATGAGTGGAGCTACGTGGACGATTATATCACATGGTTCTTCAGGGTATCTCATCCATACCTGATACCGGATGTTCCGGGAGACCCACTGAGGCTAGCTCATCAAAAGATTCTAGAGGAGGAGGAGGCTAGGTCGATCATGGCACTGATGTGTTGCCTACGTGTCATCGTATCATAGAGATCTCGCAGGCGAATACTGATGAAGGTTTATTTCTTGATGGATATGATGTTAGATGTGTTCTAGATGCCAACATGACGGAGGCTCGGGAGGATCTACCTTACAAGAGGCAGTGGAGGAACAATGGGAAGGTGACGAGTCGACTAAGAGTCTGCCATACTCAATAGTCTTTGTTGTTGTATATGTATTTTGATTATCGTTTTTTATTGTATTTGAATAATATTTTGGGTTACCCCCTATATTGACTATTGGCATCTCTTGTATTATTTACTGCTATCTATTTATATATGTCTTTGTTCTATATGTCTTTGTAGTATGTTTTGTTGTATACGTCTTTGTATTCAATGTGTAACAACACGAAAAAATAGTCATTCCCAGCATAAGTGTTTTTGGTACTATCTGAACAGAAACCGAAAATACATATCTGGTTCGCTTTGCAAATGAATTTCTGATTTCTAGTTAAGGTTTAATAGAAAAAGGTGGGGACCAAAAATATATTTTCGCTTTCCAATGGGCATTTTAGGAAATGCATAAGGTATTTCTTTACACTATCAAATGGAAAAAGAATTCTAAAAAAAAAATTAAAGTTAGCTTAATGTGGTACAAACTCATGTGATGCTCATGCACTAAGAGAGTTAATTTCTATTTGTCTATAATTTATATAAAAACCTCCATTGTTGTGTGTAACACCCGAGGCCAAAGAAGGCGGGGGTGGTTACACCGCATGTAACACCTGAGGTCGAAGAAGGCAAGGGTGGTCGCCACATCAGAATGAGAAGGATCCCTAGGCTATGCATGTATGTGAGTGCATGGTTGAAGTTGACTTATAAGGATTAATTGTTACTACCTATACCAACAAGATGCATCTTCTTTTCGGTAGCTCATTCATAAGAACTCCACAGTTAAGTGTGCTTGGCTTGAAGCATTTTTAGGATGGGTAACCTTCTATGAAGTTTCCCAGAAAGCGTGTAAGTGAGGCCAAAGCATGCTGAAAAGACTCGTGTTGGTCTGTGGAATCAGTCAATGATCATGAAGGTTGTCAGGGCCGTTACAAATGGTATCAGAGCCAGACCTCTCCCAGTACGATGTGGTTCGAGGACGAACCATGCGGAAGCTAGTGGGCATGTAACACTCGAGGCCAAAGAAGGCGGGGGGTGGTTACACCGCATGTAACACCTGAGGCCGAAGAAGGCAAGGGTGGTCGCCACATCGGAATGAGAGGGACCCTTAGGCTATGCAGGTATGGGACTGCATGGTTGAAGGAGGCTTATAAGGATTAATTGGTACTACCTATACCAACAAGATGCATCTTCTTTTCGGTAGCTCATTCATAAGAACTCCACAGTTAAGTGTGCTTGATTTTGAGCAATTCTGGAATGGGTAACCTTCTGGGAAGTTTCCCGAAAAGCGTGCGGATGAGGCCAAAGCATGCTGAAAAGACTCGTGTTGGTCTGTGGGGTCAGTCAATGATCTTGAAGATTGTAAAGGGTGTTACACTGTGGGAGTATCTTCCAATAAAAAAATATCAAAAATACATGATACTCATCCAAACACATAAAGGATATTAACTTAAGAGTTTCACATGATGGATTCAATTTGAAAGTCTCACATGAGAGACTCAATTTAAAAGTCTATGAGGGAATCCACTTAAAATTTCATTGAGGGGTTTAGAACTAAATCACTTAATCACTTGCAAGACCTCGTGCTCTATAAATAATATTCATCGCCTCATGGCATGGCTACTAATCGTCTATTTATCTCAATGCACCCATTTTTATCACACTGTGAAACCTCATGCTCTATGGATAACACCGTCTGCCCGGAGCATGGCTACTAGTTGTCTATTTATCTCAATGCACTCAGTTATCGCACTGCGATACCTCATGCTCTATGGATAATATTCATTTCCCCACATGATGGATATTGGTCGTCTATTTATCTCAGTACACCCATTTTCATACTACGAAACCTCGTTCTCTATGGATAATATATACATCGCCCCAGAGCATGGCTACTAGTCATCTATTTATCTCAATGCACTCATTTATCACACTGCGAGACCTCATGCTCTATGAATAATATACATCGCTCAAAAGCATGGCTACTAGTCATCTATTTATCTCAATGCACTCATTTATCACACTACGAGACCTCATGCTCTATGGATAATATACATCATCCCAGAGCATGACTACTAGTCGTCTATTTTTCTCAATGCACCCATTTATCACACTGTGAGTCCATTGTTTTGTACGCTCACCCACTTATGAAAATGTGGGAATGAAGTGTCTTTATCCCATAACGACATGTAAACGGTCAAAGGAAGTTACTTTCTCCATAATCATAGGGAGAATAACTAGCCCACTTCCCACTTTCCTGGGAGAGAATATTGTAACCGCTCACTCGAGTCCAAAAATCCAAACCCAATAAATTCTTTAAAATACCTTAACTCTTGAGTTGGAGGGACATTCAATTTACTCAGCAATCAATTATATACAATTTTTTTTACTGTCTCTACCTGAGCTTACTCTAACACTACAACAATCCTAAAACTCTACGAAAATTATATATAAATAGGAGTTGTCATTCATCGGAGAGACTAGGGATGGAAAAATAGGATAAATGAATGAGTTAATGTGGAATCTGGATTAGATGAATGTGTTAATGTGAAGGCTGTACAAGATAAGGGACAGATGAAGTGAGATGAAGTGCATTGGATATTCAATTTGAAGACCGAAGAAAAAGTTGGACTTGAAGATAGTTTTGGTGTGGAAGTTGGTGACCAATTTGTCTTTGAAATTGTTGATGACCTAATTAACCAAATAGAACTTGCTGAACTAATTTAAGTAATATGGAAAACAAAGAAAACAGTGAAAGGGAAGAAAAGGGATTCATATTAGAACCTGAAATGTGGCATTCCATTATTTCAATTTCAGGATAAGAGATTGTAATATTTCTGTTGAATAAACAAAAACAAAATACACATTTATTTAAGCTCTTTAAGCACATTAAGATAAAACTTGTTTTACAACTTTTTAGAGTAACATTAAATTACAAAACAACAATCAGAATTAGCAAAATTTTAATTGTGCTAACACATTTAATAATCATAACTAACTTGCTAGATTTCTGCTAAATACACCAAATACAAAGCAATTGATTCTTATATTTCTTAACAATCCTTTTAAGTTTCTTTTCCTATTCTGTTACATTGTGTGACATCATCATGCTAGAAAAAGATCATTCCTATATACACTGACGAGATCGGAAAGTGCCATTCGACAACAGTTCAACAATTGCTTTCTCGAGCCGTTGAGAACCTACACCAGGTCTCAAGATACTGGCATCACCCCAAGTTAAACACGAGTTGTTCCCGGGCTCACCTAAACACCAACCACCGGGAACAACCGATCCTTGACGTCGGTCCAATAATTTTTGGTCGATCAGATCAAGCACGGGATCATCTGGCAGGAATTTTTTGGCGAAGGCCGCTCCACTACGAATCATGTCATCGAAATCTGTTGAGTTCAATGCTCGAAGATCATTTCTATGACCGTCATAAATAGCATATAATAAGTTCTGATTTATGACTGTTTTGTTGAACTGACGAGAATTGCAGAGAACGGTAGGGAAATAGTTGGACAGGGATGATGGTGTGTTAGAGAAATACATCAGTAGAATCCTTGGGAGGTTGTCTACACCCCAAATGCAAAACTCCATAAAATTACGACTTAAAATAGAAAAGGATGAACCTGTACAAGAAAAGAATAAGTCAGCTAAAATAACTTCTCAACGACAACAACCATCTTTAGAAAAAAGAGAGTAAGAGAATCTTGCAATAACTATATAATTCTTTTCAATAAGAGCTTCTTTTGGGAGTTAAAACTAGATTCTGCATTACAATTTTTCAGAAGTTTTCTTCAAAAGTCGAGTAGCACATGCCTGATTGTGATGTGACTATATATTACAATAATGCCCTTCAAAGATAGTAGAATTAAACTAACAATAAAGGCGAGACAATTTATAAGAGTTAAGGGCATGCAGGGCTCAAGGTAACCAACTCCACTTGATGGGAACAATAACCTTCTTGTTTTCTTGTAGTAGTATATAACTTGGATTTCAAAGTGTGATACCAAACTTGCAATCTGTATACTATTTGTGCCAGGTGTTTAAAAACCATTTCAAACTATTATTGCAAGTGAAAAGTGAGTTTTTTTATCATATAACAATTAACCACTTTCTTGTAGATAGATAGTGCAAAAAAGTTGTTGTTCATTTGCCATAAAAACTAGATATTTATGATAATTATTGCTGATTTTATATACTGCCTAACCAACGAGAAATCTCAGGGAATTGGTCACTATACTGGAGGGAAAGACATCGTTACATACCATGCTTTGGACTAAGCCCGATATGGTTACATTTTGATGATGAGGCTAGTTTGTTAGTGGTGGTGGTGGTAATGTATCTTTTCAATTAGAAACCATGGGGTTGGGCAGAGAGAGGATCATTTTTTCTATGAGGAGCTTTGTTGGGGGATTATAGGGGTCTGTCTCTTCAGTAATATTTCTTGCGTTCTATCAATAACAGTTTCTGTTTACTACTAATTTCGGGTTCCTAACATTGATTTGACCTGCTGAATTATTGTTGAGGACCGGCATTCGTATCATATTTGTGTCATTCAAGATGATCGAGGAAGAAGAAGTGTTGGAAGCAGAAAGGGATGAATGAATTGGCGCGTTAATAGGAGGAATTGGAGGTATCCATCAAGTTGTTAGTGGCGGAGTTTCTGCAATCTCTGATGACAGAGATGAAGAAGCAAGGAGTGAAACAAGAGACCTAAGGGGTCTTGCTTTTTAGGATCGAATTAACGAGACCATTTCTCGGCAAATGGAACAGTCAGAAATGATGCAGGAACAACTCAACAGATCTTGCAATAAAAGAGAGGGTGAAAGGGACTGATCTGTTCATCATGGCACAACAAGAGCAAGAACAAGTGAGTCGTGCGATGAAGGTCCCAAATCGAGCAACAAAGATGCCACAGAAGGTGAGAGAACTCAACGTGAAAAAAGACAGGCAGCTCAAGCATGGATGGCGCAACCTGCCGCCACCGCCCGTTAGTCTCTACTCCAACGGCAAAAATACTGTCCAAGCCAGAGCTGCCAGACATTGGTACATGTGTTTTGGCGGCAGACTGCAATTCACATATGACCACAAGAGAGAACCATGTCGTGGGAGGTGCGGTCGTGCTTCAACTGGCACCAAATACCATGGAGCGCTCATTCATTTTGCAGGTTAAATGGATGATTTGTGAGTTGGGTCACATTCTAACCCTAAGACTGGTATTTTGTAACTTGAGTTCAAGTTCAAACCTGATGGATCAGGCCCAAACGGATTGTAGCTTATTGGGTTCAAAAGGGAAGTGTTACTTTTAGTCTGATTCAAAGGCTAAAAACTCTTTCAGGCAAACCTGACTCGACTGTGCCAATGAGGTGCCCTCTGTGGCAACAGTCTACCACGTGCATATCCGAAGTTACGCGAGTTCCTCTGGTATGTCCATCCTTTCTGCAAGTTTTTCCACCTATAACGATGCTAGCCTCTCCGGTACGGTTGTATGCGAGGTCGGGTAAATTTAACTAATTCAATTTCTGACTGCTCCTGTACGACCACCGGAACCGCCAGACACGCTTGATCCTCCAGACCGTCAATTGACCGCATTGTGAACCCATCCGCTGAGCACATTGTTTGTTCTGCAAAACCTTCTAGTGTGTGCACTGTCCTACTTGTGATTTCGTCCTACTAGCAACCATGCATATTTTTATCTCGGCACCGATTCTCATGATAAATGGAAGGTGGATTGTATGGAAACCCAAGCAACTGGTGCGTGCCTTCCTATGGTGAGCAACAAAGACAGTCTTCGCTGCTCCCCTCTACAATTTGTGTGGTACTGTATTTCTGGGAAGGGCTTGCTAATTTGCATGGATGTTAAGAGACGCACAAGAGCACTAAGGCTCAGAAGGAATCTTCTTCGTCGATGGAGTATGTAGGGGCCATACATGACTTCTCTTGACATGTAAGCTTTCTCAATTTCTATCATTAAGGCTGACTCGTCTACTGTTCAACGTTTTGAGGATGAAACTAAAGCTTCCTATTGTCCTGCTGGCTGCTGAAAAAGTTATCCCTTAATCTACAGGTCGCTGTATTTTGTATATCATAGAGGAAAGATTTGGGAAACCCGCATAGATGTTTGAAACCACGAGTGGGGCGCTACTACCGGGTCAGTGCAAGAGTACATACGGAGGTCACTTATTAAACTACTGGGACATGGCCAAATCTATCGGAACAGAAAATCTTTAATTGGAATATAGATAATGATGTTTGGTAATCAAGCAATTTGGATATGATTGCTATCAATTATCAAGATTCCTGTTTGGGGCTGAATGCCTCAAACAGCCTAATAACTTCCCGAGAACACTAGTATGTGGCCAAATAGCACAATGAAACTGCCATTTAGTCAACTATGTTAACGCTTGCACATATAAGCTAAAGTACTCTATCTCATAGTAGTAGCACCAACAAACACCATATAATTTCTAGTTCGTTGCCCATACATAGTCCTGTATTTGTTTTCCACCTATTATGCTTCTACAAGTAGTCTCTTCTTTTCCTCTACCTCCAAAATAATAAGACGAAACTTAAGCCACAAAATCTGATTGTTAGCATTGTCGCAAACATTTCAAGACCCAGCATAGATAACAGCAAGAAACTTCTAATATTTCTAAAAGGGTAAAACAAGAGGCAAGTTAATCACTTTCAGCAGCATACTTAGTCAATACCGCAACCATTCACCTAAAGAGGCTAAGTACAATTTTTTAACAAATGTGAGCCTTACCCAGCAACAAGTTAAAGAATGTTTAATCTTCGACATTACTATTCTGGTATTACTTATTTTACTAAAAACATGGGTATATTTTAGTACATTAATTAACAAAAAAAGATTTATTTCTAACTAATCCATGACATACTGGGAAATTAAGGAATATATGAATCGAACAATCACTATATTTTCCGGAGCGCAAACCCGGATTCCTAACATATTCCCGCACAGGCTGCTTGTTAATAGCCCTTGGCCACCATGGGATGACCACTAAGAGGCATACCCAGAAGAAATTGTATCTTCACACCAAAAGTGAAATGATTTCCAGTACAGGAATCATTATATCCTATATAGGGGCCTAAGAATCCTAAGTAGGAATTGTATACTCTTTCCCAAAGTATAAAATATAGCCAAATTCTCTTTGTTCTGCCTCAGAAATAAACCACGGATATGATCACTGAGAGATCCTAATTGTGATGCCGAGGTTTCATTTCTTCTTTTGATTTTCATTAACCATTTTTCTATTTGTTGAGTTGATATGCCTACAAAGATCTGATTCTTTTGGCATTCATGATTAAAATTTTATCCGATCAAACCACTTTAAGATTTTATATACAAGTAGTTCTCTAATTCATTGTCTTATAAAATAGTTCAATACACAAGACTCTATTTTCATATAGATCTTAAAATTGTTGTATATCTCATATCAAGATATCACTCTAGTTAAAACTTCCCACTTGTGTATCAACTATCAAGTAGAAACGTCTGAATCATGCACGAAAACAGAGTTAATGTAATGTGTTTTGCAATGTTACTCTATAATCAAATACAAGTTGGAAACAAAAAGCTTTCCAAATACATTACAAGGAGAGAAAAACACACCTGTAAACAAGTGGTAAGCACTAGGGAGTTCCCTTTTCTGAGTAGCATAAAACATTTCAGTCCCTTCAGAAAGATACAAACCAGGATCAACAATAATGGGTTTCAACTTCCTGGACCTAGAGAATTAAAACAAATACAAATTGTGTCATCACCATAGTCTATAAACACTTAATGCTAAACACCAAAACCTTGATGGTTGTTAGGAGAATGAAGAAAAATAGAGTTTTGTACACATAAGAACATTGAACTTACTCTTTCCACCCAATATAGCTTGAATGATTCACAAAGTTGATATCTTTAGGCAGAAAAGACAGGATGTGGAGAAGATCTGACAAACCCAGAAAAGATATTCAACATCAAATCAAAAACACATAATTTTGCAGAAATAAATAAAAAACAAAAAACAATATAAAAAAAAAACCACCATACCATACCATCTTGAGTAACAAGAGGATAAGAATCAGCAGTGAGGCTAACAAACCAATCCCAATGAATCGACAAACGAAACAAAATGGAAGCAGCATGAAGAGTAAAGGAAACAGGAGAAGAGCCTTTTGCATAAGCAAAATCAGGTTTTCCCATAACATGAACATTCTGTGCAGCTTTGAAAATGGGATTAGACTGAACAACAAAAGCCAAATCGTCACGATCTGAATGAGGGGCAGAAGGGTCAAGATGAAGAAGGTAGTGATTTAGTGGGTGATAGGAAGCAGACAGTAACCGTAAGACCCGACCCGAATCACCCTTTGACCCGGAGATTAGATATGCTATGGAAGGAGGTGGAGGGGCGGTGCTATCTTGGTCGTAGATGATGCGGTGGGTTTGGCGAGTGGGGTAGAGAAATGGGTCGGGTCGGGTGTGGGTTTGGGAAGGGGAGGAAGAGGAAAGAGAGAGGATGAGGAGGATGGAGAAGAGAGAGATGATCAGGAAAGTGTAGAGGATTGGTTTTGGTTTAGGGTCTCTGAGAAAGGTTGATGAGAGAATAGAGAATGAAGAACAACATTGAGGTTGTGTTGTTCCTGGGTTTTGCATTTTGAGGATGTTTGTTTCTTTCTATAGCTTCTACTATGATCTCATCGTATGTATGTCTGTGTTAATGTTTTCGTTTTGTTGCGAATCCATTCGGTGTCTTGTCTCTTCTTTCTCTCTCCAGTTTTCCAGGGACAAGTAAACTTAATAAACATGTTTTCGTGTTAATTAATGATAAAAAATTGACAACTTGGAAAATCTCCCAAAAATGTTGTTTAAGTTATTACTAAATATGTCCCGTAACATGATACTTTAGGATTTCTTCTTGAAATTTCATTATTTTGTACTTAATCTAATTATAATTAAGAAACCTCATGCTATAATATCTCCTCCTACATTCAAAATTTGGTAGTGGATACGTTAGATACATTCAAGTTTATAATAACTAGATAAAATTTTGAAATACGTCAAATTCTAAATACATCGACACACTCTAACAAAAAGACATCAACACAATAAAAGAAGTATTTAATGGATCTTCAACATCAAGTCTTCAAATATAAATGCACCTATTTATCAAAAAAGAATAATAGTTTTGTTTGAGTAGATATTCATATGAAAATAAAAGATATGTTAGACAATAATTTTTTCATCACAAATTTAAATAACAGTTTATTTTATAATTTCTAACTTATGATTTTTTTTCTTCCACTCTTACCCTTATTATTTTAAATATAATTTATAATTTATTTTAATTTAAAATAAAATAATTACATATTAAATGTCTGTTATATCATTTTAATTTATCAATTAATTGAACCGTTAATTTTACCTAACATTTCAATTAGCTTATCACTTATAAGTTATTAGTCATCGACTATAAACTATAAGCCATCAGTCATTGTTGAAATATTAGATTATATTTGATTAGATTTAATATTTAAATATAATATAAGTTGTGTATGTTCAAGTCCGATTAGGATTATTCAGGTCAACATATACTGCTTAAAAATAATGTATGTTTCGACATATTCGTCCTACAGGTCGACACATACTGTTTTATTAACCAAGTCTTTCAAATCTTTTTAATTCTGAATTTGTCCTTCTTGCCCTAAAAGTTCTAAGACTATAAATACTCATTCATGCATCATTTACAACTTGATGATACCATAAAATTAGCATACATTTGCTCTTCATCTTCAACCTTCAATCTATGCGTACACACTAGAATCACATTGTGATAATGTTCCATTGGGGTGCCATATAGACGAGGGTTGAGATTGTCTGATTCAGGGCTTGAGTAGCCAGAGAAATTGGGTTGAGATTTGAAGAGGTCTTTATCCGAAAAAACATCGGGCTTGTCCTCTAATATCATTGGTTGATTTGGGGGTTTTCGTGCGAGACGTTCAAGAGGTAATTGTGGCCAAGTGAAGTTCTTTGGAGATAAAGAACGCAAGGGATCCTTTGGAGATAAACGCAAAGGAAGTAGCGTGGGAACTGCATATTATTAGAGTTGTGATGCAATAGATAAAGTCAATGGTGCGTGAAAGCTTTGGAGATAAACAACACAAATGAGTAGCAAGATCATGTTGTCAACTTTCAACTATTGCGTGCTTGGTCTTTTTCAAGATCAAAAGAGGATAAGGAGTTGAATAAACTACAGGCTTAGGGTTTATGAAGTTGCACTTGAACACTTCTCTTGTATCAATATTTTTGGATAATAAGAATTATCCTAATTCAATTGAATTAGGCGCAGACGTACCTACACACGAGGACGAACGTGGGGAATTGTGAAGACAAATTCCTCGTGTCTCTTTTACTTTTCGCTTTTACTCGCTTTAATATTCACCAAACAATTTATCAAATAGCATTGTGTTATCAATTAAATTGTAAGAATTTTCCTAAATATTTTTTCTTTTGAATCAAGTGTAGATATAGATAATAATCACTTTTGATTGTAAATGGTTTTGTATATCAACACTAATCAAGAAAAATTCTAAAAATTCACTTGCACTCCAAATATTTGATAAATTGTTCAAGCTAGTTCTTAATATTTGTGGCATTAGATATAGCCTTACAAGTTAAACACTTTAAATGTTAAATAAGTTGCTCATTGATTTAAGTGATTCTTAATACAGCATGTCTCTTGTTCCATACTTAATTTAAATAATAATTGCATATCCGAGTTTCCAATAATTTTGATTTAGATGACTTGTCCAGAAAAGTGCTTCTGTGTAAATTCTTTTGAAAACAATTTTAATTCTAGATTTTTGTCTAGAGTTTTTAATCGGATATCTATTCACCCCCATTTAGATATGCTGTCGTCCGTCTAACAAGTGTTTGATATTGTAATTTTGTACTATTTTATTATATGTGATACTTATGTTTAAAATTTAAATTTAAATTATGAACTCGTGAATTTATTTATGATATGATATTTGTAAAAAATTAATTGCTAATTATATTTTGTAGAGACGGAATCATTCAGTTTGACAAGGTTTATACCTATATAATTTTATTATAATGACCGGTCTATTCAACTGAGTTATCTAGTTCAACCAGGTTTTGTCATGCGGTTCGACCAATGACCCAATGATTCGACCAATAAACCAGTGACCCAGTACCCTCATCGGTTTGATGTCCGGTCCGATTTTTAAACATTGGTTTTAGCTATTAAAATTTGTTTCAAAATGAGTGTCATTATCACTTTTCAATACAGAAATGATTACCATTTTTTCACTTGTGTCCTATAATTATTACACTTTACATTATTTTCAATACATTAATAATATTAATTTAGTAAAAGTGCAATGTTCTATGACAATATTATTAAATTTTTTAATTTGTGTACAAAAACCTTAAACGACATTCATTTTATAACGGAGAGAAATAATTATTGATTTGTAAAAGTGACTAAAACTCACTGAAAGCTGGTCCGTGTAAGCATGTGGTAGTCATGGTCTGGTTGATAAGGTGATGCCAACTGAAATAGATTTGTAGTAAATTGATGGAAAGTATGTTTAAAAAATTAGGGAGATTTATTTCATAGTAATCACAACTCTCACCAAGAACAACAACTTATAAATGCTATTCGATGGTTAAGAATCAAATTTGCACATAGAAAACTATAGAGAGAGAAATATCTGTCAAAGTAATTTTCTTAATGCGAGTTTTCTAGAGAATTGGAAAAGAGAATTTATTTAGAAAATGGTAATTTTTCTGTTTTGTGATTCTTTTTTAATTTATTCATTTTGTCCAATAAACAAGTTTTCATTACTAAACAAAATGGAAGAATCCTTCAATGTAATTTCATTAATACAACACACAGATTACAAAAGCTAGTCTCAGGAGAAATAATTACACAACACTCTACTCAAAGTTTAACTCTAATGGCAGATATCATGTTTCTTATCATCTATCCATGTGAATAATTGGCTCCTAATATTTACTAATGGAAATCAACAAACTTCAAGTATGATTTTTTTATCTGTTCTGTCATCATTGGCTCTGCCTTTGAGTATGTATCCTTATTATTTCCACAAGTGATATATTGCACACAACAAAAAGAGTAGGGCTTAGTAGAAATCAGAAAACCCCAAAAAAGGTGGCTATAGCAAAAAGTAGAAACAGCCCTCCACCCAAGTAACCAACCTGAGGAAAAATAAAGTGAGTTAAATTACATATCAGATTAAAATGCAAAGCATTAATCACAGGTAATAATGAGTTATACCAGTTTTTCAGAAATGTAGTTAGCAAGGAGTGATCCTCCAACAATGGCAATACATGTTGCTAGTAAGTGTCCTGCTATGGCTCCACTTGCCACACCCCAAGGAGACTGTAAAGAATAAGAAATTACCAATATTAAGCAAAAGATGCTAACATGATGTGTCATAATCAATTTTTTGATAATCATGTTATTAGTGCGATGTATCCGCGCCGATGACTAATCTCCGCCTGAGAACCTGATTGGCCACCTTTAGTGGAGTCTCCCCTCCCAACCACGTTATTTCCATAGACAAGGTTCAAACTCGAGACCTTTCTTAAAGAATTTGAGTATGGTTAGTATGTGTTTTGTCATAATTTAAATTTAAAAAAGCACCTGAGCAGCCGCGAGCGCGATTGTTGCAAGCATTGACCGATCTCCCCATTCCTAGGAAAATCCAATCAGCAAATTAAAATTTTATGCCGGATAACATAAACCAATTTGAATGCTTGATGCTCTATATGAGTTGTTGATTAAAATGGGAACGTTTTGAGCAAATACAACAAATTATAAGATTTTCACAATGCATTACTATGCTTAACTTTGTTGTGTTATTATAGTGATGATTTTACAACCAGATTTAGAAGTATATCCTAAGCTATTTAACAATACAAAAAAAAATCAGAGAAAAAAGGATCCTTACAGCAAAAAATACAAGACTGAATGATTTCCAAATGATCTCGAGTGGATTTGAAAGCCGTGGCGATGCCTGAAGATATTTTGGAAAGATGTGGTTAAAGGTATAAATGCCATTTGAATTTCCTAAATCAAAGTAAACCAATTCAACCATATATGCCATCCATATGTCACTGAGCTGTTGCATTATATAGGATTTAACAACAAAAAAAAAATTACTACAGACATTGTTATACATGGGATTCAAACCTTTTCTTTCACAAGCTCCTCAGCTTCAGCGAGTTCGTCGAGTTCATTACTGCTGTTATCACCATTTTTAACAGAAGATGAAGGAAGATCCCATGCGTCTTTTATTGATTTTAGGCCAAAAAATAAAAGAAGAGTAACTGCAGCATATTCTCCAATCGGCAAGGCTGTATGAAAATCAGACAATCCAAAAAACATGAGCTATCGCCATCTAAGATAGATCAAATTAAGAGAAATTAATACTATAAATTACCTCTAAACATACTCAATGAAATTTTAACAAATAGAATTGGGAAAGAAAAACCCAAGTTCTACATTAAATAAAGATAAGGTCTAATTGGAGTTTATATTATAAAAAGAGACACTCTTCACCTTACAAACCGGTTTTGTAAAGTTGAATTAAGACCAACTCAAATTCTAATATGGTATCCGATAGAAAGTGAAATTAGTTTCTAAACAACTTAATTATTTAAGTTAGAATGATAATGTATCTTAGTTGGGCCTTTATTCATATTGTTTAGATTGGGCCTTTTGGCTATTAGGTCTTTATGTTATTATCCACTACTACTATTATGTATGTACTCATTGAGAGATGGAAAACTTATCAAATGAATGAAAAATGTCTTTTATTTTATTACTAGTTAGTTTTTATTGTCCTTTATTTCTTAACTTTCTCTAGCTTTATTAGGGTTCTAGATATAGCATCCTAACAGTATCAAATATGCCCAGCACTAAGATCAATAGTATTGGGCGAGAGAGTGAATTGAATTCTTGGACCATAAAGACATACTGAAATATAGGAACATTTTTAGAATGAAAGATATGGCCTATTAGAACTTACTTGTTTGAAACTGAGCAGGTACTGATTGAAAAATACGCCCTATTATAACAGATAGGATTGACATGAGTGCAAGAGCACCCATTGAACCCAACAAAACCTGGTAAACATATAAAATAGAAGTTAAAATATATAAAATCGTGTTTCGAAATATAAGTTACATTGAAACCTGATAATCGTCAAGTAAAAACTATGAGCATTGAGTGAACTTGTTTGTTTAGGCTTACGCATGGATCTCTAATTAGTATGGTAACTAAAGTGGCTGCATTCTTGCCAATTTTTGTATTAAGCCTTTACTATATAGCATAGTAGAGACACTCACATGCCAGTATACAAAAAACAGAGGAATTCGCTAGTTAATAAATGGAAATGAACTGTGGCGAAGAGTAATTTCAATCATGAAAAGTAGGAAGTATATAAGCAACAAACTAAAACAATAAAATATGGATATCATTGTATTAAAAATGGGATTGTACTGCAGTGACAGCTGGGAAACAGGAAGGAAATGATTGCGGAAACAATAAGTTAGAAGACTTACCAATCCCTTCTCATATTGCATTGCGAGGAGTGCAGCTATAAAGAATGTCTGCACAAAAGATAAAAGGCTAAATTTAGCTCCATGAAAACATATAATTCTAAAGCATATTCATTTAATAATTAAACTGTACTGACTCTACTCCTTTTGTACTCTTTAGGTATGAGCTTGCAGTATGAAGGTAAAAAATAACTCAAATTACAAACACCCTGATAGTTAAAACATGACTACTATTTCAGTTGCTTACTTGCTTGTTAAGTTTTCTTTCTTACTGCAGAATCTGTAATCCCGTCTTTTGGATAAAAAAATGTTTAAGGGGCTAATGATGCACCTAGGAGGCATATCACACCCAAATAGTTTGTTGGACAGCACACGTTTATGTTCCTCACCAAGCGTGGTCTAGAGGATTAACAATTTAGCATCTTTGAATGACCTCGATAGTATTTGTTGAAGTTGGTATTTGTGTTGTTGGTGTTTGTTTGAAGTCCCACATTGCTTAGGTACCCAGACTGTCGAATGTATATATATGTGAGGGCAACCTCACCCTTTGAGCTAGCTTTTGGGGTTGAGATCCAAGCATATTTAACATTGTTTTTATTTGTGTTGGTTTTCATTAGTTGATTACGGCTTTTGTAACAGATTGCATTTCCTTGGTTGTTTTGTAACTGTCTCTGCTACGAAGATACCACAGAGAAGAATTGATAAACTATTGTATATTCAGCACTGTGTTCATATGCCTGCTAGAAACTATCAGTAGTTCATCGGCCAAATAGGCCCAAAGTGTGGAGAGAATACATAGGAGGAAAAAAGAGGCGAGAAAAAAATGACAGGGGGTAGAGAGAGTAATGTGAAATAATGTGTGAGGAGAAGTCTGTTTAATCAAGTAAGGAAAGAGGGGATCATTATCTGATAATCATCTCTGTTAACGGTATAGATTATCTATTTTCTGTGCTCTATGGGTAGTTAGGATGATTCCCATCTGCATTTTCCTTTGCATAGTAAATAATGCTATCATTTCATGACTGATTCTAATCCATTTTATTACCATTTCTCAGTTATACTGTGATTTGGTTTGCAACAATTGGTCTGACCTGCCGGATCTCACAAAGAAGAAATTTCTTTTCATTGTTAGGGACCAAAGTTTTAGCATAAACAAATGCCACCTAAGATGATGGAGGCCAAAGAAGCAGATCTGGGAAATAAAATGGAGATTCTTAAACTGACCCTTGTCAATATGCAAACAAAAGCAGCAGAAAACCAGGAGCGATTAAATTTAATCATCGCGCAGAGCCATGGGACCTAGACCAGTCAGTTATCGGTGGAAAAGAAGGATTTGTGTAAGGAAACCTTGGGCAGTCTTCAGGGAAACATGTTGGTCAAGTTCCGTCTCAACAAGATGGACCACCCGCTCCAAGGTTTATTTCAAATTCCAAGACACAATGTTAGAGGTACGTGTCAATTTGGTTAGGCTATGCATGTATAGCATAACATCCACTTTTCAATGACATATTGAATGAGAAACCTGAGTTGACTTGGGAAAAGCTCAAAGAAGAGTTGTTGGAGGTAGATGGGGAAATGTTGATGGAAATGTATTCGAGCAACTATCAGCATGGTGCCAAGAACACATCATGGAGGAATGCTTCCAAGTGTTTTAACGCCTCACTATGCAGGTGACCCTATTGCAAGAAGAACAATACTCCAGTTATTTGACCCACAGCCTCAAGGGTCAAACTCAAGGAACAGTCCAAAGTATGTGTGCTATGGGTCCTCTTCTCGTTCACGGTTTATGAACATGGCAAAGACCACGGATAACAGGCTGCAAGAGAAACATATTGATTGAGGAGGACCATGGTGATGGGAGTAGATGCCCATTTGGGCCAGGTTCCAACTATCAATTCAACCCAATTCATACACTCAGATCCGCCGGTAATATAAGCAGCACACATGGGAGAGAATGGGTTTACATTTTGGGAAAAAGGAGAACTCAAAGCAGCAAGCAAGTGATTTGAGACTCAAAATAGATCCCAGGCAAGAGTGCAAAGGCAAAAGACCACAAGATAGAATGTTAAGAGCCCCATATTGGACAATATGTGGTTTATAAGTTCGAGCAATCCTCACCTTACAAGCCGGTTTTATAGGCAAGAGCCTATCGATTCGGGTCACTCACCATTTATACGCACGAAGTCCAATAGTGTTGGGCGTAAGGGGATGGATTAGAAAAACCAAGTCCCAAATATCGATTCGGGTCACCCACCATTTAATTGATTAGACATAGTCTCTAAAAAGTTTATAGAGTGACACCCCTCACCTTAAAAACCAGTTTTGTAAGGATGAGTTAGGTCAATCTCTAATTCTAATATGGTATCAGAGTCTATCGATCAAACCATGGGCCATCTATCATTTTTGTCCACACACCAAGCCCAATATTGTAGGGAGTAAGGAGGTGTATTAAAGAAAATCTCAAGTCATCCAAAAGGGGTGCTCCTAACCAAAAGCCAGAACATGTCATTCACCGGAAGGGACTACTCAATGTGTGGCCTCTTCGCTACCCACACCACCACAAGAACAAGAAAGAAACCCAAAAAATCCAAGAGAGGTTGTGCTCATTTTGGTTTCTTTTGACAATATTTTGGCGTATGGGAGACCAACATGAAACACTTACATATGGTGGAGCAAGTACTATGCAACCAGCACCTAGTGGCTAACAAAAAGAAGAGTTAGGGTACTTGGGCCACATTACTTTAAAGGAAGAGGTAGCAATGGATTATTGCAAAATAACTACATTGCTTCAATGGCTCATCTCAAAACATGTTAAAGGAGTAATGGTTACTCGGCCTCGCATGTTACAAAAGGAAATTCAAATGGAATAATGGCAAATAGGCAAGGCCCTTTACAGATCTAACAAATAAAGATGGTTAGTAAAAGAATGATTAGATAGAAAATGGTAAATAGAGTTTGAGGAGAGTTATGTCATAAAGGCAGTAAAGTAAGGAGAGAAAGGATCATGATGAGAGAATCATTTCTGTTATAAGCAGAGAATTATCTATTCTCTGAAGGAGTTATACACTTAGGGTAGTTGGGACTTCTCTCTTACACATTTTTCTTTTCATCATAAAAAATACATTATCATTCCCGGATTCAAATCCATTTTATTACCTTTTCTCTGTTATACCGAGTGTCGGTTTGCAATTACAATTTTGCTAACAAGCATAAATTAATTTAAGCTAACTGACAATGAGATATTGTAAGAAAATAGTAATGTTACCTTGTCCCCGATTTCAGAAACAAATATTAATGTAAATGCAGCGGTGAATCCTGATTTTGCAATTGCTGCTAGAACTGATGAAGGCCCTCCTTTCACAAAGGCTATTAGTGAAAACACAAGAGCACATCCAAACAGCACAGTAGCTATAGATGCAGGATAAGGAATCTGAATAGGTTTCACACTGCCAACCCATAAAATATATTTTGATTAGAATTGTATTAAGGCCATGACCGATCACACTCACATCACCCTAGCACATGGAAACTCACATTTTAGATGAACTGTCATCATTAGAATTTGTTTCAGAGACATTCTGACTGTCTTTCTCAGGATTGTTTCCATAATCCCCGGGTCCAACGCCAACATTTGAAGCTTGGGCTCGAATTGTGCCACGCACCAGGCTCAACTTCAATTTCTGTCTGCATCTTACTATACATAATTTAGGCATATGTCACTCACTCCTTTAGACAAGAAACATACTTTATATAAAAGTCAAGTAGTGAAAATTTGGAAGAACTTACATGGGGATAAAGTGGTGGGTCTGGAGAAATGAGAACAACAAGGTAATGCATCAAGTATTGCAAATGAAAGAGGAGGCTTTGCCTTTGGAATCAAGAGTGTGTGAGAACCTAACCCTTTCATGTTTTATGATGAAACTTGTTCTACAATTTCATTTTTCTGCTTGGGGTAGTGCAAAAATCCAATTTTTATCACAAAAATTGAAACTTTTGAGTGAAACTGGACGATGGTTAGAGGTAAGGTTGTATTTTTGGCGAATCTTGTGTGGGTAGATGGTGCTAGTAAGTGTGAGAGAGTTCTTGAGGATGACACGTATGAAATGTATAGGGAGATAAATCACCAAAAATTGATAGAAAACAAATGATGTTTTGCCTGAGATAGAAAATGGAAAATGATATTTTATTTTGAATAATGGTTCTTGTAAAAAAAATTTCTTCCAATTTTAGTTTTGTTAGTTTTTAAAATAGATTAATTACTCTTAAATTGTTAAGCTTTTGAATAATTTTTTTTATATGTGTTGAGAATACTATATAATAGATTCTTTTGACATATTTATAAGCAACAAAAATATTTTAGGATCATTGATGTATCTAGTTATTATTTTATACCAGATATATTAATGATTCAATGAACCTAAAAAAAATTTGTTGCTTATAAATGTATCTAGAGGGTGTATTTATTTACTAAATTTTAGAATTATTTAAAATTAAAAAAATTAAATATGAACTTTTTAAATTTCTAAAGATATTAATAAGTGAAAATTTCGATTTAGAAATCAAATTTTGAGTTCTTTTTTTTTGGAGGAACTTTTTATAACATTTTACACACGTCTGTAAAATCATCATTCAAAAATACACATTGGTTTAACAGCAAAGACTAAAACTACATGCATAATAATTTTGCAAGGACCATTAATCGAAGAAAAATTTTAAAGGGACCAAAATTACAATGTCGCATATTTATAGAGACTAAAAACATATTTAACTCTATTTTATAACTTTGTATATAGCAAGCTGTCTTTATTCTCTTTTTCAAGTTAGCATTTTCATATTTTTAAGCTTTAAAATATTTTAAAATTTCTTAATATTAGATATATGTGATTTTGATTAAACTGAACAACATTATTTTTTTTCTTTTCCTACTTTGGTTTTTAGGGAGATAAGACACTAGTAATTTAGAGTTTGAGCCGAGGGAACATGATTGTCAAAAGGTTATGATATTGGTCAAACATTATTTTTAAGTTATGACTATCGAGAAATCATGACACAAATTTGGTATTTTTTAAACTTTCGTTCTTTAAGAGGAATTTGTTTACCACTTAGCACAAATGTTTGGTTACAAAGAAAATATCGTTTGTTGCTAATAAGATATTGGCTTAAATGCACTTGGTACCCCTAAAATTAATTTTTGTTTTTTTTTTAATTTCTAGTCCCTCTTTAAAAAAAATCAGATTTTTGGCCCTTCTATTTAATATTTGTTGAATTTTTTTTGGTCCCCGCAAATTTGCAAAGATGACAATGATGTGGTAAAGCCACATGGCGTCACGTCACACTTTGGGCTACATCACATTAAAAAATAATTAATTTTAAAATATTACTAAATATAAATAATAAATTAAATATTATTTATCAATAAATTATTGTGCCATGTGTCAATATATTACTGGACAATGAGTATTGAGCAAATAAAACTTTTTGAAGCCAATGGGAATCAAACCCACCCTCTTAATGAAAATTCTCAAATCTTTTACCATTTGAACCACAACTTACACTTAACAATATCATACATTCAAACATATAGGGATGACAATGGGTCGGGTCGGGTGTGCAACACCCTTCTAAAATACTCCGCGAATAATATAAATAACTCAAAGTTAACATGTATTAAAGAGTGTCACAATTATTAAAAATAAATTTCATACACATGTTCAACACAGCAGAATAACATCAGAACTTGGATAATTCAAACCAAATAAACACCAATCCAAAAAGGTCAACGCCTTAAACCATAGAAATAATTGTCCAACTAAACATCAAATAAAAAAACTGAGTTTAATAACAACTCTAGACAACGTTCCCCAGTGTTACAAGACCAGAGCATGACACCGACACGTGATAACTAAATAACATAGTTCTACGAGCCATCCTCACCAACTCTTAAGTCGTTATAGCTTTAATCTGAAATCATCAAAGTAAGGGTAAGACTACATCATAACTAACATGCATTATAAATTCATAAAATAAATAGAACTTCATAAGCTATTATTTCACCCTATTTAGCACAGATAGATTCAATCAGTCATCCCACACAAAGCACAAGTCATGAATATGCATCAAAACACAACAACCAAATTATAACACTGGAAACCATCATATCATGTTATAATTCATACAAATGCAATGCAAGACTCTATGCATGTGTACCAAAACGTGAACTAAGTCACACACTGATCCATAATCACCCGGATACAGTCACATCGATTTGTCCATAATCACCCAGACATGAATCCAGCCTCACCATCCATAATCACACGGGAACAGTTATTGGCAATACTCACTAATTCCATACAATGAGCATTAGCTACCACCAGAATGTATATGCATGCACATCATAAAAGCATGCAACATTCAACACAGGTTATGATAACATCATACATCATAAACCATCATCAATCCAAAACATGATACAATCATTTATCATGAACACATCCAATCGCATAAACATGCACATCATCAATTCACAATGCTATCACCAACATATGAATACAGCCATCAATATGCACTCATACATCATCACACAACTTCAACATAACATTGCATATACATCAAATATACACTTAAGAATAAACCGCATAATCGGAAAGTCAACGTTTTTCAAAATAAAATCAAGTTACTATTATTTTCTTCATTTCATAAAATAGAATATTTCATTTAAGGAATAATGTCCAAAACGGCGATTAAAAAGGACTTACGGTTTGAAAGTTATGCATTTTTAAAGTTTAGTATTTTTCAAAAAGTAACAATGGTAACCGGTTCCTCCAGGGGAGTAACTGGTTCCCACTATCATAGTGAAAACACGCCTCTGGAAAATGTACCAGGAACTCGGTTCCTCCCACAAGGTAACCGGTTCCCACGACACATAGAAAAACACCTTCCTGGAAAATGTACTGGGAACTCGGTTCCTCCCACAAGGTAACCAGTTCCCCAGACACAAAATTATCATCTTGCTAGAAAAGTACCAGGAACTCGGTTCCTCCCAGGGAGTAACCGGTTCCTGCAACCCCTGTAGCATAAAAATTATAATTTCACAGCATTCTTTACTTTTCAATCTATCCACACATCCAATTATGAATCAATCACCAATTCATCATCAAAATCATCCATCAAACAGTCTTTCAAGGCATAAGAACATAATTCAACAACACTTAACATTCCTATAACATGTGATTGACTCAATTTCATGCAATTAGACAAGGGTCAAATTCCATAAACCTAAAAAATCCTAAATTTGGGATTCCTAATCTCTTACTCTATTCTATCATTCTCAAAATCCATAATACACTATAATTAGAGCAATCACCCCTTACCTTAGTCAAAATCTTGAATCTTCCTTGAGCTTTAGGTTCCTCTTCCTCTTTTGCTCTTCTCTCTTTTCATGTATAATCCTCTTTTCTCCAAATTGGCTTTCTAACCTCTTTTCCTCTTATTATTTCCTTTCTATTATAATAATAACAAAATGATAAATTAGAGACTTTTACTCCACACACCCCTCAGTTCTACTCATTACACCATAATTCCAATTTTCTCCTTTTATTTATTTCCAAAAATACTAATAATTCAATTTTAATTAAATAAATAACTAAAATTTAAATTATTTAATAATTGAAAATATTGGGTGTTACAACTCTCCCCCACTAAAAGAGTTTTCGTCCTCAAAAATATACCTTAGACGAATAATTATGGGTAAGAGTCCTTCATCTGACTCTCCAACTCCCAGGTAACATTACCACCTGCTGGTCCTCCCCAAGCTACTTTTACCAATATTATCACTTTACCCCACAATTGCTTCAACTTCCGATCCTTAATCCTCATGGAAAATGTCTCAACAGTTAGATTATCTCGCACCTATATATCATCTACCTGAAGCTCATGAGACAGATCAGCAATGTACTTCCTCAACTAAGACACGTGGAATACATCATGCAAATTTGTAAGTGACGACGGTAAAACAATCTGATAAGCAACCTTCCCAACCTTTTTCATAATTTGGAACGGACCAATAAAACACGGAGTTAACTTCTTTAACTTCAAAGCTCGACCAATACCAGTCATCGGAGTAACTCGCATAAACACATGATCTCCTTCACTAAACTCGAGATTCTTCCTTCTCTTGTCATGATAACTCTTATGACGACTCTGAGAAGCCCTCATCTTCTCCTGAATCATCTTAATATTCTCTAAAGTCTGTTGGACAATCTCTGGCCCAATTACATCACTTTCTGCATACTCATACCAACACAGCGGTGTTCTACACCTCTTACCATACAATGCCTCAAACGGAGCCATAACAATACTCGAATGAAAACTATTGTTGTAGGTAAACTCAATCAAAGGTAATGAAGCAACTCGATTTTCAAAAATCATTTAAATTTTGAAAATAAGTGAAATCGCCACCTAACTTTATTTGTTCTAAAAAGAACGGGAAAATATAGATAAAACCCCACAAATGCGGATAAGGCGGTCTACGACCAAAAATATGGAATCGGGAGTCAGTTATGTAAGGGGAAGGTATTAGCACCCCTTACATCCATCGTACTCGATGGGACCCATTTATTTCTACGTGTTTGTGAGTGTGTTTATTGCTAAGTTATGAATACCAAAAGAAGAAAAAGAATTTGTTTATTATTATTTTGAGTTTGTCGCGGTTTCAAAACCTTGTGCCTACGTATTCTCCCGTGCAATGGGAAAGTCAAAACTCAGTAGTGCTTCTCAAAAAGGTTTTAAATTGGCTGTATTGATTTTATAAGAAAAATCGTGCGTTTAGACATTTCAAATGCTTGAATTTGGACTTGTTTAGTTTGTTTGAAAAGCTTAAGTCCACGTTCGTGTTTGAAATGACTATTGCACACTCTTTGTAAGAAAAGAGTTTTACGATCGCATATGAGCGATAAAAGAATTTGAGTGAGTTGAGTTGATTTTAAGTTGTGGATGACAAATATTGAAACATTAGGCTATCATCTAACGATTCAAGTATTCGAAATTGGCGAGCAAGTTCAACCAATCATCTCTCATCCAAAATATTTATTATAAAAAACAAATGAAGTGAAACAAAGTTCACAATTATTAAGTGTGTGAATAAAAGTATTTAAACCATTAAGCTATCATCTAACGACCCAAATACTTTAAATTCTATTAAACCATCGAGCTATCATCCAATAATTTAATCGAATGTCACAACACTAAGTTTTTTTGAAACATGAGTAGAAGTTTTTTAACTTATTAGGCTATCACCTAACAACCTAAAAACTTCAAATCTGTTTAAACCATTAGGCTAACATCTAACGATTTAAACAAACCCCATCTAAATTTATTATGAAAAACATTTTGAAAACTACTCAACGTTGGATCGAGTTTGAGAAGAAGACTCGACGTTGGATCGAGTTTTATTGAAAGTGTTTTAGATGGTAAAGGACCGAAGGAGAAGGAATTATTCGGGTTATGATTAACCAAGTATGTGGACTTGATTAACCTCGTGAGGATAGGTGCTCCTATCCCCAACCATGAGACCCTGGTGCATGGAAAATTGGTATATAGACCAATGTTATTTTCGGGTTATGATTAACTAAAGCAACAAGGGCTTTAATTAACCTCGTGAGGATGACCATGCCCATCCCCAACCATGATACCCTTTAAGAAATCGGCTTATGAGCCAATCGAAGCAGAATCGGACTAGTTTTAATGTTGGTTGTGTGCGAAGTGTACAATGGTGAATAAACAGAATGAGCGAATAAACAGGCAATTATCACGCAATACAGTCAAAAATTTAAATAATTATTAGAAAGGATTTTTTCTGTTTGATGAAAAATCAACTAATAGTTTAATCAATAGATCATCAAATAAAAACTATCAGAACTAATAATCATTTAGTACATCGCACAAAAATTAAACCATTTATATAAAAATAAATTAATTCAAAAGTCATGAGTTTAGAGTTAGCCTGTATGAAGCAAGTCTGGGTGGTGCGAAAAAAAATCCAGAGATAACATTTTTGAGCCCAAATAAAGGACCCAATGAGCCTTCGGAAAATTCCACGTGGAGTATCGGAAGAAGATGCACCATTGATCAGAAGACCAAAAACTCGAGGCAAGCGGAGAGCAAGATGATACGGGCATACCATGAATACATTATAGTATGAGTAAATAAATAAATAATAAAAAAAAACTAAAATTTCTTAATTAAGGGTGGTGACAAGTGTCACCACCATAACTAACTAAAAAACTTAAGCTAATTTATTTTTATCAAATTATACATTAATCTATGTTTTACTAATTAACTTAAAGAGATTAGACTAATTAAATTAAAATCTAATACTTAGCCTATTTTTACTAATTAAAAAAAACTAATCTTAATTATACTTAGGGTTAATACCTATTTTCACCCCATATATGTTAAAAATCCGTTCCAATTGTTACCTTGACAAATTTTAAAAGTTTCATTTTTTACCTTTAGGATGCCACATCACCTAAAAGGCTGATGTGGCTTATGTTTTTGTTACATTTGTAAGTTTTTGTTATGCCATGTCACACAATTCCAATTAAAGTGTCCAAAATGTCCTTTTCTACATTTTTCTTAAAATCCCAAATTATTTTGCAAATGCTATGTTTCAATTCAGACCCTCCAAATTAGGGCGCAGCCATCTTCATCTCAGCAACCCAACTTTTGCTCTCCTCTTCATCTTTAAGTTTTCTTTGATTTCATAAACATGAGTCAATCAAATTGTTCTACTTCAAGCTTATCTTCAAATGGTAGAGTAACTCCCAAATGTGGCCACAATGTCTCCATGAAGTTATTTGTTTCAAAATCGGTTGCAAATCCCGGGAGAAAATACTGGAAGTGTAAGTTCTGGGGTAAAGGAGATGACTGCAACGCATTTGTTTGGGATGATGAATTTTCTGATGATTTTGGTGATAACGGCCATTCGGATGTAGTTTCAGTAGAACTGATGAGCAAACTGGAGAGAGATATCGCACTGAAGATGGAAGCCATGGAGAAAAAAATTGATGAGTTAAAAAAGAAGCTGAATTATGTTTTAGTTGGGTTTATTTGTCTATTGGTTCATTTCTTACTTAGTTCATGTAAAAATTCATGAAGTGGCTTATGTTCTAGGAAGTTGTAACCTATGTAAAATTTAGTTCATGAATTATATTTCTTTCTTATGGAATATGGAATATATTACTCTTATGAGGTTAGTTAAGTTATGGAATATGGAATATATTTCTTTCTTTTGGTCTGTTCTGATATATAGTTAAGTAAAGCTTTTGGAATATTTTGGAAATCTGTTCTGATATTTTGGAAATCTGTTGTGATACATAGTTAAGCAAATCTGTTGTACAAATCTGTTCTGATATCTGTTGTGCTACATACTTAAGCAAATCTGTTGTACAAATCTGTTATGATATTTTGGAAATCTGTTGTGCTACATACTTAAGCAAATCTGTTGTACAAATCTGTTGTGATACATAGTTAAGTAAATTTTGTTCTTAAGCAAATCTGTTGTACAAAATGACAATAACATAGTTAAGCAAATCTGTGATACAAAATGACAATAACATAGTTAAGCAAATCTGTTGTGATACATAGTCAAGTACATCTGTGATTCAAAATGACAATAACATGATACATAACTTAAGCCAAGCATGTTCTGATAATAAGTCAAAGTAACAAAATGACACAGGAAACTTTCAAATTGAAATTACAAAATAGCACACTATGTGCATAACTACTGATCAATGCCCTTCCTCTTCTTCCTTGATATCTTCTTTGAGGTACTACCACCAGTTTCATCACCAATGGTCAAAGGTGCATCAGGTGTTGATCCAGGCCCACCATGTCTTTTGGCATTCCTCACTTCCTTCAATCTTTCACGACTCTCTTTGATCGCTTCACACGGCCTTTTTCTTAGTGGTTTTTTTAGTAGTAGGAGTAGTTGTGATCCATGTGTTGGGGGAGGTTGCATAGCAGTAGGTTGTGATTCATGTGTTGGGGGAGGTTGCATAGCAGGAGGTTGTGTGGGATTGTCAACTTGTGATTGTTGTTCTTCATAAAGATCCATCATATTATTCAATGCATCCATCTCGGGCCTTCATCCACGGATCCACCTCCAGCTGCTTGTATCAATATTTGCATCCATCTTTGGGCCTTCATCCACGCCCACCTCCAGTTGTATCAACATTTGCATCCATCTCTGGGCATTCATCCACAGTTGCACCTGCAGTTGCAGTTGTATCAACATTTGCATCCATCTCTGGGCCTTCATCCACAGTCCCATTAGATTTTTTTGACACTTTGGTCACGGTGTCTTTCTCGCATTATTCGAAATGTATATAAATAAAGACATTTCAATATGCTGAACACAATATTATTCAGTAACAGATTCATGAACACAATACCTTTCTCTTTAGTACATTAGGATCTTGCTCCTTAGCTTGACACTTCCTAGAATTATGGCCAAATTTATCACAATGCGTGCATCTATATGCTACACCTACCCTCCTCATCCTTGAACCATTCTCATCCAACTCTCTAAACCTCAGTTTCTTAGGCCTTCCAGGTCCCTTCTTGTATTGTGGTGGCAACAATTCTTCAGCATCCACAGTTGGCCACATGTCCATGCCATTTATTGGACTAACATTGTTTTCATAACATGCCCTGTAAGCTTCTCTCATGTAACAAGGGTCAACATATTTCTCAGGATCTAAGTTTTGATACTGTAATGCAGAAACAACATGCCTACAAGGTATGCCCACAAGATCCCAAAAATAACACGTGCAGGTTTTTTTCCCAAGATCAACAACAAACTGCAATCCATTATATGGGTGATGGACTTGCCACAAATCACCACTACTCCATGTAGGCAGCCATTCTCCACTAAGATATGTTTCCTTATCAAGCCTTTTCCTAGGATTAGGCATGACATTGTGCTTCCACTTATCAAGCTTAACAACACTATTAGCAATTCTATTCATCACGTAGTTCCTAATCCATTCTACCATAGTGAGTATTGGCTTATCCCTAGCTTGTAATATTGTACTATTGAAAGATTCACTCAAGTTATTCATCAAAACATCACACTTAGGGTAAAATGAAAATGAATGCTTACACCATAGTTTTGTTGGCACTCCCATCAGCCATTCCCATGCCTTCTTATCAATTTGTTTAAGCTGATTCATCTTCTTCTCCCAGGCCTGGAAGTAAGTAGCCTTTGCAGCCCCCAGTAACAGGTCTCTAATGGCAGCTCCCCCTCCAAATTTCTTCTTGAAATTTGCATACAGGTGTCTGAGGCAGACCCTGTGTTCAACTTGCTGATGCATTTCCTCAAAAACACTAACAAGCCCCTAAAAACAGCAAGACAACAGAAAAAAAACATGTACATTAGCAACTTATATATTCCTCATAAATGTTGAACATTAGCAACAGAAAAAAGCATGTAACATTAGCAGCAGGTTCTGATAAATGTTGAACATTAGCAACAGAAAAAAGCATGTATGATACTTTAGTTCTATGATACTTCAGTTCTTACATTATGGAGAACTATGATACTTCAGTACTCAAAAGGGAAATAAACCAGAAATATGATACTTCAGTACTCAAAAGGGAAATAAACCAGAACTGTGATACTTCATATCTAGTGCATATTTGGAAAACTATTTGTATATTTGTATAAACCAGAACTGAAGTAAAATCTACCAAAACCAGAACTAGTGCATATTTGTATAAACCAGAATTAGTGCATAGTTGTATAAACCAGAACTGTGCAAATAAACCAGAACTATGCAAATAAACCAGAACTATGGCACAAAGGTAAGATATTTCATGAAGTACTTCAGTACCAGAATTAAGTAGTGCATATTTGTATAAACCAGAACTATGCAAATAAACCAGAACTATGCACTTTGTATAAAGACATACTACAGTACCAGAATTAGTGCATATTAGTGCATGTTTCATAAATGTGAATAACAAAGACACTTTGTACCTTTTGTTGGTCTGAAATAAAAACATACTTTCTCTCTTCTCCAATGTCTTCCATTAGCAATTGCATAAACCATCTCCACTTTTCTTTTGTCTCGCACCACACCAAATGCCAAAGGATAATATTGGTCATTCGGGTCCCTTGCTACAACAATTAACAACTGACCTCCATATTGTGTCTTAAGATGACACCCATCTACCCCTATAAATGGTCTACAACCCTTGGTAAACCCTTTCTTGCATCCATCAAAACAGAAGTAAAATCTACCAAATCTTAGTGGTAGTGTTGGATGTGGTCTCTTAGTGTTTAGTTTGATGTGTTCCCAAAGACAATGTTTTCTCAACTCATTGCATATCTCCATAACATGTTATCTTGTTCCTTTGCATCACCTTCAATTATTTCTTCAGCCATAGATTTGGCTCTCCAAGCTTTCCTTTGGTAATGCCCATGAATATTTTCTAAGCTCGGACATAATTTGACAGTTTACTTTCCCTTGTGACTTCCTCTTTTCAACCACTAACTTAGAGACCCACATGGAATTGGCAGACTTGTTATTTAATACCCTTGCACATGTGTGGGTCCCCACCCAAGTCTTTATCTGGTAAGTGAGGCTGCCTCCCACTTTGCTACACAATGCCAAAAACCCACATCTACTCTTACACTCAACCCTAACCCTACAACTCTCATTCTTAACAAACCTTATTTCTCTACCATTTAATACTGACCAATCCCTGATAACATCTTTAAATTCAGAAAGAGAAATAAACTCCATACCTAATTTGAATTGAAAGTCTTTGTTAAGCAGATCTGATATGAACTTCTCATACTTTGGCTTGGAAGGTTTGTCATCCATGTCACTTTCATCAGCATCTGAACTTTCAAGTTCCTCACTAGCATAATCCACATCTTCACATTTCCTTGTAGCCCTCTTTGAACAAGATCCTAAGACACTTTTGGGCACCAAAACACTGACCTTGTCCCTTTTGCTCTTGTCTTTCATCTTTTTGATTCCTTGGATGCACAACGCTTGAATCTCAATGATTTCCCATCGATCTCCACCCTATTCCCACTAACTGGAACAGCTACCTCCACTTGTTCAAATTGCTCTTCTTCTACGTCAATTACTCTTTCCTCTTCATGTCATTGAAACATTGCCTTGCATCAACATAATCACCAGTACTATCATCTCCACTAGAGGTGCTGAAGTCATCAACATTAGGTACCAGAACCTTGGTCATCATGTCTTCTACACCATGCTCTACCCAAAGATGGTCGTGAACCTTACAAGACATACAATGCTTAGAAACTTCTACAGCTCCTGCATCATCAACAACATTTGTAAACCCTTCATCCGTTTGCGGAATCTTTCTCCATAGCCTAAAACCTTCATAACCCCAATCTTTAACCAGACTAACAGCTTCAATAAAGCTCCATTTATCTTCGTCCTGACCTTCAACAACAGTCTCACTACCTCCTCTATAATAGATATGACCGTCTTGCACGAAATTTCCCCCATGATGAAACACTAAATTAAACACACCCATTTCCTTTCCTTGACATGAAGCTGTGACCAGTTTGCAAGGATGAAGAACCCTAATCGTAGGGTCTAAATTGAAACTGGCTTTTTTGGTAAAATAATTTTGCAAACAAGAAGATGGCTGCGCCCTAATTTGGAGGGTCTAAATTGAAACATAACATTTGCAAAATAATTTGGGATTTTAAGAAAAGGGCATTCTGGACATTTTAATTGGAATTGTGTGACATGGCATAACAAAAACTTACAAATGTAACAAAAACATAAGCCACATCAGCCTTTTAGGTGATGTGGCATCCTAAAGGTAAAAAATGAAACTTTTAAAATTTGTCAAGGTAACAATTGGAACTTTTTTTTTGGCAGGGGGTTTTTCAAATACACCCCGTATGTCAGGGGTGAAAATAGGTATTAATAATAAATTATGTTTTAAATAATAAAAATTAATCCTAAAAGAAAAAACTAAACATAAACAAAAAAAAATCTATTTTTCTCTCACGATCTCACAAGCTCCTCTCATCTCTCTCGTTCCTCATCCTCACACAGACCCTCTCGTTCTCTCATGGTTCTCCTTTGGAAACCCTCTGTCTCTCGTTCTCTCATGGTTCTCCTTTGGAAACCCTCTGTCTCTCGTTCTCTTACCCAGAACAGAAACCCTCATCTCTTCTCGTTATCTCTCTCGACCTCTCTTACTCGCCGAAAAAGGAAAGGGACGGCGGTGATGTCCCGATTTGTGATATTCGTATGCATTTGCGTTCGGTTTCTTACTCTGAGCACTGATTTGAGTTTGATTATGCAGATGTTGAGCAGTTTTTGGTCGAAATCATAAAGGGGTTCTGAAACCCTAGGATCCTCCGACGCGATTCCGGCGATGATGATAATACTTGAGTCTTGGAGACGCGTTTGGTGGCGAGGAATGGCTTCTGAGCTCATTTCGGGTGAGATTGTTCCAAACTCCTACTTCTTTTCCTCTTCTTCTTTCCTCTCTGAAGGGTCGTGTGTTAGGAAGATGATGAAAATGTTTTAGGTTCTGTGTTTTGGATTTCTGTTGGTGTTCTGTGGCTTCGATTAGAACAGATGGCTTGCTAGGTTTTTGGTTTTGGTTTCTGTTTTTTTAACAGATACTACGTTTTGGTTCTGGTTTATGGTTTTTTTTTCTGGTTTAGAAGTAGATGTATGCTTGTACATATGCTGGTTTCTTTGAGAACAGATACTGCTTGGGTTTTTTCTGATTGGTATTTCTTGCTCTGATATTGGAATTTTTTATGGCTAAGACAGATATCTCTTTGTTGCTCTTGCTGTGGTTTTTCTGAAAACTCTTTTGTTTCAGAACAGATATCCCTCTCTAACTGAGAACTCTCTCTTCTAATTATGCTAGTTGTTTGTTACTTTTACCCTTTTCACTTTTAGTGAAAAACTGCCTTTGGAAGCAACACTTTCCTTTTTTTCCTGATATTGTTGCTATACTATCTTGCTTGCATTACTTGCCTTGCCTCTTTGGTTATAACTCTGCTGCTTACACTTGGCATTATTTGACTTTCTTGGTCAATTGGCTCTGTTATGCTTTCTGTTATTACATGCTGCTCTCTTTTGTGCTGATAACCAAGATGCTCTGTTTTACTTGCTGCCTGTTGACTTTGCACTTGGGCTGAACCACTTTTCTGGAACTGTTTGATAAACTGTTGGGCTGGATTTCTTGCTTGCTTTGAGAAAACATGATGCTATTTTTGATTTTCCACCTCACACCTCCTTTTGTGAACCAACAACAAAGGTTGTTGTGATTTGCAATAGGAGGTTGTGGCCGATGAAGGAACTTTTAAGTTCTGAGGCTCGATTGTTTGAACACAATTAAAACCTTTAAAACCTAATTCCTAACACTAACCCTAATGATGAAGTTATAATATGAATTGCTTGCATTGATTCTTTTCAATTGAATTATATTGCTAACCATTTTCTCTTTCTTGTTTCATGAACAAATGTGATGAGGATGGGATGATAAGAGGGCAGCCTGGATGTGAAGAAACGGCTTGGAGGAAGACAATGATTCGCTCGAACCATTAGAAACTTATAGCATTAGATAGAAGTTGTATTCTTTGTAACTTTTTGTAACTCACATTTGTAATCGAATTATAATGAAATAACCTTTTTTCAAAATCAAGCTTGTGATTTCAAAGGCATTGTAACTTTGTAGATCTTGAGATAAACGAAAACAAACTTGAATGACATTCGTATAACATTCCAATTGAATGAATATTACACACAAAAAGGAGTGGAATTAATCTTAACTTGAGTACTTTTGCTTGAAATGAGCGAAATGAGTAATATACCCAATATGAATTGAATAACTACTTGTTACTATTTTCTCTGTTAGTGAATTCAAAATCCAAGAACAAACAGCTTTCCCCCTCATCGAATTTGAATTCAGAAAAAGCAAATAATTCCTTTCGAACAAATAATTCCAAACAGTTCCTCTTGAACAAATAATTCGAAACCTCTTGAATTTTGAATTATGCTTAATGATAGCCTGAATCAAAATTGAATCAATAACAAAACAAAACTTTCCTTCGAAACCTAACACAATTCTTTTCGTGAAAATTTCCCTATAGAAACTCTTCTGAAGCCACAATGAATGAACGTCTATGATGAGAACAAAAAAATGAAACACTGAGGTGAAACAAAGGGGGGAAATTTGGGGTGCGACAGGTAAGTAACTATCCCAAGCTCCGCCTTTCTCTAACACACAAGCACGTAACAAGTCCTCTAACAACTGAATTGTCCTCTCCATCTGACCATCCGGTTGCGGATGATAAGCAGAACTCAAGCTCAACTTAGTACCTAAGGCTTCTTGCAACCCCGTCTAGAACTTAGACGTAAACCTCAGATCTCTATCTGACACAATACTAGCAGGAATACCGTGCAAACTCACGATCCTCTCGACATACAACTGAGCCAATTTCTCCATCGGATAATCCATTCTCATCGGTATAAAATGAGCAGATTTTGTCAACCTATCCATTATAACCCAAATAGCATCACAATTCGTAGTTGTCCTTGGCAAGCCAGACACAAAGTCCATAGAAATGCCATCCCATTTCCAATCTGGAACAAACAATTATTCCATCAACCCCGACGGTTTCTGATGTTCGATTTTCAACTTCTGACAAATCAAACATGCATAAACAAACTCGGCAATTTCCTTCTTCATCCAGGCTTCCAAAACAACTTCTTCAAATCATGATACATCTTTGTAGCACCAGGATGAATACTCAATCCACTACGATGTCCTTCCTCCAGAATACTTCTCTTAATTTCAGCAATATTTGGAACACAAACTCTATCACCAAATCTCATAACACCATTCTCGTCAATTCGGAATTCACCTCCTTGACCTTGGTTGATAAACGTCAATCTATCAACTAAACCAACATCAGATTTTTGTCCAATTCGAATCTCATCAAGAATACCACTAGTCAACTTTAACATACCCAACTTAACACTATTAGGAGTGTTCTCACAAGCCAAAATCAGATCTCGCAACTATTCAACTAAATTCAACTCATGCACCATCAGCATAGACATATGTAAAGACTTCCTACTTAATGCATCTACAACAACGACTGTCTTACCAGGATGGTAATTCAAACCAAAATCATAATCCTTCAGAAATTTTAACCACCTTCTCTGCCTCATATTTAGCTCTTTCTGATCGAAGAGATATTTCAGACTCTTATAATTGTTGAATACCTCAAATCGAGAACCATACAAATAATGTCTCCACAATTTCAAAACAAATACTACAACCGCCAACTCCAAATCATGAGTCAGATAATTCCTTTCATGAATCTTCAATTGTCTTGAAGCATAAGCTACTACCTGCTTATTCTGCATCAAAACACCACCTAACCCCCTCAGTGAAGCATCACAATACACAATAAAGGATTCCGCCAAATTCGGCAATATCAAAATCGGAGCACTAGTCAATCTCCTCTTCAATTCTTGGAAACCTTTCTCACATTTTGAATCCCATACAAACACTTGTCCTTTTCTTGTTAACTTAGTCAACGACAATGCCAACTTCGAAAATCCCTCAATGAACTTTCTATAGTAACCTGCAAGACTAAGAAAACTACGGATTTCAAAAGCATTCTTCGGCGCTTCCCACTGAGATACCGATTCTACCTTCGTGAGATCAACAATAATACCATTCTTGGAAATCACATGACCAAGAAAGCTTACTTCACTCAACCAGAATTCCCACTTAGACAACTTCGCATAAAGCTTCTTGTCTTTTAACAACTCCAACACAATTCTGAGATGTTCTGCATGCTCTTCCTCACTCCTTGAGTAAATCAGAATGTCATCAATAAAAACCACCACAAACTTATCAAGATACAGATGAAATATCCTATTCATATACTCCATAAAAACACCAGGTGCATTAGTAACTCCAAACGGCATAACAGAATACTCATAATGTGCATACCTCGTTCTAAACGCAGTCTTCTGAATATCTTCCGTTTTTACACGAATCTGATGATATCCAGACCACAGATCAATCTTACTAAATACATAAGCTCCAACCAGTTGATCCATCAAATCATCAATCCTCAGCAATAGATACCGATTCTTGATCATAACTTTATTTAACTGCCGGTAATCAACACACAATCTCATCGAACCTTCTTTCTTCTTAACCAACAACGCAGGAGCACCCCACGACGAAACACTTGGACGAATAAACTTCTTATCAAGAAGCTCCTCTAATTGCTTCTTCAATTCAGCCAACTCGGATGCCGACATGCGGTACGACACCATCGACACTGGACTAGTTCCAGGAATCAAATCTATGGCAAATTCCACTTCCCTCTCAGGTGGAAACTCACTAACATCTTCCAAAAAAACTTCTGGAAATTCATTCACAATGGGTAACTCATTACTCTTAGTCTTCCCCTTTACTTCCATCGAAGAACACAAAATAAACACTACCGCACCATTATTAACAACTACATTCATTTGCTTAACGGACATAGTCAAATCTTTGACACTAACAACATGAAGCGCTTGAAACTATCCTTTACTTTAAGGTTTGCAAGAGTGTTTGCCATGAAGAGTTCTCTATGATGGATTGCTAGAGCAGCAAATTATTTGGCATTAAGGTTTATGTTCTTAAATTTATTTGAGCAAAAAATTATTTATTTATCTAAATCTTTTTTTGTTCATATAAAAAACAAACACAAGGAAAAGCTCTTGAGAATATACTTGAACTCAACATTTGATGTTCTTTATAATTATATGATTTGAGGATCTAAAATCTATATCTTGGGGAAAATAATTTACCTAACTTTTTTTGTTGGGAGAAAAAAGTATCCAACATCAGAACGAGGTTTATCAACATTTGATCTTGTCCAGAATATCAAGGAATTGAAGATCCAACATATGATCTCCATGGACACATTAGTTTGTAAACAATTTAGTTTATTAATTTTCTGTGTAAAAAAATGTAACGAGTTTTATTTATAAAAAAAACTAATTACCCCTCAGTTTTATTGATAAACTGAATAATAAAGTTGCTAGTTTTTTAAATAATAAAAATGCAGATGATGAGGTTCAAACCCATGCTCTAATAAAGTTATACCTCGGTATTTTAAACAACAAGGTGATAAGTCTTTACTTTTTATGACGACCTTAGTTACCTCGCTACTTTTGCCGAGGTAAAATGCATTTCATGTCCGAGGTTGTAACGCCTGATTATTTAATTAATTAGTTAATTAATATTTTCGAATTATTTCTTATTTAAGTTATCGAGTTGTTAGTTGATTTAGTTGTTTAATTGTTGAATAGTCGGTATAATTAATATTAATAATAATATTAGTTGGTTAATAATAATAATAATAATAATAATAATAATAATAATAATAGAATAGATGTTGTTGGAGTTAGTTGGTTGGTTGAAATTAGTAGAAAGGGAGGTGTAAAGAAGTAGGCCCAACGAGAGAAATATAATTATTAGTAAATATTATATATAAATAAGGAATTAGGTTTTTGGAGAAGTTGTTAGAAAACAAGGAAAAGAAAAAAAAGAACCAGTACGTGAGAGAAGAGAAAGATTGGGGAAAAGAGGAACAAGGGTTTTGGAGAAAATTACCGTCGGGAGAGAATTGCAGATCGAAAGCCAAAGCAAAATTCGACCGAAACTCTGTAGAGCGACCTTCAATCCAAGGTAAGGGAGAGGTTCTGACTTTCTAATGAGTTGTATGATGAGTAGTAGGTGGGAATTAGGGTAATGAGGAATTTACCATGCGTTTGTAGTTGTTTTGTTTGGCGAGAAATTATCTGGTTTCACTGTGATGAAATTGTTCTGTTTGCGAAATTAGTGATTCTACTGTGTTGGATTTGTTCTTGAATTAGTTACATAATCGGTTATTGCAATTGAAAATTACATTTGGTGATAGACAATTGATAGCATGTGTGATGAAATTATGGTTGTTGATGAATCGGTAGAAGTATAAAATTATACAGAGAAAAATTATAAAGGAAATGCAGGAAGAAAACGGTACCGAACGACACACCCTGGATAAGGGGAGTGTGCCGAATGACATACATGAAACAAGGGAGCATGTCGAACGACATGCATGTGTGGCAAAGGCACATAAAGTGTGCCGAAGGGCACACCTTTGTGGGGAACATGGCCATATAAGAATTCGTTAATGTAACATCACTTACTAATATGACAATTCCATAGATATAAAAAATAGATACTGAAGCGTGATTTTGGGATTCAGACAAATATATACATACATATTCATTAGTTACTAATATATTTATATATAGTTATAATAATAATAATAATTATTATTATTATTATTATTATTATAATAATAATTTTAATAATAATAATAATTTTAATAATAATAATAATAAGTTACTATTATTAGTAAATTAATTTTTAAGAATTTTGAATTAGAGATAATTATTTTGGATTAATTAATAATTTAAGTTAATTAATAAATAGGATATGGCAAGAGTAATTAAGTATAAGTAATAAATGTTGATGAATAATTACAATGGAATTATAGCATGAATAATTAAAATAGAATTTAGTAGTAGTAGGTATACGCACAGATAAATTGATAGCAGTATATGTTGATGAAAATTGTTAACAACGAGGATTATAAGTAATACTAGTGTTCGCGTTAAAAAGTGACGCGCTAGGGAATCGAATCTGAATTCGAATTCTCTGGCTCGAAACGATTTACTCTTTTGATTTGTTTATAAAGATGTCGCGAGCATCAAGCTTTATTATTTTCAACACAAGAAATGATGATTATGAAAAAGGGGAAAGCTGCAATACCCTCAATTGATATGATATGCATTACGACTAGCGCGAACTAGACGTAACGCATTGGGGAGATTCCGGGCAAGGGGGTTTGTTATATAAAGGGAATAGATGGAGCACCCTAAATATATATAGTTATCTATAGCTTTATATATGAATATGTTTGATATGTTTGTGTGTTTTAATTGCTATTTCTATGATTGGGAAAGTTTCTCCTTTGGATTTTAAGAAAGGATAGATTATGTGGGATCCTAGGTTTTGTTATTATTGTGCTCGCAAAGATCATTGGGATCTTCTGCATACATATCCCTTAATGGGAATCAGAGCATTTGTAGCTCGGATCTAAAGGGATCTATGGTTTGTTTGGTTTGAGGGAGAAAGAAATTTGCTCGCCAAGGATGAGACCTTGTGCCTACGTATTCTCAAAAGGATGTTGAGAAAGTCAGAGCAATCGTAGTTCCCACTTATGCTAGTGGAAGCAACGAGATGTTAGTAAGAGACACAGACAAATGTCATCTTAATGAAAAATGTATCTAATCTATTTCATCACATACATTTTGAAAAGTTTATTGATTAAATCTTTCGTCGTAAGTTATAGGTGTTTTGCTTGAGTGTACAAGCGTTACCACTTACATGTTTAAGAAAGATGTTTGAAAAAGATGATTGAATCTTTTAATTGTAAGCATTGGGTGTTTTGCTTGAGTGTACAAGCGTTACCACTTACAGATTAAGAGATGTTTGTGAAAAGAGTTTGAAAAAAAAGTTTTTTTGATTGTATGTGATGTGATAGATGAGATACTTCTTCCATAGAGATGATAAACGTCTAAATCTCGAAGAGAAATTGATTGGTTTAAGGGGATGCTTTTAAGAAGCCCATGGGTCCTTGTATTGTAATCCCAAGAGGAGGTATTCCGAGGGTCATCGAGGGTCCTTGTATGAAGCTCAAGAGGAAGCTATAGGGTATGGCTGACTTTGGCTTTAAAAGGGATTTCACCGGGAAACCATCCTTTTAGGATTAAGAGCAATTTCACCGGGAAATTATACTCTCTGGGTTCTATTCTAACGCGGGTGATTCTTTGTATTAGAAGCCCAATAGGAGGCTGTTAAGAGATTTCCTGGTCTCTTTCTTTGTATGATGCCCAAGAGAAGGCTAAACTCAATGAGGAGTTCTTTTGAACGAAGCCCAAGAGGAGGCTGACTCAACAGGGAAGTGTTGTCTTATATGAAGCCTAAGCGGAGGCTAAACTCAGATGAATGAGTTTTTCTTATATGAAGCCTAAGAGGAGGATGAACTCAGATGAATGAGTTACCTTGTACAAAGCCCAAGAGGAGGCTAATACTGTGTGGAGCCTATTGGTTAAACTAGTTGTTATGTTATAACTAGACAATTATATAAACAACGTGTGTGTGTGATATGTATTCACAGGAGTTTATGAAGGAAATATAAACAGATGCATGATGTTTATTTACAAGAGTTTATGAAGGAAATATAAATAAGTGTGTGTAAAACGAACGTTTAAAACGAGCGTAACTTGATTATTTACAAGTTTGAATTGTGTACAAGGAAGTAAATATGTACAAGAACGAGTATTTATGTACGAGGAGATGTGGATGTACATAGGAGGGTTGGGACTTACACCATAAGTGTGGCCCATTGGTTTAAAAGCAGTTTCACCGGGAATAATGCTCCTTTTAATACCAATGGTATTCAGTGTATATACAAGCGAAACGAAAACAAACGGACGAAGTTTGTCTGTACTTGAGTATTTACAAAGGTATCTGTATTATGTACGAGTGAAATTGGTATGTACATAAAATAATTGGATATTTACAAGGAAATATGTATGTACATTAAAGAATTTTGTATGTACAAGGAAATATGTATGTACATAAAAGAATTTTGGGACTTACACCGTGAGGGAGGCCCACGATCGATTAAGAAATTCGAGAGAAAACGAGTTTGGTTTTATCGTCAAATCGGATCGATCATGGAGAAAAAGATGTAAGTTTTGATGAAAGGTTTTGAAAAATGATCTTGAAAGTGTTTTTGAAAGATGAAGTTTACTTACAAGAGGTTTGAAAAAGAATCGGGCTTCAAAAGTTTGAAAAAAATCACCTTTGAAAGTGCTTTGAAAAGTACGCAAATGTATCGTTTTCGGCTCGATAAAAATATAATTAGATGAAAGTTTTTCTGAAATTTTTTGACACTATCATAAAATAGATATGTTAATTGACAAGTGTACAAAAAATCACCTCAAAATGAGGAGTTTTGATTGGGTTTTGAAAAAGTCAAAGTTTGAAAAAAATATGAAGAGAAAATGAAAAAGTTTGGCAAAAATGGTCCCAAGGCTACTCGAACCCGGGACCATTAGGCAAGGCATGGCAAGAGTGACTTAAGAGTGAGCTGGAAACCACTGGGGCGGCAATACATCCGTGTATTGTAATCAAACCATGTAATTATATTATGAACTGGATTTTTGAATTTGAAAAACGCGCGCAAGCTTCTTCATCCTCTCCAATCTTCAATCAGCCATGGAATCCTTATTTCTCCATGAAATTGAATGACGTATACATCAAACTTGATCGTTTTAAGCCCAGGAACATGATGATGTCATTTAATTTCATTTATTTTAAGCTTAACATGATTAAATTTCGCACGAACACGAAGAACCCTAGTTCTGAAAATTCTAATTGAAATCGTGTATGGTGAAGGAATTAATCAATTGATTGAGGGTTATTGATCAGTGATGGTGCAGAAACAAAACGGCCAAGAGCTTTTTGAACTGGAAGCAAGAAATCAAAGAGTTTGAAGTTCATGTTCTTACCTCTTGAAGCTGAGATCGAAGTTATTAATGGAGTGTTTCCAGAACCGTTTTGATGACTCCTATAGCACCAACGGACTTCAAGGATTGTGTGAGGATGGTCTGCTCACTCTGAATTGGCCTGGATCATTCCAACCAAGTCCACCTGCATACGCTTCAAAGTGAAACTTGAATTCGATGTTAGAGGTGTTACAGGTTGAAGTTAATGGTAATCATCATCCATATGGAGTATGTTGATGATGTTTGAGTGAAAAAATCACAACTTGCTCGAGCCAATGATCAAATTCGATAGTTAAGGCAGTTTTGGCAAGTTTGGAATTTTGAAATGCAACTTTGAGTTTTAGTGATTCCTGTGTTGATTTTAAGTTACAAACCAATTACATATGATGTTTATGACATGTTAGACACCAAATCTTTCATGTTTTTTCACAAGTTTTGAAAAATCACAAGAATTCTCAAATTACACTATGTTACTTGAATTTTAAGAAAGAAGTGAGAAAGCTTGTTTTGGCATAACTTTGGTGTGGTTTCAAATAGCCAACATGACCTCTATTTATAGGTCAAAAGTTCTGAATGGTAAGTGAAGAAGATTGGCTTTGGTATATACAAGTTGCCTTAGAGGGCAAGGAAGTCATTTTTGCAATAAATGCAAAAGGAAGCTTCCTTTTAACCATGGTTAATTATTCAACTTGATCTTATCCCATCATAATTACTCTCCATCTGATTTTTTATCAGCTATATCCCTCTTTGCTAGGTGGCATGGCTTCTAGAAGAAAAAACTCAAAAATGACCTATAATTTTGAAAGTTTTACTTGAAAATCAAGGATTTTGGAGCTCTATGTTTCAAAATCAAAAGTATAGCTAGACTCCATGGATTTGAGAGTTCTTGGACATTTTGGAAATCTTGTTTCAAGGGCTACAACTTTCATGTTTTGAGTTTTTCCTAATTCCAAATGGAACTATGTGAAAAAATGCCATGAAGTTTGGAAAAAATGTGAAATTTTAACACTTGAAAAATTTTCTAAGTGTTGAAAATTTTGACTTTTTGTTGACTTTTCCAAATTTCTTGATTTTTTATGATCATGATGGATCATTTGAAGTATTTTGATGATGGAAAAAGTTCTGTCTTGAAAAAATTGACCAAAAGTCAAAGTTGGACTTTTCAGTGCAGATGAAATTTCATCAGATGATTCAAAAATTGACTGATGAATTCTGTGAACTTCTGTGATGTTTTGAATCCAGAAATTAGGTCAACATGTTGTATTTAGGATATGAAGATCAATCTCCAATCAAAAAAGTCTTTCATTGATCAGAAAATCAGTAATTGCTTGTCCTCGATGGAAACCCTAATTGGTCGATCCTTGATAGATCATGAGGAAAAATTTGATATCTGAAAACCAGAGGTTGATGATTGACCAAGATATATCAATTTGGGTGAGTGAAAATCAAAACCTAATTGATTACCTCTTGAATCAGATGAAAATTTGATGAAACCCTAATTTTGACCTGTAGAAGCTACACCCGATTAATTCTGTTCTGAACTGTTAGTGATGCAATGATGCAAAATGTAAGGTGGTATATTAGGTCAAAAATTGGGGTATGACAACTAGCAAGCAGGAAACTATTACAGTGGTAGAAAAGAATAGGATTGAGCAGCAGGTGTTTTAGTAACAGAAAGTAATTTAATGGAAAATTGAGTAGCTGAACGAATTAATTAATTTAGTAGATAATGCTTAATAATTAAATAGCAGTAGTGGTAACTAAATTGTTTTAGGTGTAGAATCGTCAAGGTTAATTTGTGTAGTAATTGTTGTTGTTGTTTGCTTGTGATGATGTTGTTAATAATTTGCGAAGTTGTAGGCTGTGATGAAATTGGTTGTTTTAGCTTGTTTTGATTTGTTGAACCATGTTGTAGGTCTTGTGCCACCGTGAATGATGTTGTTGACTTATTATTACGATGAAGGCTTATAGTCCGTGTTGAAATTATGATGAAGTTGATGTTGATTTGATGTTTTCGTTGTTGTTGTTGAGTTGCATTATGTTGTCACATACATTGCATAATTACGTTGGCCTGGATTGGAAAAACTATTACGTTGGGAGCTTTACTCTATTTATGATGGCCTGGATTGGCAGCACGTTGATGATGAAGGCTTATGCCTTGTTGATGTCTCAGATATTGGCCAATTTTTACGTTGGGAGTTCTGCTCCATTGGTACCACATGCATGTGCATTTGACTATGTTGTTGCATCTCATGTTGCATTTCGAGTCTGTTGTGATTATCGAATAAATTGTAGAATTATTTGCGAAGCGGTGATTTACATCATCTGATTCTGACATATATTATTTATCACACGAGTTATTATATTGTTAGATATCACACTCCTTATGTTGTCAGTAGTACAAAAAACACTTCTTAAGTCGGTTAAAAACGCCTTCTTAGGTCGGTTCCGTAACCGACTTAATAGTAGACGATGTAAGAAGTCATGGCATGTAAAGTCGGATTTCAAACCGACTTAACAAATAAAATCTTAAGTCAGGTAGAAAATAACCGACCTAACAGATACTATTTAATTTTAGTTAAAAATTTAATTAATGTGCAAATTATCTTATTAATAATAAAATATTCTTTTTGTTGTCTCAAATGCAATATGTACAATTATACACACCGATCAAAAAAACTACTCTCAATAGCGTACATAAAATCAATTTAAATACAAAATAAATAATTAATGAAAAAAATATCTTCCAACATAAATAAATAATATATACTCGTATGATCAAAATAACTTAATGGAAAACAATCCAAATAGTTATCCAAAAGTCGACTAATACTTTTCAACCGAATGTTTAATGTTAAAACTTTGTCCTAAATGCTACCAATCAAAAAAAATAATAAAACCATAATATCAACTAAACATTGAATTAATTAAGCTAAGCCTTCGTTCTCAATGTGAAATGGATATAGTTGAACTCGATCTATGCTTTCTTGGACTAGTTTCAGTAAGAAGTACCTTGCCAAAAGAGTGAAAAAAGTTGCATGAAAGAGTCTTCAAAACAGAAGACTTACATGGGTTTGAGGAAACATATCCTTGGAAAGTGAGAGAAGTACCTTTCAATGTCCTTGTGATCTATTCCCTTATAGTTACGAATGAGACAAATTTTGTATCTCTTGAAGATATAACTGTAAATAGAAATTGTTAAACTTTTACTGTTCACTTGAATATTTATTTGTAGGAAACATACATTATATTACTTTCGAATATTTAAGATTTTTGCAATTAATTTAGCATCTAAGTGCCTCATGTATTTGTTTTAATATAAGGGATTTGTAAAAGATTTACAAAAATAGTTTAAAAACATTTGTTAATGTTTCAACAGAATGAATGATTCTTTCACATAGAATAAAATGTATTCTAATTATTAGTCATTAGTTAGAATAATTTCATGGAGATTCTTCTTGCTGTTAATAAGAAAGATTCATATCATAACTCCAACCACTTTGATATAAACACTTAAAGTATATTTCATATACATATATACAAAGATGTCTAATTACTAGAAGCCGTTAGTTTCATGATAAATGTATAAACACAATATTGAATATGTTCAAAAGCATTAACTGGTCTTCTTCATTAAAAAGTATATTGAAATAGACTTCTAACTAACAATAATTAGCCTCATACTGATTGAAAACAAAATTCGTACTCCAAGAGGAGAGTTATTGAGCAATTGCAATGAAAGAGTGATAATAAACCATATATCATTTAGTATTCTTTCACGACTTTTCTTTTCACTACCATTTATCGCTGAGACATTTCTTATTTTAGAGAACATGTTAAAAACTCATGGTGAATAAAAATCACTTTTGTATTTTTGGTTTTCTCACTTTTTCAATGCTAAGAGAATGAACAAAAATGAATGATTTTTTTTCAAAACAAAACAACCCAAAGAAAAGAAAGAAAGAAAATTTGAAACGAGTCTAATAAGATTCTATATTTTAGGCACTTCATTCTCTAAAGGAGGACTTGAATGATAAACAAGTTCCCAAGTTATAAATCATCAAAACACATTAGAACAATTACATGTAAAATGTACAAAGATAGACATAAGAAAGCATAAGTTAGCAAAACTTATGTTTAGAAGAAAAATTATATTTTGGCTAAAACTCAAAATTATCAAGATAAACAAATAGAATTATTTACCTACATGGCCTAATAATCCAAGAGGAGAGCTTTCAAATTAAAGCATGCTAACACTACTCCAAGCACCTCATAAAAAGAACATTGTTCACATGCAAAAGATAAAGAAAGAGGGATAAATTTAGTAATTTAGTCATTTAATTCTTAGAGACCAATTCACGAAGCTCACAGTTATTTAAATCTATCATGAAAAAACATAGTACTTTTTCATTAATTTGGACTAACATTGTAAAAAATTGATTTCAAAATACAAAGTAGTCATGGAAAAACATTGTACAAAAGTGATTTCATAAAACAGAGTAGTCATATATCATTCATAGTATGAAAGAAAGTGACCTTCAAGGATTATTTTTAGAGGGCTGACAAACTCAATGAACTCAATTTCTTCAAGATCTTTAGAAACATCTTCAACATTGTTAATTTGTCTTTGACTCCTTACCAGTGTCATTATCCCTGCATGTACAAATAACACTAATCATTATTCACCTTATTTCATCTCAAAGTTTCAAATTTTTAAAACCACCCATGAATAAATTACCAATACTCATGGTAAAATATCCCTTGATTTCTTTTTAAATCTAAATGTACTTTGAAAAAAATTAGGTTCAGACCTGTAACTCAACAAATTAAACAGATTGATTTTTATTAAAAAAAATAATTAGGGTTTTAGGAGAGGAATAGATTATGACACTTTCTGAGTCACTATACTAGTAATCAGCTAGAAATCAGAAGAAAAAATTAGATGGGTAAAACCCCGAACGATAGGAACAATAAAAAGTGATGTTGTGGTTCAATTGAAAGGTATGATTGTTGCTTAGAGTTGAAAATAAAAAGGCAGTGGTTACCTTATATCCTGTCAGAGCAAGTTGATAGATTATCATATCTTCTCTTCTATTTCGATTTGGGATTGCAATTAGGGTTAAAATTTGGGATTGGAACTTGTATGGTTAGAGTTCTTCTTTGATTTTCAATTGGCACAGGAAAGTTCGTGTGGAAGAGACCAATTCAAGGAAACATAGGGTTTAGACTTGAAGAAATATAGGGCAGAAGAAGATGAGCAACGTCGTCATTAGAAAACAAGAACTAAGGACAAAAGTGTTTGTAATGTTGTTTTTTAACATAATTTATAAATTTAAGTCATTTGTATAACAAGTTGACTTAAATAAACTTGAAAATATTACAAAATTTCCACCATTTCACTCTCTTAAGTCAGGTGACACCCAACATATTTAAGAAGTATCTCTAAAAAATGTTTTTTGTACTAGTGTGTGATGTTGCCTCTACATGGGTAACGTGCAGGTAATCTAGAGTGAAAGTTGTCTACCTTCAATATTTCGAGTCAGTGTTGTCGCTCTAATACGTAACACTCGGGGGGATAACACATGTTTTCTTTATTGTTGATTTTATTTCTTTGCTGGGTGTTTGAGTTGTTTTTGTTGAACATATGTTATTTTTAAGTTGTTTTATGCTGAAGAAGATGCTATGATTGTTTGAAGTTAAATTTTGCTATCTTGAAGTTATTTTGAATTGGCCATGATGCCAAAATATTTTGGTTGAAATTTTATGAATCAGCTGCATAGAAATAAAAGTTATTTATATTTGAAGACTAAACAGGTTGTTAATGTTTTACTTGAGAATATGTGCTATGTATATGTACTACATGTGACTGATTGTTGTTGTTTTATGTTGAATGTGTGACACTCTATTTGTTTGTTGGAGAAATTTCGTATCTCTGATTCTTATATAATTACTTGGGTAGAAATGGGGTGTTACGTAGGTTAGAAGCGTTATTTGTAGTAGTGATTATAAGACATTCAAGGCGATAGTCCAAAAGTTGATCGATGACTAGAGCCTAGTGTTTGAAGAGGATCACCCAAAGGTTAAATGCAAGTACCATACTGTAACAATTGGGCATTCTATCGAAGATTGCAAAGGTTTCAAGATCAAATGCAAAGGTTAATTGGTGTCAAGTCACTAGTTCTTAAGAAAGAAACTTTGAGTATAAATGTTTTGAATGTGAACCCATGGAGTAAAGATAGCAAAGGATCTCTGAAGCCCATTAAGATCGTGTACCACAAGGAAGGCATCAGAATGCTTGCGAGTGAGATATTACCATTTCCATGTGAAAATGTTAAAGTAACACCTTGGAGTTACAATATTGTCGCCCCTACAAGTGGAAACACAAAAGAGATGTGGAATAGATTTGAAAAGGCTACATCTTGTGGGGAATATTGCTTAAAAAATACACCACTATTATGCATTTTAACATACGTGTTCGTTTATTTCATAATTTAACAATAATTTTTTTATAAATATTTTTAATGTTGTTACAATTTTAAAATGATATGATATTTGATAATTTCTCAATTTATTTTTACTAAAACTGCAGGTATTGGATACGAGTATCAACATTTAGGAACTCATAAGGTACGAGTACAAACATTGGTTGTCATGTGGGTATGAGATCGGATGCATGGATTTTTTTATTTAAAAATTGCATAGATGGAACACAAGTACTATAACACATTGTCCAGACACCGCCTATTGCCACCCCTATATAGAAATGATCTTTTAATTCACTTCCTGAAGTGAACAAGGATCTAACAAAAAACTCTAGTATGATTTTCTACTCCAGTCTGTAGTGGAGGGAACACTTGCAAATACTTTAGCACTTAAGTCAACAATGATCGTAAATATACAATTTTTATGTTATGATTGTGTGTACTTGAGATCAATTTAATGTTCGCCTTTTATATGAAGGTAAGAGGGTTTATGAGAACTTAAAACATTTTATTTGTTATAGTTTTCTTCAAACACAAATGTCTGAGGATCCCTAAAATCTAACGGTGCTTATGATACAATCAACTTTGATCATGTGTATTTCTAATGCATGTCTATCTCAAGATTGCAAAGTACTATAACTAAATGACGTCAATTCATTTAGCTGTCTTTCTAATCCAATAATCATTGGATGTCCTTCTCGACTCTCATTCAAGGATCATTGGATTTGACAACCCATTTAACATGTGTTTTCGGTTCTTATACACTATAAGATCCAAGTGGTTTAGGCCTTAGCCAAAATGGATAGAGATCAAATTCTTTAAACGCGTGATTTTAAAAATAAATAAATAAATTATTTTTTAAAAGAAATCTCTATAATTAAATCTTGACCATCTTAAGAAATGAATAGTGTTTTTAACGGATCAAAATAAAAACGCGTAAAAAAACTCCTTTTAAAAAATCAAAATCATATTTATAAAAATTCCATGTAAAAAACAATTAATTCAAAAATGCGACAAAATTCAGAGAGAATATTATCGTTTAGAAAAAATTCCTTAACAAAAGATTTGTCATAAAAGATTTAGCAAAGAAATTAAAGAAATTGATCTCATATGATTCATTCATTTTGTTTCAATAATTTTAAACTTTAATTACACTTTTAAAATTCTATTTTAACTCATTTATAAAATTAATTTTTTTATTTTAATTTTAAATAATACTATCTCTTTTATATTTTAACATTTATCTCTTTTATATTTTAACATTTAAGATTAATGGAGTGTGTATTTTTTAATATGTCACTTACGTATTATGTTTCATAAGAATTCTTTTATAAGATGACATGTCACAAGTAACACCTCATTAAAATATTAAGAAAAAAAAACAAAACACAATATTCGAAATAAAAAAAAGTTATATAAATTTTAAAAAATAAATTTAAAAAACAAGTTAAAGGATTTAAGGGAGATGCACTAATAATGTAAATCATTCAATAAAAATATATTATATCGTATCATATAATTAATTTAAAATTTTTAATTTAACTAAGTCAATAACAATCTTATTAATGTAAAATTTATATCATCTATTATTTTAAAAATTAAAATAGAGATTCTAGACGGTTATTAAATCTATATTATTTTATAAAAAAAGGAATATTTATTTAAATAGGATTTAAGATATGATTTAACATTTTAATATTTTTATAATAATTATGTTTTATATACAATTTTAATCTATTTGACCACAATAATGTATCGTATTTTAAATAATAATTAAAAAGTAAATTCAAGAATCTCAAAATATTAGTTTTTAAATTAATTCCAAAAAAATTCCTTAAGAAATGAAAAGAATTCATTTAACTTAAATTTTAAGAAAAATGAAGATAACTTAGTCAAGAAAAAACACTTAGAAACTTCCATAAAAAATGAAAAGACAAAACAAGAGAATAACAATGTTTTAAGATAAATACTAAAACAAAATTAAAAAAAAAAAAAAAAACAAGAAATGGAGTTTCCCTAATCCCCAACACGTGCCTCACCATCTCTCGTTCGCTCTATCAGTCTCTCAATTTTCTTTTGGGGTTTCTTCTCTCTCTTTGCTGCTTCTTACTCGCTCTCCTGTTTCACAACAACAAGTACACTAACGCAAAAGCTGGTAGCTTCTGTTCTTTTATTTGCTTCTTACCTTAATCTCTCTTCTTATGTTTTTTTTTCTTTCACTGTTTTTTTTATGATACCATTCACCATGTCTAATTTGACTATGTGTTTTACTCATTAAGGTTTGAATTTGTTTTTGTTTTAATTATTAATTTGAGAATTGGTTTTGGGTGGTTTTTTTGTTGAAACATTTCATGGGTTTGTGGTTTTTCCCTTTTCTTGTTTTTTTTTGTAGTTTAAGGTTACTGCATTGCTTTTGTTTCTTGTTCCTCATTTTTATGTTTTATTGAGTTTTTTTTTTAATTTGTAAAATGTGGTGTGTTTGCATTTTTACAATTCTTCAATTGTTTATTGTCTATCATTTCTTTTACCTGTTCTTCATTTTGTTCAATTGCTGTCTTTTAATCGGTTCGCTTTATCCGTAATCATCTCTATTTAACTGAATATGTCATTTTGTTCTGGAATAATTTAATACTGTAAATTGCTGAAGAGGGTTGTTGTATATATAAATTAGTTATATGAATATGCTTAAAATTGCTCTGAAACAGGAAAATGTTGAATAATCTAATAATCCCTATCCGAGTGACTGCATAAGATTATTTCTCTTTACTTGCAGTATAACCACAAAGCTATTTTTAGACTGTGAAAATTTTGTACTTTCTTCCACTGCTTACTTGTATGGCATGCTCTTCGCTGGCACCGCCATTTGTTATCTCTGTAAAACCTACTGTTGAAGTTCAACGTACATTTATCTATTTTCAGGGATGGAAGCCCTTGGTTCTGTGGATGACCTTTTGGATTTCTCATCTGACATAGGTGAGGATGATGATGACAAGACAAAGAAAGCCTTTCCTTCACTTAATCCAAAAAGCGGTGATCAACTGTCGCTTGATACATTAGACCTGGTCGATCCAAATTCATTGTCTGTAAGTTTATGGTCCATTTCAACCTTTCCAAAATGTTTGCAAGGTCATGAGAAAATCATTGAATATGTTGGTTTTTGATTGAGTTTTGACTTATCGAAGTATGATCATTGAGTGTGTGAGTTATGATTTGGTTGGAATCAATTAGAAATTTAGAATTGTGATATGTTTTATTGTTCTTGTCCAAAGTAGAATAATTATAGGTGCTCGCATATTCTTACATGTTTTTCCTTTTAGTATCATCATTGTATTGGAAATCCTAGATTGCCGTGTCTTCCTTTTACCACCGTCACCTCTGAAAAAAGGTGTGTCCTTTTCAAATTATTACCAGTGTCGTGTTTCATAGGTGTCTTCGGTCTCAACAATATATTCTGTCTTTACATCAACGTTTTCATTTACCTGTGATCACTGTTTCAAGCTTTCCATGTTGCCAAGCCACATCTCTTTCATTTGGAACTAATTTCTTGATTCAAATTTCACTGCATCATTGACTAGTTGCATCAGTCAAATGTCTGAGCTGACTTCTGAAACCTCTTTTTCCATACTTATGAGTGATTATTTTCATGTTCCAGGAGTGTGTGGAAGAAGAGCTTGAATGGCTATCTAACAAAGATGCATTTCCGGCTGTTGAAACATTTGTTGACTTAGCCTGCATTCAACCAGATATTTTGAAGTATCAAAGGACAGCCCCGATGCTTGAGAACAGCACAAGCAGTAGCAACAGCAATAACAGTAGCAACAGCATTACCCTCCTAAGTGGCTACAATCACATAAAGTTCCCTGTCCGAGCACGGAGCAAGTCTCGCAGTAAGCCTCGCCTAGGCCTTGCTGACACCTCTAACCAGCTATTCTCGTGGAGACTACCGAGTAACAAAGATTCGAAAAAACAAGCGGTACAAACCTTAGCCATTGGGAGGAAATGTAAGCACTGTGGAGCCGAAAGTACACCACAATGGCGGGCAGGTCCAGATGGTCCAAAAACACTTTGTAATGCATGTGGGGTTAGGTATAAGTCTGGCCGACTTGTGCCTGAATACCGCCCTGCAAATAGCCCAACTTTTCGCAGTGACGTGCATTCCAATTCCCACAGGAAAGTATTGGAGATGAGGAAGCATAAGGGAATGGGTTGAAAGTCATGGATAAGATGAAAAAGTGGTAGTGAAACATTGCTTTTAGCATTAGCATTGCTAAAAGTTAGGATTTTGTTTTCATTTTATTCTGATTTATTCTAATTTAATTTTAGTCCATTTTTGCCATGGGATGATTTAGATGGGCAGTGAAAATTTTAGATTAAAATTGAAATTAGAGAATTAAATCCATTTCATCAATTTTGGACTTTTTGTTTTTTATTTTATTGATTTGATTGTTTTTATTCTGGTAGCATGTACTTTGATAGTGATCAGGGAGAAGATGAATTGTAGGAATTTACTTGGTCCCTTCATCAGGTAGGAACTCTTATGATTTGTTTTTTTTTTTCATCTTGATCTCTATTCCCCTTTTGGTTTCCATGTTCGACTTTACCGACTATTGACCATGTCAGCAAAGCTTATGATCTGTTGTGCTTGAGTTTCCCTACATTCATACTATTGCATCTCCTCTTCTCTGTGATTTCAAGTCAACCCTCTCAAGCCATTTCCTCTCATTCATGTCCTTATTCTTAAACACTTTTTTTTCCAATTTCCCTTCTATCTCCTTTCATCTCTTCCAATTTCCCTTCTATGTGATTCATACAGAGCTAGCTAGATCTTCTGCATAAAAAATTACTCCACTAGCATGTATGTTTATGCAAGGCTCCATGGTATAGGAGTTTAATCATAATATGTATTGTTTTGATATATTTGTTACCATGTATTGTAGGATTAATGAGGTATTGGGGTTGGTTTCTGCCTTTGACCATTGCCTTGGAATCACAAATACCAACCAGGAGTGGCAAAATAGACTAGGTCTGTCTCTTTAATAGGTTATTTTAGTCGGGTTGAGCTAAGATTTTGAATCAACAACCTTTATTTTGATTGCAACCTTTATTTTGATTGCTTCACCCCGCTTAATTATATAATGGGGCGGAATAGAGCGAGCAACATCTAATGCTAATATTTTTTTACCTTTAAATTTAGTATTATTGATTTAATGAAAAATGTGTATGTTATTCTTTGTTATTCTGTCATCATTTTTCTTTGTATGTTGATTAAGGATGGTTTTGGATTTCTTTTTTATTCCCATACAAGAACACCTCTTAGATTCAAGTGGGAGTGTCATTCATTCCTTCTTGATGATGTAAACCTAAGTTATAGAGTATTTTTGGATGGATGAAATGTGACCCTTCAAATTTAGTATATAGGATTTGATTGAAGGAAAAATGTGTATGTTATTCTCTCATCATTTTTCTTACTTTGTATGTTGATTAAGGATGTTTTTGGATTTCTTTTTGATTGTCATACAAAGAGCATCATCTTTTCTTGGTAATGTAAACCTAAGTTATAGAGAATGTTTGGATGGATGAAATGTGACCCTTTAAATTTAGTAATAGGATTTGAATGAAGGAAAAATGTGTATGTTATTCTCTCATCATTTTTCTTACTTTTGTATGTTGATTAAGAATGTTTTTGGATTTCTTTTTTATTCCCATATAAAGAGCACCTCTTAGATTCAAGTGGGAGTGTCCTTCATCTCTTCTTGGTGATATAAACCTAAATTATGGAGCATGTTTGGATGGATGAAATATGACGAATAAAATGATATGGAAAGAGGTCCCATTATTATTTTATTTTTTTGGAGAATAGAAATTTATTATTCCACAAAAAACAAGTTACAAACAAAACTGTTTCAGTGGATCCAGATAACCAGAAACAACAAACACACCAAAACATTCCAAAAGAAAACCTATTGTATCATGAATGTATCAATAATGATATGGTGTCCAAGGTTCTTTTTCAAGCTACACCTAATAGCCACTATGTATTCCAGAAACAACAAACACACCAAAACATTCCAAAAGAAAACCTATTGTATCATGAATGTATCAATAATGATATGGTGTCCAAGGTTCTTTTTCAAACTACATCTAATAGCCACTATGTATTTTATCTGCCTAACTAAAAGCATTTCCCTAATCAATAATAAAACAATTCTCCTAAGAGATTTAGACATGAATCATATCTATGAAAGATGTATCTCATCTATAGAATCACATACAAATCAAACATTTTTTCAAATCAAACATTTTTTCAAATTAAACATTTTTCAAAACAAATATTTTTCAAACAAAACAAAACATCTTTCTTAACTGTAAGTGGCAACGCTTGTATACTCAAGAAAATTTTTCAATGCTTACAATTAAAAATTTAACATTTTTCAAACATCTTTATTAAGTTGTAAGTGGCAACGCTTGTACTCTCAAGTAAAACACCGAATGCTTACAATGAAAGATTTAAACAATCAAATTTTTAAAAATGTATGAGATGAAATAGATTAGATACATTTTTTATTAAGATGACACTTGCCGGTGTCTCTTAAAATCATTTCTTTGCTTCCACTAGCACATAAGTGGGAACTACGATTGCTCTGACTTTGTCAACCTCCTTTTGAGAATACGTAGGCACAAGGTCTCACCCTTGGCGAGCATACTTATTTCTCCCTCAAACCAAACAAACCTTAGATTCCCTTAGATCCAAGCTATAGATGCTCTGATTCCCTCTAGGGGATATGTATGCAGAGGATCCCAATGATCTTTGCAAGCATAATTATAATAAATAAACTTAGGTTCCTTCCTAACCTACCCTTCTTAAATCCCAAAGGAGAAAATTTCCCAAAATAGCATAACAAATAAAACATAAACGCACAAAAGGTTCCTATAGAATACTATAGATATATAGGGTGCTAATACCTTCCCTTTATATAACCAACCCCCTTACCCAGGTCACTCCACCATGCGTTGCATTTAGCTCACACTAATCACATTGCATATCAATTTTAGGGTATTTCAGCTTTCCCCTTTTCCTTTCCTTTCTTGTTTGGACACAATAAAGCTTGCTGCTCGCGACATCTTTTAAACAAAAAATCAAAGAGTAAATCGTTTTGAGCCGGAGATTAGAATTCCGATTCATTCCCTTGTTCGTCACTTTTTACCGCGAATAGAAAAATGGAGACTCTGCTGGAGAGTCACCAAGCTTTTCTTTGTTTCCAAAAAAGAAAAAAGGGGTTAAGCCTCATTTGTGCATATGTTTGTTTTATTTCTTATGTGTTTTGTTCTGTTACTCGCGATTTCATGTGATGGAAAAAAATTCTAACCCGGATTTAAGAAACATTTTAAGAATTAGGTAGGGGTATAGTCCTATTAACTTACGAGGAGTCTCAGTCCTTAATAAGTTAATTTGATATCCCTCGTCCAGTGGAGGTTTTCTTGGGATTAATTTTGTTTAGCAAGTTATTTGCGAAGGCATTTTTGCTTTTCAAGCGAATCAGCGAAGCTGAGTTGGCTGTAGAACCCATAACCCATCCTAACCATTTAGGATGTAGTGCATAAACTATTCAGGTATAGACTTGGATTAGTTGTCATGCGAGACTACAATCAGGCGAGTTTCTCTTGAAAAATATTATTGGACTACGAGTTAGTTGTTTAAACAAATAATATTTCAAAGAGAAGCATAGACCCTGTATTATCAGTAGAACATGCTTTACAGGTGATTAAACCCATAATACTTACCCACATTTGGTTCTTATCATTGACCTCATGCTCGTGACTTCGAACGCTTGAACCTATTTTGTGTGTAACCATGTTTGTGTCTTTGTGGCATTCATGCATTCATCCATAAAATTTTCCATTTTTCTCTTTCCATAAAATTTCCAAAGAATTTAGAGAATTTTTATTTGCAAACATTCTAGGTTAGAGTGATGGATTTGAGAAGAAGAAATACCAAGAGATATGGTTTTAGATTTCCTTATGTGAAAAAGTTAAAAGAGTTAGCATCCTTGGTAGAAGATCCCTCGGATTTTAGAAAGCGCTATGGAACTCTTTTAACTATCTTGAACACTAACGTTGATGAAGGACTTCTTAAAACTTTGGTTCAGTTTTACGATACCGTCTATCGTTTTTTCAATTTCCCTGATTACTAGTTGATGCCTACTTTGGAAGAGTACGCAAATCTTTTAGGTATACCAGTGTCTGACAAAGTTCCTTTCAATGGTTTGGAAACCATTCCGAAGCCACAAGTCATTGCAGCGATGACTCATTTAAGGAAATCTGAGATAGACAAAAACTTGAATACTAAAGGAAATCTCTTAGGACTAACTTCAAAGTTTCTAATGGAGAAAACTTTTAGTTTTTCCGAAGTCGGTAGTATGGTAGCTTTTGAAGCTATTTTAGCTTTGCTCATTTATGGGTTGGTTTTGTTCCTAACGTCAAAGACTTCGTTGATATCAACGCCATAAGGATATTTTTGAATGGAAATCCTGTTCCCGTTTTTCTTGGTGATATGTATTTCTCTATACATCATAGGAATCGTCAAGGAGATGGAGTATTTGTGTTTTGTGCACCTTTGTTGTTCAAATAGATTGTTTCACACTTGCCTAAGTCTCATATCTTTAAAGAAAACAAAAATGGTTGGCATTAGCCTTGAAGACTCATGTCTCTTACTAATGATGATATTCATTGGTATACCTTGGCCTACAATGAGATGTAAATCATTGAAAGTTGTGGAGAGTTTTCCAACGTACCTCTAATTGGTACAAAAGGAGGAATTAACTACAACCAATTCTTGGAAAGACATCAACTTGGGTATGCGAACTCGAGTAAACTCCTTGGTCTTACAGTGGAGGGTTACTTTTATCATGAAGGGGAAGATTCCCAAGGTTTGAAAGCCAGAATAATAAGAGCTTGGCATCATATTCGAAGGAAAGAAAAAGGTGAATCAAGGAATTGTGTAGCCATGGAAATCTACACCTATTGGGTAAAGAAAAGAGCGAAGGAATTCTGAATGCTTTATGCTTATGAAGAACCCATGTTCCTAGTGGTATCTAAATCGACCACCATTACCATTGAGACTATGGGAGAATACCAAGAAGCTTTGGCTAAGATGAGGCTAGAGAAAGATGCTTGGGAAGACAAATTTATTAAGGCTGACTTTGAGAATGTAAAGCTTAAGAAATAAGTCAAAGATCATGAAAAAACACTCTACTTTCAAGACGGATGGCTCATGGAGAAAGATGAGAAAATTCGTCGAAAGGATGACGCAATCAAGAAATACATCAAAGGAAGTAAAAGAAAGTTTGAAGAATTGACAAATGGTACTCCTGCTCCTGACAAGTGGAAGAACGTTGTTAACAAGCTAAAAGCCGAAAAAGCTGAATTGAAAGCTTACTATGGGAAAGAGATCCTGAAGTTGAAGCTGCATCAAGCATTTGGTTCTTCATCCAACGAAGATGCTTGATTAGGATAGTTTAGCTTTTATTTTTCATTCGCTTTGTTGTAAGAGTTATGCTCCAAAAAAACTTGTTGTAATCTTTTCTCAAATCTATCAATAAAATGAGAGTTTTATGTTTTAATGTTTGCAAGAACTTTCTCTTTTAATAAATTCTTTAGAAAAATCGTTTCTTTTCTTTTGCATTCATAATCATGCATCATCTTTGAATTTAGAGTTTGTTATCTAGAGTATTATCTTTTGGAATTTTCTCTAGAGATTGTCAAGCTGTCGCGTCTTAGAGTTTCCCGACTGCGTTCACAGTCAGCTCGTAGATATAATACTCGTGCAAATAGAAAGAAAACAATGGAAGATTTCGAGGAAGAGAATATTGAGCTTCGTGGTACAATAACCACACTTAAAGAGGAAGTGGAAAGACTCAATGCTTTGGTGATCTCGTTGGTAGCCGCGCAGAATCAACAACCACCACCTAACAGTCAAGTTCAAGCGACAATGATTTCAGAAATCACTACTACTTTAGCTTCTGCTGTCGCAGTTAATAATCTATTTTTCACTATGCTAGAGGGTTACCGACAACCACAACTGAGGTTCCTACTTTTCAGAATCCAGCGTTCACTCCGCAACCTGGAGTAACCTTTCCTTAAGTCACTATGTCGGTTTCTCAACCAATTGTGACAAATTCAACTCTTGTTTTTCACACTATTCCTTATGTAAAAAACGAGGTTTATCATGACTCTAGGCGACAACACGGATCCTCGTGGCCATATGGAAGATCTCCAAGAACAGTTCAATAAAATGCAGCTAGAGATCAAAATTATCCGTGGAAAGGATTTGTTTGGGAAAAAGGCCCACGATCTCTGTCTGGTTCCCAGTGTGAGAATACCAGCCAAGTTCAAAGTCCCCGACTTTTAGAAGTACAGAGGTAACTCTTGCCCACAAAGCCATCTTGTGATGTATGCTAGGAAGATGTCTACTCATAGTGATAATCATCAATTGCTCATTCATTACTTTCAAGACAGTCTTACTGGCACCGCTCTAAAGTGGTACATGGGATTGGATAGTACTAACATTTGAACCTTCAACGACCTAGGCGAAGCTTTTGTTCGACAATATAAGTATAATTTGGACATGGATCTAGATCGAGACCAACTCAGATCAATGTCTCAAAGGGATAAAGAGACTTTCAAAGAGTATGCCCAACGATGGAGGGAAATCGTTTCCCAAATCAATCCACCATTGGAAGAGAAAGAGATGACCAAGATCTTCTTGAATACTCTTGGCCCTTTCTACTATGAAAGCATGATCGACAGTGCTCTAAATGATTTCATCAAGATGGTAAACATGGGGATGCGACTGGAAAAAGGAGTCCGAGCAGGACATTTGACCAAAGCATTTGGATCTTCAAGCGGAACCAAGAAATTTGGAAGTGGTTTCCCAAAGAAGAAAGAACAAGATGTTGGAATGGTATCCCAAGGGAGACCAAGAAGAAATATTAATCACTGACGACAGGTAACCGTTATCGCACTAGTTGTTAATTCAACTTCAAACACGGGATTTACCCCACAATTTCAACAACAGAATAAGCAGCCTCGACAACAGGCTCATCCATTTAACAATAATCAAAATCTTGCTCCTAGAATTCTACAGTTTGACCCAATTTTGGTGTCTTATACAGAATTATATCCTGCTTTAATTGGGAGGAATCTTGTTCAAACTAGAGCACCACCGCCAGTGCCTGATAAGTTACCTTGGTGGTACAAAGCTGATGTGTCTTGTCCTTTTCACTAAGGGGCACCTAGCCATGATCTCGAACATTGCATAGCTTTAAAAGCCAAATTTCAAAGATTGGTTAGAGCTAAACTTATTTCTTTTAAGGATATGAATCCAAATGTACAAGCTAATCTACTGCCTAATCATGGAGGGCATGCAGCGAACATGGTGTATAGATGTCCTAGCCAATATCAAGTCTTCGACATAAACTTGGTAAGAGAAAATCTAGTATAGATGCATGCCACATTCTACGTAATGGGTGGTTTTGCTCGACACAACTACGGATCTTGTAGGATTGTTCTAGAGATTCTCATGGATGTTCTACTGTGAAAGCAGATCTTCAGCGACTAATGGATAATGACGACATTCAAATCCTCAAAAATAGGAATGAGAATGAGGTGAATATGATAAGATATTATTCGTATGAGCTTTTAGTCTCAGATATCAACTCGGTAACTCCAGAAGTAAACATCATTATTCCTCATTTCAACATGACCGAGCGCATAGAAATTACCTACAACAATCCAAGGGTTCCTATTTATCCTTTGATCATCTGTCTACCTAGACCTGTTCCTTATGACCCTGACAAAGAAGTTCCCTACCAATACAATGCAAAAATGATGGAAAATGGGAAATAAGTCCTCATACCTACTCTTTCATATGTAGTTAGCATCGCCGAAGTAAGTCGAGTAACTAGGAGTGGGTGTGTGCATACCCCGTTGCCACCAAAGCAGCCTATTGCTCCTGCAACTAGGCAAAGTCATGTTGATGTACCCGTAGTGAATCCTGTAGGAATTCCTGTTGGTAATCCAGACTTAAACATCGGTCCATCCAATGAAACCAATATCAATCTTGAGTTTGACGACATTCTAAAGCTAATCAAGAAGAGTGAGTACAAAGTTGTGGATCAACTGATGCAAACTCCTTCCAAAATCTCAATACTCTCTTTGCTCTTAAACTATGAAGCCCATCGAGAGGCCCTGATGAGAGTTTTGGATCAAGCCTTCATAGATCACGATGTGACTATCGAATGATTTGGGGGAATTGTAGCCAACATAAAGGCTTGCAAAAATATGAGCTTCAGTGATGAAGAACTCCCTGAAGAGGGTAGGGATCACAATTTTGCTCTGCATATCTCTATGAACTATCAATCTGACTCTTTGTCCAACGTGCTAGTGGACACTGGCTCTTCCTTAAACGTAATGCTGAAAACAACTTTCGCTTGTTTGTCATACAAAGGAACACCTATGAAATTCAGTGGTGTCGTAGTCAAAGCTTTTGATGGATCAAGAAAATCTGTTATTGGAGAAATCGACCTTCTGATGACAATTGGTCTGCATACTTTTCAAGTCACCTTCTAGGTTATGGATGTTCAAGCCGCCTATAGTTGTTTCCTATATTGACCATGGATACATGAAGCTGGAGCAGTAACATCTACGCTCCACCAAAAATTGAAATTGTAACAAACGAAAAGTTGGTACCCATAAGTGGGGAACAAGCCTTGTTGGTAAGCCATTTATCAACTTTCTCTTTCATCACAACTGATGATGTAGAAGGAATGCATTTCCAAGGTCTCTCGTTAGAAGATGAATCTACCAAGAAAAACAGATCATCTATCTCCTCTTACAAAGAAGCAGCGCAGTTAGTGAAAGACGGTACTGTCGCCGGTTGGGGACAAGTTGTGATTCCTGTCAACAACGAAACCAAAATAGGACTCGGATTTACTCCAGTACTCTCAAAAGCCACTGAGAAGGATGAAACTCTTCATCCAATAAAATAAGTGTTCCACAGTGGAGGTTTCCTTAACCCTGTTCCTCAAGAGGTAAATGTCCTTATTAAAGAAGGCACTAAAGAAAATCTCTCTAGTTCTGAAGAATGGAAGTCTTATCTCAACGATTCTGGATACATATCTCAGGAAGAACCGTATACACCGTTCTATCCTCCTTCAGATAAATTCAAAGGCATGTACCAGGAATATGATAAAGAAGAAATTCCACATATCCCACCTGAGGTATGGGATACCTTGGGGCAGCCAAGTGGAAAATTTGACTTCATGGTAAAATATACCTCTCCTGAAAGTTCAGGAATTTCAATCAAAGACATCAAACCAAATGGATGGGAAGATCCTCTTGAATATCTCAGTCAACCAGAAGAGGAATACATGCCCTCTTAATCTCATCATCTATTTGAGATCACGACTGAAGATCTTTGCTTCAATACACCTGCCAAGGTTATTGAACCTGAATTTGTTTATTCCCAAATAATTACAATTTTTGGAGACGATTGGGAAGATGGTCGCGAAAATGACTTGGAAAATGTCTCTTATAACGAGTATCTTCATCTAGAAGATTGGGAATTACATCATAAAATTCCAGAATACATGTCGCCTGAAGACACATGTACCTCATTTTATACTCCTCGACCTATCGAAAAAGCAGAGAAAGATCGCCTCAGCAGTACAAAGGACAACGTTAACAAACCAGAGCCTTCAAATCCTTCTCGACCAACGGTCAACGTCATGACTGAAGATGATCCTAAGGGAAAACTTCCGGAATACATAGTCTACCAAGGAGTTCGTCACTATTGGAAAGCTGTTGAAGCTCCGACTATTGTTCACCGTTCAAAATAGTCATCTCGCTTTTATTTTGAACTCTCGCCTAGACCAAGGCAGAGAGATGTTTTATAGGGCTAGCTTTTAAAATGTTTTTCTCTTTGTCTCGCTCGCCCAAGACAAAAGAGTTTGTGTTTAGGGCTTTGTTTCATATGTGAATCATAAATAAAGCGTCGTTTTGATTCCCACATTTTGTGTTTGTTTTTCGTTTTTTTGCCTTTTTTTCTGGAAATGGTAATCCTAAAAAAACCGATAAAAACAAACATTTTCAAATAATCTACATACACTTTTGCATTTGCTTTTTTCTAAAAAAACGAACATAAATCATATGTGCACATTAAAAATGAATAAACCCATTGAATGCAATAACTCTATGCCCTCTCCTAACTTTGAGTTCACTGTGCTCGACACCGAAGAAGAGGAAGAAGAAGGGATCCGAGATGAGATTTCCCGACTACTTAAGCATGAGGAAAGAATCATTCAGCCTCACAAAGAGCCTTTAGAAACGATCAACTTGGGTTTTGAGGAAAATAGAAAAGAAGTGAACATCGGAGCTCTACTCGACGATGATGTCAAGAGAAAACTGATAGATCTTCTCAAAGAATAAGTCGATGTGTTTGCTTGGTCCTACTGTGACATTCCAGGGTTGGATACAAACATCGTAGAACATCACTTTCCATTAAATCCTGAATGTCCGCTAGTTAAGCAAAAATTGAGGAGAACTCACCCAGACATGGCTGATAAGATAAAAAAGGAGGTTCAAAAACAACTCGACGCAGTCTCGTCACCTCCGAATATCCTCAATGGTTAGCCAACATAGTGCCTGTTCCAAATAAGGATGGAAAGGTCAGGATGTGTGTTGACTATCGGGACTTGAACAAATCTAGTCCAAAGGATGATTTCCCATTACCGCAGATTGATATGCTAGTTGATAACACTGCAAAGTTCAACGTATTTTCCTTCATGGACGATTTATTTGGTTATAATCAGATCAAAATGGCTCTCAAAGACATGGAGAAGACATCTTTTATCACACCATGGGGCACAATTTGCTACAAAGTAATGTCGTTTGGATTAAAGAACGTAGGTGCAACTTACCAAAGGGAAATGACTACTCTTTTTCATGACATAATGCACAAAGAGATCGAAGTCTACGTGGACGACATGATAGAAAGGTCTGACACTGGAGAAGAGCATATAAAACATCTTTTGAAGTTGTTTCAACGACTAAGGAAATATCAGCTTCGCTTGAATCCTAACAAATGCACCTTTTGGGTGAGATCTAGAGAGCTCCTAGGTTTCATTGTCAGCCAAAGAGGTATTGAAATTGATCCTGACAAAGTCAAAACTATTCAAGAAATTCCTGCACCCCAAACTGAAAAGCAAGTAAGAGGATTTCTTGGACGGTTGAATTATATCTCCAGATTTATCTCTCAGATGACTGCTACTTGTGGGCCAACATTTAAGCTTCTCCGCAAAAATCAAGAGGTTGTATGGACAGAAGATTGCCAAAAAGCATTCGACAATATCAAGGAATATTTGTCAGAACCTCTAGTATTGATTCCTCCAATCGAAGGAAGGCCGCTAATTATGTACTTTATCGTGTTAGAATATTCTATAGGCTACGTGCTTGGACAGCAAGATGAAACTGGTAAGAAGGAGCATGTCATCTATTACTTGAGTAAGAAATTCACAGATTGTGAAACTCGTTACTCTATGCTCGAGAAAATATGTTGTGCTTTGGTATGGGCTTCGAAACGTCTCCGCAAGTACATGATCAACCACACGACTTGTTTAATCTCTAAAATGGATCCAATCAAGTACGTATTTGAAAAGCCTGCCTTAACAGGGAGAATTTCCCGATGGCAAATGCTATTATCTGAATATGACATCGAATACCATGCCCAAAAAGCGGTCAAAGGAAGCATTCTCGCCGATCACTTGGCTTATCAACCAATCAACGAATATCAATCTCTCAAGTTTGACTTCCTTGACGAGGATGTTATGTACTTAAAGCTGAAAGATTGTGACGAACCGTTACCTGAAGAAGGTCTTGATCCTGAACTAAGATGAAGCCTAATTTTTGATGGAGCAGTTAACATTTTTGGTAATGGAATTGGGGCAGTCATCATTACTCCTGGGGGTGCTCATATCCCGTTTTTTGCCAGATTTCTATTTGATTGCACTAACAACATCGCAGAATATGAAGCTTGTATCATGATGTTTACTGTGGAAAATGGTAAACAACCGCTAGTCCTCCCAAATTCTTAAAACTAAGGGTCACTTGCAAGATCGACCAGTTGATCTTAAGTCATGTGCTAAGATTTTGGGATTGTACTGACTTTGCCGAAGTCCTTGCCTAGGAAACGATTTTCTAAGACCAAGGGAGCAAGTACAATGGCTTTCCACACAATAATTCAGGCTTAACCGACAGGTGACTCGTGACCGACGGAGACAACAAACCTAAATAACTTGACAAATCTAAATGTTCACTGGGGTTTTAAACTTATTACGATGACTCGTGACCCACAGAAAGCAGTGGATCCAGTTTTGTTCTATGCGAAATAAGGGTCGAAGGACTCTTTTGTCAACTCGAAACTTGTAACAAAGAGCGTATCAACGTAGACCAAAATGAAAAGATATTGTTGGAAAGTAAACAAAAAGCAAGTAAAAGCTTCAAAGTAAATGACTGAAAGATAAAGGTTTTGCATTGAAGTAAAATGGTGATTCACGTACATTCAAATACTTTCGCAACTCTTTCTTCCTGACCCTCGATATTGGGCAGAGTTTTTGCAAGTAGTTTAAGCATACAAGTGAACACACTAATTTTACAGTAAAATGACTTATTTATAGTATTTACAAAGTAACTGCCTATAGACAATCTATGGCTGGCGTTTGATCCTTGAGAAACCGCTCAACCAGATTTCGCCACCTGTTTGGCGCTTAAAACACACGAAGCTTCACTAACCACCCACAATCTCGAGTTTTGAATGTTTCTCACATCTAACTTACAAAAGGTAACTGCTCCCGACTTCGACGCTTTTCCCTCATCAAAGACACAAACACAAAATTCTCTGTCTTGAAATCTCTACCACCGACTGGGTTCAATTTCGACTTCTCCTTCATTATTTGATACTTTGGTCAAATCGAACAATTCCGTTGTTTATTCCTCTTGTCGACATGTTTCTTTTCGACATCCTTGTCTTGGTTTCATAAATTCTTCTGAAGGATCCTTACTCTTTAAGGATCGGTCCCTAATTTATAAGGATGTTTGCATTTGATACATACCCTTAAACACCTTAAGAAATTTCAAGGTAACAAAATGCCCCCCAGAGATGCCATTTTCGAATTTCCTTATTTGTCGACCATATTAGATAATGGCATCTATGAAGTTTTGTATCTTTAGTCGATCGAGTCATTTCCACTACTCCAAAAAGTAGTTTACTGTTTTGATCTTTTCGTGACGCCAGGTAATCATGATAGCGTACCAGGTTTTTCGCTTCGAGACGTGGGATCATCAATGTTGGCCATGATTACACTTTAGTGGAAGACATGGCCCACCACGCTTCCACGTTGATCCAGCTACACGTGTCCTTCGACTGGACACGATCTCTAACATAGGAAATCCTCAAGATTTTCCCTTGCTTTTCTTCACTTTATCTCGAGCCTATTAATAGGCACCTAATTACTTTCTAACTTTCTTCTTTTGCCTCCTCAGTTTTCTTCTTCCTCTCAAAGCAAAAACCCAGAGAATATTTAAACCCCATTCTTCACCACCTCCAAGCTCTCTACTTTTTCAATGGCGAATCAACACATCCAAACAGCTCCAGCAAAAACCTTCCTCATTCGTCACGTTGATGGCAAGCCCTATGTGCCAGAACCCCCTTTTTCTAAAGAAAAAACCAAGATTTGGAAATCCCAGGTAATCATCCCTTTCAATCTTAAAAACGAGCCCTTAGCTTTCCTGGGCCCATTACCTGTGGATGTTCCTTCTGAAATCTATGTTGATGACGAGGGTGCGTGTTTTCCAACCAGTACTCGCAGTAGCCCTCTAATTACGTCTCCACACCCTATTTCTATACAATTTGTTGAAAAAAACTTTCGCACTACTCCTCCTTTAAAGTGCTCTAGATTCAAGGCTTGGATGGCACGTTTGGAACCCAGCAAAGGCCAGTAATGGAAAGAAATGGGTATTTATGATTTGTTGGAACTTTCTCGTGTCAGCCAGCCCTATTCTGGTGGCATGCTATTAGCTTCCTTGCACTTCTGGGAGGGATCGACCAACACTTTCTACACTAAGTGTGGTATGATAACTCCCACTCTCCTTGACCTAGCAGCTATAACGGGAGTGAAACCTGTTGGCATAATTTTTAATCATACTGAACATACTCCTATTGCAATAAAATTTGACGTTGGTGAATCCAAACATCCAACATACATTAATTTTATCAACTATCACCAATAAGATTCTGGCGACGTTTCTAATGAGGAGCACATTGCATTTCTAACTCTTTGGCTATCTCGCTTCGTTTTTTTGTTTGCGGTCGATGTAGATAGCCAAACAATTTGTTTATCTGGCCACCCCGCTGCACAGGGGTTAAAACAGTGCTATGGGACAACTAATATTGGCCTCTTTATACGCTTCCTTGACTGACGTGGTCAACCAAATAAAAAGTTTTGATCCCAACAATCCAAAAAAGAAAAACGTTTTGGTGCATAGCCCTTTTTGGCTTTTACAACTGTGGCTAAACGCTACTTCTCTGAAGACATTAAACCTCTTTGACAAAAGAAATTCTCAATTTCCAAAAATCGACATGGAGTCGTCTGGCCATGTTATCTTCCTTTGAATCCTGTCGATTAAACCTCCTCGAATGATGAAGTCTTCAAACTACTGTTCAACATTTTGTTGACGAGAGAAGATTTCACACCCTCTATGGCTCTGTTTTTTGACTCCCCAATTTCTCACTTACGCTATCACCAACATGAGTCCATGTTTGACAACTTACCAACCCAACTTGGTAGCTCGACAATTTGGACTTTGCCAGCTTGTTCCCAACATCTTAAATGATCGACATTGGGAAGTTATTAAAGAAGACGTCGATAACCTCGGGCTGCATAGAGCCAAACTTACTTTCACTCCCTTTAGACCAGCATACTACTGCACTAAGGAGTTTGAAACTTGGTGGAAGTCATATTTTTTTACTTTTGTTAATGATCCTGCCAGAAAAATAGCCGAACTAACTGTTGCTCTTAACAATTTTCAGGGCAAGACGACAAAATGTAAGACCACCAACATTAAAGAGATTCAAGCTTTCCAAAAGTATTTTAGGGTGGTGTACTTACCAAATAATCTTCGTCGAACCATCCATGATGCGGCCCAAGATCTAAGGGAGAAGGTAACCGAAAAGATTCCACAATTTAAAATCCCTGGTTACGCGAAAGACAAGTATCTTTACACACTTCATTTTGGAAAAATCAAATTTCCTCCTTTCCCGACTAGCCCACTAGCACTGGCTTTTCGACCACCTATCCCAGATTGGTGATATAGCTCTTGGTCAAATATTCAAAATGCTTACAAAAAGAAACCCGACCGGGTGGTTCCGACGAAGCATTGGTTATAGGAGTACCCAGGCTTTCTGCATACTGACCTTAAATATGTGAGAGCTTTCTGTAGTACCTAATGGTAACAACTTTTGGAAAGCTCAATTTCCTTTTTAATTTCGACTTAGCCTTTTTTCTAGCTGTACCTCTACCACATGTAATCGTTCCACAGAGAACTCTTGTTATTGAAGATCGGGAAGGACTGTCGACTGTTCCAGTCGACACTGTTAACCAGGAAGGCCCCTCACGCTCAAAGGTATGTTTTACACTTACACTTATGTTCATATTTTTCTGGTTCAGTATTCCTTACTTGGCCGAAATCTTGCAGTTCACACCTATCCACACTCCCTCCGACGATGAGCCAATTTCATCTTCTCTCAAGAAGTCTGATTCTTCTGTAAGTATATTTCTTTATTACGTCCGGCGCTCCATGGATTGCAAGTTGCTAATGTCTCTTTTGTATATTAGAGTCGAAAATGCTCAGCAGATTTAGATTCTCCCTCAAAAATATCCAAAGAGTCCAAGGACAAAAAATATCGCCACAATAAGAAGGCTGAGGTAGGCATCGCTTAATTAAATTGTTTCGACCAAAGTTACGGTTTTGACTAACGTCCTCTTTATATTCTCAGCAATCACTTGATGATCAATCTCCTCACTCCCGCAAATCCAAACACCATAAGAGGAAACACACTTCCCCTTCTGAAGACAAGGTGGAAAAAAATAAGAAAAAGAAAGTTCACCTGGCCAAAGACATTGGAATAAAAGTCGACGACAAAGCTGACGATCAGCCGCTCATCACAAAAAGGAGAGGTAAAGTGCTCTTGGCTACATGTGTCGACACTGCCCTAATTTCAAGTGCTGAAAATATCATAATAAATATAGCCATCGTCACTCCAATCCCAGCTCCTACAACTGATGAAGCCAAAGATCTAGAGGGGGACAATGTTGTTGCTTCGGTCGAGGATGAAACTGCAAATCCAAGTTCGACGCCACAGGTATTCACCTGACTTTTACCTTTTATCTATTTTGTTTTCCAAATTTATTTGGCTAATTATTCTCTTTTTTTCTTCAGGTCGAAGCTTCTGACCTGCAACACAGTGTGCCAGACTACACTCCGCTGTCAGAAGTTTCCTTACCTCACCATCAACAAAACTTCGACATAGCTGTTGGTGAGTTTTTTGACCTAACTGTTTCTTCTACTCTTAGTGACTCTGATTCAGTCACTAGTCTTGCTAAACATAAGGGTTATAGTTCGACTAACTCTGACTCTAGTCTTTCAGATTCCTTGCAGGATTCAGAGGCTCCTGAAAATGCCACCAATTCACCACATTCTCCTTCTGAAGGTGCCCCCAACATTTCTCCTGAAAGGGAAACCAGATCTCCTTCTCCCCGAATCAAGACTCAAAATCATCCTGAGGAGAGGAAGACCAACTCAGTTGGCCCTTCATGGGAAAAGAAAATCACTTCACCAAAACCCTCCATGGAAGAGAAAGTCGATTCACTAGTGTCGATTGAATAGGATTTTGATACTTCTACCTTGGAGGCACTAGCAAGACTGTATAATTTTGTGGACACTCACCCTTTCTCTTCTGGTTCTGACCAGTCTCAAACTCACAACAAAAAATTGGGGCCTGAAGCTGCGAAAGTTAAGCAATTGCTGGACAAAATTCGTGATCATGCTTTAAACCCTGATTTACCTCACATGCTTCATGAGGACTCCAGTCTTGGCTTAGAACTTTTAAATGCTCTTAATCAATTAAAGAGCCTTGAAACTTTTGATTCAGCCAAATTTATGATGGCATCGTTCGAGAAAATTCTTCTTCCTCTACTAGAAAATGTCAATTCTGCGAAGAAGAATGAGGCGCTGGTTGAGGAGAAGCAAACCTTGGTGAAGAATTATATGGATGTCGTGGTGAAGACCAATAAGGTGATCGAAGGTTTGAGGATGCAAATTAATCAGAAGCGCCAAGATCTCATTCCTAAAAGGAAAAGAGCTGCTGAAATACGCAGTAGAATGGATGAATTGTCTAAAGAAATGATTGTCAGCACTGCTACTTCGAACATCAAAGCTGAGCTAGTGACACTCAAGGAAAAGGCAGAAAGCTTTGAGAATCACGTTGTCCACCTTCATTGTGAGCTCAGGTCTTTCCAAGATAAATTTTGATATTTCTGATTTTTTGTGTCCATTGTTATGGTTTTTTTGTGTAATGTAAAGTTCAAACAATGGCCAATTGGCCGATTTAATGTAATATTTTATTTTGCCTTTACATTTTATCTTTTGCACACATTTCATGTATGCCTGACTTGCTGGTTTCAAGACAAACTCTTTCCAGCTTTTATTCGACAAACATTTTATTCTGTCGAAATTACAACCTCTTGAAGAATTGGTCTATACCTTTTTAAGTACTTTCCATTTACCCTCATAATCCGTCGACTGGGGCTAGTTCTTCAAGTTCATAAGCGTTGTTTGAAAAGACTTGTATTACCTCGAAGGCTCCTTCCCAATTTGGGGACCACTTTCCCAAGACTCTATCATTCTTGTCCATAGGTAATATCACTTTCCAAACTAAATCATCGACAGCAAATACCTTATCTTAAAATTTTTTGTTATAGGCTCTGGCAACTCTTTCTTTCTGTCTTCTCAATGAATCGAGTGCTAACATCCTCTCTTCATTCAGGTCGACTAATTCATCTTCCATCATTTTCCAATAATCCTATGATGGTATTTCATGTTGTCTCTGAATTCTTACAGATTGAACATGTATCTCAACAGGCAACACAACATCGTGTCCATAAGCATGTCGAAATGGTGTAGTTCCTGTTGCTTCTTTGGGAGAAGTCCTGCATGCCCACAAAGCTTGATCAAGTGTTTTATGCCAATGTCTTGGCTTCTTTCCTACATGCTTATTAATTAGACTAATTATAACCTTATTGGCCGCTTCAACCTGGCCATTTTCTTACACATAGTAGGGAGTAGATGTTAGTAATTTAATCCCAACCTCTTGCGTAAACTCTTGCATTTCTCGCCCAGTAAACACTGATCCTTGGTCGAGTGTAATTTTTTCTGGAACTCCAAACCAACATATGATGTGATTTTGTATAAAATCAATAACAACCTCTTGGTCGACATTTGCCAAAGCCACAACTTCGGCCCACTTTGTAAAATAATCAATGTCGACTCAAAAATACCTTTGTTGTTTTGACGAAGTTGGCTTTATTTCTCCAATCACATCCAAGGTCCATCCTCTAAATGGCCAAGGCTTCACGATGGCATGTAGCTCACTTGCAGGGACAGGTTGTATGCCCCCATGCATTTGGCATTCTTAGAAGCCTTTAGCAAACTCAATGCAATCTTTCAACATTGAGGGCCAATACACACATGAGTGCATCAAAAGCCATTTCATTTTGTGCCCAGCTTGATGTGCACCACAAGATCCACTGTGCACACTCGACACTGCTATATATGCCTCACTTTCCCCAAGACACTTGACCAATATTCCTTCAGAAGTTTTCTTAAATAATTTATTCTCTATTAAAGCATAACTGAGGTCACGATATTTAATTTTTCATTCTGTCGAACTCGTAGGAGAACGTAAATAATCGACCAATGACTTACGCCAGTCATTATGTTGCCCATTGTCAATTGTTAAAATTTGAAAATTTTAAGCATCTATAGCTCCTAATTTTATAATTGACAAATCTGAAGGAGATAATAAAGTTGCTCAGACATTTTCTCTTACCTGGATAGGTTCTCCATCTTGACCCTTCTTGTATCATGAATCCTTTTGCGCTAAATTATTCGCCTTTTGATTTTCCCGTCGAGGTATATGTCGGAGACTTGCTTGCTCAAATTGCTTAAGCAATCTAATAGTAATTACAAAGCACACTATTAGATTCTCTTTAACACATCTATACTCCTTCAAAACTTTCTTAATAACCAATTCCGAGTCTCCCATGATTTCGACATTCCTTGCCACCAATTCTAGCAAGAGTTCAAGTCCAGTTATCAAAGACTCGTATTCAGCTTCATTGTTGGTGCAAATACCGTCGATTCTATACTTGAACTCTACTGGAATTCCACTTGGAGAAATTATGACTCCTCCTATCCCGACACCATCTTTGTGACTAGAATCGTCGAAATATAATTTCCATGGCACCATATCGACAAAGTTTTGTGGCATGGCAACCATTGAATGGTCGGCAAGAAAGTCTGCCACTATCTGCCCTTTCATTGTTTTAAAGGCAAGTAAGTTAGGGAAAATTTTGTTAACGCTAGTGCCCATTTACCAATTTGACTGTGCAATATTGGTTTAGACAACATATGTTTAATAATACCAAAATGGGAAGAGACATACACGTCAACTGGCTTTATATATTGCTTCAGTTTAACACAAGAAAAATACAAACGAAGGCATAGTTTTTCTATATCACTATACCTAGTTTCAAGATCATTTAGCACTCGACTAAGGTAATAGACAGGTCTTTCGACACTATTTTCATCTTCTTGCACTAGCATACTTCCTATAGTCGTATTTGAGGCTGCAACATACAACCTCATAGGCCTATTTCTAACAGGAGGCGCTAAAATTGGAGGCTTTACTGAGTATTCTTTGATCTTGTCGAAAGCCTCTTGATGTTCTTTTTGTCAAACGAACTCTTCATTCTTCAGTAGAAGTAGTGGTGAAAATGCTTTATTTTTTCACTTAAGTTGGATATGAACCTCCTCAAGAAATTTATTTTACCCAACAAAGACTGAAGCTCTTTTTTGGTCAACGGAGGCATGACGTCCATGATGGCTTTAGTTTTGCTTTGATTTACTTCTATGCCCTTTTTGTGTACCACAAAGCCAAGAAAATCACCTGCCTGCACACAAAAAGCACACATTAATGGATTCATTTTTAATCCATATTTTCTCATCCTTTCAAAAGATGTTTGAAGATGTTGCAAATGTGTCGATTTATTGTTCGACTTTATCACGATATCATCAATGGAAACCTGCATAAAGTCTTAAATAAAATCATGGAACATCGAATTCATTACCCTTTGATAGGTCGCTCCGGAATTCTTGAGGTCGAATGGCATGACCACCCATTTATATGTCCCTAGTGCCCCCGAGCAACGAAATACCGTCTTCAGCACATGTTCATCTGCAATAAAAATTTGGTTATAACCAGCATAACCATCAAGCATACTTAAATATTCAAAACCAGCGGTAGAATCGACCAACATTTCTGCCACAGGCATAACATATTCGCCTTTAGGAGTGGCAGCATTTAAATCTCTAAAATCAATGCACACTCTTAATTTCCCATTTTCCTTCATGACTGGCACAATATTTGCCAACCATTCGACATACCTTGCAGTTCTGATGAACTTGCTCTTGAGGAGCCTTTCGACTTTCTCTTTGATCTTTGACATTATTGCTGGAGCAAAACGTTGAGGTGTCTGCTTTACTGGCTTTTTCCCAGATTTTATTGGCAATTTCAACTCGACCAAATCCCTGCTTAAACCAGGCATTTCGTTATAGTCCTAAGCAAAACAGTCTTTAAATTCTTTTAATAAAGATATTACCTTAGACTTTAGTATTTGGTCGATGTTGGCGCTGATATAGGTTGGTCTTTTATCCCCCTTTTCGCCAAGATCTATTTCTTCCAAGGGATCTTGTGGCTTCATCTTTTCAGGCGCCATAGGATCCTTCTCGAACCCTAAAGGTTCATCGTCATATATGCAGTCGAAACGCTGCTCGTTGATGTATTCTTGGATTCCTTCATTCTCATCTGGTGGCTTTAGCTTAATAGCCAAGATGCAATCTTCCTCCAGAACTTGTATCTTCCTGGCCTCGACAGCCATGTTTGCTTCAGCTTCCAGTGCCAAATTTATTTTGTTTTCGGCAATGTACGCCGAAATCTTTCTTAGAGCTTCGAGCTCAGACATCAGTATCACTGATGTCACCTCAGCCTATTGGCCAGTTTACGGCATATGGATCCTCCAAGGGATCCACATCCCATATGAAACCATGGGTTTCGTGCAATTTCATAAAAATGAATGCCTCATCCAAATTGGCATAGAATTGCTCTGCAGGCTGACAAGGAGAAATATTGGCCAATTTTTTGTCAAATTCTTTCCCAACATTGTTCACGTCGGCCATAAAATACCCCTGATCAGCTTCGATATTTTCCACAATACCATCTTCTCTCCATATTATCAAACTTTGATGCATAGAGGATGGCACCCCCCCAATTCCGTGAAGCCATTCCCTGCCTACTAGAAGATTGTAGCTTGGCTTCCCTTGAATCCCCATGAATATAGTCGGCCTTGTCACTGAGCCGACAATTATATTCACCTGAATCACTCCCATAGCGTTTCGGGTTAGACATTCGTAGTTTGATAAGACCACGTTGTGAGATCTAATATTAGTGTCGAACTTATCGATTTTCTTTAAGATGTGATATGGCATAATATTAACTGTTGCGCCACAATCTACCAGCACTTTATTGATAGCGGTTTCTTCAACTCTTTCCCTGATCAACAAGGGCTTCAAATGGCTCCTCATAGCCATGTCGGGCCTCTCAAAAAATGCATCTTGATTCTCAATAGAAGCATTATTCATAATGAAGTAACACGTTGGCTTATGTAAATCCATCTCTTGAGCATCGACATCAGTAGATTCTTCTACCTCTGTCGGACAGTCGTACTCAGTAGAAGAATCGACACCATATTGACTAGGATGTCGAGACTCTCTTATGAGTCAGAAGCAAAGTCATCAGTTGCTTCTTCAAAGCATTTGGCAACCGGTCGATTGACAAATTCTTTAATTTGCTCCTTGACAGCAGGGTCGACCTTAACCCTGTATTGCTTTTGGTCGCTCACTTTGTTGGTGGAAACCTGTCTTGCAGCAGTTGCGGCCTGTCTTTCAGCATGCTTTTTACGTTGGAAACGCCTCCACTAAGTTTGACTCATTTGATTATTCCCAAGATAATTTTTAGAGATATGGCTCTTTCGCTCAGAGGTGAATTCACGTTGGTAACTCATAGCCGACTTTCCTTTCAAATATTTGGAAGACACATCATCACTTGGCGTCCCTAATTTCCTTAGGGCTTAATCCATGTGCCTTTAGGCACAACAGCAGACGGGATAAAACTTTTTGGCCTAGCCTGGGAGTTCCAGATGCCTCTTCTAGGATCCCTTGGATTAGGGAACCTCTGGTTGTGAGTTTTGGCCTTGTCTTTTCCTAGTTGCAACCTTTGGAAGTTTTCAGCAGCAACTTTGTCAATTAAGGCCCCACATCTAGGGCACAAGCATACAATCGACCCCTTATTCTTACAGCGGTACAAGAAGTCGATCAAATCCTCATCTGGTCGAGGGTAAACATCAACTTCAGCTAAGCCAATGTCAGCATTCTATCCGGTGCTTTCTTCGACCATATTCTCAGGGAACTCAGTGATCTCGACCATGTTGATCTCGACCGGTTCAGTAAAAAGAGCCTCTTCTTGCCTGAGAGGATCAATGTCAATCTTCATTTTCCTCGCAACAAACTTGAGTCGGCCTTCCTGCAGTGACTTCTGCACAAGATCCCTGAAAAGAAAACATTGAGAGGTTGTGTGACCCAGATAATTATGATATTTACAAAAACCTCTTTTTTCCGTTGCTCTAATGGTGGCATTTTAGCATTTGGAGGAACTAAAATTTGACCATCTTTAACTAACAAATCAAAAATTTCTTCACATTTCGAAACATCAAATGTATATGTTTTTGCAGGAAATTTAGAATTGTTTTCGACAGCATCAATTTTTCCTTTAGAAGGAAACAAAGATTTACATTCATACGCCGGTCCTGGCTTTATTTCAGCCACATCTACATCTGCCTCAGTCGATGAAATATAATCGGCCTCGTATATTGGATATGTATCATCATAATCTATATAGGACACTTTCTCTTTCTTGGCCTTAGCCTTAGTATGTCTAACTTTCTCTAGCCGTAAACGCTCAAGGTGTCGAACCCTATCAACTAGTTGTGACATGCTTTTAACGAAGGTTGGATCAATTTTCTTACTAATAGAATAATCTAATCCTCCAGTAGACATTTGAAAAATTTCATGTTCTGGCACTTGGATAAAACACCGCGCCTTCAGTGACCTAAATCGATTCAAATAATCGTCTATGGTCTCAATAAACCTCCTTTTGATGTTGGGAAACTCAACCAAACTAATTTTTGAATGTCCCTCGTAAAATTGATCATGAAATACTTTCTCCAACTTAGTCCATGAATCAATTGAGTTAGGGGGTAACGTGGTAAACCACGTGAAGGCTGCTTTAGTCCTTAGGTTCTCATTGTGTGCCATATCACCAGACGCTGTTAAATATCTAGCAATATGTTTGATTGTCGATTCCCCAGATTCTCCCCCAAACTTAGTATACTTTGGAATTTTCCATCCTCTAGGGTTTTCAGTTTGTAAAACGTATTCAAACAAAGGGGAAGAATATGTTGGCCTCTGAAGTGTGGTATTCATACCATTCCTAGTCATAATTCTTTCGACGATGGTAGTTAAATTATTTTTGACGACTATATCTTCTTGTCGAATTTGATCAAGGACTTGATCAGCCTCTTTTTATCGATGCACTAATACCCTAGGAGGTTCGACAATAACATTCCTATGAGGCTCTACCATTTGTCTTTGATGGACAGTTTCATCTTCTATTGCCCCCATGTCTATTTGACCAGGGGGATTTAATCGAACAGGTGGCGCCTGTCGAACAGGCGCTGGGGGGAACCCAAAAAGTTAAACAACGTATTAATTGGGCTATCACCTGTCGATTTGTCTTAGTAGATTGTCTATTAGACTCAGCTGATTCTTGTATTATTAGGTTAAAAAAATTTCCCATTTGGTTAGTCAACATATTAACCAACTCATGATTACTATCATCCATTTGTTGCCTTAACACTGCCACAAATGTACTATTTAAATATGGCATTAATTGTTGTCCAGGCATTGCCCTATTTCTCCTACTGCAGATCCTTGCAAAGGGGAATTCATATTTTGTACATTATCAAATACCACTACTGCACTTGAGGTCGACTAATATCCCGACACTAAGGAATACGACATTCCATAAGGGGGATTCGTAGCAGTACCAAATCAAGGTATTGTTGTGTTCGGAATTACGCTAAGAGCCACCATAGGCCATAGACTCACCGATGTGGTCTGGGGGAAAAGGAACTGATACTAACGCAGTTGACCCTGATATAGTTGTGTTGTTTAATGGGGTAATGGTGTAAGTTACATAACGACTGGGTCAGATGTACCTAGAGTTCTTGATGAAATTTCATCCATGTTCAAAGTAGAAGTAGTGTTTGACATCCTAGGTATACGTTTTCTAGTAGGTGGCTTGTTATACTCTTGGTTTAAACTTCCACTTCTAAGTCTCATGCACCTATGACATCTAACAACAAAACTCTAAAACTTAGCACTTGGTCCCACTAGGCGTGCCAATTTTTTTAATGTGGAAAATGGTAAACAACCGCTGGTCTTCCTAAAGTCTTAAAACTAAGGGTCACTTGCAAGATCAACCGGTTAACCTTAAGACATGTGCTAAGATTTTGGGATTGTATTGACTCTTTCGAAGTCCTTGCCTAGGAAACGGTTTTCTAAGACCAAGGGAGCAAGTACAATGGCTTTCCACACAATAATTCAGGCTTAACCGATAGGTGACTCGTGACCGACAGAGACACTAAACCTAAATAACTTGACAAATATGAATGTTCACTGGGGTTTTAATCTTACTACGGTGACTCATGACCGACAGAAAGCAGTGGATCCAGTTTTATTCTATGCGAAATAAGGGTCGAAGGACTCTTTTGTCAACTCGAAACTTGTAACAAAGAGCGTATCAACATAGACAAAAATGAAAAGAGATTACTAGAAAGTAAATAAAAAGAAAGTAAAAGCTTCAAAATAAATGACTGAAAGATAAAGGTTTTGCATTGAAGTAAAATGGTGATTCACGTACATTCAAATACTTTCGCAACTCTTTCTTCCTGACGCTCGGAATTGGGCAGAGTTTTTGCAAGTTGTTTGAGCATACAAGTGAACACACTAATTTTACAGTAAAATGACCTATTTATAGTATTTACAAAGTAACTGCCTATAGACAATCTATGGCTGGCGTTTGATCCTTGAGAAACCGCTGCACCAGATTTCGCCACCTGTTTGGCGCTTAAAACACACGAAGCTTCACTAACCACCCACGATCTCGAGTTTTGAATGTTTCCCGCCTCTGACTTACAAAAGGTAACTGCTTCCGACTTCGACGCTTTTCCCTCATCAAAGACACAAACACAAAATTCTCTAAGTCTGGAAATCTCTACCACCGACTGGGTTCAGTTTCGACTTCTCCTTCGTTATTTGATACTTTGGTCAAATCGACCAATTCCCTTGTTTATTCCTCTGGTCAACATGTTTCTTTTCGACATCCTTGTCTTGGTTTCATAAATTCTTCTGAAGGACCCTTACTCTTTAAGGATCGATCCCTAATTTATAAGGACGTTTGCATTTGATACATACCCTTAAACACCTTAAGAAATTTCAAGGTAACACATGGGTCTCGAAGAAGCCATTGATTTGAGGATCAAGATCCTTGACATATATGGAGATTCAGCCCTTGTAATCAATCAAATCAAAGACAAGTACGAAACTCATCTCCTTGGTTTGATTCCCTACCAAGATTATGCAAGATTCTTGTGGACTTTCTTCAACAAAGTTGAATTGCTTCACATTTCTCGATATCAGAATCGAATGGCAGATGCCTTGGCTACTCTATCTTCCATGTCAACCATTGGAGCAATATGCCTAAGATCAACATTAGAAGTCTTGAAAGACCCTCCTATTTGTTTGCAACTGAAGCAGTCATCAACGATAAACTGTGGTTCCACGACATCAAACGCTTCCTTTAAACTCAAGAGTACCCACTCGGGGCATCACACAAAGATAGGAAAAATCTAAGGAGGAATTTTGGCAATTTCTTCCTGAATAGAGATGTGTTATACAAAAAAAACTTGGACATGGTCTTGCTCAGATGCGTGGACAGACACGAAGCAGATATGTTAATACATGAAGTGCATGAAGGGTCCTTTGGAACCCATTCAAATGGGCATGCAATGTCTAGGAAAATCTTAAGAGCAGGTTACTATTGGATAACAATGGAATCGTATTGTTGTAAACACGTTAAGACATGTCACAAGTTCCAGATCTACGCAGATAAGATCCATGTGCCACCGACTCTACTAAACATTCTCTCATCCGTGACCTTTCTCCACGTGGGGCATCGACATGATTGGAATGATTGAACCAAAAGCTTCAAACGGTCATCTCTTCATTTTAGTGGCCATCGATTACTTCACCAAATGGGTCAAAGCAGCATTTTACGCTAACGTTACAAGACAAGTGGTTGTGAGGTTCATCAAGAACAACCTCATTTGCCGATATGGAATTCCAAACAAGATCATTAAATATAATGGATCGAACTTGAACAACAAAATGATGAAAGAACTGTGTGAGGAATTCATGACTGAGCATTATAAATCTTCTCCTTCCGACCACAGATGAATGGCATTGTGGAAGCTGCCAACAAGAAAATCAAGAAGATCATCCAGAAAATGGTCATCACTTACAAAGACTGGCATGAAATGTTGCCATTTGCTTTACATGGGTATCACACTTCAGTACGCACTTCAACAGGGGAAACCCTTTTCTCTTTAGTGTACGACATGGAAGCAGTGCTCCCCGTGGAAGTTGAAATTCCATCAATGAGAGTCATCATGGAGGCTAAGTTATCTGAGGCTGAATGGTGTCAAAGTAGATACGATCAATTGAACTTAATCAAAGAAAAATGTATGACCACTTTGTGTCATGGACAGTTGTATCAAAGAAGGATGAAGAAAGCCTTCGACAAAAAGGTTTGACCTCGTAAATTCCAAGAAGTTGACCTCGTGCTTAAAAAGATCTTGTCTTTTCAACCAGATTCTAGGGGAAAATGGTCTCCTAATTACGAAGGCTCATACATTATTAAGAGAAGCTTCTCTGGCGGTGCTATGACTCTCACAACTATGGACGGCGATGAAATCCCGTATCCTGTAAATGTTGATGCAATCAAGCAATACTTTGTCTAAAAAGACAAAAGAACAGCTCGGTAAGTTGAAAACCCGAAAAGGGCGGCATTGGCAAAAATGAGCGTCTCAGTGGACTGAAAACTTGAAAGGACGGTCCAGGCAAAAATTAGAGACAATAAACAGAAAATTTTATCTTGGTAGATTGAAAATCTGAAAAGGCAATCTAGGCAAAAATTAAGGATTAAATGAAAAAGTAACTGCATTAGTATGTACTTCGTCAACCTGAAGAATTTTCCATCAACGGATCTTCAATCAAATCTTTTGAAGCAACAAGCATATTTGTAATTCAAAGTTGTTAGGGAGAATAGTGGCTATTGCTTTCAATGTAGCATTTTCCTAATATATTACCATTTCCAAATTTTGTAAATAGTCCATGAAATCACGCCTTTGGCTGATTACCATTCTATCAATAAAATTTGAGCCTTGTGCCCATTTGTTTGCAATTCTTGCTTTATTATGTTTTGTAAAATAACACTTTTTCTTGTGATAATCAATTTTGAAACAAAAACAAAAAAAAAGTTGTAAATGAATTTTTACTTCAAAACTTTTTGAAATAAAAGCAAAATTTTCCTTCGAACTGTGAACATAGAAGGAACATCAACGGTTATCTCCATGAGCGTTTCGACCTCTAAAGGATAAACAATTGCTGAGAAGTTTTCTCTTCATCGAAAGAGATCATCAAAGACGGTATTCTTGTCCAAAAATAATCTCCAGCAGGATCGCCATTAAAAATGCTTTTTCTCTTTGGAAAAATTTAAGCATGCAACTCTGATTCATCATTAGTGACATCTACACATTGCTGAAGATTTCGATGAGTATTTGATTGAAATGCGACGTAGTCCTTTTCTAAATACGGTTTGTTGTCTTGTCAAGTATCATCAACATGCATATTACATTCATGACATTCATCATTCATACATAATTGCATCATTAATGCATTTTTTGCATTTTTCAATGTTTGCTTCAATATCACTTGTTTTAGGTTGCATTTATTCCTGAAAACAAGTATGGGCATGTCATCTCTCCATTAGATTGTCACTCTTAAGCATAAAGAATACATTCTTTCTCTAGTTCCCTAATCGAGTTCATTCCTAATTGGATCCAAAATCTCATTTGACCGTTTCTTTCCAGTTCATTCATGGATATAAGCTAGTCTCTAACCAATTGAGGTCTAGATTTTACAAAAAATCTACCTGCAATCAATAGGCAATAGCCTCGTCATCCGAGCCGCTTATTTCCTATTCATCTTCGAACTTATCATAAAACGATTGTTCTTCCTAACAAGTCCAATCATGAAAGTTCAAGAAATCCCCACAGCTGTCTTTCTCTCCGAGAAACATGTATCTTTGCTATCAAAACGCCCACATCTTCTCGAAAAAGATCCCCGACACGATTGTAATTGGGAAAGTAGAAACTCTTTTGAGATCTGTTTCCATTACTATTTGTTATTCACAAGGCTAAATTTTTCGGGAATTTGTCATACCCCAATTTTTGACCTAAGATACCATCTCATATCATTCACATATGCATCATTACATCACTGACAATTTCAAAACAAGATAGCTTGTGTGTGTGCTCCTTGAGCCAAATTAGGGTTTTTGAATCAAAATTTTTCATCAGTTCAAGATATGATCAAATTATGGTTTGAGTCTTCACTCACCTCAATTGATCTATCTTCATCAATCATCAACATTTAACCTTGAAATTCCCATCATTTCCTTAAGATCTATCTTGAATTGACCAAATTAGGGTTTTGATGGAGGATGGTGTATCATTGACTTTTTGCTCAATGAATGACCTGGTTGCTTGAACCATGATCTCAAAATCACCAATACAATATCTTGACCTAATTTCTTGACTCAAAACATCTCAAATGTCATGGTTGATCATCAGAGAAATTCTGAATCACCTGACAAAAAGTCAACTGTCCAGATCAGTCAAACTTTGACTTTTGGTCAAATTTTGAAATTCAATTTTTTCAATCATCAAAGCATTTCAAATTATCCATCATGATCATCAAAAATCAAAAATGTGTGAAAAAGTCAACAAAAAGTCAAAACTTGAAATTTTCTAACACTTAGAAAAATTTTCAAGTGTTTTTTATCACATTTTTCACCATTTTCATGGCCATTTTTCACCTAGATCCATTTTGATTCAAGAAATACTTTCAACAAGAAAGTTGTAGATCTTGTTCCAAGCTTTCCAAAATATCCAAAAACTTGAAAAAATATTTTGTGGAGCTAGGGTTTTGAAATTATAACTTATAGGTCCATAACCATAAATTATAGATCATTTTCAAGTTTCCAAGTCATTTTTGCTAACTTTCTCTTCTAGAAGCCCTGTCACCATTAAGAGGTAAGTTTTCACTCAAAAATATCCAAAGTCAATTATTTAAATAAGGATAGAATCACTTGAGTTTTTTAACCATGGTTTAGAAATTAACCATGTGCATTAAATGCAAAGATTCCTTCCTTATCACCTAAGCCAAGTTGCAAAAATATTCAAAGCTTATCTTTGCCTTGCATGCCAAACTTTCTTGCCTATAAATAAGAGTCTTTTCTCACTTCAAAATCACACCAAAAACAACCATAAACTTGTTTTCTCATTCTTTCTTAAATTGCAAGTTTCTCATTTTCAAAGAGGTTAGAATTCCAACTTCCAATTCTTGCAAGTTCTAACCAAAGGTGTCATTCAAACCTCTTATAAACATCATTTAAAATTTGTTTGAAACTTCAACCCATCACAAAATAAGCCAAAAGTCAGTTTCTTCATAAAAACTCCATTTGTGCAAGTTTTGAGGGTTAACTTGCAAACTTGAAATCCACTCGTGCATCTTCCAATTTTTCACATCAAACAGCTTCCGTACATCATATAGAAGTGATCCAAACCTTTGATCCACTTCTGTAACAACTCTATCATCATCCTCCATTAGAAAATCAGAAACCTGCAACTTTAGTCGGGTAGGATAATTCAACAAGCTTCGAAGCAAGCTAGGAGTTAGAACACACTCAGGAAGATTCAAGGAAGCTGTTGGGATCATTGCTTTGCATCTGGAAGAACTCATACAAGTTCTGTGATTTTACTGCAAGAGGTAAGTGTCTCGAAACTTAATTATCTTACACAATCATCTTTAACATCATTTTAATAGTTATAAATGTAGATATTAGATTGCTCAAGCTGTTTGAATCCTCAATTTCACTTAAAATCAATTGTGCCTATAGATTAGTTGAAATTTTCAATTAGGGTTCATTTGGTACTTTCTGGAAATTCTCTTTGATCTTTGAGTCTTAACTTTAATAAATTGCATGGTTAAAATCGTGGTGAAATTTTGAGCAAGTTAGAATTTTACATTTTTCAATTTAATCAAGAATCAAAGAAATTCGAAAATGGCCACAATATTGTCTTGAGGAAGAAGACGTTGGAGATGACGCCATGTGTCTATTTTTCAAATTCGCATTTATAATATATATGTTTGTTTGTGTTTCAATTAACAGATGTATAGCCACCCCAGTGGTAGAACGCGCTTCTCATGTCTTGCCATGCCTAAGGTCCAGGGTTCAAATCCCCCTAAGACCTTTTTGTTTTTCAACTTTTCACATCTTTTCCAATTTTCAACTATTTTTCAAACCATTTTCACAAACTTGTTTTCAAATATATTTAATTCAAGGTGCATAAATGACAAGCCACACACATGGCTCCGTGGTAAATATTTTCACCTCCAAGCCTAAGGTCCTGAGTTCAACAATCCTTAGGACCAAAATCAAATTTTTATCACTTGTTTTCTTCATATTTTTATCAAACTTCAATATTTTCAAAAACCAACCAAAACTTCTCATTTTGAGATAATTTTTGCACACTTGTCATTTAATATATCTATTTTATGATTATGTAAAAAAAAAATTTCTTTTGATATATTTTTATTAGGTTAAAAATAGACGTTTTAAGTATTTTTAAAATACTTTCAAAAATGTTTTCTTCTTGATTTTTCAACCTAATCTTTTTCAAAATTTCTTGTGAATACCTTTCACTTTTCAAACCTTTTCAAAATGTTTTAATTAACTTACACACATCTTTTCCATGATCGATTCGATTAATCTTTGAAAATTCAAAATGAACTAGGTTTTTCCTCGAAAACCTTTTGAACTCAAAAATCAAATTGATCATGGGCCTCCCTTACGGTGTAAGTCCCAACCCTTCTATGTACATACTTAGTTTCCTTGTACATATCCACCCTTTTGTGTACATATTTAATTCCTTGTATATATTCAACTTTTTTTACATATTCAAGTATAACAAACTTCGTTCGTTTCTTTTTATCCACTTGTTTATACACCAATTCCACTGGTATTAAGAGGACCATTATTCCCAGTGAAACTGCTCTTAAACCAATAGGCCTCCCTTTAGGTGTAAGTCTCACTCATTTGTATATATCCAAGTATACTAGCTTATCCGCTTATTTTAAACACTTGTTTATATATTACTTTCACACTCCTTTGTATATATCCAAGTACACTAGCTTTAATTGTTTGTTTTATACACTTATTTATATATTTCCTTCATAAACTCTTATGAATGCACACACAAACTTTGTCATATATACTTGTTCATATACTTGTTCATGTTTATTTATGTCACAACAACTAGTTTAATAACTAGGTTCCCCATAGCCTCCTCTTGGGCTTCGTACAAAAGAACCCACTCGTTGAGTTAGCCTCCTCTTGGACTTCGTACAAAAGAACTCCCTCGTTGAGTTTAGCCTTCTCTTGGGTCTCATATAGAAAGAGACCTGGAAATCTCTAACAGCCTCATATTGGGCTTCCAATACAAAGAATCACCTTCGCTAGGATAGAACCCTAAGAGTATGGTTTCCCAGTGAAATCACTCTTAAAGCCAAGCCAACCATACCCTATAGCCTCCTCTTGGGCTTCATACAAGGACCCTCGATGTCCCTCGAAAAGCCTCCTCTTGGGCTCACAATACAAGGACCCTCGATGTCCCTCGGATAGCCTCCTCTTGGGGCTTACAATACAAGGACCCACTGGCTTCTTAAAAGCATCCCCCTAATCAATAATAAAATAATTCTCCTAAGAGATTTAGATATGAATCATCTCTATGGAAGAAGTATCTCATCTATAGCATCACATACAAATCAAACATTTTTTCAAATCAAACATTTTTTCAAATTAAACATTTTTCAAAACAAACACTTTTCAAACAAAACAAAACATATTTCTTAACTGTAAGTGGCAACGCTTGTATACTTAAGCAAAACGCCCAATGGTTACAATGAAAGATTCAACGTTTTTCAAATATCTTTTTTAACTTGTAAGTGGTAACGCTTGTACATTCAAGCAAAACACCCAATGCTTACAATGAATGATTTAAGCAATCAAATTTTTAAAAATGTATGTGATGAAATAGATTAGATATATTTTTCAGTAAGATGACACTTGTTGTTGTCTCTTAAAATCATTTTATTGCTTCCACTAGCACATAAGTGGGAACTACAATTGCTCTGACTTTCTCAACCTCCTTTTGAGAATACGTAGGCACAAGGTCTCACCCTTGGCGAGCATACTTCTTTCTCCCTCAAACCAAACAAACCTAAGTTTCCCTTAAATCCGAGTTACAAATGCTCTGATTCCCTCTAGGGGATATGTATGCAGAGGATCCCAATGATCTTTGCAAGCATAACTATAATAAATAAACTTAGGTTTATACCTAACCTACCCTTCTTAAATCCCAAAGGAGAAAATTTCCCAAAATAGAATAACAAATAAAACACAAACGTACAAAAGGTTCCTATAGAATACTATAGATATATAGGGTGTTAATACCTTCCCTTTATATAACCAACGCCCTTACCCAGGTCACTCCCCCGTGCGTTGCGTTTAGCTCACACTAATCTCATTGCATATCAATTTTAGGGTATTTCAGCTTTCCTCTTTTCTTTCCCTTTCTTGTTTGGAAACAATAAAGTTTGGTGCTCGCGACATCTTTTAAACAAAAAATCAAAGAGTACATCGTTTTGAGTCGGAGATTCGAATTCTGATTTGATTCCCTTGTTCGCCACTTTTTACCGCGAATAGTAATGATATTTCCACAAACCCTAAAAATGAAGATGACTGAAGTATCAAAAGGGAGGATGAACACAAATTTATGAAACGAAAGAAGTTAACAATGAAGAAAAATTATCATACCTTTGTGAACAATGATGGAGACTGGTGATTATTTTGCGGAAGAAGAACAAAGATAAAGATAACTACGTTAGGATTTTCTCGTAGAGCTCAGGTGAAGAATTGAAATCAAAAACAAAAATGATGGATTAAAATGAAACATTTGAATTTCACTTTATTTTTATTTAAAATGATTTAGCATAAATTCATATCACTTAAGGAAGTCCAGTTGGACTAACACCCTAGTAGAAACTAATCGAAATACACAATTTTTAACAGAAAGTATGACATTGACTAACAAAATTACAAATAAGTGACCTAAAAATAACGTATATTGTATAAATGATTGAACTGAAACCTAAAATTAAATTAAGAGATTAGCCTAAACAATATTAGTAAGTCTTTGCTTAAAACTTCTCTGTTTTTCTAATTAAAATTACTAATCTCTCCATTTTTTAAATCAAGTTTCTTATTTTGAGTACAAATTAAAATAAAGTTTTTAGTTAGACACATAACATAAATGAGGGTGGGCGGTGAGAATAAGTGGAGTCTTATCCTTGCAAACAGAAATGGAGCAAGAGTTAGTTCAAAGATGGGAAGGCAAAGTTTCATCCAATCTCAAAAACACCACCGCACACCAAGCCTGGCCACTCATCAAAGACTTCTTCAACCTCCACAAACGCTACCCTAACCTCGCCACATGTTACGGCATCCACGGATCCAACGGCGAGCCTGGATGTATACGATACTGTGCTGGATTCTCCCTTCCATCGGACGGATCTCAGGAAGTGAGCTGGTCAAAGGAGAGATTGGTGGCCGTTGATGATGTTGAGCGGTGTCTTACGTACGAGATCGTGGATTGTAATATTGGGTTTAGGTCGTATGAGTCAACCATGAGGGTTGTCGGTGACGGGGACGGTGGGTGTGTGATTGAATGGTTTTTTGCTGTTGATCCTGTTGAAGGTTTGGTGTTGGAGGATTTGGTGGGAAAGTACCGTGTTGGTGTTGAGGCGATGGGTCAGAAAATGGAGGAAGAGATTGCAACTTTGGTGCAGAGGAATTGAACGTAGGTTTAGAATATAAAAGTTTGATAACTATATTATCATTTTCTTTTCTTGTGAGAGTTATTAGTACTAATATTTCATATCAATATCATTGTTTTTGAAAATTAGATTGGGTCTTCCGGTGGAACTGGTTTGAATAGAAATCAGTGTCGTAGACAATTTGGTTTACTCATCAGTCATCACATTGACTTTGCTATTAATCCGGTTGGATTTTCAATCTTTACCATTGAATTGAACCTATGGATTGTTATTTCGGTTGAGAATTTCTTCACTCACCTAGTTAGTTTATCTCACACCTCTAAAAAATCAAAAATATCCTTCAAAAATATCTTCAAGCTCTCATATTCTTGGATTTCTCAAGAAGTCATGATGTATTATAGCTCAAGACACCTCATTGATGTCTTTGATTCTTCAGGAATTGAACTTTTGCAAAGAATTTAAGAGGAATTCTGAGGAAATTAGGGTTTTGGATTTATTGTGGAGTGTGAAGCATGGTTGAGCCAATCTTTTGAAGTATTATCTCCCCACTATCATTTATTCTATTATGGTTCAAAGAATTTCTCAATACATTCAGAAGATCTGAGGTTTGAAGCTTGATTGGCTATCTCCTAACACAAGGTGCAAAAGTATTTGGCGTCTGCGTGGTGTCATCAACTCAACTTTTAAAATCCTAATTGATCCATCTTGGCCATTAGAAGGTAGTGAGATGGCCGGCTTCAGTGTAGAATGAGGTTTGTTGATACTTGATGCTACGCTCATTAAGAATCGACTTTCGGAATGTTTCGGTCGACCACTTGGTAGTCGTATTGAAATAAAGCCTACGAGAAAGATCAATGATATGAGTGTGAAGCATGGTTGAACCAATATTTTGAAGTATTATCTCCCCCACTATCATTTATGCTATCATGGTTCAAAGAATTTCTCAATACATTTCTGAAGCTTGAAGCTTGATTGGCTATCTCCTAACACAAGGTGCAAAATTAGGGTTTTGGATATAATCAAGATTTCTTCAAATTTTTCACTCAAACTTGATTTCATATGTTTCTATATGTTGTTGGGCATCCATGGTTGAAAGATTGAGGTTCAATTTTGATTGGAAGCAAGTCAATTGATCAAAAGGGGCAAATGGTCATTTTGGTCAAAATCAGTTAAAGTCAGAAGTTGACAAAGTGAACTTTTGGTCAACCATCAATTCAAATATCCTCTTTTCATATTTCATGGTTAAATTCATCATTGAATCAAGGAAATTGAAGAAATTAGGGTTAACTTGTTCTTGAAGTTATTGGAAGTTTGAAAATTTTCTAAGTGTCCACCCTATAGAACTTTCGCATGTCATAACTTTCTCAATTTTTATCCAATGGTTGCATACCATACATTTTTGGAAATCTTGGAAAAAATGCTACAAGTTTGTCTATGTGTAAAATTTCTCAAAAATGCATCATTTGAGAGATATTTGAGTTAGAAATTCCATGTACAAAACATGCAAGTTTGCCTTCTCTTGGTCATCCTACGCGCGTACTTTTGACAAACACATGGTGTGCATAATGTAAGAGCTTGTATCTTTTGATTTAAGTCCAATCTTGAAAATGTGCTTCTTGCATTTTAAATTTGTCATGGAGAGCTTTCTGACAAGCCTTGAATCACCCCAATTGGCTAATTATTGATCAAGTTATGATTCTTGCAAGTTCAAGTCAAAACCAGATCTTCATGCATACCCATGCGCGCGCCAGGCCCAGGTTTCCATGACCTATTTTTCTTCAACTTTGGAAGATGATATCTCACTCAATACTTGATCATTTTCAATGGTTCAAAGCTCAGATTGTAGATCATGAGAAGATCTATCCATGGCACAAAAAGGCCAAGAAACGCACGAGCCAATTTCCTTTGGTCCAAGCTCAAAGTTGGATGTTGAGAGTTATGTATTATCTTGGTCATTTTTCAAGTTTTGTACGATTTTTGTGATTAATGGTTTTAGGACCTATTTGATGCTTGCCTTGCACGATTCCTACGCTTCATCCATTACCAAAAGAAGCCCATCATATGTGTTATAAGCATTGTACCATATTCCTTCTAATTTTGCCATTTTAAGAAACTTTGTGATTTTTGCCAAAACACCAACATTGTACTATCCAACCAGCTCATCATTCTCATTGTTTGTACTCTGATTCCACTCACTATTAGCACATCAAAACGCACAAAATTTGAGAGAGGAAGCAAGCAAAATGCATGGTATAGAGGACACCTCACTTTTCTGATTTTTGTGAATATTCTCTCCAACAAATTTCTGAGGCCAAAGACCACATTTCCCTCACTCTCTATGCTCTATATAAGCTCACAATGCCATTCATTTGAACCCTAGCTGCCTCCTTCCACCAAAAATTAGATCTGATTTTTTCATTGTTCTTCTTCGAAGCTTCATTTTCTTTGATTCCAGAGCTTATTTATTCCTCTATTCCTCTTCATTGAAGTTTAAGGATCAAGGGAAGCTGGTTTTCTTATTGTTCAGAGGCACCAGTTGAGTTTATTTCTCAACTTAAGAGGTAAGTTTTCAAACTTGAATCTTCATTTTCAGCTTGTTTTTGATTAAATAAATCATGTATGCGTGTGTATAGCTGGCCAAACATTAGGATTGATGTATATCTTTGCTTGTTTGTGAAGCACAATGCATGATATGAAGTTCTGAAATTTTTGCTTTGGATGATTTTTGTGCTCTGATTTCTTGATGTATGTTTGATTATTTTGAAATCCACGAGTTGCTTGTTGTTCCTTGCCATGTGGTCTTCTTTTTGTGCTTTGAATCATTAAAAATGGTTGAGAAATGAGAAATTATGATGATCCGAAGTTGGGTGTATGGTCTGAGCAAAAACGCATTTAGGGCATAGTGTGGGAGGTTGAAGATGATTAGGTGTCAGCGCCTGATTGGTTGTGTTCATCTTTAAATAAATTTTGTTTTAATTGATTTTGTGATTTTATTTTCTTGACCAAAACTTGTCCAAAAATTCTATAAAAAAATAGGGTAGTCTTTGAATATTATTTCTGACTTTGTGTATTTTTTTGCAAAATTTTAAAAAATAATTTGATTGTCAAAAATAATCAGAGTTTAATTTTTGATTTTTGTGTAATATTTTTATTAAAACCATTTTCAAACTACAAAAGTTACACAAAAATTATTTCAGGCCATTTGATTGGTTTATACTTGATCCCTGATTTTTATTTAATAATTTTCTAAATTTTTGCTTAATTAAATAAATTCATGCATTATATTGCATTTCATGCATATTTATAATTTTAAAAACATATTTTTCTTCATACTAAAATTGCATAGGGTAGAAGTTACATTTGTTGGACTAACTTACCTTAACTTTTGAGACCATTTCTGTTTAGAATATGATAATTTAGTACCCTAGGGTCTTAGAACTGATTTTATTAAATTTTTAGGATTAGGTTTGCTATTTTTCCCCCATTAAGTCAAATTAGGGTTTCCAATTAGCGATCCTTCTAGGTTATACTAACTTGGTTGATTTTGTTTTCAACATGAGTTGTGTTAATCTTTGTTCCAAGCTTTTGTTGCTGGCTTGTTGATATCAGGACTTGTAACATTTTTGTTCCAATTTTATAACCCAGACCTCTATTTCTTTGTTCAATTATCTTTTTGTGCATGCATCAATATTTTGTTTAGATCATAGATGTAAGGGATGCGCTTGTGCAATCCATGAGGGATATGTTTTTATTCTTTTATCCTCATTTGCTTTTGTAGACTTGAGTTCATCCATATGACCATTAATTTCTTACAATTTGCCCATTTTCTTTTGTTCATATGGTTTGATATTGCTCATGATCTTGGTTTAGGAGGTAGCTTTATGCACCACCTTAAAATGCCTTATGTGAAGCAATTTGTTTATAATGCATCTTGATCCTTATCTTGTATGTTTTGTTTGTCATAACTTGATGCTTCTATGAACCCATGGATGATCATTCATTGTCATTCCATCTTGGTCTCTTTTGGAAGCTAAATTGTAGCTTAGATATATTTCACTTTAAGATTTCAATTATGTCGCCTTAAGGTATCTTGATGTTGGGTTCATCCCCAATAACATCTAAGAACCTTAATTTTAATGTCATTTGATAATCTTTACTTTGAGCATAAAGGACTAAATTTGCACATTGTCATGACACTTTAGCATGTTAAATTGATAGCATTGTTCGAGTTCTTATAAGTCATGATAGATACTTGTGATAGGAATATACCACTGCCCTAGTACCCATAAGTATCCAATTTTCTTTTCACACTTAGTTTATATCATCCATCATTGATTTTAGACTAGTGTTGTTCCATCTTTTAGGATGTTGATTATCAATTAGGTGATTTGTTTTGTGTATTGAAGTTTAGTCTTCTACATTTGTTGCTCATGAACCCCATCTTGAGTTAACTTATTATACAAGTCACACATGCCTTAAGTGTTCAATTAATATTATTTTGTTTTGATCCTTATCCAATGCTTTGAATTTGTTTTGATGTTTTCAAACCCTAATTTTGTATGCCTTTGAATGCAAGCTTTCTCTTTTATTTGAGATGCCTTTGATGGTATTTTGTTTAGCTCTTAAGCTACTGACCTTTCATGTTCTAATACCTTTTAGATTTGACCTTTATCCATAGGTAATTGTTGCATGTTTGTTTTGCCTTTATAGGCTTGTTTGTGTTAGCTTGTGTTGGTTTTGTTCTAGTTTGTTAAGGTTTCATTTTTGGACCTTGAATATGTTTTTTTTGTATGTCTTGCTTATGTTGTTTAAGCTAATGACCTAATATGTTGGATTACCTCTTTGCTTTTTCTCTTGACCATTATTTTACTTGTTGACATGTAGACTTGTTTAAGTTGACTTTTAGGGATGAATTTTTGACTTCTTCTTTTGGTAACTTTTGTGCTAATTGTGGTATTGATGCATGATATTTATTTTTTATATGAATATTATCTCTATGTGTTGCTTCTGATCCCACTCTTATGTGACATTTAGCACAAGTATGCTCAAGCACCCACATGCACACACTTGTGTGGATTGATTTTGGTTCTTCCTAAGTAATTTGCTTGTGGATTTTTCTTATGCATGTTTGTATGATTTGAGTGATGTATTGGTGTATTGTCTACTGTGTAGTATGTCTCTTAATCTTTCATGATTCATTTCCCTTCATCCACGCCACTTCTTGACTTCTTTTAACTTGTAAATGCTTCCTAGGTCATAGTTTTGGCTAGTTTTCGTACTAAAATTGTAATTATGTCCTTGAGATGTTTTCTTTGTAATTTGATTGTGAATTATTTTATATGATTTTTCTACTGTAATCACTTCATATTGACACCTTCTTTGCATGTGGTGTATGTCACACGTTGAATTCACTCACCGCACACCATTGTTGCATGTTTGTGCACTCTTGTAAGGTTTTGTTGATAAATCTTCTATGATTTTGTTTGCATGATGTAAGTGAATTAGTAACATGTTAGTTAATGAATTTTATGTAATTTTACCTTCTAATTCTTCTTTCATTTCATCTATGTTTAAAATCTCGTTCAATTTACACTCCGTATGCTTTTAGGACTAGTTTTACCTAGTTTATGCACTAACTTCGCATGTATGTGTTCATAGTGATGTTTGGTGTTTGTTTATGGTTTGCATAAACTTTTTATATGTGTGTTGTGTCTACTGAACTCACCTCACATGACACCTTGCATGATCATTCACTCACTTGTTTCCACTTCATCTTCTTCTTTCCTTTTTTGTGAGCATTTTGTTTGTGCTTGGTTTGCGTACTTTTTCCAAAGCATTGTGTTTGCTTCTCCCCCTCATCTCATTTGGTTTACTAACCAAGATGGATGTTTTTGTTTCCTTCCCTTAGGATCACTCGATTAGGTTAGTTATCGAGTTTAGACCTTAGGTAAAGTATACATGCATGCCAACATTAGGTAGATAATCTAAGTAGTTTCCCATGTTTATATCCATAACCTAGGAACAAATCTTGCATGATAATAATAAGGATTAAAAATAGGTTAGTTTGCCTTAGCCATTTTACCTTTATCATTTGCATCTTAAAATTAAAATTTTGGTTTATCAAGTGCATTAAGACATCCTAATAATGTTGAAACTTTTTTCAAAGTAAAAGATACAAACCAATATTCTTAGTTTTAGGACGTCCCGTCATCCCTTCTGTTGATGACGTTTCTGCGTCTCCTTCTGTTGCTGACGTTTCTTCGTTCCCTTATGTTGCTGACGTTTCTGCATCCCCATCTGTTGTTGACGTTTCTGTGTCTCCTTCTGTTGCGCTGACATTTCTTCAGTTTTGTATGTTCATATGTATCGATGCAAAGTATTATGTGTCGATGCAAAGCTTATGTCTTTTAGCCATCAAATTGACATGTATCGATACAAAATTCATATGAGTCAACTCATACTGAAGAGAAATTGTTTTTATGAACTCAATCAATTGTATGTATCGATGCATGCCTTTTTGTATCGACACAAGAGGTTAACACATGACTAGAATTATACTTTGATCACTTTTATGCAAGTTATCACGTCAGGACAAGCACACATATATTTAGGACCAAGTTAGACAATCAAACACATATATTTGCTATCATACAAAACTATCAAACATTATTGCACATATTATGTAAAGGGTTGCTCACATTCATCCCCAATAACATCTAAGAACCCTAATTTTAATGCCATTTGATAATATTTGCTTTGAGCATAAAGGACTAAATTTGCATATTGTCATGTGTTTACTGTGGAAAATGGTAAACAACCGCTGGTCCTCCCAAAGTCCTAAAACTAAGGGTCACTCGCAAGATCGACGAGTTGATTTTACGACATGTGCTAAGATTTGTGAAATTGTACTAACTCTGTTGAAATCCTTGCCTAAGAAACGGTTTCCTAAGACTAAGGGAAAAAGTACAACGACTTTCCACACAATAGTTCAGGTTCGACCGACAGATAACTCGTGATCGACGAAGACAAACACCTAAATAACTTGACAAATCTGAGTATTCACTATATGTTGACCTACTATGGTGACTCGTGACCGACAAAGGCTGTGAATTTAGGCTTATTCTAAACGAAATATGGGTCGAAAGACTCTTCTATCAATTCGAAACTTGTAACAAAGAGAGCATCAACATATACGAAAACACAAAGTGATTGCCGAAAAGTAAATAGAATGCAAGTAAAAGTTTCAAAGAAAACAACTGAAAAGTAAAGGTTTTGCATTGAAATAAAGGTGGTGATTTACGTACATCAAATAATTTCACAACTATTTCTTCCTGATGCTCGGAATTGGGCAGAGTTTTTGCAAGTACTTTGAGTATACAAGTGAACACGCGGATTTTACATTAAAATGACTTATTTATAACGTTTACAAAGTAACTGCCTAAAACAATCTACAGCTGGCGTTCGAAACTTGAAAAAACCGCTTCACAAGATTTCACCACCTGTTTGGCGCTTAAACAACACAAAGCTCTGATAACTGCCCACGATCTTGGACTTTAAATATTTCCCCCTTTTGGCTTCTAAAAGTAAACTGCTCATAACCTCGACGCTTTCCTTCATCGAAAGCAAAAACAATGAAATTCCTCTAAGTCCAAAATCCTCCATAACCGACTAGGCTCAGCTTCGACTATTTTCCTCGCTATTTAATATTTTGGTCGAATCAACCAATTTCCATATTTTGTCCCTTTGGTCGACGTTGTAATACGGTGAACTGACTTTGTAGGATTTTTGTATCCAAATGTGCGGATAGCAAGAGTCGCCACCGACTTTTATTTTTATCCAATTAAGGGAAGGTAAAAGTAACACAGAAAAAGACCTTCGTTAGATTCTGAGTTCGGGAGAATGGTTATGAAAAGGGAAGGTATTAGCACCCCTTTCCATCCGTAGTTATCTACGGGCTCTTAGTTGCTCTAGATCACTTTTTAAAATTGCTTTCTGTGCGTTTGACAAAGATGTTTTGAAAAAAGGGCATTTCGCTTTGACTTTGTAATGACTCATGTAGGAGTGTATACAAAGTGTTCGGAAATGTTTTTGTTTTGAAAAGAATTTGAACTTTGAAAAAGAGTGTGTGGTGTGAAAAGCATTTGATAGAGCAGAGCAACTAAAAGACTTATTTACCCACTCAGAATTGGTCGTTTTTGTTGTACTTCTACATCCCTTTAGAATAGCGCTAGCCGTACCATTAGTTAGTAGGTAGCTCCATTCGTTGGATGTAAGCGGGACATTCGAAGGGACATCGGATGGTCATAGAAAGCAACTTGTAGGAAGTATCCTAGCACATTCGAAGGGACTATCATCATTTTTCGTAGGCGACAATCGAGGGTCAAGATCATGTATTCGGAGGCGACATCGTGGGTCTTATGATCTTTGTATCGAAGGGACTATGATGATTTGTTTGGAAGGCAACGGTGCTAGAATACCTCTACGTTCGAGGGACATGACCATTTTGAATTCGAAAGGCATCGAGAGAGAATTACCCTAAGGGGTGCATGTGTGAAAGAAGTGTGTTGATTTCAGAATATGTTATCTTGAAATTAGAGTGAGCTATGTCCAATTATTATCTTGCCATACACGCCTAGTTACTAACAGTTTATAGGGTGCGGAAAGTAAAATGCGGAATGTAAAGGGCGGAAATGTAAAGTGCGGAAAGGTAAATCATACGCTATTACAAGGCTTTGGGGCAGATACATAATTTAAAATGCGGAAAATAAAATCCTAAATTAAACTATTACATCCCATATACAGTTACATTATTGGAAAATAATATGATAGAATGATAAAGAGAAAATCGTCTGAATCGGATCAACCTGTACAAAAAGAAGAAATCAGAAAATGCAATATGAATCGAACAAGAGAAAAAATGTTAGAAAAATGCAATTTTTATATGAGAAAAATTATTATATGCTGAAAATAAGATAAATAAGTTAAAATAATTTTTTGGGATTTTTTAGATGCAATTTAATAATTTAAAATGAATTTACAATGATTTAAATGCTAAATTACAAATAAAAATAAATATGCATGCAAAAATATGTTTTTTAATTTATTAAATTAAATAAAGTTTTTCTGAAAATAAATGCAAAAAGAAAATTAATTTTTGATAATTTTTTAATGCAGAATAAAATTGATGAAAATAATTAAAACAATGCAAAAATATTAGAAAATTAGAAAATATGAAAATATTGGAAAAAATATGCAAAGTTGAGAAAAAAGAAGCAAAACTGGTGCCCATAGGGATCGAACCCATGACCTTGGAGCGAAATCTCAAGTTCACATGCCTTGACCAACTGTGCTAGCGTGTTCTACTGTTTGGAAACGGATTGAATGGAATTTACACGCGTCGCTCTCTGCCTTCATCCCGCTCGCGCCAATTCATCGTCTTCTTCGTTTCAAATATTCAAAAGCCTGCGTCGGCCTTCTTTCGACGCTACAAGCCCTGGCAAAAATAAAAAACGCAGCATACATAATATAAATGAATTCTAAAGGCATGGTTCGATTCCTTGAAGCATTCCGAACACACTGGTATGGGTCTTATGGTCCAATTTTTCCTAATAAGAGAAACCCTAAAACGGCATAGGAACCCTAATCATGGCATATCGCGTTTTCAGTCATGGAAACTCAATCAAAGTGCCGAAAGCTTGTAAACTCATCACTAATCACAAAACAAACACAAAACAGTTAATAATGCATGATGGTTGAAACACGATTTTGAAAAAACAAGAACAAACCGATTCGTGATTTCTTGATTCGGATGGTTTTGAGCAATGTGAGGTCGGATCGACTCAAGAGGTATCAAGGAACGTGTTAGACACCTCAAAATCGATTGAAAATGGAAGTATGATCTCCAATAGCTTGCAGTCACGTTTTTTAGTTTGGGAATAGGGTTTCGAGCAATTTTTCGTCCTCTTGTGATTGGTATGCATCGGTATATATCTTTGGATGGATTTGGCATTGTTTTGGGAAAGATTTGATCAATAATCAATGATAATCAAATTTGATTTTTCATGAAAATCAAATTTTCAAAACTTGATCAATTCAATCCAATCTTGCCTTTTGATCCAATTTCGAAATTGCTGGCTTTTAATGAATTTCTTGAATCTCAAGGAAGGAATAAAATCAATCTTTCAATTAATTTTGATTTTATAATTTATTTTAAAATTTAATTTGTATTTAAATGAATAAATTCAAAATTAAATAGAAAAATAAATCAAAATTCGTGGCATTGGGCTTGGATATTCCTAATTGCATGAGGAATAAGTTTGGATGAAGAAAAAGCAAGCCCATTTGCAAAAGATTTGATTTTTGGAAGTATCTCTCTTTGTGCATTCTTTCAAAATTGCCCAACTTGTGAATGGTGTAACTTGCTCAATTTTCCACATTTTTGAGTGTTCTTGGACTTTTTGGAAAGCTCTAAGAGTCCTCTAACCAACCCTTTTGGTCTCATCTCAATTGGAGTTACCATGCTCAATATATCTTCAAATCAAAAAGTTGACTTTTTGTTGACTTTGAAAATGACCTGTAATGTTTTGAGCTATACCTCTCAAATGAAGCATTTTTTGGACATTCTTGTGAGACATGAAGTTGTAGAGAATTGAATTTCCTTCAAAACAAGAGGTGGTGGAAATATTTACGAGAAAGTATGAGGAAGTTATGATCATCAAAGTTCGCTTGACTTTTCACCTAGAAACCCTAATTTAGAAAGTTTGACTTTTGAGCAAATCTTGAGTTTTCTTGATGAATCATGATCAACCCTTGATCAAATGATGAATGTAACTTCAAAATGAGGATGTTGACCAAAAATTATGAAGTTTGATGTATGTTGACCACGATTGACTTTTGTCCATCAATTGATTTTCAACCATCGAGCAATTGTCGAGGAAACTTGACTTGAAGCTTGAAACTTGACATGGAGAATCTTTGAAGCATATGAGGAGGCATGAAGGCCATTGGAGGTGTTGGAAGTTCATCTTGACTTGAGAGATACCAAACCCTAGTTTGGGTTGATTGTCTAGGAGAGAGTTTGTCGATCAACTCTTGAGGAATCCTTGAGCATAGATGTATGAAATCTCTTGAGTAAATGGAGGGCAAATTTTGGGGTATGACTGCCCTGTTCAATCTTCTTGTCTTGGAGGGTTAGATTGACACGCTTGTCTTCGTGACACGGAGGTAGAAGATGATTGAACACTCAATACACAAATTTGCACTCATTGTGGATGATGCGGAATGGGCTTCGGATGCCATTTGGATACTTATTTGAAGGATGAGTCGACGCTAGACTCGAGAATGTTGATAGGAGAATTGACGGAGATGGGCTTAAGATGCCATCTGGAAAGATCGATGCTGGGGAGTGAGCCGTACGCTAGGCTTTGTAGTCGTTCCTGGAAGGAGCATGGAGATGGGCTTAAGATGCCATCTGGAGGGAGTCATCGTTAGACTTCGTGTTCATTTTGAATGAAGTTATTGGTTTGTATTGATTTTTAACCATATATGCATTACGAAAGTGAAGCTTTGTTGATAAGTAGTCGGAGATGGGCTTAAGATGCCATCCAAGGCAACTGAGTCGTACGCTAGACTCTGTAGTTGCTGTTGATAATAAGGGATCAGAATAAATCTTCGTCTTGATTACTCGAGGAGGTTGTAGTTGGCAAAATGTGGATAGCTTCCTGTTGTGCATCGGTGTTGATCCATTGCACATTATCGGAGGATAACCGAGGTGGTCTTCGGATAGTTTTCCGTCGGTTCGGGGCTTAATCTGGACCATCGTCGGAGGACAACCAAGGGCGGTCTTTCGAGATAGTTTTCCGTCGATTCGGGCTTAATCACGGACCTATTTGCGTCGAGTGGTATTACTGTTTTGGAGAAACAAGAGGAACTTTGATAGAATATTGGTTAGTTTTATGCAAAGTATGATGCATGACGGTGTATATGAATGACATATGCATGAATTATGACTTTATGAGAAATGTATGAATGATAGATGTTGTGATATTTCAAAACATATCCATCTTGAAGAAGATCGGATGTTACGCTTGAAGATTTCGACTTAGCTTGGGGAATTGAGTAGGTGGAAGTCCGCTTTTGAAGGAGAAGAAAGATACCTGGATTCCTCCGATGTACTATCGACCAAGTCTTGGGCCCGATATTGTTGAGGAAGGTAGAGATTTGAGAAGCTCGTTGTCGGGATCTCATAGACCTGCGAGGAGAATCTGGAGGCGATCTGTTGGGGACCTTGTATGTAGATCCTGCCGAGGAAATTTGGGAGGCGCTCTCTGGGATTCGAGTGTAGATCTCGTTGGAGAGCATTTGATAGTTCTTAGTGAGACCGGGTTGGAAGAGCAGAACCCGTTGTAATCTTTAGGGGATGAAGATGTAGTTTCCTCCGATGCACTATCGACCAAGTCTTGGAGTCGAATCTGCTCTTGGGAAAAAGGCAGATGAGAGATACCGTGGGATAAATACCACGACTGGGGGTGAGGTGTTACTGCTTGGAGTCCGATGTAACATTACTTAGTCGAGTGGAATTGCAGCTCGTGGATTCCCTTTTGCTCTGCTGGGGAAGTGCCCTTGGTGACTTTCGTCGTCGTCCCAATTCCTGGAGCCTGTAGTAAGTACTTTTGTATGTTTTCTTTTCGTATGTTTGTGATTAGATTCTTATTGTCAAATGCGTATAGTCATTCAAAGCAAACGTTGGACTTATTGCAAATAACAACAACAGAAATTGTAAAGAGAAAGAATTTTGCGTTTATTTGAAAGGTGGCGTATGGCCAAGTAGTTTGTACACAAGAAAGGTAAAAAGCTATGCGGAAACAATCTCATTAAGTTCCAACTATGCTAGTACTCATATATTTCAACTATCTCATCTCCTTGTTGTCGATGAAAGTGAGTGAGATCTTCGCCATTTGAACCTTGAATCTGATAGTATTCGAAGCGATGATCTGAAGAGACATAGTCGTGCGCTTAAATCCCTAACTTTTGCCTAGACCGCCCTTTCGGGTTTTGATACCCTTTTGCCCAAGCCGCCTTTTCGGTTTTCGACTCTTGGTGTACATGTTTTGTATATATCCTTAATTTTGGCCGAACCTTTTGGTTCGCCAGATCTTATTTTTGCCTAGGTTCGTCGACCTAGCGGGTCTATTCATGCGTAGTATTTTTGACTATGTCTGCGTTCACGGGGTGTGGAAGTCTTCACCATCCATGGTGCTAAGTATCATAGCTCCGGAAAATACTGTCTTGACTACAAACGGTCCCTCATAAGTGGGAGTCCATTTGCCCCTGGGATCACCTTGTGGAAGAATGATGCGTTTGACTACTAGATCACCGACTTGGTAGGCTCGGTGCTTGACCTTCTTGTTAAATGCTCTGATCATTCGTTTACGATAAATCATCATGGCGGATGGATGCGAGTTGTTTCTCATCAATCAAATTAATCCGTCAAGCCGAGTCGAACCCAATCGTCGCCTAACTCCCTCTGGAGGACTCGGTTGAGGGTACGAACCTCGATGGGTAAGACGGCTTCCATACCGTAGCCAAGAGAGAAGGGGTTTCCCTGATGTTCGTAGTGCGATAACCATGAAGAGCGAATGGTAACATCTCATGCCAATCTTTGTAAGTCACTGTCATCTTCTGTATAATCTTCTTAATGTTCTTGTTGGCGGCTTCCATGCGCCATTCATCTTAGGCCGATAAGGAGAAGAGTTATGATGCTTGATCTTGAGCTGCGTGCGAGTTCGGTGATCATCTTGTTGTTGAGATTGGGCCGTTATCCGTGATAATCCTTTCGGGGTGCCATACCGATGATAAGATTATGCTTGATGAATCGAGCCACAACATTCTTGGTAATGATGCATACGAGGTACCCACTTGGTGAAATAATCTATTGCCACAAGGATGAAGCGATGTCCATTGGAAGCGTGGGCTTAATTTCTCCAATCATGTCAATGCCCCACATTGCAAAAGGCCAAGGAGAAGTTAAAACATTCAGAGGTACTGAGGTCGTGCACTTTGTCGGCATAAATCGCATTTGTGACAAGATCGAGCGTAGTGACAATCGACTTCCATGGTGGACCAATAGTAACCTGTTCTCAAAATCTTCTTAGCCATGGTGTGTCCCGGAGTGGGTACCAAATTCGCCTTCGTGTAACTCTTCCATGATACGCATTGCGGTTTTACGGTCTACACTGAGTAAGCACAAGTCGTGGTTGCGCTTGTATAAGATGTCGTTCTCGAGAAAGAATTTAGATGCAAATCTTCTCATGAACTTCTTATCATTAACGATGCCCTCTGGATATTCCCGAGTCTCAAGATACCTCTTCACGTCATAGTACCGGGTTTCTCTTCTCGTCGAGCTCAAAACAATATCTTTGGTTCGTCAAACTTCTCAATGATGATCCGGGAGCCTCGTTGTCCCATCGACCTAGAACATAGATGACATGGTAGCCAACGTAACCGATTCTCTTCTCGGAATATGATCAAAAGTAATCTCTTAAGTAGGGATCAAACTCGAACATGCTCGATACGGAATGAGATTCGGATGCTTCGTATCCCACTCCTTAATTTGGTGATCACCAAAGCCGAGTCTCCATACACTTGTAAGAACTTGATTCTTAAGTCAATAGCGACTTTAAGACCCATGATGCACGCCGCTCGGCCATGTTGTTCGTGCAACCATAATCTGGCGGTGAAAGGCGTATGTCCACTGTAGGGATGTAATGATGGCGCCAATGCCATTTCAAGTGCGTTTGAGGCTCCATCAAAGACCATAGTCCATTGGGATCCTTGTTCGGTCCTTAAATGCGGGCACGGTTCTTCGTAATCTGTAACTAGTAAAACATCTTATGAAATTGAACTGCATAGACGATAGTCATCTATGGCTTGATGAGCCAAATGATCGGCTACTACACTTCCTTTGATCGCTTTCGAGAAGTGTCTTGGATGTCATATTCGGTCAAGATCATTTACCATCTTGCTATTCTTCCGAGAGAGCTGGTTTCTCATATATATATTTTATCGGATCCATCTTGAAATCAACAAGGTAGTGTGAGTCAACATATCTTGTCTTAGTCGTGAGCCCAAGCGTTGCAAGTTTTCTCAAGTGAGTATCTTGTTTCACGATCGGTAAACTTTTGCTAAGGTAGTATATTGCATGCTCTTTTCGACCGGACTCGTCATGTTGCCCCAACACACCCCATTGAATTCTCTAACACCCAAGTACATGAGAAGAGGTCTTCCTTGGTGGCATCGGGATAGGAGGATTTTGTAGGTACTCCTTGATTTTGTCAAAGCGATCGGCAATCGTCATTCCATTCCACTACTTGATCTTTCTTTAATAACTTGAAGATTGGCTCACAAGTAGCGATTAAGTGTGCAATGAATCGGCGATGTAGTTCAATCGGCCCAAGAAACCTCGACCTCCTTCTCTGCGGGGTCGGCATCTCTTGAATAGCTTTAACCTTCGAGGTCAACCTCAATACCTCTTCCACCGACTACAAACCCTAGGAGTTTTCGGATCGACTCAAAGGTGCACTTATTAGGTTAAGTCTCGATCGCTTTCTTCAACCTATCAAACAGTTTACGTAGATGATCAAGATGTTCTTCTTGATGCGTGATCGAGCTATCATGTCGTCGACGACCTCTATCTCGTGATGAATCATGTCATGAAATAATGTCACCATAGCACCGATAAGTGGCGCTGCGTTCATCCGGCATAACCTTGTAACGAAAGTGCCCCATTGTGTAACAAAAGTAGTCTTCTCCATGTCTTGGAGCCATTTTGATCGATTGTAGGAAAAACCATCCATGAAGGAGAAAACCTTATCTTTGGCGGTGTTGTCAACGAACATCAATATGAGGAAGTGGGAAATCGTCTTTCGGACTTGCTTTGTTCAGATCTCTGTAATCCACACACATTCGTACTTTGCCATCCTTCTTGGGTACGGGCACCACATTAGCAACCCATGTGGATAGGAAGTAACGCTAAGAAACCGGTTGAACGCTTCATAACTTCGGCTTTGATTTTCTCGACATCTCAAGACGCATCGACGAACCTTCATTTCACCGAGAAAACCTTCTTTTGTTGGCAATCGGTGTACCACGATATCAATGTCCAACCCTGGCATGTCTTCGATGCGACCAAGCAAAACCTCAATATAGTCTCGTAGCATCCGAACCAATCTTTCTTTGACACTTCTCAAGACCCGCTCCTATCTTGATCTCTTTTACTTCATCAGACCCAAATTCACAACCTCAACTTGCTCTTCGTGTGGTGTATAACTCGCTCTTCTTGCAGTAGCGCAAGTTCTCCTGGCACTTCACAATCTTCCTCACTTTCGTCTTGACTTGGTAGATCGGATTATCAAGTCATATTTAGCACTAGCATAGTGTTATTAACGAGATTCGGAGTGATTCTGCAGTACCACGTGGGTGTGTGTAAGAACACATAGCTTTTTGAAGGGGTGATAAAGTAAAAGAAAGAAAGCAAACAATTGAATGCAAAAGCCCAACGAATTTATTGAATGAAAATACGCAAACAACAGATAATAACCTCATAACGAGCCATGATGCCCGCAAGGCACTAGGCTTTCAAAGTTTATTGTTCAAAACATAAAGAAATACGAAAAGCAAAACAAAACAAGAGCAATTACTCGACTAAAGGAGATTGGTATGACGTCTTGATCTTCCAATTCTTGAGCCCATGATCCGAGTTGGGAAGATCCACTTGCGATGTCGAAGCCGTTGTCGTTGTCTTCTATAGCATGGATTCCACTCGGCTGATGCGGAAGGAAGTTGGCGGCACGTTCGCGCGTATCATCTTGACCCTTGATGGTGAAGCCTAAACCGTCTTGTCGGTTTGAAAGGAAGATCGTGAGCCGTCCCCAAATAGTACTACCTTCTTCAACAGACTTGAGCATCTTTCATGAGGCCATCCTAGGCGGGACTTTAGCATCTTCAGAGGACGGGAGAGTCAAGGCATGACTCTAGGAATTGTTTCAAAAGCTTGACAGGAGTCTCAAAGAATTCTCCTTCCATCTCAAGGTATCGGAATGATTGTAGATGGTGACCATATACTCTTCTTCACCACACACTATAACAACCTTTCACCGGTACTTGACCGATGTAAGGTAGAATACCGCCCCATGTATCCAAGGCGTCCAAGTAGGCAAGAGTAGGGACGGATGTCCATGACAAAGAAAATAGTCAAAAGTCGGGAACCGACTTTAACAGTGAGTGAGCTCTCCAAGCGTCGCTTAGAACCATCAAAAGCCCTCACAATAATGTCCTGGGTGTCGAACCAACCCTTCGACATCAAGCGATCAAAAGCGTCTTGGAAGGATATTCAAAGCGAACCGGTATCCACCAAGACATGAGATGTAGTACCCTTGCATTCAACAGAGATGTGCAAGGCTTTGTTGTGTTTCTTTCGGAAGAGTCAAATCAACATCGAGCAGGCCGTTGTTGGCAGCCGGCTAGCAATACAAACTTCAAATTGTTCGGGTAGTGTCTTGCGGCACATGAGCATTCTTCAAAACTTCACCAAGGCATTAGCATGAGCCTCGAGCACAAGAGCGAGCAAGCATGGAGATTTTGGGCGAGTCTGTCTAGCTGTTCCACCACATTGTAGTCACTCTTCTTGATGATCTTCTAATTTCCTCCATTTCTTGTTTGGAGGTGTCTTGATAACTTCCTTTGGTACTTGGTTGAGCGGGATGAGCCACGCTCTTTCCTCTAGCTGGAATATTGGTGGAGTAGACGGAATGCGAGCTGGAGTCGCAGTGTCTTTTGGAGGAGAGATCTCTGGAGAGAATACCCTTCCGGTTCTGGTCACCTTACTTGATCCGGTGATGTTGTCAATGTCCGGAATGGTAGCTTCGATGGTTAGATCTTCAATGGTCAGAGGGTCTTGCTTGACACCATGATAGTAAACATCAGCTCCATAATTCCAAGGAATAGCTTTATCAGAGGAATATGGAACTGGTCTGGGAGAAGTAATGATGAGAGGTGCCACTCTAGGCACAGGATCAGCAGAGGAAATCCTTATTGTGTTAACATCAGCATAGTCTTCTGGGAAATCGTCACCCCATCCGGTTACCTTAACATCTTCAATAGGAATTTTGTAACTCTCAGGAACAGTGTACTTCACCATGTAATCATACTTTTCACTTGGCTGCCCCAAGGTATCCCACACAGATGGCACAGTTTCGTTCGCATTGTCGATCTTCAACTTAGACATTTCTTCACACACGCACGGTGGTTTCGAAATAGTATCTCACGATTATCCATCATGCACTGAACATGTCTTCTCAACCAAGCACAACCATCAGGTGCAGATGGGCACCAACGACAATTCTCTGGGCATCCTGGATTGACACCGGCTTGCAACAAATTCTTCTTAACAGTCATCAGAGGGATGGTCAAGTCATCTATGTTGAAAACATAAGTATCGTCACCAATAGCATTGGAACCCTTGTCATGATTAGGCATAGGCGCGTTGATCACATTCGGAGTCTCAACAGGAGGATCAAACTCAATCTGCTTAGCTTCAATCATATCTTGAATCTTGTTCTTCAGAGCCCAACAATCATCAGTACTATGTCCAGGGCTATTGGAATGGTAAGCACACTTGGCATTAGGATTGTACTTCGGAGAGGAGGTGTTGACATTCTGAGGAGGATCCCTCAAGGTTATCAGCTCTGCGTTCAACATGTGTTGCAAGGCTTGCGACAATGGCATGTTGATCTTCGAAGCCTTCGTGGCGCTCGTTACGCGTTGTCTCACCGAGGTTGTCCGATGTAGGATTGGAGATCACAACCCCACGATTGAGCGGTCGGACTTGGCTCGGCTTTTCGACCATACACAGATTGGCTTCTTTCTTACCACCAAAAGATCTCTTTTGAAGATGTCTCTATTTGAATTTTCCACTCTTGATACCAAATACGCCGTCAGTAAGTATCACTGGTGAATCCGGTGAAGAGTTTCCAATCGATGATTGAAGAATGGGCTGTCGGTGTCCCCATGAACATATCAACCAACTCCCTATTGGACAAGGGTGGTGAACTCGCCTAGGTCTCTCCACTCGAGCATACTCCTTGAACTTCTCATCACGACCCATAGACATGCTTTGTAGTTGCATGCGAGTGGGTGTCAATTCAAGATTGTACTCATATGTCTATAGAAAGCATCGACAAATCACCCAAGTACGGATACGGTCATTCTCTAGTGATAGTACCATTCCAACTGGTTCGGACAAACTCTCTTGAAAATAGTGCATCCACAACTTTCTCATCGGTGGGGATTGATCTTCTGGACATAGGACTTCAAATGCAGCTTAGGGCAAGACATGCCATCATATTTGGCAAAAGTAGGAACTTTGAACTTGGGAGGAATCACAACACCAGGGACAAGACTTAGATCATCAAAGTTCATCCCGGACATCTTCAGGTTTTCCACAGCATTCAGACGATCTTCAAGTTGCTTGTACTTGTCATCTTCCTCAGAGTACTGGCCATTATCATAGTCTTTTTCAGGCTCATGCTGGCTGCCTTCGTCCTCACCCTTGTTACTTTGCTCGTCTTCCTTCTTGAAACTTCCTTCTGAGAGCTCAATACGGCTGACCACCTTAGGACCACCTTTGTAGCGTCTGCCCATGTTGAGGAGACCAACAACCTTCTTCTTTCTGTTGATGAGCTTCTTCAAATCCTCTTGGCCTTGGACCAAGCTGGTAAACATCTGCTGAGCATTCTGAGCCTGAAGATCTTTGACAGTCTGTTCAAGAGCCATTTCTGCTAAAATAAATAGCGAGCAAATGAGAAAACCAATCTCCAATGTACCTGTGATGCAATGTTATGCTATGCTATGCAATGTTTATGCGAATGCAATGCAATGTTTTCAAGGACCTCAGAGATTTAAATTTGTTAAACAAGCAATGAACAAACATTTATTAGTACTTTTTCATTATTCTCTTTTTCTTTTTAAGTACAAGGGATAGTTCGAAATAATAAAAGAAAACAAAAACATCCTAAAGCTCTAAGTCTCCCATGGGCGCTTCCTCTTGGTGCCGATGTAAGCGTTGATGTTTCGCTCCTCGTGAAGTAGCTTGGTCAACTCTAGCACTTTCTTCTCACTTGCATAGGAGCTTCAAAGGTATCCCTCTTCTTTAAAATTGAATCCGGATCGCTTCAAGTCTTCAAAATCGAGGCATGTCGGGATGGAGAACAGATAGTACGTCACCTATAGCAACAGTTCCATAATTACTGGTAAAACAGGCGTGAATGGCATCATGAGGTTTTGAGCTCGAGCTCGCACCCATTTGAGGTAAGGTTCCCAAGGAATGGAGTTCGGGTGCCCCAAAGTCTTGGTATCAGTCTTCTTTACCATGCCCCAAGCATGTATAAACCTTCGCTCGATTCGAGATCGTGATTGTAATCGAACACAATATCTTGGAGAAGCATATCATGGACCATCTCTTGAGCAAAACCAAACTGACGTAGAGCTAAAGAAGGGTTGTAAGTAATACCTCCCCTTATACCAAGTAGTGGTACATTAGGGAATTCTCCACAACGCTCAATGAATGTGAAGTCCTTTTGAGAGAAGAGATTCCAACGGATATCTGAATGAGAGAGTGACATCAATCTTTGAGACCATCTCAACCTTTGTTCATTCTTCAAAACTGATGGAGGAAGGTGCGAAATAAACCACCTGGAAAGTAACGGGACACAACACATGAGAGTTCCTTGTCTCTTGGTAGTACGAGTGTGGAGAGAATGCAGGATGTCTCCAAGTAAGGTAGGCACAGGATTGCGGGTAAGAAATAATTTGATGGCATTGATGTCTATGAATTGATCCGAGTTAGGAAATAGAACCAAACCATAAATTAGCAAGGCCACAATGTTCTCAAATGCATGGAAACTCATAACCTTGAGAATTCTCGGGCTTTCTTAATTAGGAATTTGGAAAGTAAACCCTTAACTCCGCTTCTAGTTTCCCAATTGGCTTCAATATCTGAACGCTTAAGGTGTAAGGCGGATGCGATGTCTTCGAACTTAGGAACCTTTTCCAAACCGGTG